>CM063497.1:19484300-19564300 GCA_032207245.1 Pardosa pseudoannulata
ATTTTCGGACACAAGTTCCTATGTAAATCTTGTTCATCATGATATGACAGACCAGCATGCTAAGTTTGTAAACGACCTTTTGGGACACCCTGTATATAATGCTTAATGCATTATCCTAAATCTTAATTAGTAGACTTCTTCCAAGCAAGTTTTTTCGTTTCAGACTAGCATGCGAATGTGCAATAATTTAGATTTTTACATGCCATAAGATCGTAAACTTCGTTCGTATATATATGTAGTAATAAAATTATATTAAAGTACAATCCTAATTTAAATGTTTTCTGTTTTCCATTGAAAATCTAGATTCCCTATCAGCAAATTCTAAAACACATTTTTCATAATGGCGGCGTACACTCAATTCCTTACACCTTGAATTTAGAATCGCAGCCCCGTTGGTTCATTTTTCCCGCGCATTGTGACGTACTATATCTTCTAGAATAAACTAGAAGTAATTAAACTGAAGTGATTGCTTACCGGAATGACATCATTGCTAGAGCCACGCCCCTTCCAGTAGTTAATAAAAAGGTTGGCACGCAGATTTCGTGACTTTTCCTTGGAGATCGCGAAGTAATATATCAAATATTTTCTGTGTTCTCTGGGGATTTATGTGTTGTCTGGTGTTCTAAACAAAAGATGTTTTTGTTAGTGAAAGTCTGCTTTAATCTACTAGGCCACTACATTCTACAGTATTTTTAAATTATGTTGACATTATATTAAGTTATTTCATATAGATATATATTCGACCCTGGGAATTCTCGTACTGAAACCCATTGCTCCGACCACTGAGCCACATATACGTTGTCAGTGAAGGGCTTCGATCGGCATTATAATAATCTCAATAAACTTGCAATTCTGGGTTTAAAAAAAATTTTTTTTTTCGGATCCAATTGGGAATAGAAGCCATTCTCGAATCAACTTAATTACATGCACAAAATTTCATCATAATCAGTCCAGCAGTTTAGGAGGTTTGGTTTGGTTTGGTTTGGAGCGCTACGGTCTACTGTTTTGCACACGAGGGCTAATGAGACCGGGACCTACAGTTTAAAGCCGATTCCGAACGGCTACAAACATCCATGCCATCAGCGGGATTCGAACCCACGAACTCTGGTTTCGAAGAGCAACGCTCTACCATTCGGCCATCGTTTGGCAGTTTAGGAGGAGTTCTATTACAAACACACGGACAGAAGATTTTTATATATAAAGGTATACATATACTTGTAAACTCCTTAGCGATACAGCCCTTAGAAGCCAGGGCCTACGGTGCAATCTCCGTTTCCAAGACCAAGGATCCTGGGGTGCGAAGCATATTTTCCAGTTAGGTGGTTAACCTTACTCTAAACCTCAGTGTTTAGTTCCCAGGTATGCTTGGTTCTCAGTGTATCTACCTACTGAAAGATATGTTCCGGTTAGGCGGTTAACCTTACGCGGGACCTCCAGTGCTTAGTTCCCAAGAATGCTTGTTCTTCATTGTATCTACCCTTTAAAGGATATGTTCCAATTAAGCGGTTAACCTTACGCGGGACCTCCAGTGTTTAGTTCCCAGGTATGCTTTGTCCTCAGTGTATCTACCCACTGAAGCACATGTTAGGTGGTTAACCTTATTCGGGACCTCCAGTGTTTAGTTCCTAAGAATTCTTGTTCCTCAGTGTCTCTACCTACTGAAGGATATGTTCTGGTTAGGCGGTTAACCTTACGCGGGACCTCCAGTGTTTAGTTCCCAAGGATGCTTGTTCCTCAGTGTCTCTACCTACTGAAGGATATGTTCTGGTTAGGCGGTTAACCTTACGCGGGACCTCCAGTGTTTAGTTCCCAAGAATGCTTGTTCCTCATTGTATCTACCCTTTGAAGGATATGTTCCAATTAAGCGGTTAACCTTACGCGGGACCTCCAGTGTTTAGTTCCCAGGTATGCTTGGTCCTCAGTGTATCTACCCACTGAAGGACATGTTAGGTGGTTAACCTTATTCGGGACCTCCAGTGTTTAGTTCCTAAGAATTCTTGTTCCTCAGTGTCTCTACCTACTGAAGGATATGTTCTGGTTAGGCGGTTAACCTTACGCCGGACTGCCAGTGTTTAGTTCCAAAGCATACTTGTTCCTCAGTGTATCTACCCAATGAAGGATATGTTCCGGTTAGGCGGTTAACCTTACGCGGGACCTCCAGTGTTTAGTTCCCAAGGATGCTTGTTCCTCATTGTATCTACCCCTTGAAGGATATGTTCCAATTAAGCGGTTAACCTTACGCGAGACATCCAGTGTTTAGTTCCTAAGAATTCTTGTTCCTCAGTGTATCTACCCACTGAAGGATATGTTCCGGTTAGGCGGTTAACCTTACGCGGGACCTCCAGTGTTTAGTTCCAAATCATGCTTGCTCCTCAGTTTATGTACCCGCTGAAGGGCTGAAAAGCTGAGTCAACCTTTCGCAGCCGGGGATCGAACCTCGGACTTGTATCGTAAGAGCGCGAAATGCTACTCCAAAGCCAGTGAGCTTCACATATGTTCATAGTATATGTATATATGTATTAGATCTCCTCTAAAACTCTCTCTCTCTCTCTCTCGATTAATATATTAGACTCTCAAAAGACAGCATTAAAAAAACAAATACGCAGTAGATTAAATCTATGAGAATAAATTAAAACAATATTGAGAAAGAAAAATTGTACGTTTCTTTACTTCTTTCAGGCATGAAATTTCTGGGCAACACGATTCAGGAATTCACGCAGTTTCTGGTTTCGGACAGCAAGATGGAATAAGTTTCACACAAAATGTTGGAGGAGTCCACACAACCATTCCAAAACCAGCTGTCGTGTCCTCTTCTCCCAAATTTGCAACCGGTGCAGTTCAAAGGTATGTGATCGCCGATTTCTCCCTCTCATTTTTAAAAATGTTTTTAGTGCACAGCATACTAACTGCCTTTATTTTTACCCTTTTCTAAAGTCAGTAAATTAAATTTATTCCATAATTTAAGCCAAAAGTAAGCTTTCATTTGCTTAAAAATACTTGTTACAATGTTAACACTTTAAATCAAAAAACTGAAATACCAACCATATCAGTGACACCAATTTACAAATTCATCTGAGAGGGAAAAAAATCTTAGCTATTTTTTCCCTCTTGAAGTGGTTAACAAATCGGATAAAATATATTTATCCAAAAGTATCTGATATCTATTTTTTCTTCTTTTTTAAGATTTAAGAATGAACGGAAAGTTTCAAAATTGGTAATTTAATAATAGAAGTATTTAATTTTTGGAATTTTGTAAAACAGAGTCTCACATGATAGTTTACTTAAAATGGTAATTTTTATTAATTTAAACCAGTGCTTTTTTCCTTTAAAATATTAGGTTGGGGAAAAAGAAATCCATTATTTTTTTCAGTAGATGACTGTAGTCATCGATATCTCGTAAAGAATTGTTCAAACAATTTCAACTTTATGCTCGTTGTCAAGGTAATATTTCCCACTAAAAATATTTTTTTACTGTTTTTTGTTTGGTACATTCAGTTGTGATTTACAGGGCGTTAAAAATGGAAGTCAGCAAAGAGAAAATTCGGTGCATTTACAGTTTTTCTTTGATAAAAGCGAGAATGCAAGCCAGATGGCTGGAATTGTGAATGGTGTTTATGGTGTTGATACTGTAACAGCTAATTACGTGCAAGTTTGGTTTCGTCGATTCCGTTCAGGCATTTTTGATGTTAAAGATACACTTCGCCCAGGTAGGCCCGTCGTCGAAAATGTCCATAAAATCACAGAAATAGTCGAAGTTGACCGGCATGTTAGTAGTCGTAGCATCGCCCAAGAGCAAAAGATCGACCATAAAACAGTTTTAAACCATTTGCGTAAAGTTGGATTCAAAAAGAACCTCGATGTTTGGATGCCACACCAATTAACACCGAAAAACATGATGGATCAAATTTCAGCCTGCGAAGCCTTAGCCAAATGGAATGAAATCGACCCATCTCTTAAACGGATGGTGACTGGCGATGAGAAATAGGTCAAATACGACAATATTGTGCGAAAACTATCATGGTCAAAGCGCGGTGAAGCAGCTCAAATGGTGGCCAAACCTGGACTAACGACCAGGAAGGTTCTAATGTGTATTTGGTGGGACTGGAAAGGAGTCATTTATTATGAGTTGCTTCCGTATGGCCAAACACTAAATCTACTGTCAACAACTGGACCATTTAAAGCTAGCGATTGACCAGAAACGGCCAGAATTGGCCAAAAGAAGAAATGTTGTGTTCCATCAGTACAACGCCAGGCCATACACGTCTGTAGTGACTTGCCAGATACTCAGGGAGCTTGGCTGGGAAGTTTTAATGCATCCACCATTTAGTCCGGACCTGGCACCAAGCAATTACTATCTTTTTCTCACATTGCAAAACTTCCTGAGTGATAAGAAATTGGAATCAAGACAAGATTGTGAAAATCGATTACTAGAGTTTTTCGCAAATAAGGACCAAGACTTCTATGAGAGAGGCATTATGAAGCCACCTTTAAAATGGCAACAAATTATACAACAAAATGGGGCATATTTGACCCAAATCTGACAATACGAAAAATGTTAAATAAAGTCATTAATTTCACTCAAAAATAATAGATTTCTTTTTCCCCAACCCAATATGTTACAGGTACTCTGAGTTTGACTCAATATCACAGTTTTATCGTTAAAATCATATACTGCACTTAAATTGCACAGACACCTGTAATATGAAGTTAGCTTAGTGGAATTCTAAATTTGAAAAAAAAAATTATTTCATTACTTCAGATACACAGATAGCTTAGGTTATGTATACCTGTCAGGAGTATTTAAACTGATATAGCAGCTTATAAAGTAAAATCCCTATCGAGTTAGAAAAAGATAAGATGTATGGGGGCCCCCAGGGGTATAAGGCCCTGGCCATCCCCTAACTATGTCATAGTTGGTGGTACGACTTGAGTATCTTCCCTTACACAGATTTGTACCATTTGAAAATATTGTATTCTTCCATTAATTTTTCGATTGTGGTCTCTCTAGGCCATCTGCCGGCTATGTGCATCGTACCAGTGCTGTCCATAAGAGCGGATCTCGTGGAATTCCGTCATCCGGAGAGGGTCCACAAATAAGATTCGTTCAAGGAACATCAGCTCTTCGTCAATCTGACGTAAAATCGTCTTCCTATGAAAAGATTTTCTCGCCCGCAGTTGTTTCAAGGTTTGTTGTATTTAAGTTTATAAGGTGGTTGGTTGTCTTTAGCTATCAACATCCTTTCAAAATTGAAAATTATTCCCAAATACTAAAACAAATTTAATTATTAATTTAAAAATCTGATACTTAGTAATTTCTTGTATATTGATGATTGAAGCGTAAGCGATACCTCTTGATGTACCTTAACACATCTCAATATACTTTCAGGCCATCATCTGGAGTTAGAGCTACCGGGATCCAAACCAATATTCCATCACAAGGATTCTCCACTGCAACAGGGCCTTCAAGAATTACCTTTACTCAAGATTTCTCTAGAGTTACTGGACAGCGAAACTCAGCTGTAAAGCCAGTTATTTCCATCGACAACAAATTAACTGCACCAGTGTTCCCCAGAGTTGGTGCCCAGGAATTTCAAGCTGTTCGAAGAAATACTGCTAAGTTCACTTCACCATTTGAAACCAAAGTTCTTCGCAGGCCGGTGGCTGGAGCCTTCAAAGCACCTGCACAAACAGTCGCTGAAGAGCTATCTTTCACCTCCGTTCAAGACCAATCATCTGCCCACGGACTATTCCCTCTTAGAACTGATGCTGGCAAATCAATCTTCTCAGTTGGACAAGTAGCTGGAATTGACGATGGCTTAAAAACCTCGAGCTTCATTGTTGATCCAGAGGCAGGATTGGTTCACGACAAATTATCAGCCTTCAAACATTCGGCAGTAGGAGCTGTTACAGGAGGCAGGGTGTCTGGCTCATACCATTCCACACTTGGCCGTGGTCAATTCGTAGTGCCATCTTATGGAGTAGCAACCGCTGGTGATGCCGGTGACAAATCGAAGATATTTGTAGCAGTCCCAGCTGACGATTTCAGTCATGACAAGTCATTTTTACACTCAACAGGAGTTGCTCCAACTGGCAGTTTTGTAGAAGAAAAGGGATCCATCGTCACAGTCAATTCCGGTGAAGTAGATTCTGGTGTTTCCAGACAAGGATATTCCAGTTCATACCCAGGCTACAGCAATTTGTCTGGAGAATCTCCCAGATTTGATTTCTCCCCTGACAGAAGTCTTTTGTATAGCTACAGCTCCCCGCACTTAGGCAGTCCTTTTTCATATTCCTACACCACAGGCGACAAATATTACGACCAAGGTGCCAGAAAAACAGTTGCCTAATCAGTACCTTAATGCGTTAACATACCTATCTTTCGATATTGAATTAAACGAGTGAATTCCTGGTATTGCCTAAGTATAACTATGATTTTTTTCTTTCTTATTCCGCAAAGCTTTAAAACTGAAACGGGATCTATAGCCTATTCATCGAGACGAGTGACCAGAAGTATTCTCAAATCCCTTTGCAACCATTTTAATACATTTGTCGAACTACTGGCAATTTTGAAAAACAAAAATGTGTCTATATTTAGAACGAAATACGAAATGTATTTAAAACCTAATTATTTTCTAAGGCGATAAAAAGTAGTCCGCTTAAAATTTCGTGTAACTGAATTATCATTTACTAATTTAAGTACTTTATTTGCAATAAGCACTTCATTTTGGCAGAAAAATTCATGAATTTTTCTACTTATGGTGATTCTGTTACAGTCATCAATTGCTTCAAGGACCTTTTTGCAAGGTTTTTTGTCTTGTTTCATGTATATAATACATCCTCGCCTTTGTTATCTTTAATAATTCGAAAAACTGAAACTTTAATGTCACCAGTAGTACGTACTGCATACTTAAATACATCAGTTACTGCAACATTAATATTCAAATCCACCTTTATTTTGTAGATATTCAAAATCACTTTCTCAGACTTGCTTAAAGGTAATGTTTTCAGACATTTTTCCAAAGAACTGGTGGTTTTATCACTTACATTCTCTACTTTTGTGCTACAACACATAAATCGACGAAAATAGCCAGCTTGAAAGAGCACAAACTGCATTCTATTCGCATGAGAAAAAAGAAGAATACTTGCGGTAGGTATACGATTGGCACCAAAGGCGTTACAGGAGTCACCAATCACGTGACTGTCTATTTTCGGTCTCTCGTCTTGTGAACTGATTATAGTTTTATCCATCTCAGGCTCTATCCATATCGTTTTGTCAGAAATTTCGTAACGATACCTCATTTCCACTTAAACTTATTCCTATACAATAAATGTCTTTTAATAAATCAGATGTCAGTGGGATGTAGAAAAAACTTCTATATAGATTTCAGTAATGTCTTGAAAATTAGACAAACAGTGTCGATTTTTTTTTCTATTTAGAAGTTAAATTGATTCACATCATTCTATAATCTGACTTAATCAGGATAATTACGATTGAAAATTGATATTGTTTTTACAACGATATCTAGAATCGTCTGATTTCTACGGTAACGAAAGTATACTACACAACTCTGTTTCCACTATTTTTAAGTATTCCTATTTTTTACTTATTCTTTTTTTCAGGTCTCAATAAGGCCAGTACTTTAGCTTCAGTGATTTTATGTTAGTGTAATGTGCATGAGTAAAAATAAACCATTTTTGAATGGAAATTTGTTGTTGTTGTTTTCTGTTTTAGCATTCCTAAAAGAATTCATTACAAGTGGATCGGGGCAGCCAATTTTGGAGCTACATTGTCAGGGAGGAAATTACTTGGTTCATTGGCGCCATCTATCCACTAATGTAGTAACTAAACCTATTTAAGTAATCTTGAGCTCGTGTCGATGATTCACCATGATACAATAGAATACAGCAGAAATTACATCAATCAATACACGTTTTGATCACACATGTTGCAGCTCTGATCAGTAAGATTTATTTGTTTTATTTGTATGGTCTTTTACTTTTTAAAATCATTAACAATAACTGGTAAAAATATATGGAATATCATTCTATATATTAATTTAGAAGCTTATAATGTTCTATCAAAGAATATTCAAGAATTCATTTTTAATCTTTACTAAGTGAAATAATTATTCAAACTTGCTGTATACTTTTGAGGGGAATAGTAAAATTTAAACTTATGAATATTCTTTGATAAAAAAATGCAATTTTCTAAATTATTGTATTGAATAACAGTTTTTTCAGAACAATATTTTTATCCTTAAAAATTAGACTGTTTACTGCCCATTATAGACAGCTTGAGATATAAAGTTTATAATGGCAAAAATTGATTTTAAAAACTTAAAAAAATAAAAAATATATAAAAAAGATCATAAAATTAACAGTTAAAAATGAAAATTAATTTTAAAAATTGTGAAAAATGTAAAAAAAAAATTAGAAATGAATATTAGAAATAAAATAATTTTATAAAATATTAAAATATAAAATAATAATAATAATAAATATAAATATTAAAAATAATAATTTAATTAAAATATAATAAAATATTAGAAATATTAGCACTTCTCAAGCTCATTTCGTAGAAAAAATTAATTTTATAAACTTAAAACGATTTAACTAAAAAAAAATTCAAATAAAATTGTAAAATTCAAATAACAAAAAATAAAAAGGAGAAATAGAAAATTAGCTTAAAATATTGTCAAAAATGTAAATAAAATAATACAAAAACTGCCCAAGATCCTACAAAATTACCATATTAGTGAATAGATGGAGCCAGTGAACTAAGTAATTTTCCTTGGAACTGTAGCACTGAAATTGGCTGTCCCGATCCGCTAGTTTTATTACACAAACGGGTACAAATGGTCAAAATGGAGAGTGAAAGCTTCAAAACGCAAATTTCCTTGTACGTACGTACAGACGTAACACAGAAACTCTTCAAAAATGGATTAATCCATGGTCAAAAACGAGTATTTCCGTTGACATACTTTCTTTACTTTATACTAGGAAGTAAAAAGGAATCTTTTAAATAAGATAAAGAAGCTCCATTTACCCTTTTAATTTCATGTATGCAGAGGCTTTTCGCACATTTTTTAGACGATTTTGTTTATCGGTATTAAAAAATCTTTTGTTGCAAAATAAATAACTGCAATTGTGCTATATTTTTAAAAGTTAAAATTATCGTCTGCGGCTTGAGAGGTTTGTTTTTATTCAAAATGGCGTTTTTAACGAAGCAGTGGTCCGAAAGCTATATTTATGCTCTTTCCGAAGAGAAGTATTCGTATTCCGTTATCCTAAAACACTGTGAGAGTCGTGGTTTTGTGATATCTAAATCGTCGAAAGGTAAAATCGTCAAAAAGAAAAGAAAAAACGTCAAATTGGTGTCTCATGAGGGACAAAAATTCCAAACAAGTATACAAGGAAAAAACGAACATCATCGACTATTGAAAAGGTACGTTGTTTAACGTTAAAAGAAAATGCCCCTAGTCAAAGGGCAATTGCAAAATCATTAAAATGCTCGGTGTTCAATGTAAACAAAATGATAAACGTTAATTTAAATCTTAAGAAAGCGAAAAAATGCAATGTGCATCGTTTTTCTCTTAAGCATATCGCTGGACGCAGGACACGTTGCAGAATTCTGTAAGAGAAACATTTATCCAAAGAAAAAAAAATTGTCCCAATAGATGAATCATGGCTGTATTTAAACGATTATTCAAAAAAAAAAAAAAAAAAAACATTTATTATCATAAAAGAGGAGAAAAAGGTTTAAGTATATGGTTCAAAGAATCGAAAGAAAGTTTTTCTGGGGCATTCATGATTGTTGCTCGTTTTTCATATAATGGCAAGTTAAAACTAAAGAGAGTTGAAAAAATGTCAAGATTAACTCTAAATATTATCAGGAACATATTTTATCGCCAACTTTTCTGAATGAAATGTCATGGCTTTACCCTCAGTGCCATCAATCTGTGGAACTCCATCAAGACAAAACTAGCAGTCACACATCAAAATCCACTGTAAATTTCCTAAAAGAAATGGAACAAAATACTGATATCAAGGCCATACCCTTCACTGATATCCCTACTAAATCTATCTATGTATCACCTATGAGTTTTTGTGCTTTCGGACTTTTAAAATCTGCCTTTTCCAAATGTCGTCTGGAAAGGACTCTGGAAAGCTGTTCAGGAGGAACGGGATAGAATACCTCTTCTAACACTTCAGAAGGCATTATTATCCTGGAAATTACGGAGTCGCAAGATAGTTCAGAATAACGTTTATCAAATAGAACATTTCAGATACAAGAATTTTATGTAACTTATTTTTGTGACTACAATATACATCGTCTACAAAATGTGTGAACAGCCTCTGTAAATATAGACATGTTTTCCCTCTTTTCATTCTACAGAAAAATAAAATCTGGAAGATATATTAAAGGGCGATATATCGACATATGTAAAATCTCAAACTTCAATATAACGAAAGATATTTGAATTCACAGTGTATTCAGAGTATATATTTTTCAACCCTCTAAGCGGTTCGCACGTACAATTCCGCCAAACCGATGATGACTTCATACAGTTTTCGACCTCCAATAACGCTCCGAAAATATACGTACTGTACATTTTTTCCAGTGATTTCCCCCTTGGAGTTATGAAGTAGGAGGGTAAGGTCTATTGTTTAGGAACTGCGCCCCTCTTTCATTGACATTTCTTGAGGGATGCAACCCTACCATTTGAGGTACAAAGACACTGATAGCTTTTCATAGTTTGTAAATCTCTATTTCGAAGTATTTTGTTTGCGGTAACTGTTGTATCTCTAATTGCACCCCTTAAATATCTTGGATGACTTTCGTAAAAAAATATAAATAAGTCTCTCAAAGAATATTTTTATTTGTACTTTTAGATTTCATTATTATTTATGGGATAATATTCCAGACTTGAAGAGCTTTATGTGTATTAAAAATTAACAATCTATAATATCTATTTATATATCTATATGTAACCAGAAGTAAATTGACAATAACGAGAGTGGGTTTTCCATTTTCCATTCTAGTCGACAAAGGGTGAAGGTAAAAATCATAGAACTCTTTGGCCACTGACATTAGCGTATTTAGGAGAATTTTTTTCTAGATGTGTTCCACTCGGAGGGTTAATTAAAAAGAATGCGTTTGGTATATAACCCCTCTCAAAACATTGATGTCAATCCAAAATATAAGGGCACAGATGAATATTAAACATCCTTAAGGGGTCATACGACTCGAAAAAATGTAAAAAAAATAGCTATTAACCCATGACGCTAACCAATGGTGGAACGCAATTCTCCGTTTAAACAGAGATTAATCTCGATTAGCCATTAAACGACTTTGGTGAGACCGTCCCTAAATTGAGTATGTTGCCAAAAGGCAACACCAACATTTAAGAATTAATTTACTTATGTCTTCCTTTATTATGTTTTCTTTTTTTTTTTTTTTTTTACTGGAAAAATGTTGATCGCCTTAGTTACACCTAGTGTTGTGAGCAGTGGAAAAAACCCGGTTTAAACCCGGGAAAAAACCGGGTTTTTTGGGAAGGGAATTTTGAAAATTTCCAAAACATGGGAATTTTGAAGTATTTTTCAGTCGCCAATTCCTATGACACAATGAAAACCACCATATTTTTCTTTCTTTGTTGTAGATCTCAAAAGTTGATATTTTAGCAGAATTTAACTATTATATTCTATGAAAAAAATTTGAATAATTGGGATTAACTAACTATATTTGGCAAGGTATCATGTTTAGCATGAAAGTATGAGTATATTTGTCCTTTGATAAATATCCAATATTTTTATTGTTACATAAATATTAGGCAATAATTTGTAGTGTCACAAAACCCATAAATCATTATTTTTTGGATAATCTCTCTCTCTCTCTCTCTCTCTCTATATATATATATATATATATATATATATATATATATATATATATATATATATATATATGTGTGTGTGTGTGTGTGTGTGTGTGTGTGTGTGTAGGAATTGGACACAAAATGCAACAGTGTCATTTGATTACACTTTAAATGATATATGCATTACAAAACATAATAAACATTTTAAATTTAAAGATATTTATTATTATATTATAAAAGGAGGGAAAAAGTTTAGCATAAAACAATTTATATAATAAATAATGATCAAAAATAATGTGTATAGTTATTATATTAGCAATTAAAATTGAAGCAACCAGTTTTGTGTCTGATAAGACTAACAGGATAATTAATTACATAAGTACTACTATAAAATCATTTAAATGCTCATTGCAATTTTTTCTTGAATATATATATATATATATATATATATATCCAAAAGTAAAAAAAAAAATCTCTTAGAAATAATATGCTAGTTCTTAAATAGCCACTGTTGGAAAAATAAATGTAAACATTGTTAAAATGATTTCTTCCCAAAGTTCCCGAAATTCCGGATTTATTCACCAAAATTCCCGGGTTTATTCCCATCTCATCAAAACTCCGGGTTTTTTACATCTCTAGTTACACCCAAATACGCGATATAACGCAGGACTACTGTATTTGAATTCACCGCAGCTACAGAATATATATATTTTTAATGATTTGAAAGAATGTGTTATTTGACAACCCCTGTCAGAATTTTCGAGACATCTTTAAATAAACATACAGAAGAGTGAATAACTGGGTTTTCCGTTGTCCTTGCTAAGTAATCTCCTTCCCAACACGATGATATCATTCTTGTAGAAACCATCCATAAGACGCGAGTGGGGAAGAGACGACAAGAATAAATGATTTGGCAGTGCGTTTTGTCACGTCGCTTTCTCATCGTCTGCGGGCGACAGGTGCACGCACGTGACTGGCATGGACGAGCATCGGATAAAGTTGGACTCTCACCTACTTAAACAATAACTTTGGATTTTGAAGCGAGCGAAACTGGACTGAAATGTCGATACTTCAATCTCTTCGCAGTCAGTATACTCTAAAGGCGTGTATTGACAATTGTTTCGTCTTGCAGTCGTGTAAAAATACTTTATCACATGTAGATTTTCATTCAGGGAACATTCACGTTAAACTATTGTCAATGTCTACCTTCGTCTCATGTGTTACGGACCATATGGGTAACGGAAACAGGATAATTTTCAATTTTAAAGTTTGTTCCATACTTATTTGATGACATTATACTTCTTCCAATAGCGATGAATATTCCGAGATATATCAGTCGGAAATTTCTAGAAAGAAGAAGTCTAGAAATAAATTACTAACTTCATTTTTATTTTTGTCATGTATTAGAACCGTATCACACCCGAGATAGTATGCATACTTGCAGAAAGTTTGATTTTTTTCTGGATAATATCTTCTCATAACAAATTTGACGTGACAAACTTGTAGCAAAACTCCTGCAAGTTAGACTCCTTTGCAATGCTGTTTTGCTGCAAAACTGTGGTAAACTTGTCATGACAACCTTGAAGCAAGCGAAAATTCTTAGACTTGCTGCAGTCTTGTTTCAAACTTGCATGCTGATCTTGTCATGCTGAACTTGCTGCAAGTTTGAAGGCTTACAAAGCAAGACTGCTGCAAGTTTGCTTCAAACTAAATTTGCTATTTGGAACTGGTGCGTTACAAGGACAACCCTTTCATGCGACTTATTTGAGCTACAGTTTGATTTTTTCTGGATAACATCTTGTCATAACAAATGTGACGAGACAAACTTGCAGCAAAACTCCTGCAAGTTAGACGGCACATAAAGCGACCACTCTTTTGCAGTTCTATTTTACTGCAAAACTGTGTCAACCTTGTCATGACAACCTTGAAGCAAGAGAAAATTCTTAAACTTGCTGCAGTCTTGTTTCAAACTTGCATGCTGAACTTGTCATGCAGAACAAGCTGCAAGTTTGCAGGCTTGCAAAGCAAGATATTAAGTTTGCAACAAGTTTGCTGAAAATTAAATTTTCTATTTGGGACTGGCGCGTTCACAATGACAACCCTTCCATGCGACTCTTTTGTGCTACATTTAAAGGATATGCATGTAAAATAAGGTCATTCTCCAAGTTCGACTTTTTTCATCCGGATATGGAAAAAATCGAACTAGTCGAACCAGAGCATCCAATTAGAGACAAGAATCGGTAGAGTGCAAATTTCAAGATGACCGCTGTACCCAGTGGCGGTTTAAGGCTAAAGCAGGCCCTCGGCAACACTGTAATTCCAGGCCTATTTTTTCAGTAATGACACGTACTTTGCGTTTGGTAGTTTGATTTTAAAACACATAGTATGTAGTTCTATTTAATTATCGGATTCTAAGGAAAATAAAGGAAAAAATAATATATGTACAAAACTAAAATAAACGTAATTTATTAAAACAAACAATAATTCTTAAACAAATATACCCGGATGGATTAGTTATACTGCCTTTTTTCTCACTTTTAATGCTGTACACTCTTCCATTAGTTTGCCATAATTAATAACACATTTTCTACATAAAGTAATGATAAAAAATTAATTTTTGTTGGCCTAATGTGGATCTTAAATTTTTTTTGTTTTGGCCATTACTGAGAAGATCTTTCGCCACTTGCATTGATTATTGGAAGGGTTAAATAAATTCTTACAATTATGTTTAAATTAGAAAATGTTGCAATAGTATTATTTTTCCTGAATATGGATACTGTCTAAATAACATATTCTTTACCTATAAAAGTCTTAAATTATAAAACTTCATTTTTCGGTTCTGCTAGGTTTAAATCTGGTTCATAACATTTAATTCCTCTATTGAAGAGTCACTATCATGAAAAATCGTTTTGAATCTATTGTTAATAGTTTTATATCTCTCAGATCTTTTTTTAATGTAACGAATTGAATACAACAAAAAAAATATTAACTTTAAAATCTTCTTTGCCACTGAATCTTATTTCATGTTCTGGAATTTCACATAAGATGCAATACATTCAGGAGACTGATTTTTAATAGCCACGTTTGACTTTTTAAACGCGTGCTGAAGTGCATAGTAAAGGCTTAATAAGCGAGAGGCTCAATAGTATATATGTTACTGTGAATGCCCGAAATTGGAGAATGTCGACATTCACTGGTGAATGTCGACATACACCAAATACCTCGGTGAAAGACAGAATATTTGATTATATTCTTACATATTCGGACTATCACCGGTGTATGTCGACAATCCGTATGCATTGATGGTGAATGTTGAAAAATAATATTTTTTTACGTTTTTAAATCATACTTTATTATTAAAACATATATATGTTAAAATAGCAATTACCATGAAGGAATACTCCAAAGTTTCTGCATCCATTCCAAAGGAAAATACAGAAGAGCTTCAACCTATTACACCTTCTATCAAGCCATGACTAAACAGCAGAAGTTTATTTCTATTAAAAAAGCGGCCGCAAAAGATAATCTAATGCATGCAACTAAAATGTTACAGACATCAAAAAGAAAACTTCCTCCTGCTCAAATGGATGACACTGTGTGAATACAAGTCCCTGATGTCGACCGTGGTCGTACAGATGCTCGAAATGTATTGGCGGTTGTTGTTGGAATAGAAGACTCCGACTTTTATAAATAAGTAAACAAAAATGGTTCGCTCAAGCAGCTTTATACCAGTAATCAGTTTATATTTTTGTAAAGAAAAGTTACTCTCCATAGATGAGATTTCTTCTCAAGAAATATCGCACTGAGAGAAGCCGCTGAAGCTAATTTGGGACGTGGAGGGCATGGCTATAAACGCTGTCATTGCAAAAAGAAATGTTTAGTTACTAAATGCCATTAATAAATGTAAGGGACTCTTGTGCAATTCAAATTGCTATAACAGTTTAAATTGTTGCAACAAATAAGATAATATAACGTCAATCACATAATTAAGTTAATTATTGGTATTATTTTCTGTTCTATAAGAGTGTTCGGTTTGTTTTATGTTCAACAGTTACATGTGCTATTACTATAAATTTGACTGTATTATGAAGAAGAAAATATAAATATCCGACATGTTCAACATTCACCATTAGTGCATGGTGAATGTCGACATTTACCAGTGTAAGTCAGAAATAAGGGTATTTAACAAATATTTCGGACATACACCAAACGACTACGTGAATGTTGACATTCACCGGTGAAAGTCGACATTCTCCAGATTTCGGTCTTTCACAGTAACATATACACACATCGACACTCGCTGGCGTGGATGCACAAGCACGGGAACGCTCGTCCACAATTGTCGACTTTATCAATCAGCGATTCGACATCATTTGAATACATCATTTGAATATTTTCAGCCATAATTACGAATACCACGTTTTTCTGTTAAATAAAAATAAAAATTAAAAACCTAATTTTCGGACCCTAAAAATTACGGGCCCTAGGCACCTGCCTATGCCTTAGTCTGCCCCTGGCTGTACCATGTATGACGGAGTGGTACACTGAGTTGGGAATAATTTTTATTGATGAACAAACAATCATATGGAAAGTCAGGGATGTAAATACTGGATTGATGCATAATATTCCCATAGATAAGAAGGTCGCAAATGGCTATTCGCCTTCTTTTCTTTATTCGTATAGTCAATAGCGCCAGCATGGGAATCCAAGCCAATGGGGAAAGGTGAATTTGGATCGACTACTTCGACAAAAAAGTACTCTATACCTGACAAAATTGGTCGAAGTTACAGGGTGAAGTAGTTGTCTGAGAATAAAAAATATACAGAAAGAACAAATTATTTGAATATCAGCTAAGGTTTTGTAACAATCAGTTACATTCGGTTCAGCTACTTTTACCCTTCTCGTAAGCCTTCGTCAATGACATACAGGACAGGACCGGTTTGAACTAGGAAGAAACTTCGGACTTCTCCCAACCAATAGAAGGGTCCGTTTATTTTTTGGGGATTCTAACCCCTCTGTTCGGGAATGGACCCGTTTTTTCTCTGCTGGGCAATCGGATTTTTTAGTGGACAAGGTTGTTACAGTTTTTTGTCGCAGTCAAGCAACATTTCTCAGAAGTGTACAAACTTTCAATCTAGCAGGGATTGTATCCCTATAGGCATGGGTTTCATTATTTTTTGCTTTTATATAAGTAAAAAGTATAATTTTACGAATATGTTGGCACAATTTTTCCCTCTTGATACGCCTAATAATTTCATCACTCTCACGGTTAAAGCAATCTAATTATCAAAACTCAAAGGCTTATGTCTATTCCATGTGCAGTAGGTACAATTTCTCATCCAAATAGTCCAAATCAGTGTGTATATGAATGATACAACAAAAAGTAACGAAAAACTTTATTTATAATCGAAATATGGTGAAAAAATAATTTAACATACGTGTGGTGAGTACAATATTGTATATATTTTTATAATTTCAAATATTTAAAGTTTCATTATTTACAAATGTTTCTACCAACTCCGCGGCACAGGGACAAAAATTTGCACACACTCATGTTTGGCCACTATAAAAGAAGAAACAAATCTTTGACTTGGCAGTACTCCATTAATTTTGTCCCTTACACATTTCTCAACGCTCGGCCATCCACTAGATGGCGACACTAAACATGTTCTACACTTTTCTCACATCACTTCGGTCTTTTCCTCTTAAATTTTAATTTCTTTTACTTGTTACTTGCAAGATGTGTTTTAACTTAACTGTTTATGACCGTGTTTTTATTCTAATCTTAAAATTTAATTTAAAAAAAATGCTTTTTCGTGATTTTTATATTGTAATTGAACAGTGTATTTCTCTTTTTAATTTCAAATGTAATAACATCAGATATGCCACCATTCAGGCACTTATGTCAGAAGTAGAAGTGTGGTTTGAAATTTTAACATGCTAATTACATGTTATACATAAGTACATATCTTAGTGGTTTCTAAATTAAAACTAAATTTAAAATATTTACACAGGAGTAAATTGTAAAAGATAAATTAAAATGTATGCATTTAAAAAATTAATAAGTAGCTTTTTTAGCTTATTTTTCAGAACAGTGTTTCTTATGGCAACATTGACCCTGATTAAAATATTTCCATTTTTCAATCAGGGAATGAAATTTCATCAGGGATTCTAGAGTTTGCCTACTCAAATTTGACCTGAATTCAATTTTGTTTCCCACACAGAACTGAAAACTTTTAACATGCAGACTTACTGTGTGAAAAGATTAATATTCAGCATTATTTTTTTGCAAAACTTTGAATTTAATTACTGAACTGTAATCTTTTAGCATTGGTTTGGAGTGCTACGGTCTACTTTTTGCAACACTAGGGCTAATGAGATCGGGACCTACTGCTTAAAGCCAATTCCAAATGGCTATGAACATCTATGCCACTGAGGGATTCGAACCCACGAACTCCAGTTCCAAAGGGCAGCACCCTAACCATTCGACCATCGTTCGGCGTAATCTTTTAGCTGTTCAAAAGCTTTGTTATTTTCCGGAGAAATCTGAGAAGTTTCCAGAGTTATCAAATTTTCTCATTTCTCCATTTCATGACATGTCTGCAATATAGGTTTTACAAAAAGCCTTTTTTTAATTAATTAATTAATTTTTTTTTAATTTCCACCTGGAAGATATTATTTTTAAACCCAGAAGGATAAATCAAAAAACCTGGAATTTTGGGATACCAATTTACTAACAGCAAAAATATCTAAACTTTTCAAATATATAGAAATACTTGCAAAGTCATATTATAAACAATAACACAAATTAAAACATATTAGCAACAGGGGTAAAATTTTGCAATTTACATAAATTATTACAATTTAAGGAATTTGGAAATAATCACAAATTTTGTATAAAAACCCAGCAGTTTCTTGTTGTTCAGCCCACCTAGAAAAACCTGGGTGGTTTTTCAGGGTTGGACCCAACCTGTCAATTCTGGTGTCCACCCTGTTTTTTCAGCCAAGGAAAATATTAAAACAAAATGCTACTAAGCACATACAATTTGTGTATTGTAGTACAATTGCAAAGTATACAATGAGGAATTTTCATGTTTTCTAATTTTAATTTTAAACAATAGATGGACAGTACCTATTTTTCTTTCATTTGGGGGTCTAATTAGTGATTTCTAATGGGACTCTTTAACATCTCTCAAAAACGATACTTTTCCTCCACCAACTAATGATCGCCTATGTTGTTTACATGTTAAAAAGGCGACGTTTAAATTTATTTCTGTGTAAAGTATTGCATATAATAGAATTTTTTTTATTATGTTTGACATTAAAAATCGTATTATAAATATTTTGTGCCACTTTGTAAAAATACAACTAATTGCAATGAGACGATATTTTTCAGCATTCCCAAAGATCGACAAACACATAAAATCTGGACAAATGCGATGGAAAGGCATGAGAAATTAAACCCCAAATTATCATATAAATCATCTCTATGGGTTTGTGAAAACTATTTTTCAGTAAGTAAATGCTTGCTTTTGTTCAAATATAACTAATTTAGAACAATTAAAGAATATAAAAATACATCTATAACATTAACAAGACTGTTGATTAACCCAGAGCTCCCACTGTTTTTCCAGAACAAAAACTAAGGACTTTCTAAGGACAAAAGTATTTTTTTATAAGGACCTACTTGAAATACACGACATAATGACATAAATCCTATTTCCTAAGGACCATATTTTAATAAATATGAACCAGACAACGCATATTCAATAAATGCCCTACAATATTTCATAACTAAGATTTTAAAAATACCTAAAAATTAATAAGATAAAACTATTTAACAAAAATATTTTGTAAAATGTACATCTAAAGTTTGAGTGATCAAATTTAAAAGTAAATTGTGAATAAAATATAATATTATAAACAGTACTTTCTAAGTGTTTAAAAATGACTCTGATATATATACACACATATATATATGTGTGTGTGTGTGTGTGTATACAAGCTAATTATACCCGACGTTACCTGGGAAAGAAGAAAGTTTTAGACTTTTCTACTACATTCAATGCAAAGAAAATTAAACTTCCATAAGTAACTGAAATATCTTCAGCCTGCCCCCAACCTTCATGCTTCATTTAATTAAAATCTGCATGACTGTTAGCTATAAGGAAAGGGCAGCTTACTTTATAAGCCTATTCAGTAAGCGAAAGATTATTTGTCCAAAAAGTTTTCTAGCTTATGACCATAAAAAGTACTAATAAACTAAAAGTATTTTCATGATATTTTAAAGATATCAAGGAAAGGAATTTTGAATTATTTGAGTGGCAGAGATAGACTAAAAACATATGCATGAGGATTTTCTTTATTATTAATACTGCACTTTTGGCTAGAAAATATAAAAGAATGTTAGGAACATTAACAATTATTCTTCGACCAGTACTTATCACCTGTACTGGTGTTCTTTATTAGAACCAGTTTGGGGGAAGTTTAACTCCAAACTTACAAAACCAGAAAGTTTGGAAAGTATGGCAAAAATTGATAGGAAATCACGTGACGAAGGATAAATTGTTCAAGTTCCAATTTAAAAATTAAGGAGTTTTTAAGGACCTTTGACAAAAATTAAGTAGTTTTAAGGGCCCTTAAAAATGAAAGCTAAAATTAAAGAGTTCTTAAAGACTTTTAAGGACTGTGGGAACCCTGTAACCAGTGCTATTTAACAACTGCTAATTTTCAAGTATTATCACAGAGTTCAAGTACAATAAATGTTTGATAAAGCATATAAATATTGTAAAAAATATAAATATCTAAAGCATATAATTATCTAATAAATAACTCGGGGGAGGGGAAGGTTACATATTTTCAAGGTATTATAAATATTTTCTTCAGAGATGCATTCTTTAAGAGTATCAATTCACAGTGATATTTTTCGATTAAATTGGTGACTAATTTGAAAAAAGTATACTTTTAAAATACTTAATAATGATATTACTTAAAAAATTAAATTTAATTTCAGAAACTTTATACATTTTTTAATTTAACATTAATATTAAAGGTAATAAAATTGTATAGCTATTTAAAAATGTATAAATAATTATGTAAAGCCTTTTAAATTTCTTTTCGTCAAATTTAAAATACTTAAGAATCGGTTTGGTTTTGGTTTTGGAGAGCTATGGTCCACTTTTTGCAACACGAGGGCTAATGAGACCGTGACCAAATACCTCCTCTAATTTTTATTTTAATATTACATCCATCTCTATTTATAAAAAGCAATGCTACTACAAATGTGTGTGTATATGATATATATATATTTGTTTGACTTGTCTATGTCTACAAACAGAAGAGCTGTGATTAGCATGAATAAAATATTAATACATGTTAAGTAAAATTGGATAAATATATAAATGATTTTACATACTTTGGGTTTTAATTCCCGGATTTCTGCTCCCATAAAATCTGGGTTTTTCCCCAAGAATGAAAACATTGACATCATGCTTATTTTGGGAGATTGTCTGACTGTCCTTTGGTAAATCCAGGTAGAAGAGACATTTATAACAAATTGAGATAATTAAGCTATCAAGATTGATAAAATAAACCTTCAGTATTAAATGAAAACAAATTTTGATAGCTAGAAAATTCCAAGAACTTGCAAAAACAAAACCGGAAAATAGTGCGCTCTTACAAGCAAATAGAAAATATTGGATATCGTGAACAATGATGTCATAACCAATTAGTTTCGATGTCACATGATTTTCGCTTAACTTTAAAATTAATTTTTTAAACGATGGACCCAGTGTTTTACATTTTTACGAACATTTTTGGGATTTACAAGTCTGAAATTATCAGAAAAATACAAAGTTGTTCGAATCCCCCACATATGCAAATTCCTCATTAGACAAAAAGAATCATTATATTTTTAGCTTGTCAAGATTCTGTTGGAAAAGAGAAATTTTTTACATTTTTACAAAAAGATTTATTTAACAAATATATGAGTACACAAACATAGTACAAAAATATGATGAGTTGAATTTTTAAGTAACTAAAAAGAGTACATAAAAATATTGTAAGCAGGTCTAAAATATACAAGTAAGACCCTGGGGATACTGCTCTTAATAAATTTATGAGCATTTAACAACATTGTATATAGAAATATATACCTATTATTATATTTTTATATACAATGAAAATTGTATATATAAAAATAAATTTAAAAACTTTAAAACTTTTTTAAGTATTATTAGAGTATTGCATAAAAATTAAGTAAATTTTGATAATTATATACCATTTTCTAAAATCTGAATTTACTGTTTTAGCTTGAAATTATTCTATTTCGCAATACTAAATAAGGAACAACCAATAAAGAAGTAAATGACAATTTTAAAGTAATTTAAGGAAAAAAATTCGGAACATATGTACGAAGACAGAAAAACATCAGGATGATAGCTGGCACACAAATATATACAACATATAATAACTAAGCAGAAAAAATATATTCATTATATCCCACAATTTAAACAAAATTTTTAGTCTAGACAATATACAGATTTTTTAAAAATAATTTTTTTCACAAATGAAAAGTTGGAAAATAATGCATTTTTAAAAAAATAATTTTACAAGGCAGTAAAAAATTTTGAAAATACATAAGTACTAGAGTTCATGTTTTCAAAATTAAGTCCAACTTTTTCTTCACATTTTCCAGAGTTAATTTGGTTGTTTCATCCAATTTCTTCATAAAATCTCCATCCAATTTTGAAATTTCAGTATCATCAGCAATTTTTATGATCTAAGAGAAAATATTTCAATCAAAATTTTTATGTTATATTAGAAGAAATTTCATTTGATTTAAACACACAAAATATTTTTTGGATATTTTAACATGAAAAATATCTATATCTAGTAATATAATTAAATATACAGAGGTAAAATATTAACCCATTAATGCCATTTATTTTATAAACAATCTCTGAAAGTTTTTATCATCTGCTATTATTAATAACTAGCATATAGCCTGTCATATAACGGGATCAGTAAAATTTTTAATTTTCCAGAATTGTAAAGTACCCTATGAGGCAGGTAAAAAAAAAGTGGTTTGCTTTTTGGCTGAGAATTATTTTGCAACAAAATATTACCTTAAGAAAATTATTTACATAATATCTAAGTTTAATGATAAAATGTATGGAAATAATGCAGAAGATATTTAAATAATCTAAAATAAATGATTAAAGGAATGACGTCATAATGCTAGAAAAAAAATTGTTATTTTTACCTATTTATTAAGTGATAAATTGAAACATTTAATCACCTGCTCTTAAAATGGGGATTGATATAATGACAGTAATATGGGAATTCAATAAAATAAAAATAATAAAAATCATAAAAATTTGAAAAAATGGTAAAAATTTATTTTAAAAATAATAACACTTTAAAAATAATAAAACAACTTTAGGAATAAGAGCTCAAAAGAAAAAGCAGATATTATTAAATTAATTAGACATTTATAAAAACTCGGCTATGTTGGGTGCAGAACCATCAACCCGAGAAGTACGACAATAAAATGGGCAGACACTCTACAACATGTACCAGCTTACACGTAGTGCAGGAAATGGTTAGAATATATAAGGGTCAATTAAAAACAGTCCAGAAAATTAAATATTGCTTTCCATCCTATCAATAATGAATTTAGTATAGAATAAGAGGGAAAATATGGCTTGAAATAATAGCCTTAAACGCACGAAAAGGGGGGATGATGTGGATTTCGAACTCGCTTTGAATTTTGCTAACCCTAACTCATAAAAAATCCAATATGGATGCCTGTATCCATTCCAGGTACAACCGCTTCATAAATTCGCAGACAGACTGACAGACAACTTTGGCTATTATTATATAGGAGATTTTGTCATTTGTATTGACATTTTAAGATTTTTTAAGCATCACACATAAATTCACTCTTTCAACATGTGGATCCACATACCCTAATTTCCTGCCTAAAATCCACAGGTACAAATTTCGCGATATTTTCAGAGAAAAATATCGTATAATCCGCAGATTAAATTTCCATTTTAATCTCATGTGATTCAGAGTTTTCAATGTATATAGAAAAAAGTATTATATCTTTTAGAGTTTAAAAAAAACTTAAATTTAAACTCTTTACTTAATGATAATATTTCCTTTAATTTAAAATAAGTGATCTAATAAAGTGAAAATTTGGATAGACTTTAAAAATTTTAAAGGACCAAAAGAACTTTTTATAAGGACCCACTTGAAATACACTATATAACCACATAAATCCTATTTCCTAAGGACGATATTTTAATAATTATGAAACAGACAAGGCAATACATGCCCTATAATTTTTTAGAACTAAGTTTTTAAAAAAAATACCTAAAAATTAATATAAGGTAAAATTATTTGACAAAAACATTGTGAAAATGTACATCTAAAATTTTTGAGTCATCAAATTAAAAATAAATTGTGAATAAAATATAATATTATAAACAGTACTTCGTGAGGGTTTAAAAATGATTCTTATATATATATATAATATATATATATATATGTATATATATATATATGTGTGTGTGTGTGTGTGTGTGTGTGTGTGTATACTAGCTGATTATACCTGACATTGCCTGGGAAAGAAGAAAGTTTTAGACCTTTCTATTACATTCAATGCAAAGAATATTAAACTTCCATAACTAACTGAAATATCTACAACCTGCCCCCACACTTCATACTTCATTTAATTAAAATCTACATGGATGTTAGCTATTAGGAAAGGGTAGCTGACTCTATAAACCTTTTCAGTATGTGAAAGATTATTTATTTGTCAAAAAAGTTTTCTAACTTATGATCATAAAAAATACTAATAAACTAAAAGTAATTTCATGATATTTTAAGGATATCAAGGAAAGGAATTTTGAATTCCTACAGAAATACACTAAAAACATATGTATTTCAGGATTTTCTTTATTATTAATACTGCACTTTTGGGTAAAAAATGTAAAAGAATGTTACGAACATTTACAAATATTTTGTATATTCTTTGACCAGTACTTATCACCTGTACTGGCATTCTTAATTAGAACCAGTTTTGGGCAAGTTTAACTCCAAGCTTACAAAATCAGAAAATTTGGAGAGTACGTTGAAAATTGATAGGAAATTACATGACGACGGATAAATTGTTCAAGTTCCAATTTAAAAATTAAGGAGTTTTTAAGGACCTTTGACAAAAATTAAGTAGTTTTAAGGGCCCTTAAAAATGAAAGCTAAAGTTAAGGAGTTCTTAAGGACTTTTAAGGACCGTGGGAACCCTGAATATATATTTCTTTTAATTTGCCTTGGACTGGCAACTTAAAATTCTATCCGCAGGCCGGATAAAACCTTCTGGCAGGCTGTAGATTGTACTAGATGGATTGATGAAGTCAATAAAAATATTTCGATAACCAAAGTCAACCAATGGAGGGCTATTGTGCCAAACAGAATCAGGTGGCAGAAACTTAAAGACAACCTTGGCCTGTAAGCTGTAGTACTTAAGACTAGAACAAGACTGTTGTAAAGAAGACAAGAGAACTCTAGATATGCAATATCCAGGAGAATTAATAACAATTTTTAAATTAAAATTACAGAATTTATTCCAAAGAACATATTTCAATCACATTTTCATATAAATAAAAGTAATGAGATGATTGATATACAAGTCTCCATAAGAAATGATGGATAAATAGCATTAAAAAATATAGCAAAGAAAAATATCTTACATTGCCTGCACCCAATGAAATTGCAACATCATCAGCAAAATTCTGAAGAGGACTACCACTTACAGATAAAACAACTTCTCCCGCTCGAGGCTTACGAACACAAGCTTTACTTAGAGGCAACCTACAGTAAGAAAAAAACATTCTTAAAGAAAGTACCATATATTTCCAAATATAAGTTATCTATGTATAAGCTGAGAGTGTGATTTTTCTTCAAACATTTACCCAAAATTCAAAACCTGACATAAACTTATAATAATTTGTAACAGTGAACATGTTTTCTGAGTGGAAAGGAAAAAAAGCTAAAATTTAAATTTTTAAGTAACTTAATGCCATTGTTACTAATTTCACAGTTTTATACTAACTTTTCTAGATTACTGCCGCTTTGGGAATTACAGTACTGGACCATGCAGTGAATATTTTTACTTTAAATATCAATGATAATAGTTTTAACTCTGGTAACCCTATCTGAAGGTACACTTTTTCATAAACTTAAGTAATATAAACTAAAAATATTTAGAAATTACTAGTTTTGGCAATTTATCAATAGCATCCAATTTACGTAGACTTTGTAAATTAGAAGACTAGCATATAGCCCGTCATATGACGGGATCAGTATAATTTTTAATTTTCCAGAATTGTAAAGTACCCTATGAGGCTGGTAAAAAAATGGTTTGTTTTTTGGCTGAGAATTATCTGGTACACGCTCAATAATTTGTTTATCTTCATACTGCTCTAAAGTCTCCTGATGCTGTAAATGCAGTTTAGAATCACGTTGAATTCATTTAGACAGTTCAAAGATAATTCAAAGTTTTCTTAGCTACGTCGAAATTATCATTTAGTTCTTAACAATTTTTTTTTCTACACTAATTAATAGAAGTAAAGGAATGAATCTATCATTTCCACTACACCCTGGAGGTAGGTAGAATTTGTTGTTAATACCGGTGATAAAATTTTCATTGCAACTAAAAAATAATCGATGATTAAATTTAAAATTTTTACATATGTATTTATTATTTAAGCCAAATATGAAAGAAAATTATTTATATAATATCTAAGTTCAGTGGTAAAACATCTGAAAATAATGCAGACGATATTTAAGTAATTTAAAATAAGAAAGGATTAAATGAGATATCAAAAGAATGACGTCAAAATACTAGAAATAAAATGTTATTTTTACCTATTCATTATGTGACAAATTGATAAATTGAATCACCTGCTCTTAACACAGGAAAATAGAGCTTGAAATAATGGCATTAAATGTTAGAAAAGGGGGAAGGGGTGGATTTTGAACTTGCTAGTCTTAACTCATCAAGAATCCAATATGGATGCCTCTATCCATTCCAGGTACAACCGCTTCATAAATTCGAGGACACACGGACAGATAACATAGGCTATTATTCTATAGGGAATTAGCCAATCTGCTACAGATTTAGTACTTCTATTTTGACGCAATTATCACAAAGGTAAGAACCATAACAAATATATTTTTTCACTTTTGTGTTTTTTTGCTTTTAAAAATTTTTGCAAACTTCATTAATTTTTTGCTAATTTCCTTTTTGTTATTTTTTATCTATTCTTTCATTTAATATTAAACCATTTCATTCATTTTTCCTGATTTGGTGACTTTTTGTTGCCAACAGCAAAAATTATAGCCAAGGACAAATACAGGCTTTTATATATGGAAATATAAAGTATATAAACTTATTCCAGAAGATTATGTAGTAATTTTTAAATTAACTTGTAAATTTTACCTAAGATAGATTGATTTTCCCTTCACTAACATTAAAATAAATATAACATTTTAATAAAATCATCTTAGACCAGAATATTTTATTGAGCTTGAATATTTGAAAGTTAAATGAATTTACAACTTATTTACTGATATTTAATAATAAAATTACTTAACTTATTAAGCTTTGAAGATAGTTCTTTGTACAAGAATTAAAAAGAGTACATATTTTTATCATGACTATTTAATTTTATTATAAATTAACTACTCAGATGTACCAACCCCCCAAATTCCAAAATTTTAAAATAATTTATCATATCAATAATACCATATACAATACTAATCATAAAAAAACATATTATACAGTACAGTGGACTCAGCTTAATGTGATCGCAGTTAGTGTTATCAATCGCTTATTGTTATCAAAATCATTTGGTCCCAATTTTCTCTACTCATTTGTATGTTAAAATTATTGCTTTATGTCAACGTGACATCAGTTAATGCTATCAGTTTTCAAACCTCATTTTAATTGGCAAAGGAATATTCACAATGTATTCAGAAGGAACCCAATCTTTTCTTTCCCTTTGCTGTTACTTTAATTTCCGATAATTTGATTCAGTTGATTTAAATCTTGATTTAAATCAGTTGGGTTTTTTTAAATCATTTTTTTCACTTCTTGTAAAAACTTATATTCCAAAGACAGCAGAATCGGGAATCAGTCAGCACAGAAATATCAATAAGTAAATAAGTGTAAAAAGATAGCATGTGTTTTCCAAGAATTTAGGGGTTGTTATCAGAAAGTATATAGTAAGGGTATGTACAATGACTAGTTATGACTAGTGGAATTCCTTTTATGTAATGGGAGGTAAAGAAAGTATTACAGAACTTGAAATCCAGTTTATCTACCAAATAACAACAGCTATGGCTTCATCTGCTAGAATAGAAAGACAGTTTTCTTCTTTTGGTATTGTTCATTCTAGCCTTCGTAACAAATTAGGAGTGGATAAAGCATAGAAACTAGTGTTTTTATTGAAACAGTTAAATCCATAATTCGTTGCTTAAAAAAATATTGAAATAATTGTGATTTTTTGCTTTTTTAAATAAATAGTTTGCATTAAATGAATATTTAATATGTTCTTTAAATTCACATCTTATTTAGTTTGCACTATCCAATTACAAAATAATGGAATGTATTTAGATTAAAATTTATAGATTTAATTTTAGGTAATCAGTGTGTAGAAGATACTAGATAGATAAGATGTTACTTATAACAAACTGTTCCATGTATATTACAAAAAATATAAAAACACAACAATAATTAAAATTAGAATTTAAAAAAATCAAATAAATCTGATTGTTTTGATTTTTAAAAAAAATCATGATTTTTTTTACAACCCTGGCCTGGTTACACCTGGAAAGTTGGCAGGTCTCACTACTATAGTTCATGACTTATTAGAAATATAAGATATTTATTTGGCAATTAAAAATATATAGGTTACTTCTGGTAAAATCATTGAAAAGTACTTTTTCTTGGTTGCATACACACAATTTAAAACCCTTACCTCGGATTAAATTTTGGAGTGATAACAAAAGATGACTTCATAGACCTAGGAGTACTCAGGCAGGATTCACTAAAAGTCCTACTCATATTTGTGGGTATCACTTTACTATTACAAACAGAGGTACTCAGACTTCGTTTACGCTGCAGAAGAGAAAATTAGATTTTAAAAGAATATACAAGAATTTAACAGGGATTCTATAAATAACAAGTTCATCATATGCATTGTATCTACAATAAATAAAAATAAATAAACAAATCAGAACAGTTTAAACTGGACAATGAAATAGTATTGTGCCAAATTGCACATTAACTTGCAAATAAGACACTTTATCTTGCAATCACGAAGGTAAAAAGAATACTTACTTCAAACAGTGGGGGCTCCTCTACCTGTGCACATGAAAACCCAATGAAAAAAAGCAGATATAATTATAATAAGTTATATAAAACAAAATGCACTTCCAAATTTCTGTAATTTTCCAGGATGTTTCTCTCCTTTCCCACTTTTTTAAATTAGATAATAGTTAGCTAAAGTATTATATTATACGTTATTTACTATACTGAGTTACTAAGTGACTACTAGTACTGTAATTACTACAGTGAATTAGTATAGTTAGTTATTATACTATGCTTATATAAGAGCACTTGGTCTTCCCTTAATCACATGTGCAATAGAAGAAATATCCTTGCAAACAGACTTATGGGGATAGAAGGAGACGGAGGAGATTGAGGAAATAGGCACTGCTTATATCATTTTATTCACACATAAATGAGGGGCATCTATGGAAGCAATACGATTAAAACCTACAAACTCTGGTACCAAAGAGCAATGTCCTACCCATTCAACCTAAATTATAAAAATAAGTAGATTTGATTTATAAAAATGGCATTTGACTAATCTGAAATCAAAATCAGAAATCTGTTGCTTATATCTTTTACGTTCATAATACAATCATCAATATGGTTTAATTATATTCCTTAATACGAAATAAAATGTTCAAACATTTTAACCTAAGAGAATTCGTTTTCTTTCAGATAGTTTTTCTTTAACACGCAAAAATGAAAAGTATTTTAACTTAAATTTGTTTTGTGAACTTCCACTCCAATAAATCATAAGCACAATAAATCATATGCCACCACTGACTCCAGACATTAGATTGTTACCTTTGAGAAGTAATAGAATGGTAGCACAGTTATAGATGAACGGGCGATGAAATCTAAAATCAGTTGTACTAGCATTATGTGTCAAAGCCCTTTAATCAAAGTACAATGTTTTGTCCAAGAATTTAAATTTTATATTGCTTATATTAGGATCTAAATGCATAATTCAACTTTTCAGAATTAATAAATATATCACTAATTCAAAGTAAATCAGTTATTTATAAAAAGCAACTTATAAAAGGCATCCAATCTACATATATAAAAATGAATTTGTGTCTGTCTGTACTCAATGGACTCAAAAAACATACATCCAATCTCCGGAAAAATTTGGTAAATTATTAGTTATATCCCTAGGAAGGTTTTTGAAAAAATTTAACGCTCGAAATGCATTCCTTCCTGCTTTTTCAAGCGTTTCATGTCATTATTCCAAGCATTATTTTCCCCGGTTAAATGCAAATGATTAACTTTTTAATTTATCGCATCATAACTAAGTGAAAGAAGCAATATTTCTAGCAATGTGACATCATCCCAAGTAATTGTTTTAAATGCAGTTTTCCTCAGTTAAAAGCAAAAGATTAAAATTTTCAATTTATCACATAATAAATAGGTGAAAACGATATTTTATCATTATGATGTCATTCCTTTAAATATCTCATTTATTCATTTCTTATTTCATATTATTTAAACATTGTCTGCGTTGTATCAATTTGTTTGACCTGAAAATTTAGATATAAAGTTATCAACTTTCATTTCTATGTGACGCAAACTATAGCATTTTTATAGAAGAACTAACTTTAAATTTAATTCTTGGTTAATTTTTACATTACAATGAAATGTTTATCAACAATATTCTAACAACAAAAAGTAAAAATTTCAGTGACTCTCATGGACAAATAAGAACCTATCATTTTATATAGTTATCTTTATATTCATATGGTTGTCAATATGAATGTGTGTTTCTGTTTCATACAAAACCTTGTGGTTTGTCATACATTTCCTTAATTTTGGACAACATTTATTTATAACCACCAAAATTACAATGTTGTTGTCAAAACCTCTGCTTCCTATTCTACCACGTAATATGGCAAGATCTGTTAACTTTGCTAATCAACATACAGTAGTAATATAGTAATGTAATATAGGGTTAAACTTTTTTTAGGATTTTACCATAAAAAAGTTTGAGCAAATTTAATATAAGACATAAATTTGATAATAAAAACTAAATAATGTTATAATATGCTTATGAAAGAAATATATAAATATGCCAGTGACTCGAACTGAATTTAGAGAGTTATTCATGAAAAAAAATCTTTGTTTAAAAGTAATATATTAAGTTCACCATAGCGAAGCACGGGCACACTTGCTAGTAGTTTATAAATTTTACAAGGAATATTACGTACAAGCCTATTACTATCAGAATTACTTTTATGTTCATCTGAAATGCAGGTTTTGATTGGCAACAAACAGCAAGCAGGTTTTCTATAAATAGTATCATTTGAAAGTATGAAAACTGCTTTTGGCTGAATAAAATTTTAGATGAAATTGATGCAAAAAAGTAATACAGCGTAGAATAAGTAAAACATACTACAATATAAATATGATGTGAAAAGCAGATAGTCTTAAATTATTGCATTTATATCTATTTCCAATTGGAAAATATTTTTAAGAACATTCTAAAATAAGTTTTTTTTCCCACACTGTTCTTAAAAGATTAATATACAGTTCTATTATAGTTTTTAAGCAGTCTCGATAACTTTCTATTTTCAAAATTTATAGAATTTATTAATATTCTTATTTTACTTTAACTTACCTTAGATAAACAAACATATGAATAGATACTTATTAAATAGATTAGTAAGATATATTAAATAATCCAACAAATCCCTTCTTTTAAATAGTTCAATTCTCATGCTTAATGTGTAATTTATCTTTTTTGTTTTGTTTTTGTTTATTTACTTCCACATTCCTTCTACATACATTTGAAACTTTACCAAAAGTACAGTTTGATAAAACTCTTAAAAATTTTATATAAAAAATAATAAAATTTAAAAAAATTTAAAAATAAATCATCAAAACAATTTCTTAAATAAAATTAAAGGAATAGGAGTAGTAATATTGAGTTAATAAGGATAACAAAACTAAAAGTACTACCTCTGATCTATTTTTCTTTAATGTTTTCTTTTTTTCTGACATTAATTTTGTCCTAAATTAAACAGAAAAGACAGCAAAAATTATAAAGCAGAGGAAGTTATATCTAATCTGTATCTTTTTAAAAGGTAACTACAATTGATATATACAATAGATTTAAAAAATTAAAGGCAAAATTTTGAAGCAAATTACATTTTAATTATAAAAACAAAATAATTTTTATACAAAGCAGTGATGCCTCAAAGTAATATTTAAACAAAAGTATTTATACATTTTAGCTACCTTAAAATAAAAAAATATGCATGTAAAAATATATCTACAAGTACAGGGTTTCCACTCTTTTTCCAGAAGAAAAATTAAAGACTTTTTAAAGACTTCCTAAGGACCAAAGTAACTTTTTAAAAGGACCTACTTGAAATATACAGCATAACGACATAAATCCTATTTCCTGAGGAACATATTTCAATGATTATGAACCAGACAAGGCATGTTCAATAAATGCCCTACAATATTTCAGAATTAAGTTTTGGAAAATGCCAAAAAATTAATATAAGATAAATCTATTTAACAAAAATTAATTTTGAAAAATGTACATCTAAAGCTTTTTGAGTGATCAAACTAAAAATAAATTGTGAATAAAATACAACATTATAAACAGTACTTTCTGAGGGTTTAGAAATGACTCTGATATATATATATATATATATATATATATATATATATATAAATATCAAAAATATAATATATACAATATAATATATATATATATTAAAAAGATGTTGCCTGGGAAAGAAGAAAGTTTTAAGACTTTTCTACTACATTCAATGCAAGGAGAATTATACTTCCGTAAGTAACTCAAAAATCTACAACCTGCCCCCAACCTCTATTCTTCGTTTAATTAAAATCTGCATGACTGTTAGCTATTAGGAAATGGAAGCTGACTTTATAAACTTATTCAGTATACGAAAGATTATTTATTTGTCAAAAAAGTTTTCTAGCTTATGACTATAAAAAGTACTAATAAACTAAAAGTATTTGCATGATATTTTAAGGATGTCAAGGAAAGGAATTTTAAATTACTACAGAGATACACTAAAAACATATGTATTTAAGGATTTTCTTTATTATAAATACTGCACTTTTGGCTAGAAAATGTAAAAGAATGTTAGGAATATTAACTGATATTTATTTACTATTTACAAAGAAATTTCCATTAGTGCAAGTTCACATACATAAATAATTTCATTTTGAAAGTTTAACAGATTTCTTTTCTTGTTTTAGGAAATTTTTCGCTTAAGTTCTGGAAGTCAGCTACTTTTCCTTTTACATCTTTCCATGGAAGAAACTGATTGATTGCATTCCAATTTAAAAATTAAGGAGTTTTTAAGGACCTTTGACAAAAATTAAGTAGTTTTGAGGACCCTTAAAAATGACAGCTAAAATTAAGGAGTTCTTAAGGGCTTTTAAGGACTGTGGGAACCCTGGAGTACATAGCATTATTTTTAAACTTACTTTGCAACCTGCGATGTTATCATGTGTAGGTCTGTCGTAATTGGTTCTTCAAGCTCAACTTTTCTTTGGGCTTCTATATACTCTGAAAGAGTCATATTGCGGATATTTTCAGGCAAAGCCTTAAGTTTATCATCATATGCTTTTTTTATCTTATCACACGCTTCTTTGCAAAGCGTATTTAAATGAGCTTCATATTCTTCTTTTTCTGCTTGAAAGCCCTCCAACAACTTCTGCAGTGCCTTTTGTTTTGCAGATATCAATTTTTTTTCTTTGGTAACAGTTTTGGGTTTATTTTTCTTTCCCTTGGGCATTTTTAAAAAGGCTGCATTGTAAAAGATAAACACCATACAAATCAAACTGGATATATATATATAAGAAACACACTGAACACATAGAAAATTTTATAAAAGCAAAAAAGAAAATAGGTAGTCAGTGGCGTGCAGTAGGTGTTCATGCAGGGTGTTCAGAGAGATACAATAATAATAATAAAACCATAAAAATGTACATTAAACACTTCCTTAACGTTTATTATTCATTTGTACACAAAATCCATACGTCTATGTAATGCCTAATCTATCAAGCTTCTTATAGCACAAAGAAATTAACTAAATCTTTATTTTCAGTTTCCTTATAAAAAAAATAGTAGGAGTATACAACAGAACAAAAGAAATAAAAAAAAAATTAAAAAATAAATTAAAGGTTACAATATAAAGAAACAAAAAAAAAAATTTAAATAAAAAAAAAAAATCATAAAAAGAAGTAAAAAAGCTTAAAAAAAAAATGTAAATTTTTAAATATAAATACAAATTGTTTATTAAAACATGTACAGAAAATAGAATAATAAATATAAAAAAAAAAAAATGTATAAAATTTTAAAAACATAAAAATCCATATTATCATATTACAACAAATAACAATATTAAAAATTTTATTAAATTTTTATGAATAAATAAAAACAAAAAAAAGTGCGATATTTTAAATATATATTTAAAAATGAAAAAAACAATATTAATTAGATGTGTCACAAAGGCCAACAATAATATTAACATTAAAATCTTTAAAAAACATTAATAAAATCATCTATCCGTATACTAATAAAATAACGAAAAGTTTATATTTCCACGAAACTTATATTTCAGCAAACAGCAAAAACTGCGGTGTATGATGCTTATTGTGCGACAAACCGAAAATCTAGTCCACGTGTAGAGGATTTTACTGCACGCTGGCGCAATCAAACGAACTGTTTCTCGTTCGGTCAGTGGATTAAATTATATTTATTAATTGTTCTTAACATTAGAAAATCATATATTCTGCAAAAAACATCTTCACAATTTTTAAAAACAAAACCAGGGATATAGTGTTACAGATATAACTTATATACTGTCTGTAAAACACAATATATGGTAAAATTTGGACTGTCCTGTTAGAATTCGTTTCTTTTTTGTCTAACAAAACAAAATTGGTTTTTAGCGAATTATTTCTATAACTATAATACATCGCCAAAATTACTTCACCACACTAAAACATTTCCCTTTATATTGTTATATTGATGAAATACTTCTTTTATATTTCCATGAAAACAAAATCTTACAATATATAAATTTAAACATTAACCGTCTGCAAAATCGTATGGCCAGATAATCAGTTAAAAAACCAAAAAGCGCTTCAGCACGTAAGTCCCTACTCTAATACAACACTTAATAAACCGTACGTTCGGATGATTCTGAATGCCAAGTGTAGGAAAAATAGCTGCACTTGCCTCAGTGCTATAGTATGCTGTGCTTCTCCAGTACCCCATACATATAAAGCGTGATTTTCTATAAGTGCGCAGTGCGTACACATAAAAATTTCTTATGTTTGTTTGGTTTTGAACACGCTACGTGGTGCAGCACCTAGTACCGCACGCACTGCAAGAATACAAGCAAGCGATACATATTTGAATATATTATAAATAATATTTATTATATACCATATAAAGATAGCTAGACATATGTGCAGAAATTTATTGTCTCTCATAATTTTGCTAGGGTGTGCAGTGCACACTCTTCACATATAAACCGCACACCACTGGGTACAGTAGAACCTCTTTTTAACGACCCCTTCGTTAGAACGACCATCTTAAAAAGTCCCAATTATTTTACAATAGGAATAATGTTAATTTTGAATCATTACAACGACCCCAAGCTTATTATTTTTCGTTAGAGCAGCCGTCAATTTTAGTCGGCAGAACTCATGAGCAATTGAGCTATTTCAAAATTATTGCACTGTGGTACAACTTCAAGAAATCTGTACAAAAGAAGAATTTCAGAAAGAGTTGGGAAATCAGTCAGCTGAATTCCGACTGTTGCCGGAACCTTTATCGCCCGGTGCTCCTGTAGATGACACTAAAGACACTAATGAAATGACCCAGCTCCTCAGTGTCAAATTTCCGGATCTTCAATAACCTTTTGATGAGTTTTTTGCAGTAGACAAAACTTTACAGTGTTGAGAAGAAAATTTGAATGAGGATGATTTTATTGTTCATAATGCTGGAAATGAAGTAATCTGCGCTTCCAATGACAGAGAAGAAATAGTCCAAGCTTTTGAAAAAGTGAATGAAAAAAGAAGCCTTCAATGCAATCAATGCCTTGTGTCAATATTTTGAAAAACAATTTAATTCTTAAGATTTCCTTTAAAATCGAACGGATATGGAATCAGTGATAATGAAAAATCCCCAAATGAACTTGAAACAGGCATCAATCAAAGACTTTTTTTTCAAAAATTCTGTAATGGAAATACAAATAAATAGAAGTGTTCTCTAGGTATGTACTGTTACATCATTTCTTTGCTCAATTTTTTAAATTATTTTTTCAATTTGTTACAACGACCATAGCCGAACGATGGCTGATTGGTTAGGGTGCTGGCCTTCGGTACCGGAGTTTGTGGGTTCGAATCCCACTGTTGCATGGATGTTCGTAGCTGTTCGGAATCGGCATTAAGCTGTAGGTCCCGGTCTCATTAGCCCTCGTGTTGCAAAAAGTAGACCGTAGCACTCCAAAACAAACCAAACCAAACAACGACCATATGATGTTGGTCCCACAAGGGGTTGTTATACCGAGGTTCTACTGTATAAAAGATTAATACTAATAGGATTAAACTATGTCAAATCAACTTCAAAAGTATAATATTGACTAACCAACTCTGTTATTTATTTTTTTCAACTTTGTGCCTTGACATAATTTGTGATTATGAATAGTATCTCCCTATCCTACTTTAATTTTACAGCTCTTTGAAATTTTTTAATTTGGTATAATTTATCGTTCCTAAGGTTTTTAGAATGAGTAAGTTTTTTTTCTACTGCATACAGATAACAAGAATTATTATTTATATATCAAGCTTTCTGGTCAAATGACAAACATTCTTGTTTTATTATGTATTTTTACACATGCTTTTGTGTTGTCACATATATTGTTCACTAAATTTCCATAATTTACGTAAGAGGTAGATGAAAATGATATTCTCGCTATATTATATTATTTGTAATAGAATACAACAGGACAATATACAGCAAATATTATAATTACTTAATTTATAATGGATAAAAAAATAATAAAACAGCCATAATGAATAAAAAATTTCTAATTATATTAAAGAGGAAAAGATGGAAATTACAATTCCCCTAAATGGAAGCTTAAGATATCCGTCTACATTAAAAATGTCATTTTTTGCCAAAAAGGTACTCCTTCGATATAATTAATATACCTAATTTTTATTTGTTATTTATCTTGTGAAATTAAAATAATTGGCTTCGGTGAAAAATGGCGATTTTACCGAAAATGCACATGGATTAAACTCGTTTTCTATCGTTTCTCTTTGGATATAATTTCTAAGTGATACTAACATTCTACAATAATTTACAATTAATTTTTTAATAAATCGGAGCTTTTTGTTTTCCAAGCTGTTGAGAGATTAATTACCTCCTTAATTCTGTAGTTTGTTAAGCAAACAAAACTAAAAGTTTATATATTGTGTTTTGTAAACATCACCAGTAATTTCACCAAATAAACCAAAGGGGTAACCTATTCTGAAGTAATACCCTTACATAATCATAAATACTGTCCCTCACACAAGAACAATTTTATAATCAGGGCATATATGTAATATGTAAGCAAAACAACATCAATGTACAGTACATGTAGTAATATAAATACATACAGAAATGCCGACTTCTGTATATATTTATATTACCACAACTTCAACCCTAAAAATATTTAATTTCCAGCGTTACTTTTAAAATATACCTTTAGATGTCCTCGTATGCAACTTATAAAGTTTGAAAAACAATTAAAAATTAATTCAGTAAGAGTATTGATAAGTTTGATTCACCTAGTATCCATGTTACCCCCGTTCAAAAGAGGTGCCAATATCCTCTCTCCGTCTTAAGTAAATCCCATGGCAATACTATTCCTGATTGGTCAAATTTTAAAGGTCCGCCCATAGACTAGCCCATTAGTCTGTGGGTCCGCCTTTATATGATCTGTTTTGACACAATAATAACATATTGGTGGTATTAATATTTGTTTTCCCGTTTGTGGCAACATTCCTTGTAAATATTTTCGCGGGCTTTTAAGGTTGTTTGTGGGATTTGTTTGTAGAAATAAACAGTTGGTCTTCAAGCGAGTGAATTAAAGAAAAATGGATATGGATGTAGATTCTGTCGTCGGAAACGATGATACATTTGATTCCAGTGTTTTTCCAGATTTGTTACCAACTTATTATAAACGATTATTTCCTTTCGCTTTGTATTACAAATGGTTAAGATATGACAATGGTTTGATATTATAATTAACAATTCTTAATTTTTAATATCAGCAAATGCGTGATGAATTGATTAATTTATTTCTCTCTGTTTTTGTTTATAGATAAACTCTTTACTCACAGAGAATTTTCATTCACTCTTAGAGACGATGTTTATATTCGTTATCAGTCATTTAAAGATCAAGATGAATTAAGGAAAGAAGTTATACAAAAGTGTCCGTATAAAATTGATATTGGTGCAGTGTTTTCCTTTAGGGTAACATCCAAGTTTTCCTTTTATTCTGATATATTTATTGCATCCTAAAACATTGTGTTTCTTTTTTTACAGATTGAAAGCAATTTAGATCTAATTTAACTTTGAACTGCTGTGGTACAGTCTAACAGACCACTTGTGTAAAAATATGAGCAAACTATCGACAATTGTTTAATTGATTTTTAATTTTTCTTTTTTGCCTCTTTACTAAAGCTGAATCAACTTAATTAACTTTTATTATTAAAGTTCCATTAATGTTATTAATTTAAATCAATCTTTACTATTTAATGAACCATTAAATATCAAAATATGTCAGACCTATTATAGATATCTTTGTATGCGTATAAGTGTGTATATATATATATATATGTAATATATCAAAATTATTTAACTTCAATATTTCCTTAAAAACCTTCTCTCTCCTATTCTAATTCCTTTAAATCTTTTTCCCAGCCTCTAAATAATTTAATCAAAGGAGTATTTTCCATTTAACATACTTTCCAAAGCTTTCTATCCTAAAAATGTAAACTTTCTGTCTATTCAGCACGTTTCCCAGCAAATGGTTTCGCGTTTTTGCTGATCTCACATTTAATTCGCTTATTAAGTTGTTTTTTTTCCACTGTGGGAAAATTCTTTATTTCTTTACTCTTGGGTGCACCTCTGTTCAATCAGAGTGATTTTTGTGGCTTTTTCTTTGTATGTTGTTCAGTAGAATAGATGTGCATTCTAACAGCTCTATAATAAAATTTCAATTAGACTGGTGCCATTCTCTTCAATGTCAGCCCGACTGCATTTTTATAACTGCTAGCAGTTTAGCTTTCTCCATGTCAAGGAGTTTAATATAAAATAGATTACATATATGTTACACCACACAGGCTTGCAATTCCGTCACTTTTTTAAGTAAACAGTACTTTTTTCATGGTGTATCACAGCAAAAGTCTGTTGTTGAAAAAAGAAAATTTGAATGAATAACAAAATATTTTAATAAAAGATGAAAAATGTGATGCTGTAATCTTATTTTTCTTATTAAAATGTAATTAGTCATATGGTTTCCAGAATTTAGCGATTTAAAAAAAACGTAAAGAAGTTTCTGAAATCTACATTTGTACTGAAATGTACATTTAATACATTAAAGTAATTTATGTCAAAGCACACATTTCTCTTTTTCTTCACAATTTTTGTTTAGATACTCTAATCTAGCTATGTACATATTTCAAAACATCATTAATGTATGCAGAAAATTGTGATTATAAAATTAATGTAATGTATGTATTCAAATCTTATTTATAGATTTTCTTGAATAAAAAGTAATGTTGAGTTGTGTTAAACAAAATTTTTAACCTTTTTGTATTTGACGCTAAAATCATGTCTTGCATGAATCATTTGATTTAGAGTTAAAATAGAAAAATCTTATAGCATCTGTAATCAAGAGGGAAAAAAATCCTATTTTTTTTTCAATGTTTAGTCACTTTTTAATCACTTATTCTGTATTATTTGTCACTTTTCTTACCTTTTTGAAAGTACCTCAGCAATTGCAAGCCTGACCACACAATCAGAACAAACTTCAGCAAAATAAATTGTCAATAGTCTCCCAAAGTTCTGGTAGCCATCCAAAATTACCTGAAAATATTGAAAACTACTAACTCGTATTTGGTTAGCTGTGGTTAGACAGCAAAAATGAGGCAGTAGAAAAACCAAGTATTTATCTTCATTTCGTTGATGTTAAAAAACTTAGAAAATTGAGAAGCTTTGCTGCATATATTTTCCAGCTTAGTCATTTGGCAGAAAAATGATTCTGAACTATGTGGAGATAAATTAGTTTATTCTGCATTCCCATGATTTGTTAGTGTCAGTTGCTGACTCAAAATTGCAAAATTAGTGCTCGTGGTCTAAATTTAAATTGCACAACTGGATCCTGTGATATTTTAAATGAACACAGGAGTAAAAATTGGAAGTTAAGATTTTATTGATGGAAAAGGGAAAAAAATGGCTCTCTTGCATTGAAGTTCTTTTCTTCACAACAAAATGGAATTAAAATTGGAAAAATTAATTTAAATGCATTTAGGTTAAATGTTTAATATTTTTCATACTTATATATATTTTTATAGCTTGTTGAATTGCTTTCATATTGGGATTAATTTAGTGTGCTCTGTATTTTACAGCCCAGTGAACAAAGAACTGCTTCAAATTTTCATCCAGTAGAAAAAGAATTAGTTTTTGATATAGATATGACAGACTATGATGAAGTAAGAACTTGTTGTTCAGGGGCTGATATATGTCGAAAGTGCTGGCCTTTCATGACTGTTGCTTTAAAAATCTTAGATCGTGCATTAAGAGGTAGGTTCTAGTATGTTTTAGCATTATAGTTTTTATAAAGAAACAATTTAGTAATTTATCTTATATTTATGAAGAATCAAAAGTATGTTTAGCTTGTCTTGTTCACTAAACTCATATTAGAACAACTGTAATTAATTACCAATTTTAAAAACATGAAAATGGGCTTAAGCATATAAGGTGAATTTAATCTTTTGTCCACAAACCCTTGCTAATGTTCATTGTAATATTCCATGACTATATGATTATTTACTTAAAAAAAAAATTTTTCAAAAATTCCATAATTCATATGATAAATTCAATTTGCATATAATTTTGAAATTATTCATACAGCATTTTTCACACTGGCTTCTCAGGCAAACACCTGTTAAGTGTCATTTTGCAACTTGTTGCAGAATCCCCTATATAATAATAGCCTAAGTTGTCTGTCTGCGAATTTATGAAGCGGTTGTATCTGGAATGGATACAGCCATCCATATTGGATTCTTTATGAGTTAGGGTTACAAAAATTCAAAGCGAGTTTGAAATCCACTGCATCCCTCCCCCCCTTTTTGAGAGTTTGATGCTATTATTTCAAGCCTTATTTTCCCTCTTATTCTATACTAAATTCATTATTGATAGGATGGCTAGGGCAGAGCGTAATATTTAAATTTCTGGACTGTTTCTACTCGACCTTATAAATTCTAACCATTTCCTTCACTGCATTTAAGCTGGCACATGGGGTAGAGGGTCTGCCCATTTGATCGTCGTACTTCTCGAGTTGATCGTTCTGCCCCTACATAGCCGAATTTATTATTTTTTATTATTATTATTTTATTAAATTCACGTATTACCATTATTACATCAAGCCCCATTTTAAGAGCAGGCGATTAAATGTATCAATTTATCACATAATAAATAGGTAAAAATAACAATTTTTTTTCTAGCATTATGACGTCATTCCTTTAACCATCTCATTTAATAATTTATTTTAGATTATTTAAATATCTTCTGCATTATTTCCATATTTTTTATCACTTAACGTATTACGTAAATAATTTTCTTAAGGTAATATTTTGTTGCAAAATAATTCTCAACCAAAAAACAAACCTTTTTTTTTCCCCCTCCTGCCTCATAGGGTATTTTACAATTCTGGAAAATTAAAAACTTTATTGATCCCGTCATACAATGGGCTATATGCTAGTTTGCTAGATTTGTAATTGAAAGAATATTGCACCTACTGTAGTAAATATAATATTCTTCAATTGTTTTATTGATTACTATCGTTAGAATTATTTATGTAATTATGAACATTTAATTGTTCTGTTATTAATTTATGAATAACGATAAAGTTATTTTTCATTTTAAAATAGTCTAAAATTTATATATATATATATATATATATATATATATATATATATATAAACACAATGTGACTTATAGTCTTGGGTTTGCCAGGCTTGACTTTTTTTCACTTCAGCTTACTCATCAAATACTATAATTCAGCTTCCTATCAGAAGAATTTACTGTATATAACTAAATTTAAAATTAATACTTATTTTGTATAAAAATATTAAATAAAAAGACACAATATACAGGGTTTGTACTCACTTAAGAAAAAGTCCTTAATTTTGAATTTAAGTCCTTAATATTTGAGTAGATTAATAATTTTTTAACAGCGATAAAATTTGAAATAAGTCATCAAAAATGAGAGGCAAGCAGGTAGCATCACCATGGGTTACATGAACCTAAGAAAAGAAATGTGGTCCTAATAATAAAACTTAAACAGTTTTTACTGGCCTTAATTTTCTTTCTCGTAAATTTCCCCAAAATTTCCTGATTTTCAGTTTCAAAAATGTGTATGAACCCTGTTTAGTAAGTGATTTTACTATGACTTTATCTTGTTAATTTGCTTATTTATTTTTTAGATGATTTTGGTTTTAAGCATTTATTATGGGTTTATTCTGGAAGAAGAGGTATTCATTGTTGGGTGTGTGATAAAGAAGCTCGAGAACTAAGTCCTACTGCTCGAAGTGCTATAGTAGAATATCTAAGTGTTGTGAAGGTAAGATGTTTAAGATTTTTCTATTATTATTACCTGTGAACTTGTCCAAATATAAAATTAAATAAATTTAAATTTTGTAGGGTGGGGAATTCAAATCTAAAAAAGTTCATTTACCTGAAACACTTCATCCTAGCTTAAAGTAAGTAATATTGATTTCTTTTCTTATTTGATTCATCAGGAGGGAAAGGGTAAAACATGTTGTTCTTGTGAGTAGTTTTATACTAACATTTTTTAAACCAATCATTAATATTAAATGGTATTGCTAATTGAATAAGGTAGAACCTTTGTGCCAGAGTATGGCATAAAATGCAAGGCCAGTGTAATAGCAAAAGAAACATATATATTGAGAACAGATATTTTCCCTCTTTGTCTCTTACTTTCATTAGCTTTGCATTTTATGCCATATGACTAATTAACTGAATTTATACAATATTTTCAAGGAATATTTAGCCTCTAAAAATAACTTTATCAAATATGGTTAATAAAATATTCATGGTTTCCACGCACCTGGAAAGTCATGGATTTAGACAATGGATTAATATTGTATTGGAAAGTCTTGATTTTTCAAGTAAAATGAGTAAAAGTCATGGATCCGCTAAACAACCGATTAAAAAAATGCATTGAATTGTTTAATTCTATTTTTACTTGTCATTTGGCTGAAGTTACTGAGTTTGGTATTTATGTTTTATCCTATTGACCATATTACCAAGTTAAATTTTTTTCACCAAGGAAACTCAAAGCAAGAAAGCTTAATGGGTGGATAAATGTATATTATTCAGCTTTTTTCTTAAATTGTAGATTAAAATTTTATTAATATAATAATAATTTTTTAATAAAAATTAGTTAAGATTTTTGCACAAAATATAAGTTTATCTTTAGGGATATTTTATTTAAACATTATAGGGTTATATTTGGCTATTATTCATGGTCACCTGGATAATACCAAAGTACCCTGAATTCAAATAGGAAACATTTTGATTGAAAAATTGCTATATGATTAAACTTAGGTATGTAGATACAACAATTTATTTTTATGTATGTGAGTTTATTAATACTTATAAAGTAAGTTTATAGTTTTTTTTAATGATAAAATTCCTGTAATTTCTCTAAAAGCATATATTTTATTTGTATGTACATCAGAAGTTTTCTTCATATATACTTTAACGAAAGCTTTTTAAAGTCATGGGAAATGATCTGCTAAATCAGGGAAAGTCATGGATTTGAAAAATTTTATTTTGGCAGATACCCTGAATATTGTGATTTCTAGACAAAAAGCTCTACTCAGTTAAAAAACGAAAATAAATCATAGGTTAGAAATGTTGCAAACATACTTGCATTCATGCATATATTTATATATATCCACTACAGAAGTTTATAAATGAATTACTGTTCTTTTTTACTGTCATAGGGAAGTCTCAAAGGCCTATCACTCTCCTACCCAAGCTTTAGAAAACTTCAACCTAAAAACAAAATTATAAAAGAGCCATATCGAGCAGGGAATTTACATATAATTGAATTAAGACAATAATGCTAATACAGATTTATAACATACATATTCCTTAATTTAAGCAGATGTGTACCACAGAGGGCTGGCCCTGATATATTAATTTTTTTTCTACTGAGGCCATACAGAAAAACTGGCCATGATATGTGTAAAAGCCAAAATATAAATCCTCAGTCCAACATTCTTATATTACTGCTCAGTGGATTTTAATGTATACAAATCTGATATTACTAAATAGTAAATTGCTATAAAGATTCATATTAAAATTAATGCCTTATTTAATGATTGTTTGCCAGTGTCTATTTTTATATAATCATGTAAAACTTAATATATCCTACTAAAAATTGATATATTTTATTTTTATGATGCTTATTGCAATGTGTTGTCATTAGGCCTTTACATTATTATGTGGAGAAATATTCTCCTATTTATTCAATAACTGGCTATTATGATTTAGAAATGATGGAGGATCGCTTGGCATAAATTTCCATGGTGAAAATAATCCTAATAGTGATGGATGCAAGAAGATTTAAACTTCACAAACATTTATTAACACAACACATGCCATTTTTTTTCCCCAACTGATATCTCTGGAATTTATTTCTTACCTCTCGTACAGCTTGCTCATGCGCAAAATAAATCTGTGTGTACATGCTGAGCGGAGGGATATTGGCGTTGCCACAATTACAAGTAAATTAACAGTGTGTTGATTGCCATTTGCCAACAGGTTTGACAAAGGGCAGTCCATCAGTAAAATTTTGCAGCCTTTGTCAAATTCACAAAATTTATAACTGAAACAAATGTCATTTATTATAGTACATACAATATTCAATTGACTTGCTGACTATTTTTATATTTATTTATGCTCATTTATAAATTTTTGACAGTTTTGTTGTTAATTTATCAACAATTATAATGTATTGTTTTCAATTTTTACTTCAAATATATTTCTATATATCCACATATATACAATGCATGCCTTTCCAGTTTGGTCTGCAGATCCTTTTGGACTGGGCAGGCTTGTTATAGACGAAACTAATATTTAATAAATGTAATTTAAACATGCTTTGATATTTATACACTGAGTTTTCAATTTAATTAGTTGTATTTGAAACTTCACTAAATTTTTCTTTGTAAATAGGTTTTATTATATCGATCAGTTTTGCATTTGGAAACCATACACCACTGACAAACAATATCGCCTTCAATAAAATTCTGTTTCTCTTGATATATAAAACATTTTACGTTTTAAACTAACTGTAAAAGAGCTATCATTCTTATTCATCACAATTTAAACTGAACCCAAACTAATTGCAGCTTACATCTTAAACATTTTTCCTTTTGTGCATTATGACAGATTTTTTAGTTCTTGAAGACTTACTTGTTTATTTTGCTATTTTGTAGATTAACTTAGTTAATGTACTTCATGCTCAGAATTTAACATTAACCCTTTAAAGGTCACCTACATAAACTCTCTGGATTTAAGGAAATTAGTTTATAAATATTATCTATGAATCTTATAAATTAAAATTTTTCTTTACAATCCTTAGAGGGGGGTTCCATTAGAGGATACTGTAGGGTGGGGTTAACTGACAAACCCATTCCCTTGTACAGCTTGAAATTATACTTTTAAAATTTTAATTATATTGGAAGAACAATAAATAAGTGTTGTTGGAATAGATATTTTTCTTTGGGGTCATAAATGAAAAAAATCAAATTACTAACTTTCCAGGTAAGCGAGTTTAAATGCATATATTCTAAAAGAAAAATAATAAAATGTAATACTAGCATTTATTGTAAATTTTAAATGTCAAACACATTCATATTTCTCAAAAAAAAATGTTTAACAGGAGGTTTTGCTGCAAAACCACTGTGTGCTAAAGGGTTAAAGCCTTTGCACTTGTATGTTGAAGTAGACTACATACCTTTTTAATTTTTTTATGAAGTTGTATTTAAAAAGAATTGAGTATCTCATGATCACTCAAATGATATTTCTTAAACCATTTGATCTGATAAGGGTTTAATTTCATATGTACTAATTGATTATAAATGGTTATTTTCAGAGAAGCTGAAAAAATTGTAGATAAATACTTTGAAGATTTAATGTTGGAAAAGCAGAAAATACTGGACCTGCCTGAAAACTGTGAAAAAGTTATTGCAATGTGTTTAGATCAAAATATCCTTTCTTTTGCTTAAAAACAAACATAAATTACAAAAAGCCATTTTTATGCTTTCTTAAATTTTCTTTAATAACACTGTTCTGCTTGAAAATCACAACACCATTCTTGATGATTCTTATGCAAAATGTGAAAATTATCAATAAGTGATAAACACAAGAGAGGGGTCACAGAGAAAATGGTGGGTGGGGAAGAAAACAGAGGTCATATTCAGAAGCTCATTTTACATGAGAACGCCCAATGATGGCCGATTGGTTAGGATGCTGGCCTTCGGTACCGGAGTTCGTGGGTTCGAATCCCACAGTGGCATGGATGTTCATAGCCATTCAGAATCGCTTTAATCTGTAGGTCCCGGTCTCATTAGCACTCATTGCAAAAAGTAGACCGTAGCACTCCAAACCAAACCATTTTACATAAGAATCAGCATGAATGGTTAATTTATTTATATGTTACTATTGTATTAATGTTCTATGATTTAGATTCGTGATTCCCAAACTTTTCTGCCCATGGACTCCTTCTCATATTAAATCCTTAACCTTAAATCCCTAAGTGAAATAACTCTATACAACTGTATAGATGAAAATTACAATTTTAACTTGTATATTTTAACACTACTATAAATAAATAAAAATTTAAGTAAATGATGGCTATTTAAAGAATATCTGTTGCAATTATTATCTTACAATTTGAATAGTAAAAATATTTTTCAATTAATTGTTATTGCATCAAGCATTGTCAATAAGCAAGAAAATCTTTATCTTGTTTTAAGTGAACTGCCAAAATATACATTCGAATTTATTTATTGCTATTTATTTTATACTTTTGTAAAAATTAAAGTGAGCCACAATTATATTTAAAGTTAATATTCACAATTATATATAAATTTTATTTTACAGTAAACTTTTAGTAGACTCACCTCCCAAAATAATTATTTTTAAGTACTTCGTACCCCTCGGCAGTAATAGGGGTTTTTAAAAACCACTGGTTTAGATCATGGATGGACAAACTACAGCCACTTTGGCTTTGTTGTTTTTATGCTTAATCTTCTAAATGTATAATTTTACTGAAAAATAAAACTTAACTAGTATTATATGGTAAGAATCTTTTAAAGAGCACATTTGATGATTCAAATTCCAGTCAAGAGAAGTGGCAAAAATTATTAGAAATAGATGAAGTCGCTATGAATCAGGTAAGTGCTTCAGTTAACAACATATCATTTATTTACCAGTTCTTGACATTTTCCTAATATTTTCACTTCAAAATGCATAATTTGGTAATTCAATGCAGTAAAAGAAGTATTTTGAGAAGTTTTATTAAAATTGTAATTCACAAATTACATTTATTTTTATCATGTGTTTATCAAATTTCTCATGTACAATAGCCAAAAATAAAATGTGTTTCGCTGCCGTTTTTGGACATCCACTGCTTATCTGGAGTTGGCATAGTACCAGGCATGCGAAACTACTCCAGGTTCTCCAGAGAAATGAGATAAATTGTCACAGAAAGACTGTGACAAACGCGTACACTAGCTGGGAAAAACGAATTGAAATTCTAGTGCATACCTTCGATAGATTACGATAGCAGAGTTCTGTGAAGCAGAGAAGCTACTCTGAAAATTAAAGCCCAATAACACTGATAAGAGGAAATAAGACAAAGCTTAAGTACAAACAATTAACATTTATTGGTAAATGAAAACACAAGATAAGCAAATCAGTATAACATTAAAATAAGTGTAAATATAAGGAGACGGCTGGAGCAAGTTTAAAGTACATACTAGAGCAAGACAAAAAGAAACATTACTACCTTCAGTAATCCTACTTAAAAGCAAAAAATAATAAACTACGTAAAACAAACAGGAGGAAAATAACCCTACGGGCTAATGCTGCTCGAAGGTAGAAAGTTTGGGCGATCTGCCACGAACATACACCGCACGGCTGCATGCGAAAGAATGAACTGTCAAGGAGAAGGGCGCACTCTGTGCTGGCTCAGTGAGTGCTCTGACACGTACTTATACTCGCACTCTGAATTGCGCATGCACATTAAAACAGTTTGCATGCCTAATTAATGAGGAGTTGATTACTGTGTTGTGAAATGTTCGATCGCACTGTGGTTTGGGAAACTTCTAAGCTCAAGTAATAAGTTGCTGTCGATTTGAAATATGTAACATAAATTGGCTAATCTGGAAACTCCTCAGATTGCTCTGGAAAGAAACCAAACTTTAGAACTACTATTAGATCACAATTCAGCAATCAAATAATGCTGAATATATTACTCTTTACACACAGTAAGGCTGCATCTAAAAGAGTTTTCATTACTGTGTGGAAAAAAACGCACTCAATTTAGGTCAAATTTGAGTAGATGAACTCTAGATTGCTTGTGGGGGGTGGGGAATGTTAATATTTTAATCAGGCTTCATGTTACTACAAGAATAACCTTTCCGAAAATTAAGTTGTTAAATCTAAATAAGCAACTTACACATTGTTAAATGCATAAATTTTGATTTACTTTTTATAATTTACTACTGTGTGTTTATTTTTAATTGAATTTGCTCGATTTTAATTTAGAAACCAATAAAATATGTAATTATGTTTAATTTGTTTGGGTTATTTTTTTATTTATTTTTTTTTTATTATGTAAATTGCAAAAGCGTTTAATTTGTGGATAGTTAAATTTTAAAACCATGCCATTGCTCCTGACAGAGGTGCCTTAGTCTTGGCATGTCTGTAGTACTTTTTTCATTAGCCAGCAAATACAATACACAAAACAACAAAATGGATAGGGAAAGTGTGCAATTTATATTTTATGTGTGCTATATATTTTATAGGATTATAGTCAAAATTTGACTCTAATCTTTGGCATTTAGCACATAAAGTAAAAACAATTGGTTATATTTACTTAATGGTTAGCATTTTATTTCTCAGTAATTTGATTGCAAAATATTTGACATCATACTTGCTTGCCAACATTTTCAGTTTGTGTTTCAACGTTACAAAAAATTAATTACATTTCAGTTCATTAAAAATAATGTTTAAAGCATGTGTGTAATTTTGTTATGAAATAGCATTAAAAAAATATAAGCAATCATTTAAGGGGGGAAAAAAGCAGTGCAAGATACCTGGTACTGAATTTTTTTAAAGGACTTCTGATACCTGACAAAATTGCTATCTGTTTCATCCCAGTTTTTTATCAAAAAAGTTTATATAATGTTTAAACCCTATATAATTAAATAAGTAAATATAAAACATATCTGGCCATTGAGCTAAATTTTTTAAGTTTTCAGGAGCCCTGCCATGTATTTATCTGTCAAATTGGATATCTGATTGTTATAGCTAACAAAACTTGGATTCTGGAAATTTTTAAATAAAAGCAAATTTTAGGGCTCTCAGCAATTTATAATTATTTTTTTAAATAGTCTGACATCTTTATTCTGTTAAATTATCAAAATATTTTTTATTGGCAATGCTTTTCATTGCCAATGGTTTGCCATGCTCTTTCAACTCAAACTTAAAGCTATTTCTAAGTATTTTGTATAATGAAGACTTTTTTTACATCATGTGCTAAATCTCTGATGAAATTGTGAGAAAAAAATCAATACAATTTTTTGATATCTTAGACATAGATTCATAACTTATCAGGAGCAAAGAACTCTAGAATGAATATTGGATTGCTAAACTAAAAGGTTGAACAAAAATGATGAAGAAAACTTTTCAATTTTTATAGACAATAATGTGTAGCAAATACTGACAATGGTTGTACAATATTGGTATTCATCTTTGAACTGATAGCTGGGAAACTATCAAAAGATGTAATTAATCCTTTGTATAAAAATTAATAATTTCATACATAAGTTAAAAAATTTTAAAAATAGTATAGAAGTTTAGTATATAATTTTCAATTAAAGCATCGTAAAAAATATCTATATGTAAGCATATTACTTTTTTTACTAGTCCTATTATTTTTAAGGATCAATTTATGAGCCTAAATGAATGTATTTTGCTTTGGTATTATGTTCATAGCATATTTTGACATAACTGTCAAATACCTTAGAATAAAATAATATGTTTGTTCAATATCTCAAATATTTTTCTTAGTCCCTGTAACATTGAGATATTGAAAGTCAGCTGCATATTCAGATGTATTTTGTAATTATTAAAGGAATTAAGTATAAAAGGAACCATGCGGAAATTTGTGCTTCTAACAGCTACTACCATGTTCATCATTTTTTTTTTATATATAAATATTGTATATGATAAAAATTACTGACTTAATCTATACAATTCACATTATTTATGCTGCAATTTTTTTTACCTGTGGAAGATTAGTAAAAACAGTATTAATTCTTACATATTATAATTTATATTTGAATTTTGCTTCTTTATTTAATGTATGATACAATTCTCATTTTTCATATGCATGTTATTTAGTAAATTTTTATTACTCTACAGCAGCAAGGATTTAAGAATCGATGCAAAAATTTTGTTACGGAGGTCAAGTTTCAACTCTGCTATCCTCGTCTGGATATCAATGTATCAAAAGGTTTAAACCATCTTCTGAAGGCTCCATTCTGTGTTCATCCCAAAACTGGACGTGTGTGTGTGCCCATTGACATAAAGAGTGTTGACTCCTTTGATCCTTTTGCAGTTCCAACCATAGAGTAAATATTAAAAAAAAATTATTTTCATTACATTTATTAAAATATTTTCTGGGTCATATGTGCTTAAAATTTTGTATTGAAATTCAATTGAAATGCTTCATTTAAAAGTAAGTTAATACTTATCACCAAGGTCACTTTTTCAAATGTCTATGGTAAACTATTTTACCACTTTTCATTAGATCTTCCATCTTATCAATAACTTCAGATACAACAAAGAAAATTAATAAACATATTGACTTCAAAACATTGCTTTAATAATTAACATTAGCTTAGATTGAAGAAAAGAAAATAAAAGAAGTCATTTCTTCTGCACGTACCAGGAAAATTTCAAAGATTTCACAAACTTATGGAAAGTTTTTTTCAATTGCCAAAAGAATGATCACCTTACCACAGTTTAAGTCCTTTAATTTCAAATATTTCAAATTTTAAAAAAGTAGCTTATATATAGATAGATAGATATGTATATATAATTAGATTCTATTTTACATAAGATGCTTGATTAATTTTCATCTAATAATTGCTTCAAATTTCTTCAGTTGCCAACTTTTCATTCATAAAGCATATACAGTAAAAGAAGTTTTCCAGGAGACCAAGTTCTTAAAACTTTATAAATGAGTATTCAGAATAAGTACTTTATACATAAGTACTTATTCCATCAGCACTTATATATAGTACTTATTCCATAGTTTTTTAACCCTACTTGTTTAACCTAGAAAATAAATTGATTCTAATGGTCTTATTTTCTTTTGGAAACTTTTTGTCTTTTAAAGATTGTCATGAATGTTTAAATGTTGAAACACTGTTAAATCACAGGCAAGGCCAACACTTTTGCAATCAGAATGTGGAATAAGTGGGGATAATTTTCTCTCCCTTTTTAGTTTATGGTCAGTAGGTAAAGCCTTTTGCTTTATTCGTCATATAGACAAGTTTAGAATAATACTATTTAATTTAGGCTAGTATCTAGGAGGCCCAAAGCAGAATATAGAAAAAAATAAAACTTTACTTCAGTAAATACACTACTTTAAAGACTTTCTGGCTATTTAATAATGCCCTATAAATGTCTGCTTATTTCCAGGCTAAAGTTGCACAGACAGATCTAGGTTTCTAATTCTAGTATGCAATAGAACAACTGAATCTCAAATGGGTGTGACTGGAGATAACATGACTAAAAGTTTCTTTTAGTGCGAAAGTGTATACTTTTGTATATTTATTCATGAATAAGTTCCTGGTTACTTTAATACATTAGAAATTGTATTATGGAGGGGCTAGTTTTAACTTAGACAGCACTCTTCTTTTGTATGTCTTATGGCCTGCAGATTGGTCTTAGACCACCATCTTGGAACCATCTTAATAGTCTGAGAATTTACCTGGCAATTCTTGTAGCAACCCAAAAATTATTCTTTTATTGCCCCATTCCACAGACCCATGTCCCCCCCCCTCCAGGTGCGTTTCTTCCCACCTTTTCTAATTCCTCTTTCATGGTAGCAGAATGATGGCCGAATGGTTTGGGTGCTGGCCTTCGGTACCAGAGTTCGTGGGTTCGAATCCCACTATGGCATGTATGTTCGTAGCCATTTGGAATCGGCTTTAAGCAGTAGGTCCCGGTCTCATTAGCCCTCGTGTTGCAAAAAAGTAGACCGTAGCACTCTAAACCAAGCCTCTTTCATGGTTACAGGCCAAACGATGACCGAATAGTTAGGGTGCTGTCCTTCAGTACTGGAGTTTGTGGTTTCAAATCCTTCTGTGGGGTTGGATGTTCGTAGTCGTTCAGAATCGGCTTTGAACAGTAGGTCCCAATCGCATTAGTCCTAGTGTTGAAAAAAAAGTAGACTGCAGCACTCCAAACCAACCTTTATTGGTTACAGGGAATCCTGCTTCTATTGGCTGAAAAATTAAGCTTCACTCTAAAGTTGGAAGGCAGATTAAAATTCTTAAGCAAGAAAATATTTAGGAGTAAAACTTTTTAAATGGGTAATTTTACAATTATTGATATAGAGTTTAGTTTGGGACCACTGAAGTAGAACATATTTTGTAGGAAAGATTTATTTATATCTTGGCTTAACTTTAGACTTAAAATTAAGTTTTTCAGCCTTTAGTGTTGTATGCCAGTAGCTTTAAATATCAGTAATTATAGTTTCTCCCTATATGACCTTTTATCATAAATACAGTATTTCTATTATTCTATGTTACATTTTTGACTTTGTTTTTATTTTTTATATTTAATTTATAGGAGCTTATGTAAAGAAATTGATAGTTATGATGCTGCAATGAAGGAAGAGATATTAAAAATGGAAAACGAGGAAAATACAGACTTGGATAAGAAACGTAAAGTAGAAGACTATACCAAAACAAGTCTAAATCGCAGTATAAATGTATTTAAAAATTTTATTGACAAAATGAGTTTAGATTTCAAAATATCATAAAGATTTAAATTTGTAAATATGTACTATAATTTGTAATATTTTAATAAAAAAGAAATTTTTTTTTACTATTAAAATATTTTTATTATTATTTAAAAAAATCTGTGTTTAAAAACGTGTAAAACATTCACCAAAAATAAAATGCTTTTGTTTTGTTTTGTCAAGTCTGACTACTTGAATAGTTTTAGGAAGTATTTCATTATTTTTAAAAAATGGGACTTTATTATATTTCATCTAACTGGAATATTAAACATAAAAAATTCTGTAACCACTTTTATAAATTCAAAAAGTTTTATTAGAATTAAAAATTTAAGTTTCCTAAAAAACGAAATTGTGAAATCTGAAACCTTGTATCAAAATTGCATTGTAAATTTTTAATTTATTTTGAACTATTTATTCACATTTTAAGAATTTTATAAAATACATACCTTTGACTAATTATAAAATGCAGGTATTAATTTTAATGAAGATACATCATTACTGTTAAATATGAGGTAATTACCTGTTCTCCTCCCTTTTTACTGAGCATAGTTTGGTAATCTTGTGATTACTAACAGTGTATTGTAAAGTGTAACTGGGACATTTCAATTCCTTTCAGTTTATTTTCCCTGGTTAAACTGTGACGTCTCTGTTTAAGTTATTCTTCCTTGGAACCTTTGTTTTGGCAACAATTAATAGTCACATTTTTTTTTGGGGGGGGGTTAGGTTGCAACATAACCATCAGGTTGCCTTCCATTGCAAACTATGTAAACTTGCTTTAAAAAAAAAAAATCCGGTCATCAAGTCTTTCTTTTTTTTTTCCCCTGCTGGAAGCTATTAACTCTGCTGAACTTTATTATGAGCCTTGTGATAATAACAATTACAATAATATAATCTGAAAAAAAAAATTGAAATTGTGATAATTTTCTTACACTACGTCAATTTTTATGTCACAGAAACAATGAATTTGCTCTTGAAAATAAATTAAGGGGGAAAAAACAATAGTTGATCAGTTTCTAAATATTTTACAGATAATTAGGCTAAAATAAAATATGTATAAATGCTGGGTTATTATTTTTCTTTTACACTTGTATTTAATTGTAATTAATTAAAATCTTGAATTGAAAAGATTAAGGAAAAATTTTGAAAATGAGTGTATGTGAAATTCATGTTCAATATGATATTGGCATTCAGTTTCATTAGGAACATATTTTATAGTCATATTATGGGGTGTAATCAAAATTATAAATCTGAGTATGCTTCCCACACCCATAATATTCTTTCTCGGAGAGGTCCTTACAGAAGTAGAAAGGCTGATTGCTTTGAGACATTCATTGCTCTGCATCAAGTTAAATTTATCACTTTAATAAAAGCTTCTCTTTTTTGTTGCTTGAAAAAATTGAAACTTCCTACTGCACTTTGATGTTCAACAGAAAGCATTGATCTCTCAAGGTCCTTTTTTAAGAGACCAAAGGTGTAAAATGATTGTCAAATCCTTTTTAAAGCATGTAAATGGATATGCAACATACAACTTATTAACTGCCCTTCTATTGCCTTTATTGGATGTGGATAACTTTGCAGATCATCTTGCATCTTGAGTTAGATTGGGATTAACCTGACCTTTAAGCACAATACACTACAGTGGTTTATGATAGACATGATTCTCCATGCATTATACTTCATTCTCTAATAAATGTATACCACTTTTTGTCTTTTTTGTTAGTTCTATAATCGTGGTGATAAAACTATCACCAAGATGACAGTCTAACTTTTTTTTACCTGATCTCAAAATGTTTATATTTTGATTTATATTACTTTCTTATCCAACACTCATTAATGTGATCAATCCTTTTGCTATGTATTGAATGCTACTAATTTTTATTAGTTTTTGTTTTGTGAAATTAAATTGATAAACATAAATTTTTCAGAAAATTGAAACCTATATTCTATGGCTTCTGTTTTGATGAGTGCATTAAAAATACCAAGGGGTATCCTATTCTCATGTAATACTCAGCATTTTTCACACATATATCAGAAATAAATTAATCATATGCCTCAATGTCAGTTCTGATATGCTCATACCAGCAATGCATTAATATTTGCATATATAGCAGCCATATCCTCAAAAGTCGAATGATGATCTGATGAGTAGGGTGCTCATCAGGTGAGTAGCTGTTCTTTGGTACACTATTTCATGGGTTCGAATCTCACTGTATAGATGTTAGTAGCCCTTTGGAATCAGATGGTCACGATTTCATGTTGCAAAAAAGTAGACTATAGTACTTCAAACCAGCCCTATCCTCAAATGAAGCCTTTGTGATTGCTCATTATATTACTACTTGTGAACTCTGCATATAGTTTGAGTTTGTTCCATGCTTTGGTTTATTCTTTGATGCCATCCCATAGACATCAAGTCGACTGATGTTGGAATAGCCTTGTGAATTTAAAGGCCTTTTGTATTATCAGCCCATTGAGAACATGATCTGCTTGCTTGAGACATGGTAGCTCAATTATCAAAGGCGGTTATCTCGTAACTAGAGGGTAGGCAGATCGATTTTTGAGTTGACCAAAGATGTGACGGGTTTGTTAATGGTGGCTGAGGCATGTAAAATAGATCATGACCACCTAGCCAGTCATCTGTTTGCTTTTGTTGAAACCAGAATTATGGTTAATTTCTGTTTGAGGAGAAACGTAGTGAGTTGGTAGAGAGAGTATATCTAAAAAACTGATATTGTGATATGACGCTCACTTTAATTTGGGTTTCAGCTTCGGTTTGAGGTACTATAGTCTGTTTTTTTTATCCTCTCCCAATGCCAGACAAGTATTAATAAAACCATCATTCATTCTGTAACAAAGTTCGCTGACTCGAATCCCACTGCTAGCATTGACATTTGTAGCGTTTGGAATGGACCTTAACAGTAAATTCTGGTCTCATTAGCCCCCACCCATATGGCTAAAAGTACAAGAAGCTGCCAGTATAAAAGGTTACAGGAGTTGCATATGCTACAAGTGCTGATGATAAGTGTTTAGAGCATTCGTACAGTTTTTTTTTTAATCCAGACGTGTTACTATGGCTTCCAGAAAAAAAATGAAGGATTCTAAGTGCTGTTGGACGCATTTAAGCCGGACAGTCTATCCGTCCAATTCAGAGAGGCACGATTAAAATGGGGCCATCAACATGTGAATTAGACTGTGTCTGATTGATTTGCCCTACAGCCCGATGATAAGCATGTGTCTGGAGTGGACAAATCACATGCAATCGTCTTGAGAAAATGCCAAATTCCACAGTACAAGCATCATAGTCTGGGCAGTGATGAAGTTCTAGATTCCCCATTGTGAAACTGTATACTGCAGCAGTTGGTTGAACGTCTATCATTGATGACTTTGCGGAGAGTGAGAGGATCGCATGTATGGAATGCTTACTTGCCAGATCTTAATTCAACTGGAAATCTTTGCATGATCTCAGCCTTGCTGTATGTAGCACCTTCCCCCATATACACAACACCACTCTTAGAGATTTAGAAACTGCCCTTAAGGAATAGCGATTACTGAACTCTGTGGTGGTTAATGCATGTTCTCGTAACATGCATGATCATTTGCTGTACACTTTATATAAAAGTATAGGTGCTCACGTAACCTATTAATGTCCATTATTTAGTTCTAGATCTAAAACCCTGGTTTAATTTTTGCATATTTATTCAGTTTCCTATTTTATGTAATGTAATTCTTAAATTATATGCCTTTGAGTAAATTTATTTTTTATTATTAATCCTAATCATATCCTATTTATTATTACTCCTAATTATTTTTTGTTATTTTCTTCCTTTTTAATAGTTTCAATATCATAATTCTTTTATACCATTTGCATCTTCCCATTTTTGCAGAATGATGTTTGTTGCATCGTTTAGTTACTTTTTACAACCTTTTCATAAAATTCTCTCAAAGTCTCTTTAGTATAATAATAGAAAGTAATAAAAGAACAGAAGCAAAATATCTGTTGAAATTTTATTATGTTATGGGTCATAAAATATAATCCTGTTTTGCTGCTATTTGCTCAGCTTTCACTTTTTGTAATTTTTTTATATTAATGTTTTGTTAAAAGATATTAATTTGTTTAAAAGTGAAAGACTCAATGAGAAATGTCAATGTTCTCTCTTGTTTTAGTTTAGTTTTATTAAAGGAGCACCAGAAATCAAGGAGTTTCTGTAAGAATTATAAAGTATTAATAAAGTATAATTTTTAAAACAAATTGTCACTTGTAAATGGTGCTGCCTGTAAATGTGAAACTACCGTATATTTTCATGTATAATCTGACAATTTTTGGGGCTTTTTAAAGACCTAAAGTGGGGGGTTCGAATATATATGGATCCATGGATGCAGATTTAGTGTATGTTTTTTGGTGACAAAAAGATGCCAAATCGGCAAAAATTAGGGAAATTTTATTTTAAAAAAAACTAACAGTAAAGAACAAAATGAAAGAAAGAAAATATTTATATCAGAGAAAAGTAACTGAAGTTTTCAAAAATTTATAAATGAGAAAAACTACAAAAATTGAAAAATAAATTTAAAATTACTCATCTGTGTTATACTCACTCAAAAACAACAGTACTATAACAGTAGTGGATCGACTAATTTTCTAATAAACACAATTCTGTGTAAACTGGAAGTAATCGATAAATTGTCAAACACTACATTTTTTTATTTTATAGTACATAAATTTATGAAAAAGTTATCTTGATATAGGGTTACCTGAGTTAAAACTTGTTAACATTTAAATAAAAATATCATGGTCTAACGCCATGCAGTAAAATAGATAAGTTAGTGTAAAATTGTGAAATTAATATAGACAGCATGAAATTAATAAACATTTAAAATGTAAGTTGTTTTTCATTGCCAATGTTGAAAAGTGCTAAGAGATGTTCTTATCTTGAGGTGCATTTGATCTTCTGCATCTGCGGTACTTAAATTGGATGTCATGGGGATAAAGGTTTGAAAAGTGTTAGTCTATCATTTTATTTTAAAGCAATATGATTTGAAAACATTTCCTCCATTTTACCTGCTTGACAACATTTTCAGCTTTTTGGCGACATATTTGAATGTTTAAAAAAATTTTATTTTTTCATTTTGGCTTATATACAGGTTTTGAACATTAGGTAAATTTCTTAAGGAAAATTGTACCCTTGGCCTGTATACAGATGGGCTGATATTTGGAAATATACAATATATCTGAGATCTAGGACATTGACCTATATCTTAAATTTTTTCTTTCCCTCCCCTCCTCCAAGATAATTTTGAGGATGCATCATACAATCAAAATATTTTTTTAAAAATGTATGATTTAATAAGCAAACAAGGAAGTGATGAGGTGTCCACATCAAATTTTTAAATAGATAAATATGTGTGATGAGATGAATGAAAAATACTGTCAATAATAAGTTACAATGATATAACAAGAAATAAAATTTTATTCTAACAGTGTATATAATATTTCTGAGCTGTAACAAAATATTACATAACTAATATCACAGTTCAAAATTCATCATGGAAACTACGGGCTGTATCTACCATTTTGCTCCCAAGGAATGATTCTTTCTTTGCTAATACTTCACTTACTGATAAGAGTTCGTCTTTGTTGCTGTCAGCTAATCTGATAAGCTTTCTTGCCTCGTTCCTGGAATGTACAGGATTCTCTGGGTCATTGTACATCTGAAATAAATAATGCACAACTTGTATGTATGAAAACTCAATATTTTCAACATTCAGGGTATCTGCCAAAATAAAATTTTTTAAATCCATGACTTTCCCTGATTTAGCGGATCATTTTCCATGACTTTAAAAAGCTTCCGTTAAAGTATATATGAATAAAACTTCTGATGTACATACAAATAAAATATATGCTTATAGAGAAATTACAGGAATTTTATAAAAAAACTATAAACTTACTTTATAAGTGTTAATAAACTCATACATAAAAATAAATTGTTGTATCTACATACCTAAGTTTAACCATGAAAATAAATTGTTGTATCTACATACCTAAGTTTAATCATTTAACAATTTTTCAATCAAAATGTTTCCAATTTGAATTCAGGGTACTTTGGTATCATCCAGGTGACCATGAATAATAGCCAAATATAACGTTATAATGTTTATATACAATATCCCTAGAGATAAACTTATATTTTGTGCAAAAATCTTAATTTTTATTAAAAAATAATTATTATATTTATAAAATTTTGATTTACAAATTAAGAAAAAACCAGAATAATATACATTTACCCACCCATTAAACTTTCTTGCTTTGAGTTTCCTTAGTGAACAAATTTCACTTGGTCAATAGGATAATACATAAATACCAAACTCAGTAACTTCAGCTAAATGACAAGTAAATATAGAATTAAACAATTCAATGCATTTTTTTTAATCGGTAGTTTAGCGGATCCATGACTTTCCATGTCTTTTACTCATTTTACTTGGAAAATCAAGACTTTCCACGACAAAATTAATCCATTGTCTAAATCCATGATTTTCCAGGTGTGCAGAAACCATGAGCATTGCAAACAATATGTCTATTTTCCTTTTAATGTTTATTTATTTTTTTAGTTTAATTTGCATTGTGGTTAGGTTCTGGCTATATTTGATTCCTCTAATTCCATGTTAATCTAAGGGGAAAACTGTACTACTTTTGGATAGTAGCTGTACAGTTAAATATTCTTTAAACAACTTTATGTGATAGAGATAGAAATTCTCGAGGATAATTGCATACCTAAAATTTTAAAATGAGTGATAAAAATATATTTTATTTTAAAATATTTGTGAAAAAATTTGATATAATCTTTCAATAAAATAATGACATTTTGCCAACAAATTTTTCACAGAATAATTTTCCCCATAGGTTAGCATAGTGCTAGAAAATACCAATATGACCAATGACCATATTTCAGAAATTTCTACATCTCCATCACAAGCAGAGATCAGAGGGCTTGGAAATCACATCCACTTCAATACTGACTACTTATTCCAAAATTATCATGATCATACAATATGTTACTTTCTAAATAGTAAAATAAATTTAAAGAAAACATTCAGATTATACCTCCTTATTATAAAAAAGAGATCTAAACAAACCAGTGTGGCCATGCATCAGGGAATTAATTATCATAGTACTTTATAACTCTGGAAAGTATCAATGTACCTTTAAAAATTCAATACAAATTAGGAATTTTTTTTATTTTAAATTTCACCAATTTTGGGAAACTCTTTCCAATTGCCAAGATTGGTACCTGTTATTTTCTGTTTTCATTTTAAGATACATTATTTTTAAATATTCATTTATTTTCATTTTTCATCATTTAGATATTTTTTTACTTAAATTCAATTTTAATAAAAATATTTCATCACTTAAGTGCATTATTCATATATATGTCTATTTGGGTGAGAGATTGCTACTGTAATATACTAACTGCACTTGGAAAAGAGGCACGCTTTTAACTTAAAAGATTTTAAGTCGAAGAGTCGTGAAATTAATAGGTTCATTCAGATAGAAAATTGTGCATATTGTGACGCCTTCAATATTCTCAAGTGAGAGGTAATGTGAATAATGGATCCCAGTCAAAGATAAAATTGGAAATTTACTTTTATTCTTGATTAACTACGGCTATTTACAAAAGAATGTTAATTCCCATATCATGTAGAACTGTAAAGAATGGTTGTCAGTCAAACTTCCTCACGACGATCACAGTCGAAAGAAAAACAACAGATTTAATAGTCTCTTACAAGTAGGGAGGCTTTTCAGGGTGCAATCAAACCCAATTTATCCCCCATTCGGTATCCGAGACTCTGCCGCTCCCTATATGAGCAGACTTTACGAATCTCCCAAACTAGAAAGCTGGCTCTGGTAACAGAACGCAAAAGCCTCTACAAGGTCAACACACCTACGTAAAAAATGACGAAAAGCCCTGAGTCGCCAAATTGTAGGCTTTTTATACCTGGGGGGTCAGTTACGGTTCCGCCAATTGTTTTTGGGGTTAGTTAAGATTCCAGTTACTAGAGAACTCCAGCTAAAGTTGCAGTTATATTTTTTTAGCTGAATTCTCATTCGCTGGCTGTCCCTTCACGGAATTTCCGAGCATTCATTAATGAGATACATCATGGGCGTATTCGTCTATTCAGTCCGATTGTCAAGTTCCCAGACTCTGCGACGCCATGCTATTGTCCTGGTAAATGGGTGTACTTCGATCAGCTGTTTTGGCGTGTGCTCAGACAAAAGGGAGTCTTCACAATATACTTACAATAGTATCTTTTAATTACAGTAAATTTCCATTTACAAGTCCATCCATGTATAAGCCAAGAGTGTGATTTTTCTTCAAAAATTTACCCATAAATTAAAGTTTAAAAGCCATATATAAACCAAAATGAAATTAAAACTTCTGTAATGGTGAAATACGTAGCCAAGGAGCCGAAAATGTTACTAAGCAAGTTAAACGGGAGAAATCTTTTCCAATCAAATTGCTGTAAAATAAAATGCTACATCAATGATTCTCAAACTTTGTTTGCCATGGCATGGAATTTATGTACCACAGAGACAGAGGATTGGTTGTTTGAGACAAATACACGAACATCTTTTAGCATGTTTCATCAGTGATGAGGCTTTGGTTTGGTTTGGGGCACTACAGTCTACTTTTTGCAACATGAGGGCTAATGAGACCAGGACCTACTGCATAAAGCCGATTCTGAATGGCTACAAACATCCATGCCACAGTGGAATTCAAACCCACAAACTCTGGTTCCGAAAGCCAGCACCATCAGTGATGAGGCAAAACTTAAAATTTTAATTAGTAACTTCATGCTGTTTTTATTAATTTCACAATTTTATGCTTTTATGCAATTGTATGCTTTTATGCTTTTGTGGATTATTGCTGCAGCACCCATTTTGAGAATTTTCATCACACCATGCAGCCACCAATATTTTTACTTTAACACTAATGACAATAGTTTCACAATTCTAGCAAACCTATCTGAAGCACTTTTTCATTAATTTCAGCAATATAAACACACACAAAAAATTAAAAAGGGCTATTTTTGACAATTTATAGATTTTTTCCATCTTTAATAGAACATATTTTTTAAAAGATTAGCCGATCCTCTAAAGATGTAGTATTGCTATTTTTGTGCAATAATAATACATGTAAAAATCATTTAAAATTTATTTTTCAATTTTTTTTCTGCTTTAAATTTAAAAAAAATTGTTTCATTTATTTTTTACAATTTAGCAACATTGTGTTGCCAATGGCAAAAAAGGTCCTAAGAAGGGCATACACTATGTTCTATGGATTTGTATAAAACTAATCTCCCGCTTTAAGTTTAAGAAGTCCTAAAAATTCATGCCTTATACATGAAAATATACAGTATATAAATTCAAAAAATAACTATCCCTAACTCTACTGGAATGTAGCATCTGCTGGATTAAAATTTAGCATATTTTGAAGAAATATATCAAATGGGAGCAACATTTCAAGGAATTTTGGAAAAATTATTAGGGTACTTTTTTCCCTGTGGCCATCATACTTGTTCTTTACACTATCTTAATAATTAAATAAATTTCTGCCAGTCAATCCTTAATACTTACTAGTAACTCTTCCCTAGTAACTTTTCCATCACGATTCATATCAATATTTTCTCGAAATTCTCTGCGCCTTTCCATTTTCCATTCTGCTAAAGATTGATTTTCATCATTGTCACTGGGCATATCCACAAATTCTTCTTCAGTTAGCACTTCATCACCATCATTATCTATAAAAAAAATTTTTAAAACAGGTCATTTTAATTTTAATATGGGTATTATTTTATAATGTAGCAGGTTCTAACATACAAAACTGTATACAGGGTTCCCACTTTTTCTACAGAAGAAAAATTAAGGACTTTCTAAGGACCAAAGTAACTTTTTATAAGGACCTACTTGAAATACACGGCACAACAACATAAACCCTACTTTCTGAAAAACATATTTTAATGATTATGAACCAGAAAAGGCATGTTCAATAAATGCTCTACAATATTTCAGAATTAAGTTTTTAAAAATGTATAAAAATTAATATAACATAAATCTATTTGACATAAACTAATTTTGAAAAATGTATATCTAAAGTTTTTTGAGTGATCAAACTTGCAATAAATTGTGAATAAAATACGTTCTAAACATTACTTTGTGAGGGTTTAAAAATGACTCTGATATATATATATATATATACTAGCTGATTATACTCGACATTGCCTGAAAAAGAAGAAAGTTTTGGATTTTTTTTGCTATTACATTCAATGGAAGGAAAATTAAACTTCCATAAGTAACTGAAATATCTACAAACCCTCCACCCTCTATGCTTCATTTAATTAAAATCTGCATGACTGTTAGCTATTAGAAAAGGGCAGCTGACTTTATACTTTAAACCTTTTCCGTATGCAAGAGATCATTTATTTATCAAATAAGTGTTCTAGCTTGTGCCCATAAAAAAATACTAATTAGCTAAAAGTATTTTCATAATTTTTTAAGAATATCAAGGAAAGGAATTTTGAATTACTATAGTAATATATTGAAAACATATATGTATTTGAGGATTTTCTTTACTATTAATACTGCATTTTTGGCTAGAAAATGTAAAAATGTTATGAATTTCAACAAATATTTATTTACTATTTACAAAGAAATTTCCAATAGTGCAAATTTACATACCTAAATAATTTCATTTTGAAAGTTCAACAGATTTCTTTTTATGTATCAGAAATTTTTTCGTTCAAGTTTTGTAACTCAGCTACTTTTTCTTTTATATCTTTCCATGGAAGAAATTGATAGTGTTCCAATCTCAAAATTAAAGAATTTTTAAGGACCTTTGATGAAAATTAAGTTGTTTTAACCCTTTCGTGGGCCATTTATTTCTCACTCCACGTTTCCAAACTTTTAAAACAGAGCTGCTAATTTTATTCAATCGATCGAACAATTGATGACAACGCAAAACCGAAGCGGGAATCAGTCTTATCGTTATTTCAATAACAATACCAATATATTAGAATGGGTTTTGCGCTTCCCACAGGTGTATTTTGTAAGATCGTGTAGGTGGGAAGTAATCTTCCCACGGCCCACGAAAGGGTTAAGGGCCCTTAAAAATGAAAGCTAAAATTAAGGAGTTCTTAAGGACTTTTAAGAACTGAGGGAATCTTGTGTATAGGTCAGGGGTCAACAGACTGCAGCTCTTTGCATAGGCATTTGCAACTCCTCAGGCTTCTTCTTCTATGTATGGTATCAATAGCAATTAATGTATATGAATAGCTCTCTGATACCTTCATACCTTATTTCAATGACAATCTGGCTCCACTCTTTCAAAAGTCTGCTAACTATAAATATCCTGTATTTATTCTACTGATCCATATATATGCTAATTCACCCACTTAAGTTTTACAAAACTTTCCAAAACTTATCTGTTTATAAATAAAAATACATGATTCTTTTTTAATGTTTAAAATGATGTATTCCAACATTTCAGAAAATTTTTCAATTTGAGGTTGTTGAGATACAAAGGGTTACACGATATTAAGCTATAGCACATTCATTGAGTCTAAATTAAGAACAGACATTTTCTGTTACAAAAAAAAAAAAACCCTTCTATGAATATAAAATAAAATATAGCTCAAATTAGTAGCATAGTCAGAACTTCTGAGTGGACTAGTATCCAAATTTTACTTTGTAAGAACTCTTCCATTTGTAGGATTTAAAGGTTTTTGTACCCAAAGCTATAAAAAAGAAACTGATAATTTACTTAACAACTATTAGTTTCTAAGTAACCCTTAGTAAAGGTTGTAGGTTCATTTATGAACAGCTGTCAGAAAGTTTTGAGAATCTCCTTGATAGAAATTCTCTAATAATGTATACTGCATGTGCTATTTCAATAATTATTTTTTAGTTGAGGATCTATGCTTTACATTGTTGTTTACTAAAATTTATTCAGTAATACGCTCGCTAGATAGTATTATCACTGAGACCATAACTAAGAATATACATACATTCTTAATAAATTTTAAAAAACTAGCATTTAGTAATTTTAAAGTACATACTTTGGTAATATTTATATTTTTTCAGTGATTGATTTTCAAGTGCATGGTTAGAAGCCTCTTAAAATCATGCAAATTTGTAAGAATAATTCAGAAAAGATAAAATAAAATACAATTTACATTAAGACATTCAAATTTAGTAAGCAAAAAACTAATAGTTCTAAAGATACTGTTTTGTATCCTATTGCCAGTAAGGCAATCAGTATTCCAATTCTTATTAAGTTTAAAAATTTTAAAACATTTCTTATTTCTTATTTTATATTATAATAACTAAACCTTTAAAAAATTTAAAATTTAAAAAAAATCTCATGACTTTTAGAAGGGGCTTGAGTTTTCTTAGCTCCCTCCCCGAATGGCTACACTACAGTCTCAAGTTCTGTGAGAGAATGTATACCCTCTACAATCAGAAAAATCGGAGTCAATATAAATTAACAAGCCGTTTCACTAAGGGAAACATTTCAGAAATGCATATTTGTATTTTTGATTAGATAAACAAAACAATAATCTTGAAAATATCTTCATTACATGTTTTTTTTTAACTAATGCCATACAACCATAAGTTTTTTAAAATGAAATTTTTTTTATTATAAAAAATTGTTACAATAAGGAATTAGAAAAAGGAATGTTTAGCATCAACAGTACATTTAAACAGTGAAAAGTGGACTTTATATATTGACTATTGGTAAAACAACATACCTAAACTGTTGATGATATCATTAACCATGTTAATTAGTGAGACATGGCTATGCTCGGGATGTCGAAATGTCATAAATTCATCGATATTTAGAGCTTCTGGATCACTATTGGCAGCTTCAGACCAAGCAGCTCTATCTAACAGTATTTTTTCTTGAACTAGAAAAAAAGTTTTTCTTTTATAATAACAACAAAATTTGTAATCAATAATAAAATTATCTATTCTTTGTTTTTTATATATATATATATATAATAGCATTCAGGAATTTAAAAAAGCATTTGAAAATATTAAATACTTTAGTGATATTTATAATATTTTTTTAGTGATTCATATTAAGGTACATGGTTAGAAACCTCTTAAAACTGTGCTAATTTGTAAAAGAAAAGAAGTAGTTAATAGACATTTATGAAACATAAATGAAATTATTTTTAATTAAAAATATATAATGTGTTAGATCTACAAATGGTGCTACAGAAATTTGAATAATAGGTTAATTTCAGTTAGTAACTACTTTATCTAAATTGTCCATTAATATTATTAAGACCTTTACATTTTTGATATTTTTCAAATCACTAAGAAGTTAACATAGTTAAAAAGATAAACTATAAACTGAATAACAGGCATGGACATACATCATTTTGCACTACAACAATATACACTTCTATATAATCTCCAGGCTTGATGGAGTACAAAAAAAGCATATCTCTGCCATGACCATGACCTCAGATCAATTTAGACTGCCTAAAACCTCAGGATTTACCTGAATTACCATGCAAAATTTCATTAAGATTGATCCAGTTATTTTGGAATGCATAAATACAGACATACTACAAATTTTATAAATGAAGATATATCTAATATAAGTGGCACATTGCTAAATCTGATATACATGGATGAGGTTTATCAAATACTACAAAATAACACATTTTTATCCAATAGCCCCTTATTATATAATCATCAGGTTTAATGGAGAGCATAAAAGTGTTATATCTCCACATTGATCCTAATCTGAAATTAATTTGTCTTCCTTAAACTTCTCCAGTCTACCTGAATTTTTGCATAGCAATTCAGATATCATTTCATCAATACTGATACAACCATCATGGAATGCATATTAAAAAAAGCATATTTACATACACTATATTTATGTCTATACTCATTTATATGAAGAAAAAAAAAGTTGCTTAATCACTAATAGGATACTCCAATATATCTAAATAGAATACAAACATATACAGCTACTTTACAATTAATTACTGCAGAAGCATCACAAAAAATATATTTTGGGGGCTACAACACATAGTTGAAAGATAAATGATAGAAATTAAATATATATAATGTTTAATCATTTCTCAAACAACTAAAATGAAAAACAAAGTTAAAAAAAAGCTATGACCATAAATAAAAAATAGCTTATATTCATTTATTAAAAATTGTCTACCTTTTCGTTTCAGATGCTTATGATTTTCAGGATGTTTAGCAGCAAATGTTTTGTTGAAGCCTTGTTCAATCATAAAGTTAATATGATATTCATTCCAAGTTACACGTCCTAGAAATTTTCAGAAATTTATTAATAAAAATTATACCTATTAAAAACACAATCTAATATACTTTATATAATTAACTAAATATCACAATGTTATCATTAAAAATAAATATTTCTTAGTTACAAACATAAAATAACTTAAAAATATCTCACATTTCCTTGTCTTTTAATGTTAAAATTTACTAGCTGTGTAGTCTACTGTTGCTTGAACTATCTCAAAAAATGTATCATTCCTTGGTAGACAGAAGTTAAGTCATAGGACTCATGCCTAACATATACTTCTAAGTGGAAAGAGATTGCATGATGGCAGCTGAATTAAATAGTATACATTTTATAGATGCATGAAGTTTTATTTTTTAAGGGTGAAATTTTAAAGTGTGTGTAAGGAATGCGGATCCCACGACCAGTGTTTCACATGTATGCCTTTTTTGTTTTCGGCAAAATCGTCCCATTGACCCCTTTCACTCGGTGTTTCTTGAAATTGAAGATGGCCAGCTAAGGGTGGGGGGCTGATAAGGTTCTTCGGATGTGCTCGGTTGTGTTTTTGCAGGCCAGCAGGAACTGCAAAAACACAACCAAGCATGTTTGCATCTGGACAAGAGAATTTCTCTTTTCGGCAAGTTACGAGAAATGCGGACACCCCACTCCCGAGGAAAGGGAGAGAAGATGTGAAGAAAAGCAGTTGGATTCGGGCCTGCGACTTGGAGACATCTCTCAGTTTGATGTGAGAGAACACAATGACAGATTTAAAAATATGCTTGATTAATCCTTTCCGATTCATGCAGGCTCCAAAGTTTTTAAATATGACATTTTGTTTTACTCTAATGTTTCATAAATCTTATAAATTAAATTTGTGTTGTCCGTCTAAACTTCGGAGGATTTATTTAGTCCATGCATCTCAATAACAATTTATGAACATACCTGCCCCAGTAAAGTAGGCGGGCAGGTCCCATGCAAGCATAATGCACCTGAACATGGGTGGTTGTTATAACATGGTCACTACAGTGGGGTGGGTTATTACAGTGTGAATTAAATAAATCCCTTTTAGAGGAGCTTCAGGAGCATCTCCATGAGATGGTAGCATTTTGCTTCAAATGCATTAAAATACTTTATTATTGGAAAAAACTTATGCAATAATATTTTATAAAATATAATATTTTATAGCTTGGTGGCCTGGAACTTATTTATTTTATACTATTTTTATTAATTTAATTAAAATGACAACAAGTGAAAGCCTTTCATTTTTTTTAAATAAATGAATTGATTAATACCTTGGAATGTAGATTTGATTCAATAAGCAATCACAGCAATTATTTTCAATTTTTTTTAGAACACATTTGATTTAAAAAATACTCCTAAAATTGCATTAATTAAACACCCCGAAAATTTGGCAGTGATGTTGACCATAGGAAGAGCATCAGATATAAAACCATTACATTTCGATATGAAAAAAAGTGTTAGTGTAGCTGTTAGTAAGTTAATAAGGAAAGTTCAACTGAAGTTTTTAAAAATTATTTTCAACTCTAGATTTTTTACAAAATCTTACTGCTGTTTTAATAATTTCTCTTTCTTTGCCAATGTATGTAGCAAGTGGACAGAGTAATTTCCCAAAATTAAATTTGTATCTATCAAAAATTTATCTCTTTTAACATATTGAGTGCCAGATGCATTTTCGATGGTTTGCCCAAGGCACCGACGTGAACTTTTCATTATGTGATATATATTATGTGCAGTAGATAAAATAAATTATAAAATCATGCTTGAAGCAGTTTTCATGGTGGGAGTCACCGATGACTCCCATGGCATTTGTTACGATTGTCCTTCTTTTCAAACAATCATGCTTTGATTGCTAAGTGATTATTCTCATTCTTTAGTATTCAAAACAGTTAGGAAGAACAAGAGCAAAGAATTGGACCAAAAAAGTGGTGACATATTGTTCCAATTGTGCTGATTCACTCTTCTTTGCCTTGAATGTTTCAATTTGACTATTGCAATATACATTGACAAAATGTATATTATTCATGTACTAATAAAATTATTTTTGTATGTTTTATATTGTATTAATTTCTCCAAACAATTATAATAACAATAGTATTAATGAAAAATTTATCAGTGTCCATATTTACTATAATTATGTACTTTTATTATTTGCTGCATCACTGGTCACCTGTGGCCCCTACAGCGCTGACGCCAAGTTGAGTGCCAGTCACTGGTGATCCCCATCACAGTCAACATGTTAATAATTTTTATTATGGGAAAGGAGGTACCATTTTACATTTTTTTGTCTAAGGTGCCAAAATTGCTAGAGCTACCTTTGCTATCACCTTTCTGAAATGTCAACTTCTAAAACAAATGATTATAAGCAGCAAAATCATATATTAATGTCTTAGATACATATTACTGTTCATATCACTATCACAACTTAAAACCTCTTCAGGTCTAAAACTTAAAATAAGCTAACACTACAAAGCTACAGTATTTGTTCATTTAAGTTCATTAAGTCATCAAGCTGTTTAAAATTTCCTCTTGAATTAGAAACTTTTTAATCATCCAATGATATATTACATATATGTAAATGCAGTAGTATATTAATTTCTATCAATTAGAAGATACAGCAACTGATAAAACAATGAAAATGATGTCCAAATGGATAGTAACTAAATATTAATCTAAGAGGCATAGTAATTAATGAAGCTAACACAGTTATGGCCAAAGAATCTTTATTTTCTAGAGCATAAACCAATAACTGGTGAAAATAAATGAAAATGATATCCAAAAGGCAAAGAATTAAATAATAATCTAAGAGGCATAGAAATTGATGAAGCTTAAGCAGTTGTAACCAAAGAATTTTTATTTTCCAGACCATAAACCAATAACTGATGAAATATTATAATACAAAATGATATCTAAAATACACAGGTTAAAATAACCCAAAAGGTACAGGAATTGATGATGCTCAAGCAATTGTGACTAAATCTATTTTCCAGAGCATAAACCACTTAAAATTTACATATTGTCTTTTTATCCCTGTTTATATTCCATTAGTCATTTTCAAATATGTGACAGAGCATGATGAAGTTGTTCCCTCATTACAGATATGTACAAGTAAGAAAAGAGAGAAGTCTCATGGGTAATCTCATACATAAACTAAAATTGCTAATGTTACCTGTAGATTAATGCATATAAAATCTCAAAACATACTCTGTAATGCCTATGCACAATCTGTTTTCAAATATGAGTAAATTTCTAAACTAAATTAAGTTGTAAAAAGAATGTTAAAGTTTGATAAGTTCTCACATTAATTTTTTCAGCATTACATATATATATATATATATATATATATATATATATATATATATATATATATATATATATATATATATATATATATATGTAATGCTAAAAAAGAGATAGTTGAAAATTACATGAGTTATAAGCAATTTTAATGAGGGAACTCTTTTCTAATAATAAAATAAATGAAAAAGACCCATGTTCATGTAAGCTTTTGGGATCATCCTGTCAAGCGGAAAGATATTTGAAGAATTTGATGATTAAGCGAACTGATATGAGCCAGTTACCGCATGGACATGGAACTGTCAACACTATGCGTATCTTCATCATGAACAAATGAAAATGGCGCTAGTTTTGCTTTTAAATGAAACAATGATTTAATAAACTTATTATTATCAAGAAAGACTGTTTTCCATTTGCCTTAACACTGGACCATGTCATATTATATACTTCATATTCTAGATTATGTGTGAGATATTAGAGAAGTTCCACATAAATGTTCTAGAGGTATCATTTAAATGCTAACTTTAAATAAATACATAAATTTTTTACCATTATGATCTTTATCAAGAGATGTGAAAATCAAGTAATTATCCCGAACTGCAGTCTGAAAATGATCTTTTACTTTATTGATCATCCATGTTTCTAATTCATCCAAGTTCAAAAATCCATCCATGTTCAAATCAGCTCTGGTAAATAATTAAAATTATGTATAGTAATAATTTTAATTACATATATATATACATCCTTTAAACTAATAAGTTTATAAAAGATTATAAAGGTCCACTTAGTAAATAATTCCCTTTTTGATACTTTACAATTATTGTGATACAAATTTTTCAAGAACAAAATACAAAATTTATTGGTAGAACAGTAAGATACAACTTAATATAAAAAAAGACATTTAACTTGAAATAGATTAAATTAAAAAGTGTTAACCAACATAAATTATTACAATATAAAATTTAAATATTAAAGAAAATATATATATATATATATATGAAGTAAATATACAAATTTAAAGTGACCAACATTTTTCTAATGAAAAAGCGAATTTAAGTGAATTTAATAAAAACTGTCACGTTTCAGTTGAATAAGAAGTAAATAAGGCTACTAATTCAACAGAAAATATTTTTAGTTTGTTTTTATCAAATAATACACTACCAAAAACAGTCAAAAACAGTAACTGTTGTGTATTTCTGTGAAACAATATTTAATCTTCTTGATTGCAGTCACTGCAAAGTAAATGCCAACATAAAATTAAATTTATGAGAAAATTTTTATATTAAAAATGTAGGTATTTATAAATTAGTTTTTACATAGTAAAAAGTAGGATATCTAGTATTATACAGCAAAAAGGAAGGACATATAGAACACTTTTTGAGGAAGGACTGATTTTCAAAAGGTGGTCAATTAGTCACCTAAACAATTCAGCTTTAAGAAAAACTTATTAACCAAATTTTAAAAATAATTCAATACCATACAATTTATAAATGTTATTATTTTAGATGTTAATGTTTACCATCTAAAATACCATAATTTACTATAAAGAATTTTTTAAATACTTTGAAATAAAATTTTATACTCTATACTGCGATTTCATGTTAAGCTTAAAATATCAAGGAAAATGTGCAAAAAAGTTTTTTTCTTCACAAGAATGTTCATTAAATTACAAAAGTATGAAAAAGATATTAAGACAAAGATGACACTAAAATTGAATTAAACTATAATTGAAAAACAGTAAAATCTTAAACAATTTAATTATAGTTTGCTCTCAATTAAAATATAAATCATGAAAACTATTAATATAAAAGTTAGTTATTGCAGAAACAGTCTTAAAGGCAAATAAGAATAAGAAAAGGTTTACTTTTTATGAATTGATATAAGTAATTTCTCATCTTCGGTCCCATTCTTCATAATATTACCCAAAAGAATTTCTTTTCTAAAATCCTTATTTAAATGACCATCTCGTTCCATCTTTACAGCCTTCAAATGATCTGGTGGTTTTATAAAGTCATAAGTTAGGTTTTGCAATGGTGCATTTTTAATAGTTTCTTTAAGATTTAAGTACGTATTTAATTTTGTAAATAGTGACACGGAAATACATGGTACAATCAAGAATAGTACAAGTTGAGCAACTATAAAAATCTTATTATTAATTATTTTATTACGCGTTAAAAAATTCGTCATTGTGAGAAAATAATTACAAGGACATATACTACGCTACCATTACACATTAATCATGTCATCCGCCCGTACTATTTGTTGACATCGCGAAGCGCTCGAGAAACGAAAACCAAACTGGAAATATATATGTCAAACAGTTGACTGACTACCAGTAGTAGTTGCAACAAGGATCGCGACTAATTTTTCGGTCCAATCAACTTCTTTCAGGAATTGAGACAGCAAAGCACATCTCAACTTATGCAGAATTTGTTCTTCGTTAACTTCATAGTTTCCTTGAGTTCCTTTTCTTTGAGCAAACAGAGATATTTTTCGCAATCTAAAATTGACTATTGACCATCTTTTGACATTGAACACCAGAAATATTGCTGAAGCCAAATCAAGCGTATGGTTCTGAAAAAATATTTGGGACAAATCAACGGTATATCATCGAATCCAGTGAAAACTGGACACAATAAAAAATTATTAGGGGTGGGGGCTAATTTAGGAACATAAGACACTAATATGTATACCAAAACTTTAAAACATTACTGACATAATATATTTTGAAATGAATTTGAATGGCTTTTTATTTCAATATTGTGAAACTCGAAATATTTATTAAAACTCTTAATATATTTATATATTCTAATTATAAAAGGAAAACCTCTTTATCCTTCTTAAACTGGAATATTATAATTTTAAAAAAATTGCAGATTTATTATTCTTTTTACTAATACCATACGAATAAAAGTTACTTTAGTATAAAGTTTATTATAAATAAAAACTCTTTTTATATAAAATATATTTTGAAAATATATTTTTGATAAAGACAAAACAGCGACAACATAATCTCCAAATAAGGCGTTTTCACGCAGCAGGGCACAACTCAACTTATGTCAATTTCGGCTTTAGTTTCAAACGGAAGGGCAGTTTATTGTTTGTCTATTGGCTGTTGTAAACATGAAAATGAATGGGAAGGGCATTATAGTAGTTCGTGACGTTGCGACAAATTGCTCTATTGCCTCAAATGATTCATTGTTATCCAGAAATTCTTGCCCAAATTAACAATGTAAAAAAAATTAACTGCCGCTCAGTTGAAAAGACAAAAATAAACAACATTTTTTTTTCTAAATTTGGGGACTTTTTGAGTTTTCAAGTAGTCAAAACGTTTTTAAAGATAAGAAAACGATCTAAATTTGGGCACACTTCCCGAATTTAAGATATGATCACCTTACCTCAAAGGTTAAAGAAATTGAAATATCCACAGAGTCAATCAGAGAATTGATATTCTAAAAATAACTCGTCAAGGTATGCTCCTATTTCTTTGAAACCCATAGGAGTTACTAAAGATCTTGAAACTGACATATTTTTTCCTAAGCATATCTTTTACTACAGTTTATAAACTGAAAATATTTCGTCAAAATTCCTTTTTTTTTAGCATTTCTACATCATTTAACTAAGACAAAGAAATTGGAGAAGCTATCGGAAAATCTATTGGAGTCAAGCTAAAAAATATTGGTTGCTTGCCTCTTTTAATGCAAACTGGAAGAAATTCTTTTTCCTGTCGATATGGCTCTATTAACCTATTTTGGTACACTCTCCCGCCCCACAGGAAGTCAAAATGTCGTTTCAGACACATAAAAGATCTCTTTTTGTCAACTTATCAAGCAATGATTCAATTGCCATAAATTTATTAAGTGGCCATGATTTGCTCAGGGATCCTCTTTTGCGGTTTCAATTAATGGATTCCCCTCATTGCATCTTTTGTACTTCTGCTTCCCTGACAGGAGGGCATATTTTGACATGTCCGACTGTGCTGGGCGATTTTGCTTTATCATTTCCTGAGACGCCCCCACCAGCTGGGGCCATTTCTTTTATTTATTGGACTGTCAGACGTCATATGCTCCAGATGAGTCTCGGTGGGCGTAATTAAAAAAATATATTGCAGTGGAGATATATCACGGGCGATTTCCGTGTCATAATTAGGCGAGAAGTTGCCAGAGATAGGATTTTAGTACCATAAATTTCCTTCGCTGGCTACATCCGATGTCACTATGACGACTTCTGACGGGAAGTCACCAATGATATATCTCGACTGCAATAAAGTGGCACCTGTAATTCCACAAAGCTATGATAGAAACTTAGTAAACATTCCTCAACACAGTCACTTAGCTCACCATTGAATACTCTAGCTCCAAATATGCCCCTAAAAATTTTACTGTTCTAGTTGTTAGCCCTAACATTCCCGTTTCTGACATTTCGTATTGAAATGGAGGAAAATTTCAATTCTTGTGACTTATTATTTTGTGAAAAGGTTCAACCAGTATAACTCGGGATCTTAACCGGTCTATTTTGGCATTAGCTTCCTTGCAGTGGCTGATTTTTCTTTATTTTTTAGTTTTTTTTTCTACTAGTTCATGTTGGATTTAAATTTATTTGATAAATATATCGTGGTTTGCGTTCATATAGCACTGGTTGTGTTTCTCCTTTTCCCGCTCATCCTATAGGTTCTAGAAACGTTTTAAAAACATTTTTTCTCCAGCCGAACGATATCCGATTGGTTAGGGTGCTGACCTTCGGTTCCAGAGTTCGTGGGTTCGAATCCCACAGTGGCATGGATGTTCGTAAGCGTTCGGAATCGGCTTTAAGCAGTAGGTCCCGGTCTCATTAGCCCTCGTGTTGCAAAAAGTAGACCGTAGCACTCCAAACCAAAATCTCTTTTCTCCTTCCTGGCTGGCATATATGCCGTTCTCACAGGTCGATTTCTCATGATGGCTACCTCCTGACGTTTGTCCACTCCATCCTCCCTTTTCACATTTTACATATCCCGCCTCCATCAGATGATATTGAATATCTTGATGTTTATATATGGACTAAATATTACTATCACCTACTTAGCTAATCATGCCTTTTTCGCTTTTTATAATTTAACTCACTTGTTCGTTCACGGAATCTTCTTTCCTCCCCTTATCATTGGTGATATCAATAACAGGATTCTCCAGAAGCCTTCAAAGGGGAGAAGGTGTCAGTGGTTAACAGGATAAAGACAAAACAATGTCATAAGTTACAGAGTACTGGGGTTGGTTAGAGACATCACTTTCATCATAATAGCATTGAGGGCATAAGGAATGGAATAAAGTTTGTTTTTTTAAGACATTTTTTTTGATGAGATACAAATTTCCAATGAGCTAAAAATATTGAAAAAAATGCTTCATAATCTTTCTGAAATCCTTGTCTCAGGTAATATGTCATTCATCTATGGTAGATCGCTCGGTAAAAGTGTCTATCTCAAACTGGGAGGTTGCAAATTCAAAGCATGAGCAGGCCAAACTTCTGCTATGTTCATTGACGACAGTTTGGGTATAAGTTCAGGGTTGCAATTTCCTTCAAGTTCAAACAATACTTTTGGAGGAGGCAGGTCAAGACTGAGAGTCTTCTGCTTGGTCCCTGCTCCTAAATTACAAGTACTCAGTATTATTTGTTACTAGTACCCATTTATTACCCAGTATTATTAATGTTACTTGCATGTGTAGCATTCCTTAAGCTACACATACTATGTGGGTGATGATAAATAAGTAACAGTTTTGCAGCCATGTTTGGCAAAAATATGTCCATAATTCCAGCTGCATTTGAAAAAGAAAAGGTACTATGGCACTGATATCCCCCCCCTCCCCGTAGGATGTCAGCCTTGTTTTTCTGCCATTAAGATTCCTCTTGTATATTATCAATTTTGAATAAATGTGATATATTAATAAATGTCAAAATAATATTCAAATCATTGAATCTGTTATTTAGAAAAAAATATTAGAAACACACAAAGGAGAAAGAGACAAGTATTTATTTACATTTTTACAAATATTAAAATGCACTGAAGCATTTCAAATATTTTTATAAATTAAATTGAAATGAGCCATATGATTTCGATCCACAGGACACTTTACAATATATTTTCCTCTCATGGCACCTCTGTATACAACTTCTACAGTGTCAATAAAATCTTGTTTACATTGAAAGGGACCCACAAATTTTGTATTATCAGGAGACCTATGAAGTAAATTGAAGTAAAATATAAGGATTTAAAAAAGAAAAGCTGGAATTTTTATGTTTAATACAAACCAAATAAAAAAAATAAAACAATAGCAAAAACGAAAAAAAATTTTAAAATACACAATTGTAAAAAATAACTGTGGATATGTTCCAAACATAAAATAATACTAACTTTTTTATATATTTATTTTTAAATTTAGCTACACACAAAAGCAGTTCTGAAATGAATGTATAACAACAGTCTTGAAGAGTTATTCCCAAAGATATTAATTGCTTTCATAATTTTAAATGTAATACCTGCAAAGGGTGAGATAATGTTTCTAAAATTAAAATTAATAAAAAATTATCAGATATCAAGCATGATTTAAGAGAAGTTGAATGACTTGGCAATAAAATTAACAGAAAATTATATTACACAGTTAATAAATACTGATGAACTACACAAAGAGTTCACAAAATGTAATACTTGTTATGCTCTTTTTTTGTAATATATTTTTTTCATAAATGAAAGTCAAAATGAATTTTTAATTCCTTTGTAAAACATTACATAAATAAGGATAAATCAGTTCTTTTTTAGAAAGGCACACATAGCTTCTTTGCACACGCACAAAAAAATACCATGTACCAAATCTCTAAATATACACTCACACACAAATGTATTATATATTGTACTTACAAAGGAGAGTAATTTAGGTGTTTAAACTGAGGGGGCAAAAGTAAAATCAGAAAATTAAAATATGAATGAAACCTCAAAAAATTAACAGGCAAAACAGCAAATTTTCCACTTCTCTAAAAATTCTGGAGAATATATGACCCCCCATGCCCCTCCTAAATTACTCCCATATATTTAAATATGTATACCATACTTAAAAAACAAAATCTGGGCAAAAACTCTAGGTATGCAGCATTAAAAAAATAATTTTTACAGCTTCCCTGTAATCACCCAGTACACATATGAATAAAGACAAGGGTATTCAAGAGAGAAGGAATAAAAAGGTAAAAATTTTACACAATAGAAGTATTGATGCATCTACGTTTTCTCACTTTTTATATAACATTGCTAACAAGCTAATTAATAACATTGAATTTTCTACTTGAAACATGGTTCCCTTTTCTGTCGCACATAACACTACTTATAACTTAAATGCTACAGTATAGCTAGTCCTCATCTCTGTTGCATAATACCACAAAAATCTCTTCTATAGAATAAAGAAAAACAAACAAACAAAAAAAATATCTCTCATATAACTACCCCCCTCCTAAAACCAACAGGTATGTAGTACTCTTCAATTTTAGCTCATACAATCTACTCATACTAAAGAGAGCTTCTCCTTCTCCAATGACATAAATTGATAAATAAAAGAGTGAAGAACTTTATTAAGAATGGATTCATCTTTTGAATGACACTCATAGAGCACTGGATATTTGTTTATTGAATCTGCATAAAAACTGGTTAGCAATCTGTAAAGTAACTTATATGTCAAATTTGAGTTATACATTGTATGAGGGTTACTCTGAAAGTTTTGAGATACACACAGACTAGAATTCACAAAATTAAAATAACAGTTTAATTTTAAAATACAATGTATTTTAATACCGCAGACAATTTTTTACTGATTTACTTCAACTTGTTTACTGTAGAATGAATTTTAAACAGAAGAGAAAATGGAGCTCATGCTAGAACATTTTCACGCTGTGATTTTCTACAATTTTAAAGCAGGATTAAATCAAGAAGAATGTTTTCAACGGTTGCAATTGGCATTTGGTAATGAATCTCCAGCTCGTGCTACTGTATTCAGATGGTTTAAAGAATTTAGCAGAGGTCGCAATTTACTTCAGGATGAAGAACACACAGGAAGAACAGGGTGCACATAATATATGAGTAACTACAGTGCACATGTATATATATATACACACACACAAATGTATGTGCATATTCTTTTCTCTCAAAATTCCAGACTGCAAACAAACGTGCCTTTTGTGTTTATTTTTATACTACATAGTACAAATTACCAAAACATAGTAAGACAACACTGTCTTCCTAAATTATTTATTATAGTAAAAATGATTAAAAAATAGATAAATATAGAATTAATTCAAACATATTTTTTATTCCAATGTAATCTATAGTGTATTTCTGATATATGGATATCCTATTTCTTAACTGTTTCAATTTTCACTCTTTTATTTTTTATTTTATTCAAGAACACACACACATAATTTATTTGTAATATAAAAAGTATAGATGTTTTAT
>CM063497.1:19566800-19654300 GCA_032207245.1 Pardosa pseudoannulata
GCAATGGAAATGAACTAGCTTTTTTTTCCCCTTTTTGTATATTACAACCCCATTTAATTCTCATAATGCTTTTTATAAAATAAAATTAAAGGTACAACACAAACCAAACTTAAGGTGCAGAGGAGATTTCTAAAATAAGAGTATCAAAACAACAATTACAAAAAACTTGGAATGGCATTAAATTTCCATTTAAGCAGTGGTTTTGTACAACTTTCATTACTTCAACATATATACTTTACTTTTAAATAGGATTTATAAAAACTTACTTATATCTCACTATTGAAATGGAAAGAAAAAAATATCTTACCTTGAAAAGAGTGAATTGGATGTTTATTAACATGAAAGAATAAAAATAAATAAAGACTATTACATATATTTATAAACTTTACAAAAATTGAGATGTATTCAATAGGAACTATTAATAAGAGAGGAAATAGAAATTTAGATTAGATAGCTAATCACATATAACGCATTTGCCGAATGATGGCCGATTGGTTAGGGCGCTGATAGTCGGTACTGGAGTTTGTGGGTTCGAATCCCACTATGGCATGGATGTTTGTAGCAGTTTGGAATCATCTTTAAGCAGTAGGTCCCGGTCTCATTAGCCCTCGTGTGCAAAACAGTAGACCGTAGCACTTCAAACCAAACCATATAACGCATTAATTTTCCAGTAACATCAGATGATGTTATATGAAACACCCCGAAACAAATGATGGTATGGACAGTTAAACTTCAACATATCTTACTCAGATTTACACAGATATTTCAAAACATGTTTAAAACAATGTTACCTTCAGATAAGTGATTGGTTACTAAGTTGCAAATAAACTAACCTTTATTTTAGGTAAAATGCAACAATATAGCTCATGTACTGCCATTGTCCACCTGAAATGTTACTAGGTTATACTATAAGAGTGATAGGTTAGTTGGGAGCACTACAGTTTACTGTTTTTCTATATGGGGGCTAATGAGACCAGGACCTACTGCTTAAAACCAATTTTGAATAGCCATGAGCATCAATGCTAGCAGTGGGATCTGAAACCACAAACTATGGTACCAAAGAGCACTATCCTACCCATTTGGCCATTATTCGATTCTATAGTGATAGGATGGTCAAAAGATGAACATTTATATTTATGGATATGTATCACATTTAATAGAAACACGCACATAATAACTACCGTCAAACATATAAAGCATAATTTTATAAAACTAATTTTTTAATTTTGGCTGAAGGTAGTGTATTTGGATATATGATTGAAATTAATATACTATACTATTTTAGAGATATAGTACATACTGTTTCTAAAATAATATAGTAGCATATACTATTTTAGAAACAGATAACATGTATTATCAAATAAGCAATATAAACTGAAATATAGCATTTTCAAATATTTTTATAAGAAACTAATTAATCACTTATACAAATATCAAACATATATTAATAAGTTTTAATTAATAATATTTACATGTAACAGTAAGTTATCTGTATTACAGCTTTATAACAGTATAGTAACTACAGTTGTAAAAATAGGAAGCAAATTACATACAATATCATCGGTTTGCAGACACCCTATTTCATCATCTTGGCCAAATCTAAGGACTAAGACACGTTCCGCTGTAGTTCTTATGGCTACATCAACATCATTTTTGGATTTCAATTTCCTAAGTAGACTCATTACATTAATTTGAAAATTATATTTGCTATTAAAACTCGTATGCTTTTTAAATTTAAGTGATGATCGCAGCAGTTCAGTCAGATAACCAACAGCTCACAATTTTTCTTAGTCAGTTGCATAAAGTAAATACACCATTCCAAACCTATACCATCAGATAAATCGAATATTTACTTCATGTTCAGTAATACCATTAAATGTGTATTTATTTACTTTGTTAATAGAAGTTGTAGTTATTTTTGTGAGATGTTGTAAACGTTACCTTTTAATCATTTTATAATTGAATTTTCTTTTTTGTTTTAATAATTATGTAGTATGTAAGGGATAAAATAAATTTATTAAAATTTACAATTATAAAAATTTACAATTTTATAAAAAGTCATCAAATAATTGTTCGATTTTGAAATATCGATTAACTGATATAATGAACTGCACTGAAGCGATCTAAAGAAAAAGCTTCATTGCATTGCATACTGCCACGAGGTGGTGGACCAATTGAATTTAGTCGAATTTCTCGGGTAAGTAAATACATTTTTTGGATTTTTCTAATTTAAAGTATTTTATTTGCATTTATTTTTCTGAAAATAAATTTTGAACTTTACTTCGCTGTGTGTAATTCTTATTTTGTTCGAATACTTTAATGAATTGTTTTAGGCTTAAGAATTTTAGGTACCGTACGAATTTTCTTTATTAATATATCTATTTCTTTCTTGTTTTAGTCATCAAGATGCAGATTTTCGTTAAGACCTTAACCGGAAAGACCATTACTCTTGAGGTTGAAGCCTCGGATACCATTGAAAATGTGAAAACCAAAATCCAAGATAAAGAAGGTGCTTATTTAACTAAGTTTTTTATATGTAGTACGAAAATTGTAATAACCCTAATTTCCTTATATTACTTAACAAAGTTGCTATACTCCGTATTTTTCTCTTGTGATAGTTCTGATCAATGGCTACATAAATACCATGAGTTCTTTGTAATAGTAGAGTGGAAGTGCACGTTGTGTAACTTGTGTATCACGAAAACTGATAAACTTATTGAACTTTACTGTTAGGGTGGCTTAAACTGTCAAATTCCATCTATACTATACATATTTTAACACGTGATAATTTCTTTAAAACTTCCAAGTCGTTATTATAATTTATTAAATTTTTATCTGTATTATTTTAACAGTAATGGCTTAATGTCAGCTACTGAATAAACTGTTTAAATTCCAAATTTTTAGATATACTAATCTTTTAGAACTTATGCTTTATAGTGCAAAAAGTTTTTTCAAAAATAACTTCCTATAACAAGCATGAATTTGTTAACAATTATAAACGAATATGTTAGTATGATGTGCTTAGGGATGGTATGTGAACTTAGTAATGTGTAGTAGTAATATTTTTAGTATTGTAATGAACCATCAAATATCCAATGTAATTTACTAAAATGCAATAGCCTTTAATCATTATAAAATCAGTTTCATGAATTACAAAGTCTTAATAGAACTAGAACAGCATGATTAATTGCCTAAGTTCATGGCATAATAGTACCTTTTATCAAAATTCAGTGATTGTTTGTATATTAATTGGTTCTTGTAAATTTACCTGAAAATATTCCTAAATTTATTGGTGACTGTTAAATTTGTAAAGGTAATGAAACAGTACCAGGATCGTAAACTCGTAGGTGACATTTCAACATAAATAGTTGAATTCCTTAACCTACCACACCAGTATTGTATTCCTAGAATAATTTTTTAAAGATTCACAGAATATTAGTATTTATTATAAGAGGTATTTTTATTAATTTAAAAATGTACCGATCCTGAGAAAATAAACCATTCAAAATTTTATTTCTATATGTATCAAAATACTAGACATCTTTTGTTAACAAAGTAATAAGAAAAAATTGTGTTGAGTAGGAAATTTACAAAGTTATTCTAATGTGCAAGTTTTTATTTACAAGTATGACAACAATTATCATAATTAACCTTTAGTTATTGATGCCCTTTATGTTCTTTTACAATATGGAAAATTAATTTCTAACATGATATTTCAAAGTGAATCAAATTTCATCCTAAACATATTTTGTAGTGTAACCTAATGAACTAACCTAGGAGATCTGAACATTCCTAATTCTCATTTCCTGTTCGAAAAGTAAAACTTCAAATTTCTTAGTAACATACATAAAAAAAAAGTAGAAATTTTATTTCTCCCCCTCCTAAAAATAATTATAGGTACAAAGTACAAATATTATAGAATGGTACTCAGTCAGGTAGGGTGCTACCTCTTGTTAGGAAGTTGGTTTATGAATCCCCACGTTTGCATGCATATTAATAGACCTAAATCACACTACTAGGAATGTTTTTTAAAATGAGGCTTGTTCTAACTACTTAAGGAAACATTTAATTACCAGAAGAATGTAATTAGAAACTTCTTATAGTTAATGTATTTCTGATAGTTTGATTTAGCTGATAAAATTTTACTGGTTGCTGATTTTTCCTCTTTTTTGGTCATTCTTTAATAAATGTCTTATGGGTGCCAAACCCTGGAACTCTTATAAGTGTAGTAACATAATGCTTTAAATACTAGACTTCAAATTGCTACACAATATCCAATGAATTTCTAAAAACTGCAATTTTATATATTAAAAAAATGGAATCAGACTAGCTCTAACAGTTCAGTTCATAAAACAGAGTGGAAATAACAGTTGCAGGTATTTAGTCTTTACTATTGTATTGTTGTTTGTGCATCCAGACTTCTATAATTAAAGCAGGTAGACTTGAATATCCTGGTATTTAATATAACTTTTTTTAGTATAAGAAATTTGTAAGTTGGTAGTCCTTGCATAAAGACAATCAAGAGAATATAGAAATCCTATATTAAATAAGTTTTGTATAAAAAGAAATGTTGTTTTTCAAATATATTAATATTATGAATAGTATTAGGTATCTTCAAATATAATTGCCGAATGATGGCTGATTGGTTAAGGTGCTAGCCTTTGGTACCAGAGTTCGTGGGTTCGAATCCCACTGTGGCATGGGTGTTCATAGCCATTCGGAATCAACTTTAAGCTGTAGGTCCCATCTCATTAGCCCTCGTGTTGCAAAAAGTAGAATGTAGCACTCCAAACCAAACTTCAAATATAATTTAGATTTACCATATGTTTCTGAAAAAAGGGCTAAAAATAATCTGTTTAGACCTGATTGTTTGAGTACCAGGAAGAAAAATATTTTCCAGTGATTAATTTGAAGCAATTTTTAGCATTTTAATGTTTTCTTAATTTTTTTTCAACTTTTCTTTCAGGAATTCCTCCAGATCAGCAAAGATTGATCTTTGCCGGAAAACAGTTGGAAGATGGCAGAACACTTTCTGATTATAATATTCAAAAAGAGTCAACCTTACATTTAGTTCTTCGTTTGCGTGGTGGTGTAATTGAGCCCAGTCTTAGAATTTTGGCTCAGAAGTACAACTGTGACAAGATGATTTGCCGAAAGTACTAAACTTTGCTGTTAATAGATATTGTATTTTTGTAAATGTTTTTTTTTCCATAAGAAATTACATTGATTCAGGTTCATATTCATATTTTCTTACTTCTATAACAATGGGCTTATTTAAAAATTGATATCTTCTCAATAAGTTTCTATATTCCCTATATTATGAATCAAATGTTTCTCATACCTAATTAACCCATTGATGTTAAGTTTAATTTTTTTGACATTTTATCTCTTTTTGAGATCAATGGAAAAATTGCTAAAAAAATTAAGTTGTATTTAAAAAAAATTCTTATATAAGGGCAACTAGAGTCAGATAGTGTTTTCCTAGTGGAGAAATTTTTACCTTAAACTCAATTGGTAAAATTTTAATTAAAATATATTTAATAGCTAATAAAACCTGAAATTATATATGTATAACTATAAAATACTGTAGGGTATTTTTATTAATAAATTCCTACCTATTTTGGGCACGTTACTTTAAAGCAGGTTTTTCCTCATAGGTGAAAAGAACATGGTTTAGGCTTTTAGAATAAAATGAAAACCTGACTTGAATTATATAGACACCTTTTGATGTCCCCTTTTTAACCTTTTCAATGTGAAATAGATCCAGTATTTTTTTTTTTTTTAAGTCATGTTTTTTGTTCCACAAACTAACATATTTCTATTGAATGTATTAAGATGGATTATGCATGAAAGTTCTGGTTTGGGTTTAATTTTATAAATTTATGATGGACTAAATTTTCATGAGTTTTGGTGCTACAAATATGTTGAAAATTTAGAAAAATTAGTGATTAATTTTTCACCTTAAAAGTATAATTCAATAATATATTTAATTTTGATAGAAATAATTCTATAAATATGTTTAAAGATGAAATTCATGTGCAAATTTGCTAAGTGACATCACTGTAATAAAGCTTGTATTAGTTTTGTAAATATCGCTTTTTAAAAATTTGGAAGATTGATAAAAAAGTTTTTTTAAAGAATTAAAGCTTATTAAATCAGTTTCGTAATTTTAACATTTAATTTTATTTACTTTGTTAGATGTTAAGCTTAAAAGTGTTTTTTCTAGAGTCAAATTTAATAGAAAAAAATTAACAAGTATGTTTTACTAATGAATGCTTATTGATTTCATTAATTACAATTAACTTTTATTAATTTTTAACTGTACTACTAAAAATAATCAGCTAGAGTTGGTATTATGTGATGTACTGCTGCTAATGCATAACAGTCAGCAAGTATGCCACAAAAATATTGTATATGAAATTGAATGTTCAATTTTATGTACCTTTAAATTTTGTTTTTTAAATAGGGAGATGTGTAAATCTATTGTGAGGCCTGTAATTTAAATTGTGATTTATACCTGCCAATTTTAATGAATTGTTAAATTATGTATTTTACTATTCTTTGTTTCAACCCAGGAATCTTTAATAGGTGTAAGCAGTTGTGTTTTATTCAATGCAATTTTTACTGGTTGCTTATTTTCATTCAGATTTTTCTACAATGTTTCTTTAAAAAAAAGTTGTGGATTTTCAGGCAAGATTTAGTGGATTTAAAAAAAACAGCTGCTGCTCCCTTAATTCAACATGAGAAACCGTAATGGCTACTTAAGTTTAATATTTTTCATTTTAAACATTTATCACTTTAAATATTTTTAAGTCTAAAAATTTAAAGTGTCACACTTCTCTTCTAAATTTGACTGCCTTTAAAGTCATGAAAATTTTTTTAAATTTTCAAGTTTTGTAATAGCTCTAGATCAAGTTATTCAGTTCAATCAATATATAATCAATGCCAACTACTCCAGAGAAATGAGAAAATTTGATAACTCTGGAAACTTCTCAATTTCTCCAGAAAATAACAAATTTGAACAGCTAAAAGATTATACTTCAGCAATTAAATACTAAGTATTGCAAAAAGTGCTGAATATTACTCTTTTCACACAGTAATGCTGCATGTTAAGTTTTCAGTACTGTGTCGAAAAACCAAACTGAGTTTAGGTCAAATTTGAGTAGACATACTCAATCCCTGATGGTAGAAAAGTTAAATATTTTGATCAGGGTCAATGTTGTTGCTATAAGAAACTCTTTTGCAAAAATAAGCTAGCAAAAGCTACTCATAAAATTTTAAAATTATAAATTTTAGTTTCTTTTATAATTTATAGCTGTGTAAATATCTTAATTTAGAAACCAATAAGATATGTACTTAAATGCTTTAAAAAAAATTTCAAAATTTATATGAAGGCTTTTAGTTAGCTTTTTAAAGTTTGTATATGTAAATATTACTAAATTTATAATAAAGTGGTCATTAAATACTCGCTATGTAGTATAACTTTGATTTTTGTCATTTAAAGGTTATATTTAGCTCAGTGATGACTTAGGATTCAATTTGCTAAATAATATAGAAATCTGGCAACACAAATTTACAAGTATTCAATGAGATTTGTTTAGAGAGGGAAACTTTAAGGGTTATATATTTATTCCATATCATACAGTAATGGAAAACAAAGCTCAATGCTCAACTAATACACTTATATGCAATACATTTCATTATTGCTACACATAAAAAAATACATCTCAGATGTGTTGCTTTTTTATGCTTTAATTACATATTATTTAGGGCTTGTAAATTATGTGTTTCTGAATTCTGTACTTTCACTGTTAAATAAAAATGCTAAATACATTTAAGAAAAGATATTTTGTATTTAAAATAAATATGCATATGTAGATCCAATTTTTAAAAATTGTACAATTTTTTTTTTCTTTATTTTTAGGTGCTATGCTCGTCTTCATCCTAAGGCTACCAACTGTCGTAAACGAAAATGTGGTCACTGTAATAACTTGAGACCAAAGAAGAAGTTGAAGTAAACTTATGTAAAAATTGTAAAAGTTATTTGTGGCTTTCTGATTAAATAAAACTGAATGTCCTCCTGAATTTGTGTCTGTTTCTTTTAGACTACAAATGAAAAAAATAAAATAAATATAATGAGCATACACAACTGACAATAAGGGATGCATGGTTTCATTTTCTTTATAGAAAAAAAAAGTATTGAAAACAATTTTAAAAATAAAAATAGTAAGGGCTTGGTACATTAACAGATGAATATTTCACTGAAGGGATAAACACTATATACATAAAACTATTAATTTCAGTTAAAGTAATGGAAAGGGTATCATTTTAGCTGTCTGTGAAAAGTTAAATAGTTATTAAATAAAAGGTATGCTGATGGGTTCGATTTCTAGCGGGAGTAGGTTACTGTGCGCTGATGGATGCGAATGTGTTGTAGAGCGAAGCATCAGCGTTTTTAAGGTCACGTGTCACGAAGTGCATTGTGGGAAACTTGGTAAGCAAGATGGCGGTGGTACCACAACCAATGTATAATGGATCTGTACCCAATCTACGACTCGATTCACCTGATAATAGCATTGATGATGATAGAAATGCATTGCTCTTGGAAGAGGTTTGTATCCTCTTTAGCGGCTTCTAATATGTTGTGTATTTGCTGCTGCAGAAATTTATAGAAAATAGCTTGGAGATCGCTGATATGAATGTCTATGCAGTCGTATTCTTTGACATGGTTTTTTGTGCAATCTAAATTCAAATGGAGAAATTTCTAACAGAATTAGCTCCATTTTTGAACACACTCTCAAAATTATGCAAGTGATAATAAAACAAATGGTTCCTGCAAAGCTTGGAATGATTTTGCGACGCATTATTGCATCTAGTCATAAATGGTCCCTATGACAACAATAAGATCAAAGCGCAGTGAAAAGCATGTATAATGTGTTTGGTTGAGAATTATCTATTTTGTTGCAACCAAACAAACTTGTCACACTTTACTTTAAAAGTTACAGATTGCGTACATTATAATATTTCTTTATATAGAAACCCTGTCTGCTGACTTCCGTATTTTTCTACTACTTGCACTAACTAAACTTTTTTCTGGAATGCATAATTTTGTTATAAATATATTCTAAAAACGTACAGGATTGCTTACACCATGCTCCAATTCAACCAGTTTCTAATTTGAAACTTTAGTTGGTGCGTTATTGGAGAATTATTATATCTAAAAATAAAAGTAAATATTTTAGTTCCGAAATAATCGTCTTGCTACTCTTCAATTTAAGCATTGTTGCACGAATTGCAACTGATAAATTCAATGACAATGGAAGTAGCACATGTTTCTAAGGTATAATTTTTTCATTTTATTTTATGGCCATTTACAGCTTTTTGTGTATGTGTTGTAATTTAGATAATTATATTTTGGAAATTTGAAATTTTTAGTATAGATCCTAAACGTTAGTGCATCAGGTAAATCATGCAAAAGTATGATTTTGGAGAGTAAATTTTGTATGTACTTTTATTAATTTTAATTTTACTAGGCTCTGCCATGACTGAGATAGTTATGTAATTAGTTATAAATTATTATTTTACTTAGAAATAATCTCGGTTGATATTTTTTACCATAATCAAACAGGCTCTGATGAATTTGGGAATAATACTTTTTAAAGCTATTATCATCCATTTGAGTATTTTTAAATCCCATAGTAAACAAAGTGAATTGCCATGTAGTCTCTTTTAGATAATTTCATTTAAGTTATGTTAATTACATAGAATTTTTTGGAAATTAGTATTAAATTGTTATTGAATAGATAGCAGATTTTAGCACAATTTATTATGTGTATTATAAAAATTTACCAAACAATTGTATAGCTTGTTGTTAAGAATAACTAGCAGTGATTTAATTTGTTTTTAAAATTCTTTCTTTTAATACTAACTTGTGAAGGAATGTTAATTATGTATTCTAAAATTTAGGCTTTCCCCCCTTTCCTTGTTATATTTACTTTTGTTTTTCCTATTTTTGGAAAGATTACCTTAAAGAATCTTTAATTTAATCCGAAGAAAATTTAATATGCTGTTTTACTAGTTTTGCTATCCTGTTTTATAAATTGAAACTCATTTAAATTTAGCCTACAAAATGTTGTTTCAAATATATATTTTTATATTTTTTTGAGGAATTTTAGTTTGATCTTCCCATTTTTTAAAAATTATATAATACTTGTAAAACAATTTGTTTACTCTATTATAGTAACATTTTTTATCGATGGAAGACTGTTATAATTATCTCTCTTGGTGCAGTTAGTCAATTTAAGATACTAGTATTAGTACCATTTTCATATTGTTAGGTATAAATTTATAGCATAATTTGAAATTTTTATTTTTCTCTGTCTTAATATTTGACATAGAAAAGTAGTTATAGAAAATAGGAACTGAATTATTTCTAGTAAGCTTTGTAACTTGTAGGAAAAATTAATGTTTAACGTTATAGATAGGTAGTTTAGAAAGATATGAAAAATAGCAATTTATATTTGCTTGCTCAATTATAAATATATTGTATCTAAAAGTAAATTTAATTAGATTTATTTTATTTGTTAAAACTTTGTTTTAAACTTTTGTGTTAATGAGAATTAAAAAAATTTCAAGTTAACTTTTTCAATTACACTTTTATTTATATTAATTTTTGCTAATTTTTATATTTAACTGTCATACTTTCATTAATTATATTGTACTATTTTCAGAATAAATAAAATATGCATTATTTTTTAGTTTTTCATGAATCTGATCTTTCCTCATTATTATATCTTGTGTTTTGGGGAAAATAATAATATCTGTGCAGTGTTTTTTCCATTTTTTAATTGTAAGCATATATTTGAGCTTGGTAATTAGAATTTTGTATTGGACTTGGCAGTTTGCATATTTATTTTAAAGGTGATAAAAAAAATGAGCAAGCCTTTATTTTATTATATTTTTATTTAACATATTTTAATTATTCATATGTTACAATAGTTAATACTTTTTAGATAACCTTTTAATGTGTATGATTTTTCTTTTATCCCATTAATATCTTAATTTTTTTATTGTATGTATTATGTAAATTTTTAATTAGAAAAAATGCTAGTAGCTCATAAGTAAAAAAAGAACTCTGTGTATTTGTTTGTTAGGAAAGTCATTTCACTCGAATTAATTTTGTTGCTTATTTTGAATACATAATTTTATTTTAAAAAAAGTTCTTTATAATAAAACAAGATGTTAACAATAGAAACAGTTTAGTGATCTTCATAGAGATTTTTTGTATTATTAGCTGTGTGTGTTGAACATTGAAATTAGTGCATGTCTAACAAGAAAAGAACGAAAATTAGGCTTCAGTTTATATTATAATATAATATTATTAATATTTGGAAAACCTTGAATTTAATATAGCACTCTGTTATTATGAAAAGATCTTGGATATAAGTATTATGAATCTAATTTTTATTACTAAAGTATCACGTGGGCAATGTCTATTTTTATATAAATATTAAGGTTTGAGCTTATAATTTTACATAGTATTATTAAATTTATTAATTTTATTTATTCAGTATTATTTTGTTTTTAGTATTATTACAATTTTTAGTTTAATATTATAGTTATATACCTAAATGAAATAATGGATCAGTTTTTGAAAAAAATTTCTAATAGTTATAACAGACTCCATATACTTTTATTTCATATGTTTCCTAGATATTAATCAAAATTATATATTTTACAGTTTTTAAATTTGTATTTTATATTTAAAAAAGTTTTATTTTTCTATGTTGATTTGATATCTGTTTAATCGCTTCCATCAAAATCACAGGGTGATATTTCTCAGCACATAACATTCTTGGGTTGAAATTTTCAGATGTAATGTACAAAAAGATTAAAAACAGTCCATTTCCTATATTTAAAATTTTTTTTATTTCTTATTTTATATATCATTTGACAATACCAGACTATAATATATATTTGACAATACTAGACTCATTTGACAATTAGTAATTGGAGATAGTGGGTTCATTTTAAACTCAATGTCATTTTTGTATAATTTTTTTTAATTAAAAAATGCTTTTATTGCTGTTTTGTTAGAACTATTCTTTGTGCCCATGAGATTTCCAGACTGGATTGTTCAAAAGTAACTCACAAAAAAATTAAAAACCATCATTTCCTACTCCCAGAAATTTCTCATTTCACATGACAATACAGACTTTAATGTAAATGGAGATAGCTGATTTATTTTAATTTCTATAATTTTTTATACAATTTTCTTGAATAAAAATATAAGCATGATTATAACTAATTTCTTGAAAACTTCAATTGTTAATAGGTTAAATATTAAAACTTATTTTGGTTAAATTTTGCTTATTAGGCTACTGTTTTAACAGTTTTAATTTAATATTTCTGTAGTATAATAAGCAATAAAATCATATTTATATATGTTAAAATGGTTTAGTTATAACCTGAGTCATCGCAATTTAAAAGTAAAATGAGGATAGATTAAAGTTTTCATCCTTAATAGAACAGTTTCATTGCATTACTTGATCTGAATGGTGAGAACTGTAGTACTCTTTCCTATGCATGCATTTATGATAATCAAAATTCAGTAATTTTTAAGTTTATTTTATTTGTACAATATCCACATTATTTAAATGTAAATATTGTCATGAAGTTTAAATCAAATTTGAAAACCTTAACTTTGATATTGCTTTAAAATACATAGAAAGATGTATTGGTATTTATTTATCACTGATAATAGCTTTATTTATTTATTTTTTATTTATTTTCAATCTGTCTCTGTTGCTAAAACTGAGAATTCAATTTAAATAGTATGATATTTTCTTAAAATATAAATTTTTACTGACAACTTCAGTATGGTAGTCAGTAACATCTATGATTGATGAGATTGATCAGATATTCAGTTTTCTTATGCATATAATTTTGTTCTAAATGTATTATACATAAGAGCCTATATTAGGGTAGCACTTGATGCTCCCAAGGCACAGGTCTGAGGTTTGACCCTTGGGGTTAACAAAGCTGACTCAGCCTTTCATATTTTCAATAGGTAGATAATCTGTAGACTAAGCATGTATTTAGGAACATAAACATTGGGGGGTTCACATAAGGTTGACCACTTAAATGAAACATATGCTATACATTCTAAGGCCCATGGTCTCAGAAGTGGGGATTGGCACTGTAGGTCATGGATCTGCAGTGCCTGTTGTGCCAAGGAATTTATTTATTTTAGTTTAGTTTATATCCATATGTACTGTGTGGTTTAGATCAGGATGCTTAGTAAAACACTTAGTGTTTAACCAATAATGCCTCCCACACATATTTACTGAATGAAATTAGTATTTAGTAGTGCCAAGTAAGGTGCCATTAGGGGTTGAAGCTAGTATATCAGCTTCTATTCTGATGCCAAAATCTTTGATAAAGCTGTGTTTATTATTATATGTAAGACTAAATTTGTTTGGATTTTGATTGAAATGTTATCTGTAAAATAAATAAATGTATTAGCTTTTAATTCTTTTGTATTGCTTTGTTTTTATAGCTTAGAAATATACGAAGCATGATAAGATTAACTAAAGGAAATTTAGAAGCCCTAAATGCTAGGTTTTCAGAATATCAGCATCCTCCTTCAATGTACATAACAGTAAGTAAATTTATACAATTAATTATTTTTTTTCCTACATTGAATTTGTTTAGTAACTTTATTTGTAAGTTAGCTCCTATGAAATGCTTAATATCAGTAGAAATAATTTTTTAAAATGTAAATATATGTAAAAATAAAATATTTCTTTATAATTTTCTAAAACATATATGATATATGTAAATATCATGTAATATTATTTTTAGAATTGCATTTTTACTGATAAATAAATTTTTTTATTTGAATTTCTTCATTAGCAGTTAAGTCTGACACTTTGAAACTTAACTAGACAGGTGCATTTGTGTCAAGGAAAGCTTTAATCTCTTAAGGTTTTAATTAAAGTAATTATGTGAAGTTCTTGTGCCTCTTGAATTGCCTCTTGTGTTTCTTTCATTTTATCATGAAAGTTAAACACATGCTATTTAGGATAAATAATCAATGCTGTCGATTTCTGATGAAAAAGGTAATATGGTTTAATCTTTTTAAATGTTGTTAAAAAGTATTAAACTTCATTTAAGTATAAAGTTTCATTCTTTTTGTTTTGTTTTTAGGAGTATGAAGATCTGACAAGTAAGTTAAATGAATTCCAAATTCAAGAACAGAAAATTCTTGAACAGATAGGTAGAGATTGTGATGGTAGGGATTCTCCTGAGCCATATTATCTTGATGACAGTGATGAAACTAAAATAGATAGTGACTCATTCCTTGCTAGAATGCAAATTACCTCAAATAGTCAAAAAAGTTTCACAGGTACGAGACTAATTACTATCAATTTTACTCTAAAGATTTCATTTATGCTTTTCTTATTTATTTTTTTATATTATGTTTATATCACATGGTTAAATCCTCTAGATTAAATTGTATTTTAATATTTGTTGTAGGTGGTACTGCTGCCGATACAAGTCCAAGAATATCCCCTAGATCGCCTTTAAAATCTGTAGTTAGAGCTTTTTTACCTAATCAGCAGCGTACAACAGTATGTATCTAAACAATCTATATTTTGATATTTTACATAATTTTTTAAAACTTTAAATGTTGAACTGTGCCAATTTATTTTAACAAAAATGGCATTTAAATCATGAATGTGTTTTTGGATTTTGGTTTTTATTTGGTTAAAGTTGTTATGAAAACAAAAGAAAAACTTTCTTTAATATTATATATTATATATTAAATCTCAAAATTGGAATCACAAGTAAAACTTTTTAAGAATAGTTAAATATTTATTTACAAATTTTACTTGAATAGATAGATAAAGTTTTATTTCTGTATTAATTTTTTTAAAACTTCTATAGTACCTCTTTGTGTACCGTTTTTCTTTTTCTTTTTTTTTTTTTTTTTTTTTTTTTTAAACAGACTATTAGTTTTATTGTATTACGATTTCAAAATGTTTCATAAGATGTAGAGCAGAAATATGGAAAATTTGCAAAATTAATTCTAATTTTACAGAATTATATTGAAGATTAAATATTAAGGAATTTATATTGAAATAAGGATTAAATCTCCTCACATTATGTCATTCACTTTTCATTGTTTTATAATTTATCCTGTTTGTAAGGTACACTCTTTCTAACTATGTTTAAATAAAGGTTTGTCCAAATAAAAGTGGCATAATAGTTGATCCTAGTTGTCCACAAGGGGACAGATACCCTGGGTGAAGAAACACCTGGGTAAGCTGTGAAATTAGTTGGGTGATAACCATATGTGCTTCTAGAGGTCATGTCCTGTTGTTGGTATTGCATCATCCTTTATGTTACACAATTGGAATATTGTTCAGCATGAGATACATTCCGTGTCTTACACATTTTGTATGTGATGACAAATTTCTCGACCATTCAATTTTTCTTTATTAAAAATCACGCAACTGCATGTTGACAATGTTTGAAGGCATGGATATGAGTAATACTGTTGCACTTTCTACTGTGCTATCACTGGAGCAACTCTCTTAATCTAATAGTATGATATGTGTTCCCAACATTCAGTCCTCTATAGAAGTATGCATAATCCTCTGTATCTTAAGATAATGTTTCATCCACAACAGTGATATTTTTAACAAAGCAAACCTAAAGACCCCTCCACACTATGGTCCAATGCAAGCCATCACCACTGTCTGGACAGGGTATGGTTTATCGTGGTTGATGGTGGCAGACGATGGCTTCTGAGGTGGTTTTTCTCCGAAGATCAAAGATAGCCAGATGCGCAACTAAAGTGCACAGTAGACCCTATGGACAAATCCATGTGTTTGGCTCATTTGGTGGCTCAGTGTGCGGATGCAACCCGTGAACCATTGTTCAAGGTCCCCATCAGGAAGTGGTGAACAATTGGCCATAGTGTGGAGGCTACATTATATAAGTCCATTTTTCCTCCTATGAAGTTTTTATTTTGAATTCTGATAATTAAAAAGAAACAAATTGTTTCAGCAAATAAGTATTAATCAACCATTCATAAAGAGATGAACAACTTCTAAATTTTATTTTTTATTCCATATTGTCATCCTTATTATAACTTAATGGAGAAAATGCTATTCAAATTTTTTTTTAACTATCAGAGATTCATACAAGATACAAATCTTGCCTTTTTTTTTTTCACCTGTTCTCCTTTAAAAATTGAACATATAGCTGTAATTACTTTGTAGTTTAGAGTTTCAATAAAGAAATAAAGTATTCTTCATTAGAATTTTTTGTGTTCTAAATATTTTATAATCGATAGGTTATAGATATTGGACTTTTAAAAATAAAATTTTAGAACTGTATTTATTTATTAGATTTAATTAGGACTCTTGATAAGGTTGTCTTACAGAATTTATATACTTATTTGAATAGTTGATCTGACAAATAATTTAATGATTTTAGGTGCAAGTAAGACCTGGACAAACTGTTCGTGATGCTTTATTTAAGGCCATGCGAAGACGTAAGCTTACTCCAGACATGTGTGTTGTGTACAGGTGCAATGGAAAGTATGTATATTTCAAATAAATTAATCATTAAGAAAAAGTATAAAATTTTTATCTATTTTTTCCCTTTTACAGAAATTATTTACAGGGTTTGTACAGTGTTTAAAACTGCTTTCAATCTTCCTTTTTTTTTCAATGTGCAAAAAGCCTTTAAAACTATCATTTTTATGTAAGATTTTTTTTTTTAGTTGCCTTTAACCCCCTTATGCATAATTTTTGTACATTTTTATAACAGTATTAATATTAAAGCTATTTGATAATAAATTACAATTTATTTTCTTTACTACTTATTGTATTGGTTTATTGCAAATATAGTGTGTTTCCATTTGATTGTTACAATATATATTTTGTTGTCATATTAATAGGTCACCAAATTTATATCATAAATTTTTATTTATTTATTTATTTGTATTTTATATTGCTTGTAATATCATAATATGACATACTCAGTAAAATTTGAAAATTCAATAAATATATTTAAAAAGTTTGCTTTGTAATGTTGCAAGAGTGGAGGCATTATTTAAAAATTATTTAGAATAAAACCAATACGGAATTTTAATAACACAATTGACTTTGCTATGATGTCATGTCAGTAGATGCTTCTTTTTTTACCTTGCCAATTGAGAATGAACCCTGTTACTAGAACAAATGTTTTATTCTTTTTTTATTATATCATGTAGGTTTATATTACAATGTACAGTAAAACTTGAAAATGCAATAAGTACATTCCAAAAGTTTGCTTAAGTAGTGCATTGCTTTAAAATGATATAGAATGAAAACAATATAACTGGATCAAGACTGCAATGATGTTGTGTCAGTAGGTTTTTTTTTTTAACCCATTATGCTTTTTTTTTTCTCCTGTCAATTGAGTATGAACTCTGATTTATAAAAAGATTAATTTATTACGACTTATAATTAAAAAGTTTTCATATGTTATTTTCAATTTTTGGTTTCTAATGAGAAGCAATGAATGATTTAGTAAGTATGGTGTCAACAATGATGTTACTTTATATATTTAATTTTTTGAGCTATTTTTCATTATTTTATATGCAATAAACTTTAAGTTTAAAATTGAAAGTATTTTATGTATGTTTTTTCTCTCTTCCAAATTTTGTAATTATAAAGAGGTTTGCACTCTGCTTCACCCATTACTTATAAGTTTTTAACCAAAATATTTTAGAAGTAATTTTTGGTTTTTAAAATTAAAAATATGTAGATTTTTGTCCTAATTTTTTTTTAAACTAAAAGAACCTTTCAATTTTAATTAAATGTTACTTTTAATTGTAAAGGTTTTATTAATTTTGTTGTATGAAATCTATTCTGACTAGCAAATATATCCAGAATACTTAATTCAATTCTACTTTTAGAGTTCTTTTGTCATATTTATTGAGATGATCATATAGGAAATACATGATAACTTGCTGTAATTACTTGTGCATCCTGTTATTGGCAAGCTAAAAAGGGATTTTCAAGATTGTAAATGAGTTGTAACACAGATCCAAGGAATCAAGTTCTAATGCCCTTTCAGTGTCATTCTAAAGATGACTCTATTGTTAACAAAGTCCTTTACAATTTTTATTGGTTTATCTTTAGTCACAGAAGGAAGGGGGGTGTATTGTGAGATGTCTGCAGATCAAATTGAAGAGCTTGTACAATATCCCTTTTTTAGGGATGTTGTGTAATTGATTGTATTCCTATTTTAATTGTAATTTCTTTATTCCTCTTTATTCTGTAAGTAAAAGTTATTATGTCCAATATACAAATGAGATGGAAAAGAGATCTAGTTGTACACCATCATTTAAGTTGCAAGCAATGCAATATACAACAGAAAATGAGAACCAAGCTTCAAATTGAAAATTTAGCATTGAAAGTTAATAAATAGTGTTACACCGAATGTTATGTGCTAAGCGAGCATTGGTGAGTTTCTGGCAACAAGTGGGTTTTCGATGCCAAAGTTTGTTAGTACTGTTAAAGTTTTGATCTATGTAGTTGCTTTACAGCAAGCAGGTGTTCATCCCCAGTAATAAAGGAAGAAAGAATTTTAAGTCTTAAGAAGTTTTATTAGTTTTCTTTGAACATGTAATAAAGTAAAAATTACCGTCCACTTCCAAATTATCATACATATAGTGTTTCTATTAGTGTTGTATAAAGAAGTTTCAGTAGTAATGAAATGCTGAATGATGGCCGATTGGTTAGGGTGCTGGCCTTTAGTACCGGAGTTCGTGGGTTCGAATCCCGCAGTGGCATGGATGTTTGTAGCCGTTTGGAATCGGCTTTAAGCTGTAGGTCCCGGTCTCATTAGCCCTCGTGTTGCAAAAGTAGACCGTAGCACTCCAAATCAAACCAAACCAGTAGTAATGAAATAAAGATTCATCAGTATTTTTATTATATAACTCACACCTTAAGTATTTGCCCCTTAAATTTTTGAAAGAAAAGTGTGCATTATATACATCTAAATAAAGTAGTTACAGCATATATATATATATATATATATATATATATATATATAATATTGCATATGTATATCTTTTTATACATATTAATAATACTTCAGCATTGGCATATCACCTATTTGGACCACTACCTTCAACAAACAGCTTTTGTATGTCATTCTAACTCTTAAACGATAATGCCAGCATAGGTTCTTCTCATATATGGCATCAGGCAATATACATTAAGGAGCTGTCTATAAATGATGCTATGCTTTGGGGAGGGGGTGAATTTGTGAATTATGACAGTTTGTGACAACAGGAGAGGGGAGTAACAAGAGGTGAAACATCACATATTTTGGTTAAAATAGAAACATTTAAAATCAGCAGGTTAAATTTTGAAGTTATTTTAAAATTACCAAAGTTTGAAGGTATTTTCTTAATTGGGTTTTGAGAACATGGTAGCAACAGAAGTTCTTTACTTAGAAGAAACTGTCTGCCTATCACTTAAAATTCAGCCTGTTTTAGAATATTTTGTCAGTAAAGATAAGATCTAAAGCAAAATATATTAAATTTCATTGAAACTTCTAAAATACTACTGTTTGCAATTGTTCTTTTATATTGGTATTTTATTACTTTTTTATATTAATCTTGTTGTAAATCAATACTCTTTTTTTCTTAAAAAAAAGATATGAGAATCTTTATTAATGTTATATTTACTGTTGGCATTAAAACATATAATTAAATAATATCTGAAATATGATCTGTAATACAGTGCTTTGGTTTTGAACTGCAAGTACATGTTTAAGTTATATTGCATAAGATGTGACTACACGAGGGTCATTTGAAGTAACACTTTGTGACAAATGCAGTACAAAGAAATGTTCATATTATAAAAAAAAGTTTGACATCATTTATGAGACAGCTCTTAATTTATAATTGTGTTGGTTTAAGGTCATATATGATTAGAGCATCCAATGTTCATCTGTTCAATGTAAAAAACGGTATGTGTAAATAAATGAACTATGTATAGAGAATGCTAAGTTTTTAATATTAAAACTATCAATTATTAAACTGTTAATTATTATTGTGCTTTATTGTGTAACTATAACTTAAGTATATTTTCTTTGTTGAATAAGAATTCTTTTCAATTTCTGCCCTCCCCCCCTCTTTTTGATTGGCTGATTTGTTCTCCTTGAAATATTTCAGGGATCATATTTCATTCTGTAAGCTCTGTATGAATTCACTAGCATTTGCAGTGCTAGTTGTTTGTGACTTGCTATTAACCATCTGATTTTGTTTGAAAAAATCTTAACCCAATAAATTGCTTTTCATAATTTATTGAGCATTGAACAAACATAAGCCTATTTCAAGAACATTAACGTATATATTTAAAAATGTTTAACTACTAGTTTAATACTAACTATTACTGCATGTCATATATTCACTAGGTACTAGTTGCCCGTTAAATATTAATAAAACATACTTGATATCAAGAACTACTTTCATTGTACTGAAAGCTATATAACTTATAGAGTTATTTTGTGATAATGTTATATTGAGAATATATTTAATGAATTTCAATAAGCAAAACTAAGAGTAACTTTTTTATATGGGCTGCACAGCTTTTTGTTGTTTTTTATTAATTAAAAAGATTTTCTAATCTAAGAGGTGACCAAACCACATCCCACCTGTAAATAAAATTTTACAGTTCACAACAGGATTCATGGAGTTTATAATTGAATCTAATATTGCTCAGACTATACTAAATAACATCCAGTTGTTTTATTGTTATTATTATTGTTATTTTTATTTATGTGGTTATACATATTTAACTATTCTATTGTTAATTCATGAATAATAATAAAATAAACCTATAATAATGATGCATTAATTTTTCTCATATTATATAAATGCACTCTGTAAAAATAAAATGCATTTCTTATAAAGTTTATTTTCTTATACAGATGTTTCGGGTTGGCTAAACCTTATTTATGTCATACATTCATAATGTATCTATGCTCAATTTTGTGTGTAATTTTTAAATTGATACCAAAATATGCTTTTAGTTTTGATGCTTAAAAGTAACAAGTCTATGATTCAGAAATATGCTTCTCTATACTTTTATGTATTTACTTGTTTATCAAATTGAACAATATAAAATTTATCATTTATCTTTGTAAGTTTTTTTAAAACTTTATATGGCATTTATGCTTTATTTATATTATATTTTAAGAGTTCGAGTAAACTGGGACGATGACATTAGTACGTTAGAAGGTGAAGAAATTTCTGTAGAAATTCATGAAAGGATTCATATTACTACTAGCATATCTCATAATTTTGTAAGTATTTATTTAAATTACATAATTATTTTATCAATTTTAATTTTTGCATTGTTTTTATCTTATATCTTTCATTTAGATTTTATTTCCTCATTTCATTTTACATTGTGTTCATACAATGTATGGGAATATTTTATTTAGTGCAGCTTCACTCAGTGCTGGCTCTGTTATAGAACAATTAATAATTTGAGTAATAGTTTCAATTAGTACTGGCTTTATTCCGGTATTTTAGTTTGGAAATATTTTGCTTCATATGTTTTGTTACATTGCATTAACATGATAGCTGTCAACCGTAATATTGGTAATGTTAACAAGATTTCTACAAAATAGACTTAGTGAAATGGCAGTCAACATATAGTGAAATGTAGTGAAATAGACATACAGTACAATTGGCAGTGCTGAGAGATAGCTCAAAGATCAATCATCTTTTGCAGTCACCTGTGACTTTTATGGTTTAAATGAAATAACAAGATGTTTTTAACTGGTGACCCTCATAGTAAGCAATGTGTTGATGGTTTTTGTGGTTTTGATCCTGAGATAAATATAATCTTAGCAAAAATTGCCTTAGAGTATATGACAGATTCTCACAGAGAAAACAGACTCTTAACCTGTTGATCACGAATCTATCATCAGTATGAAAAGAAAAAAAAATTATGAAAAAGAAAATGTTACTTTAGAAAATTGTACAAACAAAAGAACTTCTCGTTGAATGATCTCAAAGATTTAAATAGTGTCTTTAGAAGAGTATATAAACTAATTATAAAAAATTTCTCCCCCCAAAAAAGGAGCTGTAAAAGGAGCATTGAAACAAGGCAGAAATTAAAAAATGATATTCTCTGTTATTACATGATGCATAGAAATAATAAAGAATTTTTAAAAATGATGCAAAAAACTCTGATTTTATAGTTAAAAAAAAATGTTTTTCTTTTTCAATTTGTAAACATACAACTCACAAAACACAAAACTCTCAATTTTACTTTTCACCCTTTATGGACTTGTCTTGTCCTGCATTTATAGCAAATTTCAAAATTTTGAGCAGCCATGACTTTTTGGCAGGATATCTACACCGTATAGTGTTATCAGTGCCCCTGATACTGTGTTTGTGCTTTTCAGGAGATATAAATTTTATCTATTTGATTAGAGGTACTGCATTTCATTTTTTGAATTGATAGGAAATGGTAAAAGCCGTTACACATTTATCACTACCCAGGAGGCACATATAGCTTAAAGAATGCTATAGATGCCTGTAACACTATCCTCCCCCCCCCCAATGGATGCAATTGTTTTATAATGGATATGAACATGCTGACACTCTCGCCAAGGAGGGCTGTGATTTAGTTCAATCTGTTAGTGCTCCTTTTAAGAACATAAAGACAATCATATTAGACTACATTAAAAAAACTAGTATCTGTCATTTTAGACACATTTCCTTTAGGAGGAGAGGGTCATCTTTCGAAAATAAGAGAGTATGCCCCTCTCTTCCCAGAGTTAATGTGGTGGCTCTTTGTTAGAAATAGGACTTGCCCTGACTTACTGATGGATCATCTTTTTTGGCTTCACTTAGTGGATTTTCCTCATTGTACCTTTTGCACCTCTGCTCCCAGGAACAGGAGAGCATATTTTGACTTGTCTGGCTGTGTGGAGCAATTTTGCTTTATCATTTCCTGAGATGCCCCCACCTTCTGGGGCAATTTCTTTTATTTATTAGACTGCCTTTTAAATTTGCCTCTTAACAACTTTTTAAACAAAGCTCATTTTTATTGGTTTGCAAGAAAGAATATTGCTAATGCAGCTGATGCTTTGGTGCAAGAAAAAATTCTTTTCACTTTTTTATTATATTTCATTGATTGATAGGGATGAATTACTTATTTTAATTTTTCTCTAGACATAATCTTTTTTTTTTCTCTGTGTAGATTTATATCAGAGGTACTCTAGAATAATCAATTAATAGTATTAAGTGAGGCATTCTTTTGGTGAAGAAATCATGAACATATCATACAGTGATAACAACATTATCCCATGTTCTACATGCATATTTAATGTTACATTTGAGCCTCTGAGTTGAAAAATTAGAGATCAGAGGCAGGCAAATTAAGACATGGTTTAATAACTAGTTGTCATCTTTATTATTAGGAACAATGGGTTTGGTCTAGTGTCTCAAAATGACTCCAGGGAAAGTACTCGGTTCCACTGCTAGATAATAGTGCAGTTTAATAGTGTTATCCCACTCTTCCCTTTTGGTAAAGGACAGAAACTTAAGTCTGAGGTTTGGAAGATTCATGGGATTGAGGCTATATTGAATGGTAGTTACCAACTAATCAACTTACATATGACTTTCCAAATACCAAGCACACTACTATCTGTCTCCATCTATGTGTATAAACACTACACATAACACTTGGTAAAAACTGAGTGAGTTCACAGAAAAAGTGACCATGATGGGATGTAAAAAAAATTAGATAATGCCAAGAGACAAAGGAAAGATTCATGATTGAAAATAAATATAACATTTTTTGTATTTGATCACCATCAATTTGTTGTAGGTAAAAGAGTTAGAAATTTGTTGTTTGTTTACATTTCTCTGATTTTAATTTTGCATTTATAGGTTCGTAAAACCTTCTTCACCCTTGCATTCTGTGAATGCTGCCGTCGTCTATTATTTCATGGCTTTCGATGTCAAACATGTGGTTACCGCTTTCACCAAAGATGTGCTACTGGTGTTCCTACTCTCTGTCAACCACTACGGGTAGAAAATAATTATTATAGGCAGTGAGTATAAAAGATAATTTAATTATAAATAGCTACTGTTTAAAGGCTAATATTTATATTTCAGTCTATAACCATTTTAGTTTAAAAATAATTTATTAATTTACCCTTAAAATGAGTGAGATTTTGAAATTATTACATATTGTGTATTATATAAGTTTTTGTGATTTAATTTCATTGATATTCAAATTTGAAACTTTTGTGTCTTTCTTAAGCTATTCTTGAAAAATTTATCCATATAAAAGATATATATTCATTTCATCATAGTAGTACCTGTGAAGTAATAATATACAAATAATTAAATTTCTTCTCTATAATTCTGGTTACTAATATAAACTAATATTACCTTTATGTTTATTCTATTAGCTTCATGAAAAGTTCAAAACTGCAATATGTGAATAGTACTTTTATTAGCAATTAATACTTCAGTTTTTTAAAGCAATTTTGTATTTTGCCCAAAAAATTCAAATGAGTGGGTTTTAGAATTGAATTATCAATAAAATCAGAGTTAGAAAATATTGTTCTTCAATTTACTAGCATTGTACAAATATCTGCTTTAGATTTAAATGTTTAAAAAGATAAATAAGAGACAGGGGTAAAGAAAGAAAAAAAATATATCCTTTAAACAATAAATCATACACTTCAGTTATTTTTATTATTATTCTCTACTTTATCTATAATGTAAAGCTGATGTATAATTGTTAAAATTTCAAATCTTTTATTGGTTTTATTTTATTAAATTAATGATTAGTTATAGGAATCAATATAAATATTTAAAATATTTATTTAATTATTAATAACTAGGATATAGTTTACTCTAGTAAAATTCTGTCAATTCTTAAGTTAGTTAATTCGGAGAAAATAAAAAGTAAAAATAAATGTGAAACTAATTAACTGGAAGTTTGATTACTAAACTAAGAATTTCTACAGGGTGTTTACTTGTCAGGAATGTCAGAAAAAGGGCAAATGTGTCAAGAAAATTAGTGACATGCAATACATTTTTTTAATGCTCTCTATATCACCTTTGTAAATATTTTTTTAAAGACAAATTAAACTATTTAATAATTAAAATAAAAAATGCTTGACAAAAGATGTATAAAAAAAGTGTGAATTTAAATAATGATAATTTACTGTTCTTACTTGCTTTTCAATTTTATTATTAATACTGTTTTCAAAAGAATAGAAATTTATAAGTATATCACCTAAATTATTGTAATTAATTTATTTATATTTTTTAACTCTTGGTAGTGCAAATTCTTTCATACCTTCTTAAAAAGTTAAAAGAAATATTTTGCTACTATAGTACATGTTGTATATATATATTATACATGCAATTCTTTTTAAAAAAATTTAAAAATAAAATGTTTGAAAACTTTTTTAAAAGTATCCAGAAAACACCAGGAAAAAGTCAGGCAATAAACTTTTAACAATAGATCAGGCACCTTGTTTAGCTTGTATTTTAATAATGGTTGAGCTTTTAATATTTTATTAAGGTATATTCTGTATATTAATTGAGTGTCTGATATTAAGTGTCTATATATATGTATATATAAACACTTAATTTCAGTTTTCAAAAATTAAATTAAGTATATATTGATGTTATAGTCAGCTTTGCAATTTTATCACTTTTCTCACCTTTGGTCACTTTTTTTACAATTGATCATTTTTAGTTTATTTTTTTAAGAAAACAGTCATTTTTAGTCACTTTTTTCATGGTGTATCACAGGGTCTGATAATGTACTGAACCGTATTTCATTTTTAGCGCAAGTGCTATGATCACTCGACGCGACCAAATTGAAACCTTTTGTATTATTTTGCATGCGCGATCTATTTGTATGTGTGGCTCTCGTAGGTTGGCAGGTGACCTTGGGTAATTACATTATTGAATTGTTGATTAGTCAGCTACGAGTGGGAGAGAAAAACTTGGCAAACACAATGACATTGTACAAATACATCACCCTCGGCCCACTTCTCTTTCCAAGTACCATCACCTCGTGGGGCTATTTTGGATCCTGCCTGGATTTTTTGTTGATCTAGTTTCTGGTTCTTTCTCTTGTTGAAAAAAGAAAATCTGAATTAATAACAAAATATTTTAAAAGACCAAAAATGTGATGCTATAATGTTATTTTTCTTATTAAAATGTATTTAGTCATGGTTTCCAGAATTTAGTGATTTTAAAAAGTCGTAAAGAAGTTCCTGTAATGTAAATTTGTACTGAAATGTACATTTAATACATTAAAGTAACTTACAGCAAAGCACTGATTTCTCTTTTTCTTTTACTTCACAATTTTTGTTTAGATACTCTAATCTAGCTATGTACATATTTCAAAACATCATTAATATATGCAGAAAATTGTGATTATAAAATTAATGTATTATATGTATTCAAATCTAATTTATAGATTTTCTTGAATAAAAAGCAATGTTGGTTGTGTTAAACAAAATTTTTAACCTTTTTGTATTTGATGCTAAAATTATGTCCTGCATGAATCATTTGATTTCGAGTTAAAATACATAGAAAAATCTTAATATCTGTAATCAAGAGGAGAAAAAAATCACTTTTTTTTTCAATGCTTAGTCACTTTTTAGTCACGTATTCTGTATTATTTGTCACTTTTCTAACCTTTTTGAAAGTACCTCAGCAGTTGCAAGCCTGTATAGTATATTTGTTGAAATGTGTATATTTTGTGCATATGTGATTATTAATTGCTCAATGTTAAACTATTAACTTGTGTTATAGCAACAATAACATTTTAATTGTTTATCGAATAAAATTTATTTAGGAGTTTTTTTACTACTTTCAGTTTACTAGCATTGAATACTGTCAGTGGTCAACAGCAGCCTCAGGGTTACCCAACTCTTCCGAACCCATTTTTCTTTCAGCAGCCTCCTGCTGTCTCTCCACCCCAGGCTGTACCAAGACCTCATCCCCCTCCTCTGGGTCAGAGAGAAAGATCCACATCTGCCCCTAATGTTTGCTATAATATGGTAAACCAGGCAGATATGTCTCTAGAAGTAAGAATTGATTTTACTATCTTTAGATTTTATTAAGAAATAACTAGAAAACTTTATAATTTGTGACTATTCTGAAATTTTATGGAATTAAGGTTTGTAAATTTAGCATCATTTTCATTTACTAATCATGTAGTAAAGGGAAATTTGAATAAGTTTACGTTATTTACTGGTAATTTTTTTACTAAAAATAATATAAAAAGTAGGTAATAGATACTAAATACATATAATTTTTTGTATTTGTGTCTATAAAAACAAAATACTAAATATTAATTATTATATTCATTTCCTGGTAATGCAGTAATTGAAAATTTGAATATGGTTTACCGGTAGTTTGTAGTATTTTTTTTTAATAACATTAAAAGTATGTAGTAGTTACAAAACACATGTAACAACAGAATTCTGATTATTAATTAACATATTTGCTATTGTTGACCAGGTTTGTATCCACTATTAAGTTGCAGGGGGGGGATTCATCATATATTTTATATATTTATATATTGGAGAGCTTATTATATGTTTCACAATTTTTAAAAGATAAAATTCAGTAAATTTTTTTATAATTTTTAATATTAATATTTAATGATAATTATACTATTGAACAATCATAAAGTTTAATATTATATTTATTTTAAAAGTCTGTGTACAATGTTGTAATACATGAATCACAATGTTTAACACAAGAATCATGGGATGAGTCATTTTGACCCAAAACTATTTTGTGTTATCTTAACAGATTCATTCTTTTTAATATAGTAATAACAGAAATATTATAAATTTTTATAAAAATATTTCTGAGGATAAATTTTGAAAATATATTTTATGGATTAATATATTATTTTAGTTATTACTATCTGAAAAAATATTCTGCTAAGAAAACAATTAATAGTTCTTAGTCAAAATAACCTCTCCTGCAGTTCTAGTGTTTATTAAATGTATAAAACAATTTGGAGCAAAAATATTAAAATTAAAAAAGTTACTTCAGAATTTTATTTATTTATTTATTTTTACTTTTTTGGATGGGAGGGGAGAAATCTTGGACCCATCAAGTTCCCATCCAGCTACAATCCTGTCACTGACTTTAATTTACATCATTGTATTCTAGGTTGCCACTGATGTGAATCTTTATATTTTTAAATTCTATTTTTCATTGCCATGGACATGAATTCATGTCATTTCAAATTCTATTTGTGGTTGTCACTGGCTTGAATTCAAATCCTGCGATTTTTGTTTCTGAATGTAGCAACATTATCCCATGTATGTGTTGATGAAATCATAAAAATATAGGAATATTAGAAAGAAATATAATTTATGTAATTCAGTTATTGTTTTATTTTGGTGTTATTTTGATTTTTCAGTGCTTTCATATTTAAGTTTATTATTATTAGAATTAATAGCTTTACTTCAATTCTATAAGTTTGCCAGCTTCAGAAATTTCTTTATTTTCACCAGTACTCAATATTAGAAATAAAAAAAATATCATTGGTTGCACAAATGTTAGACAAAAGGATCAATAATTAATTTATTTAACAATCAATTTATAAAATATTAATTTAAAATAAAAGTGCTAAAATTTAAAATTATTAAAAACAAAAGCAATAATATAGAAGTGAAAGTTATTATAATTCAACATTTAAAAATAGTTTGTATAAAGATTTCTTAATCTGAAAATTTGTAGCAGATAAGTTGGTTTAAAGCTGCTTTCAGATGAAGCATTCTCTATGAATAATGTAAATAATGTATATAGCTTTGAAATAAATTCTATTGTGAAAAAGATGAGATTAATTTATTTTGTTAAGATGAAGAGCAGTTACTACAAGCAGAATATCTACATGCTATAAATCTCTGGACTTGGCCTAAACAATGTCTGAACCAAATCAGAGTTATACCCCCTGACACAAGTAATAAGTTACCCCCTGACAAATAGTAATATAACTCCTACCTTCTTGACATTTATTTAAATATATTTTTTAAAGTGCATACACAACTTTTACATTTACTAAAAAATGAGAATTGTGATAAACTATCTACATTCTATAAATCTCATGATCTGTAGCAAAATTTAGGATTTAATATATGTATAGACAATACTGTATGAATATTGAATTAAAAAAATTTCAAATACATCTTTTAGTTCGAAAATTATGTGAGAGCATTTTAATAATTTAAATACTTTATTAAATGTTTAAATATAATGGCTTAAATGTTTGATCAAAAAGTAGATCAACTAGTCCAAAGTTTTTATATTTAAGAAAAAAAGTATACTGTTACACAAAACTCTTAATATAACTTGTTGTTTTGCCTTACAGGAGTTTTCTTCTCGACTTCGAGCTCAGGGCTCACAAGGTTAGTTGAGTCAAGGTTTTTATTAAAAAAATATTGAAGTTTTTATCTATTTATTTCCAATTTTCTTACTGTATAGTGTATAAATATGCAATTTATAAAAAAAACTCAATTTTTCCTAATTTATGCTTGTAGGCTGTTTACATGCACATTTTGTATTTAGTAATGATATTAAAGCCCTATTATTTAAACTGATACAATTTGTTTACTGACCTAACTTATTTACTCTAGAGAATGTTTACAAAATGACTTTTTATATTTGATTTTCTGGAATGTTAAAAAATAAACTTAAAATCTATTGTGGTGCATGCATACCCTTTTTATTCTTGCATTGAAAAAACAGTCCATCTGGGTAATATTGCTAATTTTCAATACATGTCGATGTATTAAATGTCAATATTCAATGCATTATTTATTTGTTGTAAAATTTCTCAAAATGTTTGCAATTTTTAAAGGTTACTAAATTTCCTCAGTAACATAGCAATATCTGTGATATTGTAAAGAGCGACTTGAGTGCAAAGTTAAACTAGCTGATATCCCATGGCTAACCTTTTTTCCAATATTAGCCAATATTGGTAATTGTTGCCTAGATGATACTGGATTTGGCATCAAAATAGCATATCATTATCCACAATATAGTAATTTTTTTACTACTAAGTATTGATAATCTGTTTCTATGTTGGGAAAAAAGATTTTGCCTTCTGTATTGGTGAGTCCAGTTTTCATGTAGGTAATTTATGTATATATTAAGCTTTTTAAGTATGTCTGAAACAACAACAATCAGCTGTTTAAATAGTAAAAAAAATCAATGTAAATAAAAATACAAATTCCTTTATGCAAATTTTTTATTTTAAAAAACATTCAAGAATTCTTGCAGCTACTCTGTATTGGCAGAGAGTTTAGATTAATTCTGATGTAATTATAGAAGTTTAAGTCAAACACATATATTAACACTGTAATGATTTGATCTAAACAGACAGTTTATGAAGTAATTTGGAGGATAGAATTTAACTTATATCTAAAATTAATTACCTTCTGTGTAAAATAAGTCTCGATACTTGAGAATTTAATAAACCTCAACAAGAAAACACTTACAGCTTGAAAAGATAAAAGTGACTATAATTTGTCATGTAGTTACCAGTGAGAAGATGTTTGCCTTCGATTAACTAAATAATAATTGCCAACATGCAATCCTTGCTTGTAGATTTTGGCCAATATGAGTCTTCATCTACACATATTTACAGAATTTAAAATGTTTTCAAGTTTTTTTCAGTCCTCTATCTTTAATAGAAAAAAAATTAAGACAAAGATTAAAACAATATATGTTGAACTTTCTAGGGATTTTAATATCATAGCTCCAACTTTGACCAACATCGGTAAAACGTGTTCAACCTTATCAACCTGTATGCCAAGATGGGCTGATATTAGGCAATAGTGTTGGGCTATCTGTGTATTTTAGAGTTGTTTATATATTGTATGTATGATAACTAATAACTAATTTGCTTCTTAGGAATAGTTAGAAGCTAATTTAAGGGTCATTCTGTGGTGATTAATATATATTTACACTAAGTGAAAGCAATAATTAATCTGCATGTTTACAATTTTTTTAGTGTTATATTATTATAATAGGTTAAGAAGTTATAGAAAAAAAAAACATTTTTGATACCTTTGTAATTCATTGCTTTTTCTTTTGTCCAATTTAAGATATGAGACTTAGTGTAACATTTTTTCAACCTCATGAAAGGCTAGCTTATTTGTCATAATTATTCCTCTGAAACTTGCAGTCTGACAAACTTATATTTATATATTTTTAAATTTTGAATTTGAAGATTAATTTTCAATATGCAGTAGTACTAATATCTTCTCAAGTAGTAACTAAAATAAACAAAATGTTAAGTTAAATTGGTAACTAACATGACATGCAAGTATACAAAAAAAAAAGATACACACTCACTATGAAATACGTTATTAATAATTTTATTTTTTACATTTTTTGTACATTGGGGTCATTTTATCTCTTTTATTAACACTTATATGAAATGGTAAAGTCCCATTTAGCTGTGCAAGGTCATGCAAAACAAATTATCTCTTCAGAAATGGGAATATGTATAAGTCACTTAACCCTGCATAGATTTTTCACAAAAAATTATTTGTATAATCTTTCATTTTCATATGAAATAACACTATCTATATTAAAAGTAGAATTTACATAAAGTTAATAAAATAGTAAACAATTACCAGTTTCTATAAACTTTATTCTTGTGTCTGAATTTTACATTACTGTGGAATAATTTTAACCTACCTTTCTTAATGATGAAATCTGATTGTTTAATCTGTAACATAATTAGTGCATTTTACATTATTAAAACAGACTAATTATAGTGATACTAATAAAGTTTTTTACATTAATAAAGTTTTTACAAGAAAATTTATGTGAATCGTGTTATAGTTTAAAAAAATTTAATTCATTTTTTATTCAAACATTTATTTTTTATAGGTGCATCAGGCTTAACACCTTATGCTCCCAGTCCAGCCACTGTTGCTAGTTATAGTCCAAGTTCTAGTCCTACCAGAACACAGAGTGCACAGGGCTCTCCAACAAATAGCCATAAACCTTGGAGACCCAGGGCCAGATCTGCAGATGAAAGTACAAGGAAAATTGTATGTTGTACCCTTCATTATCTCTTGTATAATTTTCAAACTATTATCATAAAAGTAACATGTAAATTATAAACCTAATTTACAGAGGTGTGTCTGCTTCGGATAAACACTTCACACTAACCACCTTCAGATTTCTTTAAAAAAAATAAAATATTAATTATTTTCTTTTATTTCTTCCTGTTTATTTTGAAAGTGAATAAAAAAAATGGAGCATGTTCTCTTTGACTTTCACATAATCCCACAACTGATGTGACTGGTCTGTTAGACTCTGAATCTTAAAATATCAGGTTAAAGCTTGGTAAACTACTTTGATAGCACACTGCAGGAACAGGGTTCATATAGTCCTTAAAGACTTCTTAGTGTTCCTCAGAAGAGTGCCCTTAAAGCCCTTAATTTTCATGTTGGGCCCTTAATTTTAAAACAAGTTAATGCAGTTTTAAGAGCAGCTTAATTTGAAATGAATCTCTAAAACTGAAAGCCGAATAAATAGCTTTGCGAAATTAATTTATATTGTAGGACCTATCATAAAATGAGGTTCTGCCTTTTTAGAATATACTACTGCATAAGATTTTTGTGAAATGGTTAAATCATTAAGTTTTTAAGTTTTTTCAAGCAGTAATAGATAGTCCATCTGTCAATTAGAACTGTTATGAAGCTTTATAAATAATTTAATTGTTGGTTGGTTTAGCTACACAAGGGCTAATGAGACCAGACTGCTTAAATCCAATTTTGAAAGGCTATGAACATCCATGTCATCAGTGGTATTCAAACCCTCAAACTCTGGTACCAAAGAGCAACATTATATCATTTATTTTTTTATTCTTAAAATTTTGTTTTTATTTATTATTTTTTAAGACTTTTACAATGTGCAGGATAGGTAAATTAGAACTGTAAAAGTTCATGCATGTTGTAGTTTGGGTTCCTTTATTTTAAATAATGCTTTTAGGAAAGGGGCATCATCTACTGATTGAGGTATTGTGTCAGTGTTCTTCTTAATTCTCTCTACACCATGTGGCACATGAGACTGCCAGCATATACCGTCCTTGTGGTTTCAGCGCAGCAGTCCTGGCTTTTCTCAGCCAAATGCTGACTGAATGGTAGGGCACTGCTCTTTGAAACAGGAGTTCAAATTCTACTGCTGGCATGGATGTTAGTATTCGAAATCAGCTTTAAACAGTAGGTCCTGGTCTCATTAGCCCTTGTAAGCAAAACAATAGACTGTAGTGCTCCAAACTTGAATTTCCTTAGTTCAGCAACCCTAAGAGAATTTTGTTCATTGGTGATCATCTACCTCCAGATGTATTTAAATCAAGCTCTTTTCTATTTCATATTATTAGTCCAAGTTCAGGCTATGTGTGTTGATTCTAATGGTAGTATATGTAATACATATCCTTCCAGCTGCCATATGTATTTATATATTATTATTTCTGGGGATTTACAATTAATTTGTTTGTATATATCTGCATTTGATATTTTATTATTTGCGTTAGTGTTAAATGGATTTAATAATTGGTTATTTAAAGAGTTTTCTGCAAGGAGAAACAGTTTCATGAAAATTTAAAAATGAAGCAATTTTCTGTAAAATTTTGTAATTATGAAAGGGGGGGGGATTAAAATTATAAATTTCTGTTGATCATAATTTTTTTCTGAGAGGTCTTAAAAGTTGGAAGATTCCATAAAGTGCCCTAATTTTTGCTTTTAAAACCTATGTAAACCCCAAGATTTTATTTAATTATTTTTATAGAAGTGATTTAATTTTCTCTCCTCTCCTCCATGACATTGTTTGCATTAATATATGGTTTTGCATCCCTCTTAATGTATAAGCCAGTAAAAATTTTCCTGGGTTTCTTTTGCCCTGCAAACATTTGTGAATTTATTATACAAGTCTGATCTAATATTTAAATTATTCTACTGATGACAAACTCATATATTAAAATATATATTATTTGTATAAACTTTCACATTCACTTTGTTTTTGAAAATAATATGTGATTATTTTCTTATATTACAAATTCTGAATCATGCCTGTGTTTTAACAGCTGTTTATTGTTTATTATTTATCTATTTGTTTACAGAGACCTCCACGAGAATCTATTGAAGACTGGGAAATTCCTGCAAATGAAATCCAAACTGAACATAGAATTGGAGCTGGCTCATTTGGAACTGTACATAAAGGTCATTGGCATGGTAAGTTTTTGTATCTCACATACAATAGTTTTAACATTTTTAAGTTTACATATATAACTTTGTAATTGTTACTAAGGATAAAGAATTTTTTTCTATATCCCTTATTTTAAGATAAGATTTTTTAAATAAAAAATTACTTTGTATACTTATTAAATATTGCATTTTGACTGGTATTTATTATTTTGATTACTTGGAGGTCAATGTTGTCCACACATACACAGGCACAAAGAAAGAAAAAAAATAGAAAGGGAGAGAGAGAGAAAATTAATGTTTTTAAACACATTGTTCTTTTAAACTCGCTGTATTTAAAATTTAAATTAATGTGTATATATGTAATAATATTTTACTCTAAAAAACTAACCAATCTAATTATAAATCTATATTAAAATGATTTTGGGGCAATTCTATCCTTTTCTGGCAAAACTTCGTGACTATCTTTTCTTCTTTCTATCACATTGGCAATTCTAAAAATGCCAAAATTAATTCTTGCTGAACCCAATCTTCTCATATAATGCTTTATGTAATTAGTTTTGCTTCCCCTCCATGTCATTAAGAATCACCACATGATTAACCATTATTAATCCTGATTTGCTGGCTCACATGCCTATAAATTCTGTTGTATGAGTTTTTAACCCCAGAAGACTTTAGGAGATGATGCTATAGTAAACTGCATTTATCTTCATCCTAAATTCTTTGTTTTCTCATTCGGCTGCATTTTTACTTGTGACTACACCTAAGCTGGTTTTGTTGGTCATGTGACAGGGCGAGAGAAGTATTCCATTAGATGACGGAATGTGATGTGGGGTGTAAGACCCACATATTTCTATATGGCAATAAAAGTTATTAACTACGATTACCTTATGTGATTGTGATTATGACTTTATTATTGTGATCAGCAACGAACTCCTGAATATGTTACATATATATATATAATCCATTTTATATGTGTGCATATGTTTGCTATGTATTATGAATTGACTGGACTGATCTTATTGGAATTATGCATAGTTGTTCAAGTCAATCCTGGGAAAGTTGTAATAGGTCAATTTGTTTGGAGATCAAAAGGATGTGGAGTTAGAAAAATTTTCCTTTTTTTCTACATAATCTTTGCATTTATGTGTACAGTTTTATCTTTCAAAGAATCAACATTAAGTCCATTTCCAAATTCCTGATATAGTCATTGTGTTGCCTTTGCATTGATAACATTGCATTTATCAGCAATTTTTTATTTTTGTTTTGATGCATCAAGTACCAGATTATCACAATGCAATATTTGCTTGAAAACTTTTTTTATTTTCCATCTTACTTTTATAATGGGTGCACATTTAACTAAAATAAAACAATGGATTTCAATTAGCAGATCAAATTAAGAAAATAGTGATTCATTAAAAAAATTGATCTAAAATTTGAAAGATGTGTCAAAGCAAATGACAGATGTTATGAAACAATTTGTTTCGAAAACTTCACAATTTTGTGCTGTATCTTAATTTAATTGCTAGATTTTGCAATAATTCCCATTTAAATATTCCCTTTCTACTATTATTAAGAGACAGTATAATTTTTTTAAATTCAGTTTATTATAATTATTATTATATTTATTATAAATAGTATAATTTATTTAAAATTATCTTTATACATGCATATCAAATATAGTTTCTCATAAAAATGGGATTTGACCACAACACTCTTATAATAAGTAAATTAAAATATAAGAAAATACTTTAGAAGGAATAATCTTATTGATTCTACCCATTGTACAAAAATTGTATGCAAATAGCAAAAATTTCAAAAGTTTCCTTTTTTGCTTTTGTGTGGTATATCATTTACTATTTTCAATAACCTATTATGTATTATTTATTCTTTGACAAGTAAAACACACTTTTATTTTATTATTGTCTTGCATATTATAGGGCCAGTGGCATTAAAAAAGTTAAATGTAACAAATCCTACTCCTGCTCAACTTCAAGCTTTCAAAAATGAAGTTGCAGTTTTAAGGTTTGTAAATTTTAGTTTTATTTTGATATTTATTAATTAACTGCTTCTTCAAGTTTCAGTCAGTATAAATTTGATTTACTATCTTAAAAGTTTTTTGTCTTAATTAAAAAAAAATAGCAGAATTGTCATACTTTTATAATATTTGATATTATATGTTACTCCTGTAATAATATAAATAAAAGGTAATATAGTCCAGGCTTGTTTCCCATTCTACACTGTACTGAATTTTACTCTGAATTCTGTAATTCTTATCTTATGTTAATTTTAATATTTTCAATCTTTTTTTATATGTATAGTTTTTAATACATTATTAATCTATCTTGTAAATATTTATCTTAATATTGCATTTATACTTTAATTTTAAATGTCCTTTTAATGTCTTTTGTGATATGTTATCCAAATTTATTTTACCTGATGTTTTTTTGTTTGTATCATGTGTTATGTATAAAACCTGTTGGCACAATATCAGACATGCCAACTACTCCAGATTCTCCAGAGCAGCTCCGGAGAAATGAGAAAATTTGATAACTCCGGAAAATAACAAAACTTTTGAACAGCTAAAAGATTACAATTCAGCAATTATATACAAAGTTTTGCAAAAAATAGTGTTTAATATTACTCTTTTCACACAGGAATGCTGTATGTTAAAAGTTTTCAGTACTGTTCAGAAAAACCTAACTGAATTTAGGTGAAATTTGAATAAACAAACTCTAGAATCCCTGATGATAGGAAAATAGAAATATTTTAATCAGGGTCAATGTTGATATAAGAAACATTTTGAAAAATAAATTGTTAAACCTAAAAAAGCTACTCATAAATTCTTAAATGCATAAATTTTAATTTAATTTTTACAATTTACTACTGTGTAAATATTTTAAATTTAATTTTAATTTAGAAACCAATAAGATATGTACTTATATAATCTGAAATTAGCAAGCTAAAATTTCAAACCACGCTGTTGCTCCAGACATAAGTGCCTTAATGTTGGCATGTCTGCAATATGTCCCTAGAGGATTTTGTGCCAATAAACCCAAATTAGATAAATAAATAAATGAATAAAATGTAATATAGCATAAACTATATATATAAAAATGAATTTGTGTCTGTCTGTCTGTATGTACTCGATAGACTCAAAAACCATGCAACCAATCGGTGTGAAAATTTGGGAAATTCTTAGGTATATCCCTGGGAAGGTTTTTGTAAATTTTTAACGTTCGAAATCCATTTTTCCCCCTTTTTCGAGCATTTCATGTCCTTAATCCAAGTATTATTTTCCCTGGTTAAACGCAAACGATTAATTTTTTAATTTATCTCATCATAACTAAGTGAAAGAAGCAATATTTCTAGCAATGTAACGTTATCCCAAGTCATTGTTTTAAGTGCAGTTTTCCTTGGTTAAAAGCAGATTAAAATTTTCAATTTATCACATAATAAATAGGTGAAAACGATATTTTTCTATCATTATGATGTCATTCCTTTAAATATCTCATTTATTGATTTCTTATTTTATATTATTTAAAATCGTCTGCGTAGTATCAGTTCCATTTGACCTGGAAATCGAGATATAAAGGGATTCAGTTTCACTTCTATGTGACGCAAATTACAGCATTTTTATATGAGAACTTATTTTAAATTTAATTCTTAGTTAATTTTTACTTTACAATGAAATGTTTATCAACTATATTTTAACAACGAAAAGTACAAATTTCGGTGACTTTCATGGGCAAATGAAAATTTATCACTTTATATAGTTATCTTCATATTCATATGGTTGTCAATATGAATCTGTGTTTCTGTTTCATACAAAACTATGTGGTTTGTAAAAAATTTCCTTAGCTTCGGACAACATTTATTACTACCAACAAAATTAGCACTGTTGCTGTCAAAACCTTTGCTTCCTATTCTACCACGTAATACGGCAAGCTATATATGAACGTTGCTAATCAACGTACAGGAATAATACAGTAATGTAATTTAAACTTATATTTTACCATAAAAAAGTTTGAACAAAGTTAATATAAGATGCAAATTCAATTATAAAAACTGAATATTGTTATAATACGCTTATAATAGAATTATATAAATATGCCAATGACTCGAACTGAACTATGACAAATTTAGAGTTATTCAAGAAAAAAAATCTTTGTTTAAAAGTAATATATTAAGTTCACCATAGCGAAGCACGGGCAAACTTGTTAGTATAATATAAATAATATTAAGGGATGCTATATATATGAAAAGGATTATCTCCCTAGACCCCGTTTGACTGCTGCTTTGGAAATGGAAAGTAATCAAAAAAATTATTTATTCTCTAAATTTATACCAAATATTCATGTTCTCTTTTCATTGTAGGAAAACTCGGCATGTGAATATATTACTTTTTATGGGTTATGTATCTCAGCCACAACTCACTATTGTGACTCAGTGGTGTGAAGGTTCTACCTTATATAAACATCTACACGTTCATGAGCACAAGTTTGAAATGCTAGAGCTAATTGACATTGCAAGGCAGACAGCTCAAGGCATGGAGTAAGTAGGAATATTTGAGTATTCAGTTTTTACTGCATTAGCATAATTATTATTGACTGTATTTCACAAAGCAAGTTATACATTTGTATTACAGTTCTTGATATGCTGTAACAGTAACTAATATTGCATATATATTTTTTCTTTTGCAGTTATCTTCATGCAAAGAATATAATTCATAGAGATTTAAAGTCAAATAGTATCCTTCAATTGATTTTATGTTAAATTTTGAATTTATTTGCATTAATAATTCTTATTTATTTATTTTCTTACTAATAAAATTCATATAAACAAAGTATGATGAAATATAGTAGAAATTGACTGATACAAAACTGAGTTATACTAATTACTTCTTGTTTGCCTGTGATACTCTTATGTAACAAGGGTTGACAATGGAATCTTCAGGCTTGTAATTCTGTCCCTTTTCTCACCTTTAGTCACTTTTTTTACAATTGATCACTTTTAGTCACTTTTTTAAGTAAACAGTCACTATTAGTCACTTTTTTCATGGTGTATCACAGCAAAAGTCTGTTGTTGAAAAAAGAAAATCTGAATTAATAACAAAATATTTTAATAAAAGACCAAAAATGTGATGCTCTAATTTTTATTTTTCTTATTAAAAGGGAATTAGTCATATGATTTTCAAAATTTAGTGATTTTAAAAAGTCGTAAAGAAGTTCCTGAAATCTACATTTGTACTGAAATCTACATTTAATACATTAAAGTAATTTACGTCAAAGCACACATTTCTCTCTTTTTTTTTTTTTTTTCCCACAATTTTTGTTTAGATACTCTAATCTTGCTATGTACATATTTCAAAACATCATTAATATTTGCAGAAAATTGTGATTATAAAATTAATGTATTATATATATTCAAATCTAATTTATAGATTTTCTTGAAAAAAAAAGCAATGTTTAGTTGTGTTAAACAGAAATTTTTAACCTTTTTGTATTTGACGCTAAAATCATGTCTTGCATCAATCATTTGATTTCGAGTTAAAATAAATAGAAAAATCTTAATAATATCATCTGTAATGAAGAGGAGAAAAAAATCGCTTTTTTTTTTTGTGTTTAGTCACTTATTCTGTATTATTTGTCACTTTTCTCACTTTTTTGAAAGTACCTCAGCAGTTGCAAGCCTGAATCTTTTATTGTTATATTTTTTCAATAGGGGTTGTCATTAATCTTTTTGAGAAATGTTCTTTTGTCATTCCCAAAAAGCATGCTTTTTTCCTCTTTTACTAATTGCATGTTTACTTTCTTAATACACACACACACACAGAAAAAAATCCTGTCAGTTACTGCAAACAAACTAGGATTACTAACTTTACAGAAATTTATAAGGAAAAGAGATGCAAAAGACCACAGAGAAAAGGAAAGGACATTTTCATTGTTCTGAGAAAGGTGGTGTGAGCAGGGTCTGATTTACCATTAAGTCTGATTGATGAGTTATGCAGCTAAAAATAAAAGCATGGGGTGCAGTTGGAATCAGTGTCAAAGTAACATACTTTCAATACAAATTTTGTAAAAGAAAATAGTTATATTAAATGTGATATTTAATAGTTATATGTTCAGTACCACAAATTTTTATTTTAGTCTCGTAGCCCATCATAATAACTGTCTCTTATCCTATAGAAACTCCTCAAGCAATTTCTCAATATCAGCACATTACAATTTTCATGTAGAAACTCATGAGTCTCACAATTTCTCTCTTATGTGCTGTTTTAAAATTATTTTTTATTTTTCAGTGCATGCATATATATATATATATATATATATATATATATATATATATATATATATATATATATATATATATAATATTATATTCTGTTAAATAAAAGTAACTGTTAAAAAAGTACTATTTATTTATTTTTAAATCCAGAAAAGCCTATTTCACTTTTACCTAAATATGCTGCTTTCTTTAATTTTTTTATAATCTATCAAGACTTTCTGAATGTACCAAACATTTTCCAATTGAGTAGCTAACCTGTATTGCCCAATGTAATGAGTTTCTATTTTTTAGTATATTAAATACTAGCTGTTGTGTTGAGTACACAACACCTTGTAATTAATGCATTAGATACATATACAGCACTGTTTTTAAGATCGTCAGTTTCACATTATTAATTTTGTATTCTATTTTGGTTTATGAAAGGGGGTATCCCCCATCAAACTTGTACCTATAGTCTACAATTATCTAAATTAGACAATGGGAATGAATAGACAGTAAGAAAAGGAAACAACTAAAAATACCTCATAGCTGATCCAATTGTAAATGGTTATAGTTTATAAAAAAAGAGATTTTTGTTAAAGGGAGAGGTGCTAAAAACATTTCATGCAAAATGGTTAAAAGATTCACAGAAATGTCATGACTCCCTTCATGTAATCTAATAAAATTATGTCAAGGGATCAAAAATTTCTTCACATAAGTAAATGTTTTGTTTAACAGAATATTTTAATAAGTGAAAAAATTAGTACAGGTGCCTTATTATTGGAGAAATGAGAAATGTCTCATATAAGTGAGTTTTACAAAAAGGAGTTGCCACTGTTTACAATTAAATATTAAATAAAATAAGAATGTTTGCTACTACATATTCATTGTCTTTGCCATACTAAATTTTATGTATACTTTGTTTAGAATTCAGTATAATTCTTTAACTAAATGCACAGACATTTTTCTCCATGAAGATTTAACGACAGTGAAAATAGGTGATTTCGGTCTAGCTACTGTGAAAACTAGATGGAGTGGATCTCAACAATTTCATCAGCCTACAGGATCCATTCTATGGATGGTTTGTTTTCATTTAAATTTTTCATAAGAATTTTCAAACATTCCTGTGTTATCTTAAACACTCAAGAACCAAATAATTATGACCACCTGTCAATAACGAGTTGGCCCACCTTTGGCACGCAACTTAGCTTAAACCTGCCTTGGCATGGATGCCACTAGTCCTTGGTAGATGGCTGGAGACAGATTGTACCAGATGTTTAAGCAATGGTTACGCAAATCCGAGATATTGGGAATGGGTGGTCTTTGAATTCTAAACTGCCGTCCCATGACATCCCAAATGTGTTCTGTCGGATTTAGATCTGGTGAGTTAGGTGGCTAGGACATTAACTGGAATTCAGCATCATGTTCCTGGAACCACTCCAACACAATTTTAGCCTTCTGACACGGGGCGTTGTCCTGTTGTCCAGAAGTTAAATACCACTTCCACCTGATCACGTACCTTAAACGTCATCCAGGCGAGTTCATTGTAAAATGTAGGGGTGGTCATAATGTTTTGGCTCTTGAGTGTATATAATATCCTATGGGGCAAAAATTTCTCCACAGCTGCCTGATTTTTCCCAAAACTTTGTGCATTCAAACATATTCTGGACCCCTGGAGGGCACCATCATTAGCATTAGAATGCATAGTAACTTATACCTTAGCATTTGTAAAGGAAAATTTATATTTATACTGTTTAGTAAAGAAATTTCTGGCTAAATCAGATCATTTCAACATTTTCTTGTTAAATGAGAGATCAAATCAATAATATTTTTATTTATACTTGTTTTTGTGTTTATTAAATACTTGTGCTTTTAAAACGGATTTAATAAATAACTAGTTTTAGATTGTAAACAATGAAAAAAAAATGTGAACAGTTTATAAAAGTTTGTTCAGGAGAAATAGCAGCAACAACAAAAAAAGTTGTTTTATGCATTTAATACATAATTTGTCATATATAAATAATATTGCACATTATAATTGAGAAATGAAATAGGATAGCAAAAACTTAATCATTAATCGTAACAAATTTAATCCTAGCTTAAATAATTTCATTTGTACTGTTTAATTGTTAAAAAATTTTTTTAGAAGTCTGATTTAAATCCAAAAATCTGATTTAAATTTAAAAAGAAATCCAATTTATATGATTTTTTAAAAAAAAATCAAGATTTATGCCACCCTTGTTTATTAATTTAAATCCTCTTTGAATTAGGCTCCTGAAGTCATTCGCATGAAAGATCTGAATCCATACTCCTTTCAGTCAGATGTATATGCTTTCGGTATTGTGCTGTATGAATTAGTTGCTGGGCAGTTACCTTACTCTCATATAAATAATAAAGATCAGGTAAGTGGGATTATTGCATTCTGCTAAATATTTAAAAGCTAATAAATTTTTTGTTATTTATTATAGTCATGTTATTTAATCTTTGTTTAACTTTAGTAAAGAAGTGAATGAATGAACATATATACCATATAGTGGTTAAGGTTAAACAAAATCTAATATGCAAAAGTTTGAATATTCTTTTCTTTTTTAATAATCCTATCAGGATTTTGAACATTAATTATAAGCTTTCTACATATATAGAAAATGCAAATGCCTATGGATTTATAAACCTGAAAATGACCAATCAGCAATTGAAGAAGTTTGCCCTTTCTCATATTCATAATAACTGTGATTCAAGACAGTTACACATTGGTCCTCTAGTGTGGTGATTTCAAACTACAAATAATTTGCCATGTTGGAACAGAAGGGATATTGGAATCTAGAATACATGATGGGGTTTGTACACCTGTCTTGGCCAAGTAAGATTTGGACAATAGGACAGGTCAAACACATAGAACTTCAGCTTTCCAAGCACCCGTGTATTCCTCCTTTCTCTAAAAAGAAAACATGTTTTTGAAAAAATACAAGGTGCAAAGTAAACGTATCCAGAAAAGGACAGGGTACATTAAGCAGACACCGCAGCGCTCCTTTTTTTTTCTCTTTTTCCTTTTTTCTAGAAATTTCTCCTTTTTTCCTTATTTTACGGCATTCCTCCTTTTTTTTTTCGCCTATTCCCTCCTTTTATTCCTTTTTTCTTTGGGCCATTCACTCCTTTTATTTGTTTTTACTTTCTCAACATTTACGGAGTTATGTAACGGCGGGATGGATTGCACACATCGTCTTTTCCATGTTTTGACAACATCTTTTTTTCTATTTTTTCTTTCTGTGAAACCCCCCCCCCTCCAAAAAAAAAAGTTTTAGGCTATTTATTGACGGTACATGTGTTTGGAAGTTAGCGAATAACGATCAAAGTGTCAAAACTAAAGGGGGACCCGAATTTTACGATTGTAGTGTCGAGAAATCTGTTTAACCCGTTTCTGAACCCAAGAGGGGCAAACGTTACTCCGAGCCTGTGAGCTTCCTTTTTTTTTTTTTTTTTTTTTTTGCCGCATCCACAATTTTTTTGACAAAGAGCAGGAGAAAAGCGTTATCAGTTGATTCTCCCAACACGTGCTTCAAGGTCAAAAAGCCGTGTGACGCGGTATAAACACATAGAACTTGTGTGGTTTTAGTTGTAATAATACAGCTAAGACGAAATTGTATGTTTTTGGTGAAAAACAACCGTTTTCTGGATTTCGATTCCGGAAAATGCGCATTTTTTAATGGGCCATTATTGTTAATACTGTTATAATGTGGGGTCTCTCAAACGGTAGAATTATGTTTTAACAACCTGCTTACTTTAGATTCCCGAACGCACGTGCATGTAGACCGATCGTAATACTGTTTTATGTATCGGTATTTTTTTAATATCGCGGTAACAGTATTAAGATTTCAATCCCTCCTATAGTTCTTTTAATGCTTCTTCATCTTATTGACTGAATTTTTGTGCAATGGTCAGTGTCTGTGAGAAAATGAGACTTGCAAATAACTTAGGGGAATTTTGGATAAGCACGGAAGTTAATTGTTGAAAAATCCTCACCTATTTTTGTTGTTCAGTTTTGCATCTATATTGAAGTTGGTGATAAAATTTGCTAATGAAAAATCGTAACTTTTAACGGCAATCCCGATAAAAATCAGCCCTACAGCTGAATCGGTAGGACGCCACGGGTTCGAATCCCGCCGCTTTGTTTGCAGCTGTTCAGAATCGTAGTAATTAAGTAGTAAACTCCGATGTCTTTAGTTGTCGGGTAACATAAAAGTAAACTCTAGCGCTCTCAGACCAAACTAAATGGTTACAAATCTGTTAGTCTAAAGTAGAATTCGAACCCACTGGCTCGGATACCGGAAGAAAGCCCGTCCTATTCGATCATATTCCTGAAATTTTACTATTTAAAAAATTTTTTTAAATTGTCCACTAAAAAAATAGCGTTATACAGAGTATATGTTATTTAAATCATGAGTTTTTAGACATCGATTAAAATTAAATCTAATGATAATAATTATCATTAGATGTATCTTTACAAACTATTAAGGTATAGATTTTACAGCTATTTAAGAAATTATACAGTCACAAGATTAAAAATTTGTTTATAGAAATGCCTTCTAAAAATTTGATATCTAAAATACGCGTTTATACTATTAGATATTTTTTTTTTTTTTTTTTTTTTTTTTTTTTAAATTAGGATATTTGAGAAACTTCTGATTTAAATCTGTTTTGAACATTTTTTGATTAGGAAACTCAAATAATTGTTTATATTAGTAAAAATTATTTAGCTTCTGGTATATTTCATACTTAGGTACTAGTTTTTGCATTATGTATACTTAAATAAATATTTTTAAATTGTTCTTTACTTTCTGTTTTTCCTTTTTCATTTTCCTCATTTTCTTTCCCTCTTATATGTAACTTCTGAGTCTGCTACTTCTATTTAAAAAATTTTGAAATTGGCCATTTAAAAAAATTAGACTTGTACTGTATTTTTTAAACATTAATTATAAATCAATGTAAGAAAAATTAATAGAACTGTACAAAGTAGTTAATAACAAATTTTACTGTTACAAAGTTTTCAAGTTCTGTTTGGAAGTACATTTTAAAGCTTTGGTATTTGAAACGGCTTTTAAATTATTGATGTACTGTTGAAATTTCCATCTTAACAAACCAGCTTATAACAAATGAAAATTTTGATCTCATGGTATTCCTTTTGTTTACAATGCTAATTTATCCATAAATGGCAATTCTCCATTTTATACATTTATAGTGAATCTTAGGAGTGAGGTAGAAGGATCCTTTCTTTCAGTCATTTACTAAGTTTTTTTCTTCTTCATTTTTTATAAAAAATTTTTGCAGTTATAATAGCAGATTAAAATATATGTATCTAGATTTAAAAACAAAGTGCATGAAATTAATATCATCTTGTCCAGCCACTCAAGGAATGAAAAATTTTTTTGTTGTATTGGACAAAGAAATTCTTTAAACTATCTTAATACTGGGATCATGTCTGTGGAATATTATAAATTAATTCAGTATTAAAATAGTAAGCAATAACTAAAGACAAAATTAGTTTTGCATTTGTCTACATTTTTGGTCATTCTAATAGTCAATCGTTCAGTTGTTTGGTTAAAGTCAATTAAAATTATTAAAGATAATATTTTTATAAATCTTATACAAGTTATAATTTTCTGAGATCTAGCATTTTTCTTAAAGATTCAAGTATAACAAACAATATGGTTCCTCAAAGTTTAATATAATAAAGTTCAACTTCATTGGTGAATTTATTGTTTCAATTAGGCACATTGAAGAAGCATCTGATTTGAATCTATTTTAAATATTTTTTTTACTAGGAAACTTGAGTACTTGCTTATATGGATAAAAAGTTATTTAGATACTTCCATATTTCATATTTAGGCACTTGTTTTTACATTAAGTAAATCAGAATATTAATTTTTAATAGTTATTTAACTTCCTCTTTTTTCCTCTTTTTTGAATTTTTCTCCTTTTTTTCCTTCTTTTTTCCCAAAATTTTGACTTCTGTGTCTGATTAAGTCATTAAAAAAAATAACTAAATAAAAGAGGCAGAAAACAGCACTTTTTGAAAGATATCAAATATGAACAGCACGTTAAGTTCAACAAGAAAATAGCAGGACCGAAATGTTCATTCATTTTTTCTTGGAGTTATATACTGAATCTGCTGTAATAGAGTTTGGCTGTGTATGTGTATAACAACAGTGTTGAAATCTAGCATAATGCAACCATTTTAACAAATAATTTCTGTATTCTTAATCTTTGACCCCTTAGATAAATTTCACACTCATTCAAAATATAAATTAATGAACTTAGGGGGTTTTTTTTTTAATTTTTTTCATAATGATATTTATTTAAATTTTTCAAAAAAATTTGAGAAAGTATTTTATTGATAGTTGTCATTTTTCTTTAAATGATCGGTAATTTATTTTAACAAATTTTAAAGTTTTTGTTATAAGAAAAATATTTTGAGGACATGAATTTAAGTCTTAGTTTGTACAATTTATAACACATATTTGCTGCTGTTGTATAACTGTAGTATATTTTTGTATTCAGATACTTTTCATGGTTGGCCATGGTTACCTGCTTCCTGATCTTCGAAATATTCGGTCAGACACACCAAAAGCATTGAATAGGCTTATTGAAGATTGCATCAAATTTAGCAGAGATGAGAGACCTCTCTTCAGACAGGTAATATTTGTAATAATTAACTTCTCTGTATTGTAAATCTTCAGTTGAAATAAGTACTTGCAGAGGAGATATTTAAGTCACAAACCTTTTGAAAATATTTCAGTTTTACACTATAAATTTTTTGTCTTTAGGTTTGATGAAGATTAATATAGTTGTTATAGATAACATGTAAAATAAATATTAATTTTATTGTTTTTTAAAGACATGTTATATCTGTTAATCCTATCATAAAAAAGATGGTAATAAATTTCTCATAACTTTCTTTTAGTCTTATTGATGCTGACATGGTATCAATCGAGTCTGTAGCTTTTGTCTTTAAGAATGTACAATTCTGCTTGCATAATAATTGCATGATATGAGAGTGTTACTTTTCTTTATTTCTCTTCTCATTAAGGGTAAAAATTAGCCAATATCAGTAATTTTTTCTATTTGTTTTATGGTTTTAGAATGTAAGATTATTATATTTTTATCAAATCTTAAATTGTTTTACATACTGTCATATGGAATTTTAAGTAGAAAGCCTACAAATATGTCTTGCTATTAAGAACTAATAAATATAAAATAAAACCTATGAAGTTAAACTTGAATTAATTATTTATATATTATTTATTTACATTTATTTTGAGCCACAAAATTTAGTTAAAAAGTTTTAGATTATGATTTATAAAAATTTTTAGCTGTAGATTTGAGCCAACAATACTCTAAAATATTTTAAAACTTTTTAAAGTTGAATTGTAGAATTAGAAGAAAAAAAATTTGGATTATGCAAATAAAGATATAATCCATTTTAATTTGAGATTATAATAAACCTTAGTCAACCTGAAAGTAACATATTTCAGATATAGAGATTATGATAATTTTTCCCAGCCATACCTGTGTATTATGCATTGTTACATAAAACTCTTTTTGTAATAAGTATGTATAAGTTTGTATGAGCTGCAAGTATTAGCATTCATGCACATTTGATACAGGTTTTTTAAAGTATGAAAAATACTTTTTGTGAAAAAAAAAAGGAAAATTCTAGATGCTATTATTTCTTTTGGTCTTCTGTATGAATAATATATGCAAATATAGAATCTTTTAATAATTGTACTATAGAAACTTTTCTTTTCCTGACATTTATTAAACTTAGAAAACTTAGAAAAGCCATTAAACTTAGAAAAAAGAGGTTTTATATCACTATTTCTGATAATTTTTAATAGTAAGCTTGAGCCATTATTGCTCTAAAATAATAAAAGATAATTTATTGAACTAAATAAATTTAATTTAGCACTGTTTTTAAACAGAGGGATAAATTAAATGTATTTAGGTCAAATTATGACTTATTTCAGTTTAATCCATTTGTATTACTATGTTTCAGAGGAGCAAGATATCCCAAAATGGATGTCATTTACACAAAGAGCTTTAAACGATGTTTTATTAATTGTTATATGCAACACTGCAATTAACATATATGCCCATAAAATTATGAAACTTTGATATATCAAATGGCGATATTATCAAAGTTTCATTTATCATTTGATCAAATATACATGATTATAAATAAAATTAATTTTACACTTAAGAAATTGAAAAATATATGGAGACACTAGTGTTAGATTTCTCATAAAGGTTGTTTCAAATGTTTTATGTAAAGATAACTTTTAATCTAAGTAATTTGCAGTATAAGAAATGTGTATTTATTTATTTACAGAAAATACATTTATCTGTAACTTTCTTTGTAATGTTTTGAATTTTTTAAAGTTATTGTTTATATGTCTGGAATAATGTATTCTAACATTTGTAAAATTTTTATCTTAATTTTGAGGTTGAGATACACGAGGTCAAACAATATGCTGAAGGAAATTTATTAAAGTTACATCTCACTATAACAAACTAAAATTTGGTCCCTCTGATTTTCTATTGTACTTAATGCTTATTTGTACTATTATAATAAACTCCTACAATAATAGAAATCGGATATAATGACCCACTTTTTCAGTCATCAACTAAATTAAAAATAAAAATAACTATTCTATTTTATTATTATTATTATTATTATTATTTTCACTTGGGAAAACATTTCTTCTCTAGATTTTAAAAAGATGCATGAAATTAATCACCTTTTTCTACACAAAGAATGAAACAAAAGTGTTTTCTTTGTTGTATTGGTCAACAAATTTCATAATATTTTCTTAGAATAGGCATCAAATCAGCAGGAGATTATTAATTATTTATCTATCAGTTAGCAACAATTAAAAGTAAAATTAATTTTTTAATTTATAGTCAGTTGAATGGTCAGTTTGATTTAATGACTTTTAGTCAACTTAAAATATTAAATATGGTTTTTAATTAAATTGTATCATGTTTTCATTTCTATCAATGTTAAATGCATTTAATAACTAATAAGTTATATACTTATGTAATCCCATGTTTTTCTTAATGTTTTGGATAGAGCAAACAAAATATTTGGTCTCCTAAAATTCATAATAAAATTCAACTTTTTTTTTTTTTTTTTTTTTTTTTTTTTTTTTTTTTTTAAATGATGACTTGTACCAATTTTAACATATATATACATGTTACAGGTGAATTTATACCCTTGCTACTACACCAGAAAATAGCCTCTACTATTTTTTTATTGGCCAAGCTTATTGGGCAATGAGGCAGACCCTTAGTAATCTTCAGAGTTATTTGCATTTGCTCCACTAACACAACAGCAAAGTTTGTGGTGGAACTTGACTTCAGACTAAGAAAAATATACATCTTTTCAAGACTAGAGATCAGAAGGGAATGATTACGAAAATATAATTCTATTTTAAATCTCTCCTAACAGTGAACAAAAATTCACAGTTATTCCCATGAGGCCAGCAGCTTAATCAGCATTATTCAGCAATTTAGATATAGGAGGAATGAAATTATTCACCTGGGACAACTGGAAAATGTGGCAAATGGACAGAAAATTAGCATTTATTCCAGAATCAGCTGTGGATGGCTGGTAAAAGAATTTAATTTAGTGAACACTCCTTTTAATTCTGAGATTTTGTGGCTAGGAAAATAGATATGAAAGAATGAGAAGGGGAAAAGGAGAATTTTAGATAGATATTTTAGGTGTAATAACTTTGATATATTAAATTTATTTATTTATTTATTTTTCAAATTTCAGATTCTAGCTTCTCTTGAATCCTTGGCACGATCCCTGCCTAAAATTCACCGTAGCACCTCAGAGCCAACCCTGAACCGCACCCATCTCCAGTCAGAGGACTTCATGTATATGTGCGCTTCTCCCAAAACACCTATCAACAGCCAGTTTGGAGCATTCCCTTTCTTTTCAGCTGCCAGTAATATCTGACTTTGTCTCTCTCTCACCATTGTGATAAATCCTCTGCTATTACCAATCCAAGTTCAGATTGCAATAAGAGGCTTCTTGCAATCCGGTGGCTGTCTGGCTGGACATCTTGAGTTTCAATCGAAAGCACTCCGCCCAAACGCATAGGTCACCAGCAAATGGGGGTTGGGCAAAATATGTCCATTGTGTGTAAAGAATCATTGAAACTTGTATAGCATTCTCTTCATCAGACAGTGATGGCAACACCATTGGCTTTTTTTCCTCTGTACATAAAAATGGACAAATTGGTTGCATGCGCCTAGTGTTGTACAAAAGCTGAAAGGGACTTTTTTAATTTATGTGTACATGTATAAAAATGAACTGTGTTATTTAAAAGTTTTTGTGAATAATTTAAAACAATTGAAGTCTGTTAAAAGCGCCAAAATGTTTAGGTATTTATTTTCTTTTCTTTCTAATTTTAAAATGCACCATATATATATATATATATATATATATATATATATATATATATATATATATATATATATATATATATAAACCCTATGTATCAGGGTTATTCAACTTTTCCACTGACTTTCATATTAGTTATTATAAGTGTAGGAGTTTACTATTTATTTATCAAATAGGAATAAACCTGCATGTTTAATTCACTGTTTACTAAGGAATACCAAAAGAAAAGGTATGTGTATGTCTGTGAGGTTTGATACAGATGAAAAAAATTAGCTTGCTGTATAAAGTTTTATTTTTCATTAGGTCTGTTTAGTATTCAGAGAGTAAGGTTACCATCACTAATAAAAGGTGTGTAATTTTTTTTCAGTAAATAAATATGCTTAGCATACTGTGTATGGTTAACTGAAGAATTGTGTAATGCAAATTTTGTGTTAAGAAAATAAGTATTTATTCTGTGATGGGTTAAATTTAATGTGTATACAGGGTGATTCAAAAGTAGAGGAACAAACATTTAGGAGTTAAAGGGTACACCTAGACAACTTGAAATCATATAGCAATGCAGGGTTGAAAATATGATTCTAACGTAGGAGTTAGTATGAGTTGTGTTTTTGGCTTGTTGGTGAAGTTTTTAGCATCCTAATTCTGTCACTAAATTTGGTGATATATTACTAAATTTGGCCTTTTGAAATGACTCATCTGCATGGCTACAGCAAACATATGAAATTCCATATAATGTACATGTTATAAACATGGTTTCCGCGCACCGGGAAAGTCATGGAAAATCATGGATTTAGACAATGGATTAATTTTGTCATGGAAAGTCTTGATTTTTCAAGTAAAATGAGTAAAAGTCATGGAAAGTCATGGATCCGCTAAACTACCGATTAAATAAAAATGCATTGAATTGTTTAATTCTATTTTTACTTGTCATTTGGCTGAAGTTACTGAGTTTGGTATTTATGCATTATCTTACTGACCATATTGCCAAGTAAAATTTGTTCACCAAGGAAAATCAAAGCAAGAAAGTTTAATGGGTGGGTAAATGTATATTATTCTGGTTTTTTCTTAAATTGTAGATTAAAATTTTATTAATATAATAATTATTTTTTAATAAAATTAGTTAAGATTTTTGCACAAAATATAAGTTTATCTCTAGGGATATTGTATATAAACATTATAGGGTTATATTTGGCTATTATTCATGGTCACCTGGATAATACCAAAGTACACTGAATTCAAATTGGAAACATTTTGATTGAAAAATTGTTATATGATTAAACTTAGGTATGTAGATACAACAATTTATTTTTATGTGAGTTTATTAACACTTATAAAGTAAGTTTATAGTTTTTTTTATGATAAAATTCCTGTAATTTCTCTAAAAGCATATATTTTATTTGTATGTACATCAGAAGTTTTATTCATATATACTTTAACGAAAGCTTTTTAAAGTCATGGAAAATGATCCACTAAATCAGGAAAAGTCATGGATTTGAAAAATTTTATTTTGGCAGATATCCTGTATAAAACTTCAGGCAACTTCATTATCATAAAAGCATTGAGCATCACAATAGCTGTTATATATCCTCAGATTGATTAGAATATTTTAAAATGTTCTGGAATGTGGGCTAACAATGTTGTCAAAATTATCGTCACGTTTAGGAGGCTAAAAAGCACAATTTGTAACAATAGTCCCTCTATCTAAGATTGGATGTTCGACTCTGCATTGCTGTTCCCTTCCAAGATGTCTAAATGTAGCCTACCCCTCATAGAAGTTTATTCCTCAGTTTGGATCCCCCTGTATATATGAATAGATGAGTTTATACACCTTTCAAATTCTAACTATAATATTTATCACCCGTTTAATTAATATTTAGGTATATCACTGTTCTTGACAATAATTTTGATTTTGGAATCTCACTAACTTCTTGATTTTTTTTTTCCTGATTTTCATGAAATATATTCTTGACTGTTATCCGATGTGCAGACTTTTGTGATATGTATGCAGAATTTTTACATTACTTAGTTTGCTAATTCTTGTTTCAAATAAAATAATTCTCATTTCACGATTATAAAAGAGCTAAACAGACTATATTCAAGGTATATTATAAATACCGAGGCATATATTTATAATCTAGATTTTGTTGCTAGTAATCTATTTAATTTAAAATTTGAAAAAAAAAAAAAACTAACTTGGGAAAATGTACATTCAAAATTTTATTTGAAATTTCCCTTGTTTTCTCTAAGGTTATTAGGCATAATTCTTACTGTACTTTTCATTTTAGAAAATATTGTCATCAACCTAAATTTTCTAGTTTCAGAATTTAATGATTTTTAATAAGTATGTGATGGGAGTTTGAGAAGAAATATTTACCCAAAGGTTAGAAAATTTATTTAAATGTTCATACTCAAAAATATTATTATTATAATTATTATTATTACTATTATAGCTTATTAGTGAATTTAGTATTAAATTGATTTCTGTGATGGTTTTTCTCCTTCAGTTAAGATTTATGTATCTCAGGACTGATCAACCTAAAACAACTGATGGGCCGTATTGGCTGTAATTTTATTCCATTAGGCTGAATTATACATATAATTGAGGTGAAAATTGAAACAATATATTATTATTATTGTTGTTGTTATTATTATTATTCATGAAGTAACAATAGAGGATTTAAAATATTATATCTATGCATAAATATATATAATAATAAGTTAAATAGTATTATATTTATCATAATAAATGCCATATTTATTTCAATTATGAATTTAGCTGATCTAACTAGTGTATTAATACATTGTGTGGTTTAAGAATCTTAATTTTACAATTATTCCTACATGCCATAAAGAGTGAGATAAGTATATTCATTCTTATATATCATGTGAAGCATTTCTGGTTCACTTAAAAATTCTATTTACTTTTCATTTAGAAACTTTCTTTTTAATTTTAATGGTTACGTTTGATGACTTAGATTACTGTTTCGTTTTAATACTCATTTTATGATTGTTTTTTAATTGAATTACTACAATAACTATTCTTATGCTTTTTTAAATCAAATAACCCAAGTTTTGTTTTGAGTAGCTATTTAAAAAATTGCTAAAATAATATATAAACATTGCTTTTAAAAATATGAGTTATGACACAATATTTTTCATAGAAAATATTCAGTAACTGTTGACATAGTTTTGGTCACAGAAAACTGATAAATTATGTATTATTATTTATACCTACACATCCCTTCCAACTGCTACAAATTTTCTGCAACAATCATTCAGAAATATATGAAATAAATACAAAATTACACATTAGTGGTATAATTATTCATTAAATATACTTATTTATCAGAATAACATTTTTGTCTAGAACCTTTTGGTTTAGAAAGAACTGTTGTTAAGTTTCATATTATAAATACTCACTCATATTCTTGAACTGCGATGAATTTTTCATAGTCAGTCCAAAAATGCAAATTACAAAATAGTACCTTAACAATATAGCAATATAAATACTCATTAAATATGCATATGTATCACAACAGTATTTTAATTTAGAAAGAACTGTTGTTGAGTTACTCATAATAAATACCTATTCTTACTCTCGAACTGTTACAAATTTCTGTAGTCATTCCAAAAAGTATCAGTTACAAAAATGTACATTAGTGCTATAAATATTCATTAAATATTAATATATATCACACCAACATTTTGGTTGTGACACTGTGCAAACTATGACATTATTAAGTGCTAAAATTTGTCTAGAGGCCAGTGTTGATAAGCATGCCTATTACATAAAGTTTCCATCGTGTTTCATGTTATATTGAAAACAAAGTGTGTTTAAATTGTAAGCAATATTTCTTTATAAAGCTACATTACCTTTTGTTGTTTTTGAAACATTTGATATGTAACTTAATTTTCTTACTTCATCACTTTTTATGTGAATCTTACAAGATCTTTCCATATTCATTGTTAAAACATAGTAGGTTTTTCTTGGAAACATCTATTTTTACTCAACAAGTTTTTAATCATTTTTAGCTATATCAATTAAGTTTATATAGCCTTGAAAGTTATTAGGGATTAAAATGAATAATGTGTTAATGTGAATAAAACTTCTAAAGAATATCACAATAATGTTAAACACAAGAAGTTAATTTGAAGACTCAAAGTTATAATAGGTTTTCATTCTGAAATTTAAGTTGCTTAATCTTGCATAATTTTTATGTACATCAAAATTTCTTCTAAATAAGTCTTAGTATTTAGTATTAATTTATTTTCATTTTGTATATGAATTACGTGATTATTAAGTAAATTAAGGATTATTCTCTAAATATTATCATATTTATTATTTCTTATTTATGTATAGTCTGTCCAAGCTTTTTGGATAGAGTTCTGCTTTTGTAAAATTGTGAAAAATCTACTCATAGAGTTAAATCAGATTTTTTCTGCTGGGGTCCTGTTTTGGGAATTTGGGGGGAAAATAGGATTCTGTTTTGGGGAAAATATACAAATTTACAATTCTGAAATTAGTACTAGGTTAAAATCCATTTTAGAGAAAGTTTTGTTTTAAGAAATATTTATATTTATGTGAATTTTAATCAATATTTATGTATGTTAGGTTTATTTTAAATACAGATTTTTAATTTGAAAAATCTGTTTTTCACAGATAGAATTTTGTGAAGGGTTCATTTTTAAAATGAAGATAATGTGAAAGGTCTATTTCTAATATAGATATTTCATGAAGGGTTGATTAACAGTACCAAATTTTGCCTAAAATGACCCCTATGACCCCTTGTATATGTACTGTCTTAAAAGTTACTGTTTTAACACCAGAAGGGCTTAAAACTATGTCATGACTATCAGCTTTAAGTATTGCTTTATTTTTGTATTTTTGCTTCACTATCAGGAATGTTTTGTGAATGTCTTTAAAAATAGCCTATTGATAACTCTTTGTGAAAGTTTGTGACACATCTTATGGTTTAAATAACATAAAATATGGCTTACAAAAATATTTTAAGAGTTTAGACTGTATTAAACATAAGTAGAAAAATATATATATTTATATGTCTGTAGTGTTCAGTTCTTTTGCTCTTTATATTAGTCGAGTTATTACAGGTTTAATCTTATTTATTAATGTATTTTAAAACTCATTTTTTGTTCAAAGATATTTTTCTAGATCAAAGCATAAATAGTTTGCATATATAAAATATAGTTTTATGTTCTGAAATATTGAATTTTAATATTAATTTTCACCTATATTTAATTATCAGTAATAAGTTACAAGTTGAATAACTTTTTTTTATGTTGTTATATATTGACAATGTATTATGTTAATGAAAAGTTCTAACTCATCTTAAAATACTCACATATATATGACAAGATTGTTCAGATACTAATAGAGTTAAGATAAATTTTAAGTGGGATTTGTTGAATATTAATTGTTATATAGAATTATATATAAAATTATGAACATATTTTAAGAATTATCATTTAGTATTATTTTGCTCAGATTTTTAGTCAGTTTTATAGGTTAAAAGTAATATAGAATGTACAGATTAACATTATTGAAGAAATCTTTTTTTCATAAATTCTTTCTGTGATTGCCATTGTATATAGAATTCCCGTCAGTTTAGCTGTTATGAATTGTATTGCAAAATTGTAGCAGTTTGTGATATATAACCTTCATTTTATAAAATAAAATATTTTTTAAAAATCATATTAGATTGTTTTAAAATTTAAAGTTAGACTTACTATATTCTTTATGATATCACTTTTTTAAAAATTAATAATCTTTGTTTGGATTATTATTATGATAAGCTTTTTTTGCATAACAAAGGTAATTAGATAAGGATGTACTTGCTTAAAAGCTAATTTTTAAAGGTTATAAACATCTGTGTCATCAGTGGGATGTGAAGAGATTCGAGCATCACACTACCTGTTTGGTTGTCATCTGACTTAATCTTCAAAAAGGATTCCAAAAAAGCTAAACATGTTGTTACTGTTATTTTTTGCTTTTACAATTAAAATCACAATTCAGATTAAATTTAAAATATTTAAATGAAATGTTCAGATCTCCTATTACACATATGCAATGCTGGTTTCTCAATATCAACTCAGATCATTGCATGGAGGCGACACTGGACTGATAAGAATGAAAATGCTGCGGTGCATATACGCGAAGTTAGTCGTTAGTGTGTTAGTCGCGAAGGAGTTAAAGGCAGGAAAATTTTATGTGCTGAGCTACTTTAGTTAATGGAACTTTCAATTTAAGTTAAATATATCCAGTTTTATATTTATTGCTCTGCATTTCTGTGCCTATTCTTTGTTTTTGACTTTCTAATGAAGTGTGGCTAAGTATTCTTAAAAGTATTGGTAATTTTGCTAGGTTTTCTATGACTTTTGTTTTACTTCTTTTAGTATTGTTTATGACACTTTTGTTCTTTGTATCGAATATCTTTTCCATTTTTTCAAAGTATTATTATGAAAAAGCATTTGATGATAATCTCTTTTTATAGTGATTATAAAGATTATGGGAAAAAAAAGGAACCAAGTTACCATATCTTTTTATATGCTATTAAGTTTCTTTTAAATATTGTACTTTCTTAAATTGACTAATATTTATGCATGCATCAGATGCTGGTTATGAAGAGATATGCAAAATGAGTGTTATGTCAAAAACAGGAATTTAGCTTTTATTTACACATAATATTTTTCTATATTACAAGTTCATCTTTTGTTGTATACTTGACAAATGTTTTAGGTTTCTTGCAGTTATTTTTTTATGACAATTTATTTACCACATAAAATCTATGATTCATTTAGTTCATATCAAGTGTAATTTTTTTAATTATGAACAAAACCTTGAATTTTTTTTTTTTTTTATTACTTAAGGTCAAGTAAATTATATATAATTTTCAATACTTTAAGTTTATCCATTCATGAGAATATGAAATAGCTTAAATTCGTTACTAGTAATGAGAAAAAAAATAATGGGTAGACATGACTATCTATTTATTGTTTTCCAAGGTTACTGCTATGTTAATAAAATTCCAGTTACAAAAGTTGAATAACCCTTGAATATGTCAGTACTTGCTTCATAATTAATACAATTTTTTCTTTTGAGAAATTTTGACTATAGGCTGTTTAAAAAATATATATATATAGTTTTGACTCCTTTCTATATTTACTTAATTTCATAATAGTTTTATTTCTTGTAATTTCTGTATTTGCTTTTATATGAAATATAATTGCATTAAAAGGATTGTTATGAGAATGAAAAAGTAATCAAAAGGATATTAATTCTGTCTTTTGGTATTGGAATTTAAGCAAATATGCAACACAGTTTACATAAATGAATTTATGACTTTCATAAGAAGCTTACTAGATTATTAAAATTCTAATAAAACTGTATTGATTATATGGACACAAAACAATTTTATAGTGGTGACTTATTCATTAATTATTTACTATATTTTGAATTGAGTGTGATTGCTTGATCATGGTACTAGGAATTTAAAAAATGAATGTTTGAAAAATTTGTTTAATTCTGAAATTTAAAAAAATGCAGGAAACTGAGGTAAAAAAAATTATTTAGGTTCATTTCAAATCTCTTGAAATTATAATCTAAATTAGTAATTTTTTCAAAAGTATAGACATAAGATATTAAAATATTCATATTTGAAACATTTAGCATTTTTTTTATCTAGAAAATATAAAAATAACTTTTTTAATATAACTTATGTTTTTCTCTTTTATTTCTAGCAACAAAATATTAGAATTGCTCTTTGAAATGTAAGCATAATTTTCATATGGCTTTAATGCATCTTATACAAAATAATATTTACAATTTGTTTAATGAAGCAAGATGATGTTGAGTTTCCAACTGAGTGTGCCTTTATGATATTCTTACATTATTTTGTAAAAACCTTTATGAGATACTGTATTGCTTGAAAATTTGTAGCCATTTCAATATTTACTGTAGTTTGGGGTAGATAAGCCATGGCTTATGCCTAAAAGTTGAAATTTCATGTCTGTGGCATATCTGTAAGAATTTATTTTTCTGTTACAAGTTCAAAAAAAAAAGAAAGAATTTTTTTTTTTTAACTGAACGTTTTACACATTAGCTTCTTTGACATAATTTATTTGGTGTTAATTTTTTTTCTTGCTGTGCCATAAAGTCTGATATAGTGGGATGCACAGTATAGGTGACTGATATTCCTTTGCAAATGTACTGGAGTTGATTAAGGGGATAGTATGCAAAATTTGCTATATTTTGATAGGCATGCCCATGTTTTTTCCTTCTGACTTTAATTTTAATTATGTGTTTCTTTTGTTCTTTGTCCAGGAACTGTACATCTTATTTTATATTTGGCTCCAGTTTTTAAACATTACATCCATCAGAATATCATTATAACCTGACCCAAGCTGGAAAACAATTTAGAAAAATAGACAATAGTTTGGTTTGGAGCGCTACAGTCTACTATTTGCAATATGAGAGCTAATGAGACTGGGACCTACTGTTTAAAGCTGATTCCGAACTGCTATGACCATCCATGGCACAGTGGGATTCGAACCCACGAACTCCAGTTCCAATGGCCATAACCCTAATCATTCAGCCATCGTTCGGCAAAATAGACAATAGATCAGAGAGAAAACGAATTATCTGTGTTGACAGTTACAGTTTGTATCACTAGTAGAACTCATTTCTCAAAAATTGGGAATTAAACATTTTGTAAAAAGACCTGTAATTTGATGAACTTTAATTTTCTTTTAGTCAGTCATCATGTGTGCAACATATACACAGAAAAACTCATCTGATGAATATTCATTTTTTTAAAGTCAGTTATGGGTATGGTGTATTACATCAGTACAGCTTATCTGCCATAAACTACAGTACTGGTATATTCTATCTTTCTACAATATAAATAGTAACTTTTTTATGTTAGTGATGATGTAATTTTTGTTTAAAATTTGTTTTCAAGTTATTACAAAAAATGGTGAATATTTAGATCACATGTTCTGATTTTTCATTTAAAATTTCTGGTATCTAAAGTTTTTTTAAATACATCGTTTTTGTGTTGGGCTAAAATAAATCATAAAATTTATATTTATGAAAATAATTTTAATGACTGTATAACATTTTTTTGATAATGAAACAAGGAAGAAACTTATTAGTTATATTTTCTAAGAAGTTATTTTTAGGGATATGGTAAATACTTCTACATCATTTAATGTATCATAGTTTAATATTTATAATTCTGTACACTGAAATTTATTCAGTCTTCATTAAGGTAATACTAGAGTTCATCAGTTTGAATATCCTTAAGCGCGTAAGAATGTTTCTAATTTTTTCTGTTCTTGGCACAGTTCATATTAAAGATTATGTTGATGATATCTTTTTATAATGCATAAAATGTAGACAAAAACTCTGTATCTGTTGAAACAATTACTGAAAAAGACATATAGTCCATTAAAACCCAAAAAGTTTTTATTATTGTTTTAATAATCACAATTTTTACATTAAAGTTCACTTGACATTCTTAGAAAGATTCTAACCATGTAACATATGTATTTTATAAAAGTAATAAAAACTGTCAACAATATTTTTATTATTTCAAAAAATCTTCCAGTTAATGAAAAAAAAATTCAAATGTTATTTAAATTGCAGGTTTTTGTAGTTCATAATCTTGAGGCAATTTCTTGTCTGCATTGGACTGCAAGGTTTCGTATGCTCGAAAGAGTTCAAATGGGCATAATATATATAAAAAAATAATTCATAATCCTATTTCAAAAACAAAAAAGATAATAAAATAAAAGTGTGTACGACTCAACACTCTTTTACTTCATATTGAATTTTACTTCATATTGATAGGTAAAGTCAGAGAGGTTTTCTTTCAGTATTAATCAATTTATTTTGCGTAATAATTCATATAAAATTATATTAATTTATATTGTTTTTAAATACACCCACATTGTAACATTATTGTTGCTACAATTTTTTTTTTGTTTATTTAGAATTTTAATTTGTATTAATATTTTAAAGTATGGCATTACATTTCTGGGTTCTTAACATTTATAGTAGAAGAATGGATCTTTGAAATGGCAACAAAAAATACAAAATGTTATTTACTAAAAAATGAAGTTAGTCTTGTACTTTCTTAATCATGTCAAATTATTCAATTAAATGGTTATTTTGTCTCAATAAAATCTACTTTTGTTGCACTTCGTCATTTTAAAACTTTAAAAAATATTTTTAAAAACTATGATTTTTGAAAAATTTTATTTGTGATATCAAAATGTCACAAGTGAATTATTATTTTCTAAATTGTAAGCTTTCATTGCATTTATTTTGTAAAAATTTGGAAAAACATTACACAGCTTTAGAATATGGGTTTCAAATTTGATTTTGTTTAACTGTTTATAGTGTTTTTCTTGTTTAAAGTTTTGATACCTCTAAAACATACTCAGAGTATACTAATGCAGTTAGAAAAATGAATTTTATTAATAAAAACTAATTTTGAGATGAAAGTTAGAATGTGACATTTAGTTTGTAATAAACATTCTTTCTTACAGCATTTAGACTTTTTAATTGTAGTTAAATATATTTATTATTTTTGCATTGCTCATACAAATACTGTCTTTCAATAGGTTTTTTTTTTTCCAAACGTTTTTTATAGTTTGATCTTTTGTGAATATGTTTAAGTTTTATGAGTAATGTGTTTATAACTTCATACAATTTAATAAAAATAGTTAAGTTTTTTAATTTGAATTTATTTATGAATAAATTCAAATTAAAATTATGAATATTTAATATTAACACTATATAAATTCTTGTAAAATTCTATTAAAAATTTTAAAAAAATATTCATGAATTATTCCTAGTATGATTATTTTATCACATAAATATTCAGAAAGAAGTAATATTCTCAAATTCATTATTATTTGATAATTTAGAAGCATATTTGATATTTGTCAACATGTGATTCTGCTGATTGGCATAGATCTATCAGTGTATTTTTCAATTCTGTTTGAAAAGAAATTGATTTTTTTGTACACAAAAATATTTTTATCACAATGCAAGATTATTGTCTAAAGTTATGTAATATTAATAGGGTACAGTTACTGGAAGAACTCAGAGCTTATAAACTGGTAGAATTCAGAGCTGTTTTTGGAACTGAACATGTATAGAAATTAATAGAATATTATGAATTAATTTATAATAGAATATTATTCTTATGCTATTGTTTCCACACAGTCGTTTTAATTTAAGATTATAAAATTAATCAAGCATTTGTATTTAACAGGCAATTCATCTAAAGTAAGAGGTAGTCCTAGTAATTTTTGTTGTCTTTCTATCTAAATTACTGATAAAAATGTTACAATTCATTCTTTATTGCAGATAGTGTCGAATATAGCATTGCATAAGTATTTACGGTTGAGTATAATTATTTTTTTGTGCATATATGTTTTTCTTTAATAGAATTTTGCAACTTTTAAAAAATGTTAGAGATGATAGTCCATTTGTGGGATAAATGATAAAAACAAATACTTTTTAATGAAAATCTATTTTTGTTTGAATTCGACTAATTTGGTCAGTTTAGGATTATATTTAACTGTACCCATGAACTAGAGAGGGGGAATTCAGGTTATCTTTGAATTATAAGATATTTACTTTAAAATGAACTTACAGGTAAGCAACTTGAATTTTTCCCAAGAAAAAAATGTCAGTTTAAATATTTGTTGAGTGTATTGTTTGATTCTTGTGTATTGTTAGTTATTTTTGCCTTTGTTAATTTATTGAAAGCCATTTTACAGAGTTTGAATGCTTTTACATTCTATATTTATTTATTACTTTTATGTAATTAAAATCTAGTAAAGTAAGTCTTATGAAAGTTCTTAAAAAAATATATTGAAACTATTGAAGAGAAATGTAAATTAAATGTGCTTCTCGAAAATTTTTTATTAATTACTCTGTTTATGCTGCCATATCATTTTTCAACACTGATTCTTGGCAGAATTGGCTCTTCCAATATTGGGTTTTGCCATATCTGTTACTAGTCTTAAAAAGGAAGAAAAAAAAAGTCATCTTGTTAAATAGTGTAAAGGCAGATTAAACATCCATATTATATCAGTCTTTTGATGAAATTCTAATGTTGTGATGGTTGTGCTATGCAAATACAGCCTGAATACTATGCAATATGGCTTAAGCTGTATCTTAAACCTTAATATGTGACAGAAAATTTTTCTCTTATAATTTCTGTTAATTTTTTAGCTCTGTTTGGTGAATATTCTGTAACAATCTAAAAACTGTAATAAAATTAATTTGTTTGTTAAAGTAGTTGTGTATAATTGGAGTGAGTTATTTTACTTTTCATAGTGTATGATAGAGTAATTTTTTTTAGTATGTTTTCAAAAATATATTTAGCAGGGAAAAAAATTCATAATGAATTTGTTTTCCTTCACCAAAACGTTTGCTGTGATGTAAAATCAAGCTTCATTACTAATATGGTGATTTTTTAAAAATTCTTTGTTCTGATTATCTCAATTAATAATTTCCAAAAGAAAACTGATGATTGTTAACATCATTTTCTTCATTGTGAGCAGCGGTTTCTCAGCTGTCAAAAGCATCGATCGTATAACCGGAGGGTTATAGGATCGAGGCTATGGCCGGCCAAAGATCCACCGAGTTCAGTAATGGCAGCTGGGACACATAAAATAAGTTTGCGGTTGCAGTGTTCTCCAAAATCCCAGACGGTACTTTTGCTTGGTCTCTGCTTCTAAATTACAAGGACTTTTTTTATTATTTATTTATTTTTGTCGTAGAGAGTAATGTTAGTCGCCTGTATGATGCTCCCATGTTAAAATGGTCAACAAAATATGCGGTGCTGTATGGGCGAAGGCTTTAACAGGCTAGTGCCTCCGCGTTATTAAAAAAAATTATTTTCATTGTAAAGTTTTTGAGGAGCTTTGACTTAAATTTGCACTTTCATTGGAAACTGCTGCCATTGGACAATGGCTGAAAGGTTAGGACACTTTCTTTCCGTGTCTGAATATTTTTGTTAGGATTCCATAGATGGCATGGGACGTAACAGGATTCGTAGCTGTTTGAAATTACCGTTAAAGAACACATCAATCTAGTTATCCTTAATGTAGCCTAAATTTGACCTTGTTTCCAATTATAAAAATTTTTCAGTATCTCCTTGAATATCTAACCATTTTTTTGTGATAGACTTATTATTTCAATTTTTGCTAAACTATATGTCATGTAAGGAGAAGAAAAGAAAATCAATATTCGTATTTGTGTAGTCTCACAATTGCTCAAAATTATTTATATACTTTTACATTTTACCTATCGTTTTACTCTACTCAAAGAATATCAATGAACATACAATATTTATCAGTCTCAGGCATCTTAGGTACTTAGGCTGTATTCGGATAAAAGTAACAATTTTGAATAAAAATTATATTACATTTAAAAAAAATACGTATAAATGCAATACATCACAGAACAAGGGATAAGTGATTATTTTTCTTTCTAAAAAACCTTCAGTCAAAAATTAGTATTCTTTTTTTATGCATTGAAGAAATAGTTTATTGAATTGCTAAGTTTAATTCCTTCGGTATTATTTTTACGATCCGTACAACTAATGTCTAAAACTTTTGAAACACCCTATTTCTCTCTCTATGACTCATCCGGGAAGAGCAAATTGCTTTTGATATTGGCAAGAAAATATATAATCAGGATTCAGCCGCATCGAAACAGTCTACATTATTAAATCAATATTATATATTTTCCCGTGTCCGAAGTTTTATATTTTATTTTATTTCCTACAAATAAGACCCATCTTCACTTTATTAGCAGACGATTATTTACTGATCCCTCCTCGCGTATAAAACAATTTTCAAATGATTGGAGGACAGATCACGCTGGCAATTTTTCTTCAATCTTTCGATAATTTAATGGGCAGATATCTTTTTTTTTTCTTGACGTACCACACCCACCTCTTTTATATTTCATAATCTGATGATTTCTTCCGAGATGGAGTCAAAAATTGGGGGTATTTTGTCGCGAATATTGTTTCGTACACGAAAAGGATTGTGGAAACAGTTTGTAACCAGCGATCGTTTCGTCAGATATCGCGATGACACTGTCTAGCAGTCATATGGTAAGTTTTTGCCATTCATTGCTTAATGGGGTAAATGTACCCAAAATATGTTAATAAATATCGTTATTATTATTTTCTTATTGCCGTTCCAATTTTTCTACTCATGTATATAGAACTTAAAATCTGTATCTTCGATATTTTAGAAGTTATTTATTTATATATGTGATTTCCTAAAAACAATTTTATTTTTATTTTATTTATTTATTTATTAAGAAAAGGAAAACTTTAAATGTCATCTTCGTTTTCCTTTTTCTGTGATTTCAACGCATTAAAAATGCTAAGGCTTATAAACACACATATTATATCTGTCTATCTACCTACCTACCTATCTATCTATCTATCTATCTCTCTCTCTATATATATATAAGATACAAGTTTTAAAATTTTTATGCACGTGTTCTACAATGTATAGAATAAAACTTGCATGAAATTTAGTGATAAGTTTCTTATTTTATATACAAATATTTACAATTACCTGTCAAATTTAATTGTTTTTCTCTGTAGTACGTGTGAGTAAAAAATTTTTAGTAATAAACAATTTTAAAGAAATCTGAAAGCCTATGTTCAGCCTTGTGTAAAAGGCTTTAATAGATTCTAAAAAGTTTTGGAACAAAAATATTAAAAGTTAAAAGAAATTAAAAAAAATTATTTTTTTTTTCCTAAATAGGATTTAAATTGTATTTTAAATTACAAAACAATTGCAACAATTACTTAAAATAAAAACATTTTTGACAGGGTATTTTTACCCTTAAAAACATTAATTAACAAATCATTTAGACTGCATCAAATATGAAATTTTGAGTTTTAAAGTTGTATCCTTTTCTGTAGAAACGACGGAAATTTTGTCAAGTATATTTACATGTAATTTACGTTTAAAAGTGTGTTGCAAAGTGATAATTTGGAAATATTCGATTCTAATTTTTAAAATTTTCTTCGAAGTATAAGTGATCGATTTTATGGTTTGGTTTGGAGCGCTACGGTCTACTGTTTTGCACACGAGGGCTAATGAGACCGGGACCTACTGCTTAAAGCCGATTCCGAACGGCTACGAACATCCATGCCATAGTGGGATTCGAATCCACGAACTCCGGTACCGACGATCAGCGCCCTAACCAATCGGCCAGCGTTCGGCGATTGATTTTTTTGATTACTTATTTTATTTTTCTCTCCTTTTAAAATTGTATTTCCTACCTAACTTTTCATGCATATAAGTAATTTTTCTTCGAGTTAAAATACTGAATTAAAGGTAAAATGTATTTGTGACTTTGCATTCGAATTTTTTTTTCCCTTTTGAGAGGTAGGATCGTTTTATTACCCGAGGGTTTACTGCTTACAGCCGATTCCGAACAGCTACGAACATCCATACCAGTACAACAAAGGTGATTCTAACCCGAAAATTTCCGAATTTTCCAAAAATTTGTGTGAGTCTGTTCCGAAAATTATAAAAAACAGATTTTTTCCCCCCGAAAATTTAAAAAGAATTTTCGGAAAAATTTGTTTCTGAAAATTTAAAAAAAAAGGTTTTTTAAAACCATCTACCGTTTTAAATAAAGAATATATAAATGAATCGACTATATAATAATAGTTTAAGTTGTCTGCCCGTCGGTCCTCGAATTTATGAAGTGGTTGTACCTGGAATGGATAGAGGCATCCATATTGGATTCTTGATGAGTTAGGGTTAGGAACTTTCGAAATCCACCCCTTCCCCTCTTTTTTAGCATTTAATGCCTTTATTTCAAGCCCTTTTTCCACGGTTAACAGTAGGCGATTAAATTTATCAATTTATCACATAATAAATAGGAAAAAATAACAATTTTGTTCTAGCATTATGACGTCATTTCTTTAATCATCTCAGTTAATCATTTCTTACTTTAAACTATTTAAGCATCATCTGCATTATTTTCATACGTTTTATCCCTGAACTCAGGTATTACGTAAATAATTTTCTTTTATATTTAGCTATTTTCTATTTTAAATAATAGATTAGGTACATATGTGATAGTTTTAAATTTAACCATTGATTATTTTTTGTTGCAATGAAAATTTTATCATCGGTATTAACAACAAATTCTATCTACCTCCAGGGTGTGGTGGAAATGATAGTTTCATTCCTTTACTTCCATTAATTACTGTGGGGAAAAAAAAAAAAAAAAAAAAGTAATGATAATTTCGACGTAGCTAAGAGAACTTTGAATTATCTTTCTAAGGGCCGGTCTCACCAAAGCCGTTTAACGGCTAACCGCGATTAGCTCATGGCGCCAACCAATGATGGGACGCAATTCTCTGTTTAAACAGAGATTAATCATGGTTGGCTTTAAACGACTTTGGTGAGACCGGCCCTAAGAGAATTCAACGGGATTTTAAACTGCATTCACAGTATCAGGAGACTTTAGAGGAGTATGAAGATAAACAAATTATTGAGCGTGTAACGGATAATTCTCAGCCAGAAAACAAACCATTTTTTTATCTGCTCTTATAGGGTACTTTACAATTCTACAAAATTAAAAATTTTACTGAGTTGCACAAGAACTATTATACAATTGAACCTCTTTTTAACGACCCCTTCGTTAGAACGACCATCTTAAAAAGTCCCAATTATTTTACCATGGGAATAATGTTAATTTTGAATCGTTACAACGACCCCAAGCGTATTATTTTTCGTTAGAGCAACCGCCGATTTTAGTCCGCAGAACTCGTAAGCAAGTGAGCTATTTCAAAATTATTGTACTCTGGTGCAACTTCAATTCGATTCCGACGACGGAGAAGAAATCGTCTAGGCTTTTGAAAAAGTGAATGAAAAAGAAGCCTTCAATGCGATCAATGCCTTGCTTCAATATTTTGAAGGACAATTTAGTTCTGAAGATTTCCTTCAAAATCTAACGGATATAGAATCAGTGATAATGAAAAATTCCCAAATGAACTTGAAACAGCCGTCAATCAAAGACTTTTTTTCAAAAATTCAGTAATGGAAATACAAATAAATAGAAGTGTTCTCTAGGTATGTACTGTTGCATCAGTTCTCTGCTCAATTTCTTTATTATTATTTTTTCAATTCGTTACAGCGACCTTTCGTTACAACGACCATATGATGTTGGTTCCATAGGGGGTCGTTATACCGAGGTGATTGTAGGTGATTATACGGACTGACAGGAATCTTCTGAAAGGAGGGAAATCATAAATTATCCTATAGTCGAAAAAAATAACATGCCATGTTCCTGAAGCATATCATATATTAAAATGTGGTTTTGTTTTTTAGGTATTGGTTATGAGATGGCATGTATTATGGCTGCTTCATTTATTGACATTTATAGACAGTAAGTATAATTTCCATCAGGGGTTCGAAACTTAATTTGTTTCGTTCCGGTTCAATTAAAAAAATATATCTGATCTGTTCCGATTTTCGTCCCGCCAAAAATAACGGTTTTTGGTTTTTAGTTCAGTTTCGAATGAATAATTTTATTTTATGTTTATTCTTATTTGTACTGAAAATATAATTGTAGACAAAAAAAATGTAATTCTATCAAAATTAAGAAGATTTTATTCTTTTTTTTATTGGTACACTATGTGAGTGGATACAATTAACCAACATACACAATACGAGCAATGGCGTATTGTGCATGTTGGTTATAATGGCGGTAGCATGCATAATGGCACAAACATGCACATACGAGCATGCTAGCAATAGTATTGTTATCCATTATCAAAATGGCATTTAACAACTGAACATTCTAGTGAACATAAATCTACCTGCTACAAGTAGTTTCAGGACATCGAGAAACGATGTACATGGAGTTGGTTTGGTTTGAAGCGGTATGGTCTACTTTTTTGCAACGATAGTTAATGAGACCGGGATCTGCTGCTTAAAGCCAATTACGAACAGCTATGGATATCCATACCAAAATGGGATTCGAACCCACAAACTCCGGCACCGACATACAGCGCCCTAACCATTCGGCCATCGTTCGGCCCAATGTACGTGTAATTACGATAATTATGTGGTTGACGTTAAATTAGAAAATATTAATAAGTTAGTTTCAGTAACAAAATGACTGAAGATATATCGAACTGAAATAAACCAATACCTTTTTCGCTTTAGTTCCGATTTTCGTTCCCAACAAAGTAACGTTGTTTTTTTTTTTTCGGTTTTTGGTTCAGTTTCGGCTTGCTTTCAATAGAAAGAAAATCTAAAAACTGCAGAAACTAACACAATGTATTATACACTCACTGCCAAAAGTTAAGCAGGCAGAGGACAATGTTAATTTTCGGAATCAGTCTGAATTGGAGCATGGTCACATTTTGTAAAATTTGTATGCGTGTGAGAGACTCTCACATATCCTCTTAATGTCAGGTTTATTTGTTTGTTTTGTATTTAAAGATTAGTATTAATTATTCCTATAGCACCAAGGTTGCTTCCATATAGCGGACGAGATATGTCACAGGCGACCTTCATGTCATAATGACATCAACAGTCGCCAGAGACGGGAATTTGGTATTATTAATTCCCCTCACTGACGACTTCTGATGTCATATTCTTGACTTCTAACATCATTATGATGCAGAACTCGCCCGTGATTTATGTCGACTGCAATATGGTAGTACAATATATCTTGTAACTTCTGAAAAGTCAATGCAGTTAACATATTTGCTATGCATTTATTGTTTCATGTTTAAATAAAGGTACTATTTTCCCTCCAATTTTGTGTCAATCAAAGCATGTCTACTAACATCATTATGACTCAGAAGTCGTATGTGACGTATGTCGACCACAATATGGTAAGTACAATATATCTTGTAACTTATGAAAAGTCAATGCAGTTAACATATTTGTTACTCATTTCTTTGTTTCGTGTTTAAATATAGGTACTATTTTCCCGCCAATTTTGTGTCGATTAAAGCAAGACTTCTAACATTATTATGACTCAGTCGCCTGTGACTTATATCGATCGCTATATGGTAGCACACTAAGGGCCAGTCACAACAAAGTCGTTTAACGGCTAACCGTGATTAATCCATTGCGCCAAGCAATGGTGGGACGCAATTCTCGTTTAAACAGAGGTTAATTGCGATTAACCATTAAATGACTTTGGTGAGACCGGTCCTATATCTGGTAGCTTATGAAAAGTCAATGCAGTTCAATACTTGCTATACATTTCTTTGTTTCATGTTTAAATATAGTTGTTATTTTCCTGTCAATTTTGTGTCGATCAAAACAGTGCTTGTCGATTTTTCCACTTTTAGTTTATATACAGAGTATACATAATTAAACTTCCTTACTTCAAAGTTGTCTACTTCGATTGAAACTATTGTTCAGAAAGTTAAGAAATGTTGCATAAGATACAATAAAGAGATGAGAATTGGTATGAGAGGATAAACAAAATTAGATCAAAGTTAGTGAGAGCCGCGGTAGCTCTGTCCGCAAAAGCAGCGATCTCGTAACTAAGATCCTCCGTGTTTGTCCAAGGTAACTGGAGCATGTAAAATATGATCGTGGTCATAATGTCCTTCAAGTTCTCAAACGGTATATCTGGAGGTGGCAGGCCAAGCCTGGGGGAATCTTCCACTTGGTCCATGCTTCTAAATTACGAAGACAATGTTACTCGCTTATGTAGCATTCCTTGAGTTAAATATGTTCTCCAGTGGTGCTGAATGAGTAACAGTTTTGCAGCCTTATCGGCAAGATATATGTCTGTATTGCCAACTGCATTGAAAAAGAAAGTTCAAAATTAGTTCAGTAGGTCTTTCTTTTTGATGAATATACGGTTATACATCACGACGGTTATCATTTTCAGCTACCTTTAGATATCGTAAAATATCATGTTATACAGTTGACCGCAATGTATATCGGAGGAAATGGTGAAAACGTCGTGAAATTGTCTTGTTGATCAGGGCTCGCAACCCTCCGGTTAGCGATCTCATAACCGGAGATAATCTCTTCTCGAATTGCGAGAATACAGTGAAAGGGCAGATCATCTACTAGATGGATTGATGATGTCGAGAAAGACCTTAAGCTGACTGGAGTCAACCCATGGAGAACTATTGCGCTGAATAGAATCAGGTGGAGGAGACTTGGAGAATCAACCAAAGTCTAGAATAGGCTTACAAAGAAGAACTTAATAATTTACACAAACGATTTGTAATGACCTTCTAGAGCCTCGGTAGTTCAGTCGGAAAAGGTCAGCCATCTCGTGACTGAAACGTTGCGGGTTCAGGACCCGAGCCTGCCAAATATCCCTCGTGATTAATGTCGGCTGGGGTACTTAAATAGGTTCGTGGTCGCAATGTCCTGCCGAGTTCCCAAACAATACTATTGGGGGTGGCAGGTCAAGCCTGCTGATCTTCTACGTGCTCCCTGCTTCTAAATTACGTAGACCCACTTTGTATTGTCTCAGGGAGCAATGTTATCCGTCCACATGGTGCTTCTGACTGTGCTGCAGAACGATGGGTAGGGAACTGCTATTCGGTAACGGAGTTTACGGGTTGAATCCCACTACTGGCATGGATGGTCGTAGCCTTTCGGAATCGGCTTTAAGCAGTAGAATCTGGACTCATTAGCCCTGGTGTAGCAAAAGAATTGACCGTAGCGCTTCAAACCAACTAGCCGACTGACCTACCGTGGTTCGATTTAATTCAAAAGTCATCAAACCAAAAATTATTATTTTTAGACGTTTAAAATAAGGATTATGACAAAAAAAAATAGGTTTCAGTGCAATAAAATAATCATGTTATTCGAAAATTATGTTTTGGTAAGAAAGTGTATACCTAACTTGAATTTTTCAGAACAAAAAGTCATTTCATATTTTTCGCCAAAGCTTGTCATTTTACTGGTCTCTTATCACTCTTAATGCACGACAATGCGAAAATGGCCTGAACACGAAACTGCAGTGTCGACAGATGAGAACCGTTATTCTTTCATTAGTGGAATCGTAATTTGAAAGCTAAAAAGTGTTCTGGGTTTGAAAATGACGTAATCGACATTGAGATGTATTGGTTCCGGCTAAAGTATTGTGTTTCAACGAGTGCAAATAATCAAAAGTTTTCCTTCGCCTGTCATGACGTCACGCGTTATTCGGTTTCCAAGGAGGGAAATATCCTGTTTTCGATATGTTACTCGTCTTTTATATGTATGTTTTCAGTCTATTGCCTGAGCTGAGACAACTAGTATTTTTATTATTTCAGTTCTTTAAATATTGACTTCAGATTTAAAATTTAGTATACGAAAGTAAGAAAATCTAGATATATTTTCTTAAAAGTTTTTGTCTCTGCAATATCTATGTAATTTTATTAAATGAAACCTTGGTGATATTAATAATGGTGACAAAAATTCAGATTGTCGTAAAAACCTTAAAGTGTGAGAAAACGAAAGTAAAAAATTTACAAGATATATTTTCTCTAAAAGTTTTTGTCTCTGCAATATCTTTTAATGTACATTTTTTTCACATAAAATGAAACCTTGGTCCATGTATATTTTTTTCAATAATGGGGACAACAATTCTGTTTAACACTGATTCAGAGCTAAAAAAAACTTTAGAGTATTAGGAAACGAAAGTAAGAAAATAATAGATATATTTACTGTAAAAGTTTTTTTTCTCTGCAATATCCCTAATGTAAATTTTTTTACATATATAATAGAACCTTGATGCATGGATTTTTTTAATAATGGGGGCAACAATTAAATCCTTAAAGTATGAGAAAACGAAAGTAAGAAAATACTAGATATATTTTCTCTAAAAGTTCTTTTTTTTCTCTGTAATATCTCTTAATGAAAATTTTTTTCATGTATAATAAAACTTTAATACATAGATTTTTTTTTTCAAATAATGATGATAGCAATTCTGTTTAACACTTATTCAGAGAGTCATAAAAACCTTAAAGTGTGAGAAAATGAAAGTAAGAAATATTAGATATATTTTCTCTAAAAGTATTTTTTACTTTGCAATATCTTTAATGTAATTTTTTTTCAGAAGAAATGAAACTTTGATCCATGTATTTTTTTCCAATAATGGGGAAAACAATTCTGTTTAATATTGATTCAGAGAGCTATAAGGACCTTAGAGTATAAGAAAACGAAAGTAAGAAAATAAGAGATATATATTCACTGCAAAAGTTTTTTTCTCTGCAATATCTCTAATATAAATTTTTTTGTGTATGTAATAGAACCTTGATCCATGGAAGTTTTTAAATAATGGTGGCAACAATTCTGTATAACACTAATTCAGAGAGCCATAAAGTCCTTAAAGTATGCGAAAACGAAAGTAAGAAAATACTAGATATATTTTCTCTAAAAGTTTTTTTTCTCTGTAATATCTTTTAATAAAATTTTTTTACATGTATAATAGAACCTTAATACATAGATAATTTTTTTTTAAAATAATGGTAACTTAACAGAAATTCAGAGAATCATAAAAACCTTAAAGTGTTATAAAACAAAAGTAAGAAAATACTAGATATATATTCTCTAAAAGTTTTTTTTCGCTGCAATATCTCTTAATGTAAAATTTTTTCCATATATAATAGAACCTTAATCCATGAAATTTTTTTCAACTAATGGTGACAGCAATTCTGTTTAAAAGAGTCATAAAAACCTTAAAGTGTGAGAAAATGAAAGTAAGAAAATACTAAATATATTTTCTCTTAATTTTTTTTTACTTTGTAATATCTCTTAATGTAATATTCTTCATATATAACAGGAACTTAATCTATGGAATTGTTTTTCAAATAATGGTGACAGCAATTCTGTTTAACACTAATTCAGAGAGTCAAAATCCTTAAATTTGAGAAAAAGTGGAAAAAAATAGTTCGGAAATTACTTATTTAGGCCAATTTTATCGGTACACTGAAGAACAAACTGGTGCAACTGTTTCCCGTTGACTAAACGGGCTTGAAGATTTTGTTAACTTGAACGGCTGAATTCTACAAAGCAATTAGATATTGCACAGTATTTTGAAAAAATTATATTTTTTCTTATTGAATGTAATATATGATGTTGTTGCATATGCCACTTGGTCTAACCAAGCATGATTGCGCCGGAGGCTACTGGTATAAAGGCAAAGGGGTGTGCATTTTCGTTTTGGCGAGTACCTCAAAGGTGAAAGTACGACTTACGCTCAAGTGGGGCCTCGTCATTTTGAAGCAGGAACCAAGCAGAAGACCCATAGGTTTGATTTGGTTTGGAGTGCTACGGTCTACTTTTTGCAACACGAGGGCTAATGAGACCGGGACCTACAGCTTAAAGCCGATTCCGAACGGCTACGAACATCCATGCCACAGTGAGATTCGAAGGCCAGCACCCTAACAAATCGGCCATCGTTCGGCCAAATGACCCATAGGTTTGGCCTGCCATCCCCAGAGGTATTGATTGAGAACTTGGAGAACATTGTGACCACGAACCTATTTTACGTGCCCCAGTCACCTTTAACGAACACGGCGGATATTAGACTGACTCGGGTTTCGAACCCACAACCCTCCAGTTACGAGAGCGTTGCCTTTGCTGACTGAGCTACCGAGGCTCAATTGTAATATATATTGCATCTTAGTGAAGATAAATCTTATATCGTTTGCATATATATAACAGTTAAGAGTTTTATAGTATGATGTTTCTAAATAAGTATTTACATACTGACAGAATAACCTTTTCAAGCATTCTGTGGACCTTAAATTAAAGTTAAAAGATGCACAAATCTGAATTCGAATTTTTTAGAGTTCTCTTTAACTTTGGATTTACCAAGTCGCACCAGAGGTATCGTAAGGTGCCATCAGAGCCGTAACTAGGTCTTTTAGCGCTCATGGCAAAAATCTAGTCTGCGCCCCTACCACCATAAATAGTGAGAAAATATGTAAACATTTTTAAACTCTTTGTAGGTATTATTTTGCTAATAATCTGAATAGTTTTTTTTAGAGGAATATTTCTTATTTGAAAGCTGAATTTTCATAGAAAATTGGTGTAATTCTAAATTTAAATTTAGTTTTAATAGCTTTAAAATTTAAAACGAATACCTGGATTTGCATTAAGGCTTATTAGGAGTGTTTGGTAAACATTTTGTAAGAATATATAACTAGCTTAGTCCCTAGAAGCAATTTAAAAAATAAGAAAATTCATTAAAAAAATCATTTTAAACACATTGGATTTTATAATAAAAAATATATACTTCAACTTTCACTTATTTCTACTCGAGGCGAATCGTTCTCTTTCGGACCCCATTTTCTTCACCGAACGGAGCCCCTAAGACTGACGCGCCCGTGGCAGATGGCACCTTTGCCACGCGCTACTTACGGCCCTGGGTGCCATCGCACACGTAACGATATGTCGCATGCCCTACCTTAGAGGGTAGGGAAAATAGGGTAGGGACTGCCAACAGCAGCAAAAAGGACAGAAAAATCACCTAATCTAGAGCGAAAAAAATCTATGAATCAGTATTAGTATCATTGTCTTAATTCAATTACATGCCATTGTCTTATTATTTTAAAATTCTTTTACAACCTCCATTGCTGGACGGAGATGCAAAATTTTTAATTCGAATTTTTTAGAGTTCTCTTTAACTTTAGATTTACGAAGTTGCATCAGAGGTATCATAAGGTGCCATCAGAGCCGTGACTAGGCCCTTTAGCGCTGTTGGCAAAAAACTGGTCTGCCCCTCTACCACAATATATAGTAAGAATATATGTAAACATGATTTTTTTCTATCATATATTCTGAATAAAGCAGCAAAATATTTTGTTAATTCTAAAAATGTTCCTAGTGCATTAATGTTTAATTTTTCTTCTATTTTTACCTTATTAATATTTCAAAATATTTTAAAACATTTTGTAGGTACTCTTTTGCTTATAAACTGAATAGTTTTTTTTTTTTTTTTTTTTTTTTTTTTTTTGAGGGGAATAATTTTTATTGAACGTTGAATTTTCATAGAAAATTGGTGTAATTCTAAATTTAAATTTAGTTTTAATAGCTTTAAAATTTAAAACGAATACCTGGATTTGCATTAAGGCTTATTAGGAGTGTTTGGTAAACATTTTGTAAGAATATATAACTAGCTTAGTCCCTAGAAGCAACTTAAAAAATAAGAAAATTCATTAAAAAAATCATTTTAAACACATTGGATTTTATAATAAAAAATATATACTTCAACTTTCACTTATTTCTACTCGAGGCGAATCGTTCTCTTTCGGACCCCATTTTCTTCACCGTGCGGAGCCCCTAAGACTGACGCGCCCGTGGCAGATGCCACCTTTGCCACGCGCTACTTACGGCCCTGGGTGCCATCGCACACGTAACGATATGTCGCATGCCCTACCCTAGAGGGTAGGGAAAATAGGGTAGGGACTGCCAACAGCAGCAAAAAGGACAGAAAAATCACCTAATCTAGAGCGAAAAAAAATCTATGAATCAGTATTAGTATCATTGTCTTAATTCAATTACATGCCATTGTCTTATTATTTTAAAATTCTTTTACAACCTCCATTGCTGGACGGAAATATATTAATGTCATTAGGCTCCAAAACGGTTAAAGTGATGTTGGATTACAGAAGTATTTTAATGTCAAAGATAACAAATAACTAATCTCTCCCTAGCTTCGTCCTGCCTTCGACTGCGACTTCTGAAAGTTCCGGAAAGTCGGCCGGCGGGTTTCGACGTAAAACTGACTTGCGACTTTGATCTGGAAGGGGATGTCCTGTACACCATCCGATGGTTCCACAACGACAAGGAGTTCTACAGATTCTCACCGAGCGACGAACCCAGTGCCATGTTCTTCCCGACTCGAGGAATCTACCTGGACGTAAGAAAATACCCTAATTACTTCTGTATAATACGCGCCAAGGCTGTTGCCAGAAGGGAGGGGGGACTAGAAGCGAAGAAATAGAACTTTTTAAATGGGAAGATGTTTCAAAGCAAAACTTCTTAAATAGGGATACTGAAAATCAAGATATATGTATAAAATTGGGACTACGGAAATAGAACATCTGAAGAGAACTCCAATGTGTGTGTGTGTGTGTATGTAATATTAAGATCCCTTATTTACGTATTTTAATATTAATTTAATAACTTTTGTTAATAAAGTACGTTGGGGGTTTGCGCGGTCATTCTGATTTTTCCCTCCAGACACGCTATAGACTTAATTCAGCCTCTATCTGTACTACTTTAGTCAATAGTTAATGCGTTCTCTTTAAACATGGGTATTTTTTATCACGTGATCAATTGTGCTTAAGGATTATTCGTAGTCTTTTTACCTGGGGAATTCCTACTTGAAAAGTGTATGTGCGGGATCACATTGTCTATGTGCACGATGTTGTAAAAGTGCTTGTCTGTTGTATGGATTTCATGTATCTCACCAGAAATAAACTGTGTCGTGATTTTGAATGAATTTCGCCCATATTACACACACACACACACACACACACACACATATATATATATATATATATATATATATATATATATATATATATATATATATATATATATATATTGCAGCCAAAAAATTTTTATTTTCTGGAAGCAAAATAATTGAAGCGCTTCTTTTCTAAACCACAGTCATGTACAAGTAAAAAGGAAATTTTTCTTACTAGGACGTAATATAATCTGGGTACAAAGAAATTGACCATTGGCGAAAAGCGCCTTCCCAAATTCTACATTCCCTCTTTATTTTCATCCCAACTCAATATCGATAGCTTATGTATATTAGTACTAGTAATTCCTGAATTAGAGAGCTTGGCCCAGGAAGTTGAGTTGCTGACTCTTCTCGTGAGGAAAAGAGCCATTTTTTTATTCCTTTATTTCTACTTGTGTCCTACCTGCAAGAAATCATTGACCGGTGGTACATTTCATTTGCTGCTATATCATTTAGAAATTTTTCGACCAAAGTTTGAGACAACTCTGATTTGTGTCAATTTTCCAGGAGAAATTGCCTCAACAGATACCCAACAATCCGCCCGACTCTATTCCAAGAGTTCATAAAAGAACTACATAAAGACAAAATCTCCTCCCTCGTCCAATCAGAGAGAGTCAGTTTGAGACACCATTTCGTCCTTATCCAAGTTCCAAGATGGTTAATCAAAACCAAGAAAATGGTAAAGTGGATTCCCGATCAAGAGCGTTATTTGACAAATCTAGTGAAGCAACAAAGGCATTTGTGGGATATTAGATAGGAGTTGCACATAAATAGGACATTAAAGAGGGCTACTTATTTAGAAGTCGCAGAAGTGCTGACAGGAAAGTTTCCGGAAAGCGCCAAGAAAGTGCGATTAGCAGCCGGTAGTTGACCGGTTTTTCGAGCAGTGTTTCCTTTGTGAATCACAACCCTTCTAGCAGAAGCTAGTATTCCCACTGAAGAATTGGGTAAAAACTGGCCCAATAGTTAATTGATCGAAAAATGGCTAAGCGGGATAGCAGCATTAGTCATATCTTAATTCAGATCTTGATCCAAAAATATCGACTCATCAGATACGCTGTGTCTGCCACCAATTTGAAATACTAGGACTTCAGCCAGCATTTCGGATTTCATTTTCAGATAAAGTAGCCATTTTTTGTTGGACATCAAATGAAAGAGGCGAAACTTCCCATAAGCCATTGGGAAAAAAAATGTCCAAAAGACATGAAACTTGGTAATTGACCTTGTTAATATTACACTACAAGAAGGCGTTGAAAGCAAGAACCATTGACGATTTTGAGGGGTGAAAATGCTAAGGGTCAAAATGTAAAAGTAATGGGTCTGTGAGACCGCGCAACAGCAGTTAAGGTATTTGTAATATCTCTAAGGGATTTTTGTGAATTTTAGAATGCGCGTGTGTATATAAACGAACTGTTACTTTTATTTCCAAAATACAGGTAAATCGTTCTACCAACACTTCTGTCGTACTGCAAGATCTAGATAGCTTCTCTGCTGGTTTATTTCGATGCGAAGTCGTAGCGGATGCTCCTCACTTTCAAACTGTAACTGCCGAGGCATTCATGTTCATTGGAGGTATGAAGAATATTATTTCTAAAATATACTTCTGCTTTTTCATTTTTATTTCTACATATCAATGTACGTAACTTATTATGACCCCCAGGCTGTTAGTGGTACACGTAGGAATTTTATTTGATCCTGTGCTGTCTTCCAAAAGTGCGAATATTATGTATTTTGACTTCTTCTAAAGAATAACGTAAAGTCCAAGTGGATTAGTGGTAAACATACTGGGCTAGAGTATCGGGGTGCTAGATTCAAAATTAGAAAGGGCACTGAACATCTCCCTGTATACCCAAGAAAGGGAAAGATAAATTTGGAGGTTGGAATTTTCTCTCGCTAAAAAGTTGGCAGGGAGATAGTTGCGAAATAAGGAGTAAATATTCTTCCTCCTAAAAATGATCAAAATTGAGGGGAATTTTCAGTGTGACAACACGAAGGCCTTACACCTGTTCAGGCGAGATAACAACGCCTCTCGCGACCGAAACAACGAGCACAAGCCGTACGTGTCCTCTGGGTAATGCTAGATGTCAATGGAGGCAACCTCAGGGGTATGCCTCCTTTAGGCATATATGGGTGTCACGAGCCCGGGGTTCACCCAAGTGATCTTTTCTAGTGTCTTTCCTAGTAGTATTGAGCTTACCTCTGTAGAGTTTTTTCCTTACTGGGATTGACCAAATTAATCCTCGAACCATGATGGACCTCGAAAAGGTCAGCTGCAGCTTTATAGCTGTCGTGGTTGCTGTCGTAGTGACTGGTCTTCAGTTTGTCAGCTGCTGTATGTCTTCGGGTGGGTCGACGTAAGGAATTGTCTTACACCTGTTAAAGGAAGGCAGCCCGCTATCCGATTTGTCCGATGTGTAAAGAGGCATGATTACTGAACTTCGCCTCTCTGGAGCGTCCGTGTCTAGAACAGTGTCTAGAACCGGGAGATGTCTGGAGGGCCTCAGGACCATATGGGTTCGTTTCTTAGCATGATTGATTAATTGTCTAGAACAGCCAACTTTAGAGGGCTTCAAGCTTCACTTCGTCAAGGGTTATGACAGCTTACACAAAACTGGGAAAGGTTGAAGTAGATTGACTTGGATAAACAAGCATTGTAGAGGACAGTAAATCCCCAAAACGACTACACTGCTACTGATAACCTCCGAAATGAACATCCACCTCCTGAACCGCATATCCACCAAAACTAGTCTGCGGAAGCTGCATGCTGGGAATATTTATTGTGGAGTAGTCACCCGAAAGCCATTATGTATATGTCAAGCCAACTCAATTTCATAGACTTATGCATTACCATTACTAGCAACACCAGAACAAGAGGGCTTGGCCCAGGGAGTTCTGTTGCAAATTCATCCTGTGAGATCCAAAGCCATTAGTGTCGCCGCAGAATGTATACAGAGACGAAAGAGGTGCCGCGACCACCAAAACTGTGATGGTGTTATCTTGCCATGGATTGGGACCACTTGTAGTCCTAAGGGAGAGGTCAGAGGCAAGCATTATTGCAGTTCATTTACACCTTATGCTTCAGTTTTTGTTTATCGGAGATATCTATGTTCTATTCTCTAAAAAATAGTCTTTGGGAGAGCTTTTTAGTATTCAAAAATAATACATTCGACATCAGCAACAACAACCATTTTATTTTTTTTTCATTCCATCTCTTTCCGCGTTGCCACCGGCTGAAAACCAAAAACAGCCGAGCTCGCTACAATCTATTTAGGTGAAACGCCCTTATACACACGGCTCGTTATGTTTAGCATAATGTTGTAGTGAAACTTCTCACACGGTGTCCTGAGTTCTCTGATCTCAACGCCATTGAGACTTTGTGGTGTTTTTTAGGAAACAAAAGTTATTTTCCAGGTTGAATGGTTATATTACAGAATTTTTATTCCATAACTTCATATTTTCATAAGTACAGAGTAATTCACTAACACCCTAATCCCTTAAGGTTATGGAAATTAACTGCGAAACTAGAATAAATAGTATATAAATACAGAAAAGAGTACATAAATTTGTAATTAAATAAATAATTACATTACTAGTGTTCATAAAATAAGACTAAAATCTATAAAAATGATAAGAAAAGAAACACTATAGATAAAGTGCATGTTTGTTAACAAATATGAGTTACATAACTACAACTCAACTTTTCGTTGGCAAAACATTGATTGTTTTCATTGTATCTTATGAGCTCCGATATGGATCACTTATACAATAAAACTAAATCTTATTTAAGAGAAAGGGAAGGAAACATCAGAAACTTACCAAGTAATTCAGAATAGATTTTTTCCTCACTTACAAAATTATATATATTTTTTAAAAATTAAGCACTTTACATTGAACTATTAAGTATCATAATCAAAGTATAACTACTTTGATTATGTTAACAGGCACAATAAACTATTAAATAAATAAGAATCTAATAAAAATATGCAAAACCTGATCATTTTAAGGACAAAAAATAATTACATTTATAGGTACATTACTTCTCACAAAAGCATAGAAAATACATTAGAAATATGAAAAAAAAAACTTAGTAATAATAAAAATATTCTTAGAGGATAATAATTTTATATAACCTATTACATTAAAGTTAAAGTTTTATTAACATTCTGAAAATGTTTGTCGCAAATTCTCGAAGAACTTGTAGTCCACTCTTGCCTTTTCAAAGCTTTTATCCAAAGCATTCGCAATGTAGGATCTTTAGGAAAGCAACAAAATCCAATAATTCCACCTTTTTTGACATGCTTAGTAGAGCCATACGTACAACAGCTTGTTACCATTTTCAGATAATTGACAAAAATTAAACCCATATAACAAACACAATCCGTAGGAAATTCAAAGGTTTTGCCAACGAGGAAATTGAGCTGCCATTTTTGCTGCACCTGACGTCACGCGCACATTCTCTATAGGTCATGTTTGATCTGAAGACCTTAACTGCATGCATGCTACATTTTAAGACCGTAAGTTTAAATTTGAAACATTTTGTTTTATCGTTTCGCATTTTATTTAAAATATTTTTATTAATTGCTGTTTTGTTGTAATTTTATTTACGTTTGCACTAAAATTAATATTTCTTTTTTTTTCCAGAATATTATAATGGAGTGAGGAAGAAAGCAAACTATGAAATTCTAATAACTGTTTTGGTCGTATTTGTAAAACTGATTTTGCAATAAATAAAAATTGGTTTTGAGCTCTTTGTTTTAATAATACAAAATCTGTCGAGGACTTGAAGCAAAATACTTCGTCCTAGATTTAAAGAAAAAAAATTCGATGTGGATACCACATGACTTCCTAACACACTTATTAAATTATACATATTTTTGTTTTGTTGTTGTTGCACTTCATTTAATTCTTTTGGAATTTAAGTTACGATCTTAGAATTCTTTACTGAAGTTGACGCTTACACTGTTCCTAAAATCTTTGTTTCTAATAACATGAAATATATATACAGTGGGCTCCGCTTAATGTGATCAGTTTGGGACACCGTGATTTTGATAACAATAAACGATATGCAAAATTAGATAAATTTACACCCTCCCCTTTAAGTTACAGGTACTAAATTTGAAAACATATTCTAAAAACACACCGTATATTTATGTACTGCATATTATCCTTTAAAACATAAGAATTGTATACATAATTTTAAAAAATGATCAACTGTTGACTGTCTACAATTTTTTTTCTAAGAGCTCATTGATAAATTGTTCTTTATCATGATCAACCTGTCATAACGATTTGAAATTTCGATCTTTTGTTTTAATGTTAAATCATTTCGCTTTCTGGCTTCCACATCGACAAGCTGCATGTAAGCGAGCAAGGCATAAAATATGAATACGCTCCTTCTCAGTTCCGATAATAATGTGTTGCTTTCTGCTTATCTGACAACCATTGACCACCAGCAGGGTGTGCGTATTTCTGAAAAATTCCAGGAACGTGTTGATTCCTACTTCTTTGTTCATTCCCCATTTCCTTAGGTTGAAGAGGAGAATTCTCGGAAATTCAAACAACAGCGAAGGGAAAGAAAAGAATGGTTTTTTTTTATATATATTGTGAATATTCCTTTCCCAGTTAAAATGAGGTTCGAAATCTGTTCCCATTAACCGATGTAACGATCACACAAACCGATAATTAATTTTAACATACAAATGAACAGAAGAAATTGGGACCAAATGATTTTGATAACAATAAGCGATTGATCACTTTAACTGCGATCACATTAAGCGGAGTCCACTATGTTAACAATACTACCTGTTACTCGCATGCTTGCAATTGACCGTAACTTAGCCTTTCTTAGCTACATATTTCAAGGAAAATACTTAAACTGGAAATTTGCGACTGAAGGTTTCAAGACTACTTTTATACCTTTTTCTCATGTACTAAGAACCTCTTTGTAAGCAATATTTTAAGTCTTTCCTTCTGGTTTAAGCATAACGAGACTGTCAGGTGAGCTAACTCTGGAACAGGCGCTATGTATAGTTGGTCACAGGAGAAACAGTCACCTCTGAGGTTTACGCCAACCATCTCAGTGGATCCGGAGATTCCTTGATATACTGTAATTTGACTCCTTAAGAAAGAATTTTTGAAAAAACCGTTTCTTAATGAGTGCCCACGTAATAAAATAAGTATGCAAAATTCTATTGCAATCGGTTCAGCAGATCCGGAGATTTCGTGATGAGTATCAAAGGCATCAAAGGTGGTGATGCAACTGGACCATATGGGCCGAGCCCTTCAATCCAGAGGCTTCTGTCAGTAAGCACAAAAATGACAACGAGCGAAAAATAAACACATAAAAGAGCAAAGAGATAGAAGGGTGGATTCGTGAGTTCATAACACAAAACTAGAGAGTAGAGAGTTTAGGGATAGAAAAACATAAAATATTTTTGTGGCCAGTGACATCCGTACGAAAAAAGCCGAAAAAATTAGAATAATATTGAACAAGATCGAAAAAATTTGAAAATTTTTGGAAAAATAAAAATATAAGTTTTAAAAATAAATAAATTGTACTAAAAATCCAAAAAAGGCCTAAATAATAATTTTTAAATAGAACAGTAATTTTTATTAACTTAGTTTAGGTGTTATAAATTTTTGTTTATTGAATAATAATGATCAGAAACGAGAAAGTTAAAAATTTTGAAAAAATAAAAATAAATGTTTTAAAAATAAATGAATTGCATTAAAAATCCGAAAAGGGCCTAAATAATGATAAATAAACGTAAATAAACGTAACATGATGAGTAAGTGATATTTGGGTTACATATGTATAGATTATTTCAACGAGTTGAATTGTATTCAACAATTAATAGTATTAATCGCGTATACATTTTTTAATATTTAATAATATAATTTTTTAATATTTTAATTCAACAATGAGTAGATCTCAAGTACTGCCCTCTGTCGGTGATTGATAGTATTTAAATATTTGATGAGATTTTTGCTTATATGGAATAGAGAATACAATAAAATATGGAGATGCTCAACTTAATGCTACTGTAGTCTTTATAATAATACATTTTTTTCAAAATTCTACTGCTAAACTTTGTTTAGTTATATCTGGCAGCGTTAATATTTGTTAAATTGAAATTTTTCAGAAAAAAATTGCAAATTGCAAATCAAAAAGTTTGATTTGAAGCGCTACGGTGTACTATTTTGATTTTTGATTGGCTAGTGAAACCTTGACCTACTTCTTAGAGCCGATTACGAACGGATACGAACATCCATGCCAGGAGTGGGATTTGAACCCACGACATCGTTGACCAAGATATTCCCTGACTGATATTATGTCCTCTTTAAAATGTTTAAAATCAATCACAGAACACAAAGGGCCTGTCTCAAAAAAGTCGTTTAACGGCTAACCGCGATTAACCCATGGTGCCAAGCAATAGTGGGAAGAAATTCTCCGTTTAAGTGCCCTCCGAGAAAACAATAATTAAAAAAAAAAAAAAAAAAGAATCAGAATCCTATCCGATTTTAAGTATTATATTTTCGCATTAAGGACATCAGATATATTTTGTTTTATACTACTAACAGTGTAGAAAATGAAAATTTTATTCTATATTTTTTAAAACTGTGTCGTAGCTAATAAACTTTTATTACGACAATTTCATGTTCTTAAGTCTTACAGCGTTAGTTTAGTGAGACGGGTAAAAAGAATTCAATTTAACGAACACACCTTTAAATCTGACATTTTACGGCTGGGAAATTAGGTACTAAAGAATGAGAAAGGGGAAAAGGAGAATTCTAGATAGATATTTTAGGTGTAATAATTTTGGTATATATATGTATTATTATTATTGCTTTATTACTGTTTTATTGAAAATTATGCATTTGGTAAGGTGTTAACTAAATGTTTCGCTAAATAAAATTGTTTACAAGAGTGTTCCGTACTCTAGAAAAGGTCAAGAACTTTTAATTTAAAATGTAAATGGCAAAAAATCGTTTGTTACTCATTTCGTGCTGTACTTTCTTTGATAACATCATCTTCGCGTGTAGAAACGAAACCGAATATTAGGCGATTCAGTTTCCAACGGTTCTGTTCTGTGCCAGGTTCTGCGGAAGTCTTTCATTCTTCCTTGAAGGGAGAGAGCTATTGATAGAATTTTTATTTTAACCGTTAAGTTTCAAAACTTTTATGTTCATTTTGTGCGATGGATTTAATTATTTTGTACACATCTATCTTATTACTATATTTCATACGTGTTTTAAGAGGTAAGATTTTTATATATTTTTGAGGGGCCATTTTGCAAGTCATGATGGATTTTGCTTGGTTAAAATACTAAACAATTTGTTTTTATAAGTTAGATGGTAGTAAGAATGTTTTTAGTTTTTAAACTCTTACAAGGTTCAACTAAGTTACTTTTGTGCCCGAGGCATATTTCATACGCTTTTTAAAATGTAAGATTTTTATAAATTTTTTGTATGTTATGATGGATTTGTTTTTATATGTTAGATCGTAGTAAGAATGTTTTTAACTCTTACAAGGCTCAACTAAGTTACTTTTGCGTCCAAGGTATATGTTTTAAATGTATACGTTTTAAAATGTAAGATTTTTAAATTTTTTTGTATGTTCTGATGGATTTTGCATGATTAAAATACAAAACAATTCGTTTTTATAAGGTAGATGGTGGTAAGAATATTTTTAATTTTTAAATTCCTACACGGTTACTAAGTTACTTTTGTACCCAGGGCATATTTTATAAGTGTTTTAAAAGTAAGATTTTTATAAATTTATGATGACATTTTTATGTTGTATATGATGATGGATTTTGCATGAATAAAGTTTCAAAGAATTGAGGAAAGATGGCCGATTGGTTAGGGTCTTCGGTACCGGAGTTCGTGGGTTCGAATCCTACTGTGGCGTGGATGTTCGTAGCCGTTCGGAAGCGGCTTTAAGCTGTAGGTCCCGGTCTCATTAGCCCTCGTGTTGCAAAAAGTAGATCGTAGCACTCCTAACCAAGCCAAAAAATTGAGTTTTGTGAGTTAGATGGCACTAAGAACATTTTTAATTTTAAACTTTTACATGGATCAACTAAGTTACTTTTGTGCCTGGGGCACAATCCAATTTTTTTTGCCTCCCCCCCTCCTTTCTTAATTTATAATGATATGTTAATTTCACAAACGAATATAAAAATTATAACATTAATGTGGGAAACGAATTTTGGATATTATTTGGTTTCTAGTTTTTCATTATTTACAAATATAAATCTATTTATTGAATTAGAATTTCGATAAACGCAACAAATATATCCAAAAATACATTGATTTGAGGGCAATAGAATGCAAAATATCAAGAAAATTATCATCTATCATATCCTTTCCCTAAAATGTTTGATGAATTTGTGAAGGAAATACAATCAAGTACAAATGCCAATGAAAAATGTATGGTTTTAGAATAAAATGTTATATTTTATTCTTATTAAACCTCTTAAGTCGTAGACAGGATGGAGATAGAACGTATAGAACCCGACAGACGTAGTCCTGTTTTAACGCTGTAAATCCAAAAATTGTAAAATGTTTTTAAATAAATTATAAATTGGTCCGTTTTGATGAAAAAGTAAGGAAAAATTTGTTTTAAAAATACTTGACCCCGCCATGCTTAGAGTCATCACAAACGTAATTAGTTTAAATTAAAACTCCACATCGCTGTACGGGGATTCAATCTTGAGACTTCTCGTACTGATGCCTGCTGGGCTGACCACAGTGCCACAGATACATTGTTAGTGAACATATACTCCGTGCCAGGACACACACACACATAATATATATATATATATATATATGTGCTATATATATATATATATATATATATATATATATATATATATATATATATATATATATATATATGTACTAGACGAC
>CM063497.1:19659300-19904300 GCA_032207245.1 Pardosa pseudoannulata
ATTTTGACATATCTTTTCATTTTTCTTTTACAAAATTACCTTGTATGACAACAAAATTCGAAAACTGAATGGCTTACTAACTAATTGGTAAACTACCATTTTATAATAGTAAATTGATTCTTCTAGATTTTCATGACAGCTTGTTCAAACCTTCACCAGCATTTATAGTCATGCTTATTAACACCGAAAGTAATGTAAATTTGTCATTCTATTGAAACTAGAAACTGCGAAGAAATATTTTTACTCTTTTCATCGATGAAAACGATCTTTCAACACTTGTAGTAGAAACTAGTTGTGTGCATAAATTTTAATAAATTAAAATTTCCTACAGACTGCTCTTATAAGTGGTTTTAGCTTCGAGAGCTATGGTCTACTGTTTCGCTACAAAGGCTTATGAGACCAGGACCTACTGCTTGTAAACGATTCCTAATGGTTGCGAACATCCATGGGAGCAGTGAGATTCAAACTCATTAACTCTAGGGCCAAAGATCAGTGCTCTACCCATTCGGTCGTGGTTCGAAACTGGATAGGCTGTTACGCGGATAGATCCTAGAGTGGGGAGTACCAGTAATTAATGAAAAAACATGATGATAAAAGTGTTATTATTCTAGAAATTTAATACTGATTACACATAATTTACTTAATATTAGGGAAATCATATTTCAGTAAAATGTGCTTAAAATATGATTTAATTTGTGTAGTATGTTAAGTACTGTCGCACAGTTAGATTGAATTTATGATTGAATTTACTAACATTTAATTTTAAAGCAATATTTTCTGGTTTGTTGAATAACCAAGACCAGTTTAAACATATGACATTTTGAATAACCATGGTTATGATGCGGATTCTACCCATATGAAATTAGAAATTTGTTTTGGCAACGTTTCCTTGTTTGCCGCGGCTTTTAATTTCTCTTCTGTTTCATCAAGTATATAATATTAAGAAAGTTAGGTAAAACACTTTGGAGCATTACTGGCTAGTATCTGTGTAATATTGTGAATTTTCAATTTATTTTTTAGCCGAAACAGAGTGATATGCATCGAAGGTAATTATAAGAAATCGAAAATTTCGCGGACTAAGTGAAAAACATGTCTTTATGAATATGATTTATCGAGAATCGCTAGTACAAGTGATTTTATTTTCTCACCTAGTACTCATACCTTAAAGCGAACAATATTTTGCAGTTACAGCATGTAGTTTTAATAACTGAAATTTATAATAAAGCGATCAGAATTTATTCCAGAATATGCATTTTTGTTAAAATCAATCATTTTCAAAGTATTGTTTAATTTTTTGAAAAATATTCATTATACATATGAAATAGATTCATTTAATCAATTCCAATAGATTGGAGCATTTGAAAGTGTAAAACCCCTTATAAGCTGTAGTTCTGTAACATTGTATATAAATTTTGTGCATACAAGTTTTGTCTATACTGTTTTTTTTTTCTTTAGAATTTTCAGTCAACTGTGAAATCCAGTCTTTCATTGTAGTACCTACCAATTCTCAGGTTATAGAAGGTCAGAATACCACTTTACATTGCCATGTTTCAAATCAAGCAAGTATTGTTCAGTGGACTAAAGATGGTCTGTTACTTGGTTTGTATACTGTCATTTTTATAATAATTAGATAAATTATGTTATATTTATTATGCAATTAAGTTTTAACAGTTATTAAACAAAATTATACTTTTTTGCATATACTTTTAACTTATAATTTAAATTGCTTCCTATCAAGCCCATAGGCAAAGGAGGGGATTTAGGGGACCAATCGCTTCCCAAAATTCTAAAAAACCGCTTCGTGGATAGAAAATTGACCATATGTGGGCATGTGTTATCTGCCTAGCTTTGCATAGATAACAGGGTTCTCAGAAAGAGACCGTTTCAGCCATAAATGTCTTGTGGAGCCGCAGGCTTTTATTTGTCCCCACAGCCATGCCCTATGGTTATTCATCTCAAGATCATTTTCCAGAATCTATTATATATCGTCTTCCTGTCTGGTGTGCTCCATGATGTTTGAGACAGATTCTATATTTTGAAATAGCTTCAACTTATTACATTAGACTACATTCTAGTATATAGCTAAATAGGAGAGAAATTTAAAGGAATATAAAAATGGTTTTTAATGTTTATTTTACAATTAAATTTATTGTGCTGATACTTCATTACTCATGTCTAAGCCTTAAATTTGCTTATTATATTCTTTTTTTAATCATTTTGCTATTATAAAACGTGTTATGGTACTCCTTAGGGGTATATATACATAAGAAAACCTGTAGTTTTGAGTGGCTAAAAGAAAAAACACTGAAATTTAGATAATAGAATTGCAATTTATTTTAACATCGCTTCTCTAGTGCTTCTTGTTGTTAAAAACAAGTACCCTAATTTCCTGTCTATAATCTGCAGGTGCAAATTTGGTGATATTTTCAGAGAAAAGTATTGTATAACCCACAGTGGCATATAATCTGTAGATTAAATTTCCACTTTAATTTCATGTAATTCAAGGAAATGAAAGGCATGTGAAAAAATAAGTGCTATATCTTTTAGTGTTAAAAAATTAAATTTAAACTCTTTTTCTTGATAACATTTTCTTTAAATTAAAAAAATAATTTAACAAAGTGAAAATTTGAATAGTTAGTAAGAATATATTCTAAATATTTACATTATTAGTACAAAAAGAATGATATAAATAAAATGTTCGAACGCATATTTAAACGAAAAAGATGTAAATTTAAAATTCTTAAAATGTATCTTTTTAATTTAATATGGTTATTTGCGATCTGTGTTAAAATTTTAAACTGGTAGTTATGATGCTATCTGGCAAGCTGAAAGTGAATAAACAAATGGAGAATGCAGCAAAGAGCCGCCATTCCAAATTATACAAATGTTATTTCTTGATAGAAATAAATGTCCAAAATGGAAAATATTAACTTAATCATGAACTTTTTTCCAAACTGCTGTGTCCTTGACTGAAAATGATTTTTATCCTGATAAAAGAAAAAAAAAATAAATATGAGCAGGTGATGCCATCTATTGTTCTTTAGGAAATATATTTGTGAATTTGATTATAAAAATTTTTAACAGCAGATAATACAAGGTGGCATATAATATGCATTAGAAGAAAATTTAAAGTTTTTTAATGTATAATTGGCAGATTATAGGCAGGAAATTAGGGTACATGTTGTTAAATAGGGGTGTGAACTGGCTAATCTGTGTGTTAATAGTTAGTCATGACTATTTTTAGACTCAGAATATATTCAGACACAGGACATCTTACATATTCAGAAGTTACCCAACATCTGTGCTGTTATGAAAAATGTTGCACCTGAAGAGTGTTTAGTCATGTGGCTTATGGGAGACATCAGTTTTTGCTCTGATTGTTAAAACACTGCAGCCACAAACACGCACACACCTGCATGCAAATTGAAAAAGGCATTGGTCTTTCCTGGGAGAATTGACAACTGGTTTAGAACAAGTGTAAGAAAAAAGGGACATCTAGCACTCATTAATTCATTTTGTTCTGAAAACTGGGAAAGTTTGTTTGATTGGTTGGGAGTGCTGTGGTATATTGTTTTGCTACGCAAGGGCTAATGAAGAAAACTGCAAAAGGAAATTATCTCGAATCACATCCTTGACTTAATTTGGGTGGCTGGGAAAGTAAAATATAGAATGAGAATTAGAAGAATTTTTAAGAACTTTAGGTGCAATAATTTTTGATCTATTAAATATAGTTTAAATATTGAAAATTTACTCCCTCACAGTATATGAAATCCATAATTCATAGTTAAATGGTATCTAAGAGGCAAAGAGGAAATGCACAGCATTTTAAAAATGGAATCTTTACAGTTTTTATAATACCTCTACAGTATTACAGTATTATACATGTAAATGCATTAGGCAAATGAATGACTCATGCATCTGTCTGTGCATTATTTTTCAATTATGGATAAATTTAATCTTGATTAGACAAAAATGAGTTTAGAATTTAATTGGAGCTTGGATTATTTTATGGTATGTATAATTTAAAGAATTCAGTTTAAAATAACTTTTCAATTATTGTTTAGGTTTCGATCCTGAAATTCCTGGGTTTCCACGCTATACTCTTACTGGCAACAGTAGTCTTGGAATCTATAACTTAAAAATTACGAATGTTCAACTGGAAGATGATGGTGAATATGAATGTCAGGTATTTTGAAGCATTCTGTCTTTAAATAAATTTTTAATGTATGAATAGTTCTGACCATTTTGCACTTATTATTTTTTAAGAATTCATTAATGCCCTATTATATTTTCAGTGAAACTTAATAGTTTTATGTGATGCATGACTTATTAAAGAAGTCTTGCCTTTTTCAAGTAGGAATATTAAAAAAAAATGGAAATATTTCCACAATTTTTATTATTTATTATTTTGCCTGTAAATAGATTATTTTAAATCATATAAAATTATATAAAAGTTACCTAGTTGAGTTAGCAGTTCCTTATAAAATTCTTCAGTTATACGTTCCATAGCATTTAATAGAATTAATTTTTGTCTAGCTTTTTTTAATTTTTACTTGTTACATTTGTGAATTTAATATTTTGATTCTTAATTAGGTGATTTTTTTTATGGGACTCCAATGTAGATCCTGATTTAAAATCTTGTTAAAACCTATTGATGCTATTTGCTAGGCTACAGAAAGAATTACCTAATTTTTCGTCTTGATTAATAACTAAATTAGATAATAGGGGAGACTGAATTTTAAAATGTAAAAAATTTGGAAGATTTAATCTTATAAAGTATCATTCATTGATACTTTATAGGTTTAGATCTGATATTTAGATACTTTATAGGTTTAGATGAATGTTGTTTAAGGAGAAAACTTTTATTGTTAGTAGATTTCAGGAAAAGAAATATATATGATTTTCAGTATTTAGTGAAATAATGAATATATTTCTATTTCATCCTAGTTTTTTAATACACAAATGATTTTACTTATTTTTACTTAAATATAAAATTTGGAAATTGATTTTGCTTTTAATTATATAGGTAGGACCAATTGAGGGTCAAGATCCAATTGTAGGAAAATCTTATATTACCGTTTTGTGTAAGTTCTAGATTTGAGTTTATTGTAATTTATTAGGTTTAATAATTTTTATGTATTTAATGAGTACTGTTCCTAACTTTCATTGATTTTTTTTTATGCTCTCATGCAATCATACTAAATGATTCTGTTGTATTTATTTCTATCCTACCATGGATATAAGTGTTTTTTTGTTTGAGGTATTTATAATTCTGCATGTCATTCGATGCTCATGGCATATTTCTATTTCATTTGGATGAATTTTTCTTTGTGTGATCAGTCTTTTTTAGTACAGTATACTTCTTGGGACTGGGTGTTTGTCAGGATTGCACAGTTTTAGGATCCCTTTTTTCCCCTTTTCCCCCCTTTTTTTTGCAAATGTATAAAAAGCTTATATAAATATAAAGTATACATACATGTATGTAATAAAAACAGGAATATATTCAGGGTTGGAAAAAAATCATGATTTTTTTTTTTAAATAAAAAAATTCCGATTTATTTTATTTAAATTGGATTTTTTTTATTTTTTCTGAATAATAGTTTTAATAGTTGATTTTATTTTTTTGCAAAATACATAGAATAGATTGTTATAAGAAGTAACATCTTATCTATCAAATATATTCTATACCCTGATTACCTAAAATTAAATATATAAATTTTAATTAAATACATTCCATTATTTTGTAATTGGATAGTGCAAACTAAATAAGATGTAAATTTAAAGAACTAATTAAATATTCTTTTAATGCAAACTTTATTTAAAAAACAAATCACAATTATATCAATATTTTTTAAGCACCTAATTATGGTTTTGTTTCAATAAAAACACTAGCTTTGATGGATAAAGCATCTTTATCCACTTTTAATACCAAAAGAAGAAAACTGTCTTTCCATTCCAGCAGACGAAGCCATGACTGTTGTTATTTGGTAGACAAACTGGATTTCAAGTTCAGTAATACTCTCTTTACCTCCCATTACATAAAATGAATTCCACCAGTCATAATCAATCATTGTACTACCCCTACTACATACTTTCTGATAACAACCCCTAAATTCTTGGAATGCACATGCTATCTATTTACACTTATTTACTTATTGGTATTACAGTGCTGACTGATTCCCAATTCTCCTGTCTATGGAATATAAGTTTTAAAAGAAGTGAAAAAAGATTTAAATCAATGATTTTTTCAAAAAAAAAAAAAAATCAACTGATTTAAATCATGCCAACCCTGAATACATTAGTTAATTTTACAAGACTTTAATGAATATTTCTTATAATATATATAATTTTATATCTTTTCTTACCATTTTACAAACATTGACACAATAGGTTATTTCAAAATTTTAAGTTTTTGACTGTAAAATTTTTGTTGCAGTTTGTATGCAGAACGTACTCATTATTTAAACTAGTGTGACACAATTTTGGTTCTCTAAAAATTTCATGTACAAATTTCCTAACTCTTTAGTTGAAAGTAATTTTTTCTTTTACTCAATCTACACCTAACTGCTTAATTACACTTGGGTCTTGGATCTAGTAATGTTCAGATTAATATATTTGCTATGATTTCATTTGGTGATGATTAATAATTTGAATGGTGAATATTGATTTGGTTAAATAGCCAGATATTCAATGTTCAGCCAAATTTTAAGCTGAATACTTACTTTTTAAAAAAGGTTTCACTTTTGATTGTAGTTTTGTAATTAAATTAATTTTCAGTTTTTAAATTAAAAATGAAATAAATATTAACAAAACTGTTTTTTCTAATCTTTGCATAGTTAAAAAATTTTAACAGCTTGATATATTTTTTTATATTATAATTATATAATCATGTGCTATGTAATTATTGTGCAGTACATTGGTTTATATAATTATCATGTTTATAATTATATAACATATTTATACTGTATATTATTGATAAGTTCATATTATCAAGAGTATTTTATTCATCAGGAGTTTTAATTGCTGATTCTAATAGTATTTAGACTTCTATTTAGAAGCTGTATAAATTTGCATTTTAATATTAAAGGTCCCAATGTTTGTTTAAATAGATTTGCAACAAGAAATCATTTTCATTTATATAACAGTATTAAATGCATTTATGTATTATGCAACTTAAATTGAATAAAAGTAACATTTTCTAATAATTAATGCAGTGAAATGTGACTCTGCAATAGTGTTTGTTGAATATACTTAAAAGCATAGTTAAAAAAATCTTTTTATTATCATGAATTTAGTCTTCTAGGTATTGAACAATATTTGACTGTAAGCACTTGACTGAATATCTCTTCATATTTACCCAGACTAAAAACTTGGCAGAAGGGTAAAATACTGAATAGTGGCTAAATATTTATTTCTAATTTTATTATCTATCATATCTAAACTTAACTGTTTAGAAGTGTATCATATGTCCCCTGCTATAACCAATTATCTAACCAACAGTTCATTGTTTACATTTAACATTGTCTGGATATTAGGGCATTACAAATTCTAGGGTTACAGATTTGAGGTAGTACATTAATAAAGTAACTTTAAATGTGTTAATTTTCATTAATAACTAAAACTGACTTTGCATTCTTTCTAAAGTTCTTTTTATTCCTTATAATTATACTACCAACCTTTTAGTACAGCCTACTTCCATTGAAATTACTGGCAAAGATAATGGATCTGAAGTCCAGGTTAAAATGTCTGAAGGTATTTCCCTCGAATGTGTTGTTAAAGGTGGGAAACCTGCTCCTGATGTTATATGGTACAGAAATTCTTTCAAGCTCTCTGATGGTAAAATTTCATTTTATAATCTGTTTGTTTTATCTAATTCTTTTCTCAACTACAAATCTCATTATTTCATTGATTAGAACCTGCAAAAATAGCTTATTAAATGTTTAACATTTGAATGTTTTTTTTCTTTTTCCTCTAGCATTTAATATTGGTATATTGTTGGTATAAACTGAGTTGACAAAGGCAATGATCTTGTAACTGGGGGATTTCGGTTTTATCCAACCAAAGATCTGTCACGTTCGTCAGTGGTGGCTGGGGCACATAAAATAGGTTCATAGTCCCAATGTCCTCAAAGTTCCCCAGGGTTCCCATGGTCCTTAAAAGTCCTTAAGAACTCCTTAATTTTAGCTTTCATTTTAAAGGGCTCTTAAAACTACTTTATTTTTATCAAAGGACCTTAAAAACTCCTTAATTTTTTAATTTGAAAGAGATCAATTTCTCTGTCGATACGGTCCACCATCGTCACGTGATTTCATATTAGTTTTTGCTGGACTCTCCAAACTTTCTTGTTTTGTAAGTTTGGAGTTAAACTTGCCAAAAACTTGTTCTAAATATATATATATATATATATATATATATATATATTAAGAATTTATAAAATATTTGTTAATAATCATAACATTTTTTTACATTTTCTTGCCAACAGGGCATTATTATTGATAAAGTAAATCCTCAAGTCCATATGTTTTCAGTATATTACTGAAGTAATTCAAAATTCATTTCCTTGATATTCTTAAAAAATTATGAAAATACTATTATTTTATTAGAACTTTTTATGGTCACGAACTAGAAAACTTATTTGACAAATAAATATTCTTTTGCATACTGAAAAAGTTTAAAGTATAAAGTCAGCTGCCCTTTCCTAATAGCTAACAGTTACACAGATTTTAAGTAAATGAAGAATGGGGGGGTGGGGTTGTAGATATTTTAGTTACTTATAGAAGTTTAATTTTCCTTGCATTGAATGTAATAGAAAAGTCTAAAACTCTCAGAAAGTACTGTTTATAATATTGTATTTTATTCACAATTTATTTTTAGTTTGATCACTTAAAATACTTTAGATGTACATTTTTCAAAATTAGTTTTTGTCAAATACATGTATCTTTTATTAATTTTTAAGCATTTTAAAGAACTTAATTCTGAAATATTGTAAGGCATTTATTGAACATCCCTTGTCTTGTTTATAATCATTAAAATATGTTTCCTCAGGAAATAGGGTTTATGTCTTTGTGTTGTGTAATTCAAGCAGGTCCTTATAAAAAGTTACTTTGGTCCTTTAAAAGTCCTTAATTTTTTGTTCTGGAAAAGAGTGGGAATACTGTTCCCGAACAATGCCTCTCAAGCCTAGGTACCATCTGCTTGGCCCTTGCTTCTAAATTATAAGGACCTATTTGAGCAAAGTCATTCTTTCCTTCATTGCTCATCAAATGAAAGGGGCATCACTTATTCTTAAGGAGACTCTTTACTCAGCCTTCGATGTGATGAAGCAAATGTTAAGTGAATGGAGAAATTACTTCAGGTTTCCAAAATCACATATGGATTTTTTCAGGAATTTTTTTTTGCTCTAGTACTTGATATCTTAATAAAGGGTGTCTGTGTTTCAAATTCTTATTTTTCATTAAAAATCTAATTTTAAAAGGTAATCAAATTTTTGAATTGAAGAAATAACCAATACATTTTCCTTTATCTGTTTTTAATTACTCAAGATTGGAAATTTGAAAAAGCTCCCTTCTTTAATGTTCAAGTTTTTTGTAGAAACTTATTTCAAAGTAATTTTGTATTAAACTTAAGGGAAATGTATAGAAATCGTAGCATTTTTTCTCAAATGCCACCTTTGCCTGCAATGAAGAAGATTTGTAAAGAAATGAGGAGAAAATTCGGAAATAGGGGGAAAATTAGAGAATTGGGGAGTAGATATAGTGATTTGTGTATCTGGCAAGACAATGTTACTTTGGCAGCCTGGAGGTCATTTATGTTTCAGGATAGAAATTTCAGATCTTTTGTTACATTCAGCATTGGGCTTATTTGTACTATATATTGTGTACTATATTTGTGTATATATTTGTACTACATATTGTGTACTATATTTGTGTATATATTTGTACTATATATTGTGTATATATTATGTACTTTGTATCACAATATTTGCGTGCTTAAAATTTGGACATTTTATGCATGTTTGAAATTTTTCAACTCTAGAGCTTATTTTATATTAATAGTTTTGATTTCATAGTCCAATATTATAACTCATTTTTCTTGCAATTTTTTTAAAGATAAAATTCAGTAAAAAAAATTAAGCAAAAGAGACACAAAAAATGTTAGATTAGCAGAAAGCTTCGATTAGCAACTACAAGGAAGAAAAATAAGGAAGGAAATCTTGCAGCTTGTAGAAATAGGTAAGTACTCTGTTTATATTTATACATAACAATTTGTATTTTGATTGTTGTTGTAAAAATAAAAATAGTCATACAAAAATAAATTTTTTAAAGTATGATTATTTGTCACGTGGTTCTAGTTGCAAACCATAATAGTACTTGAATGCATGTATATTAATTTCTATTCACAGTAACATTTTAATCATGACAATCTTTTTCCATGATAATAAAAGATGACAGAAATAACTAACAAATGCTTTATATTGCGGTTAAGTATGAATATCTTTTAAAACTTACGACTGACTTTCCTCCTCATAATAAATATAAAATTGCTGTAAAATACATCAGTTGCCTGTAACATATTAGGTATTTTTTGTAACTGAGCAACCAATTCTTTTTATTTTGTGATGGTAAAATTGCAATGCAGATATATTCAAATTACTTTTGGATCATTGCATTAGGTACATTTAGCTTAAAGAAACATTGTCTATTTATTAAAAAGTACAGGTTAAAACATACACATATGTCAGTGCAGTTATTTATATTCACTGTCACATTTCTTTATATTCATCTCTTCATCTATTTGTGCATACGTACATAATGGCAGTGTAGAAATAGGAATCAATAAACTGAAATATAAATCAAACTTAGACAATAAAAACGGCTGACCTTATTTATTAAAATTTGGTTCAGTATTGTGATATTGTGTTCATTAATTAGGAGATAATGAAGAGCTTAAATAATTTTAGCAGTCTTGGGTAATTTATTACATTTTAGTGATATCAAAGCTTGAAATTTCAACAATTAGAATAATACAGTATTTCTTATGTAAAAATAAATGAAAAATAGTAAAAAATTTAGGTATATTTTTCCATTAATCACTTTGTTCGATCCCTTTCACATTGCATTTAAAATTTTTGCACGTAAAGAAATATATATAATTAAAATCATGTAATTCAGAAAGAAAATAGTTTTTAAAAAAATTTCAATGCATCTAAACTTTTTTTTGTGAGTTTAATCGCAATTAAATTTCTGTGAAAGAAGCAGCACATATATAGTTCAATAATATAGTACAGTTTTTTTTTCAAATTTATAAATTCATTACTGTAATCCAGTATATAATAATAGCCTAAGTTGTCTGTCCATCTGTCCTCAAATTTATGAAGTGGTTGGACCTGGAATAGATAAGAGTATCCATACTGGATTCGTGATGAGTCAGGGTTAGCGAAATTCAAAGCAAGTCTTTAAAACGTTCAAAATCTACCCCTTCCTCCCTTTTTGAGTGTTTAATGCCATTATTTCAAGCCTATTTTAATCGCTTAAGATTAGACAATTAAATTTATCAATTTATCACATAACAAATAGGTAAATATAACATTTCTTATAACATTATGATGTTATTCCTTTAACCATCTCATTTAATCATTTCTTATTTTAAATTATTTAAATATTGTCTGCATCATTTTCATACATTTTATCACTGAACATAGATATGACGTAAATAATTTTCTTTTATATTTGGTTTAAATAATAGATTATATATGATAATTTAAAATTTAATCATAGATTATTTTTTGTCGCTATGAAAATTTTATTGCCGCTATTAACAACAAATTATTTTCATAAGTCTAGGAGTCTATATCATGAAATAATAAATATCTAGCGTTTAAGTTATATATCTTTGAAAATTAGGAAGTTTGTTCATTTGTGCGTTTGTTTTTTATACATAACTATACGGTTTGACTAAATGAATTCAATGTGATTCTAAACTTCATTCATAGTATTGGGAGACTTTAGAGGAGTATGAAGATAAAGAAATTATTGAGCTTGTACCAGATAATTCTCATCCAAAAAACAAACCATTTTTTTTTTACCTGCCTCATAGGATACTTTACAATTCTGGAAAATTAAAAATTTTACTCATCATGCCATATGACGGGTTATATGCTAGTTGTGTAAGAGTGTACTATCAGATAGTTTACAAAAACGAGTGGCGTTTATATCAATGAATAAAAATTTTCTATTTAGTCGTACTTTTATACAGGAAAGACTATTTAAAATTACTAAGCATTGCTTATTTCTAAATATAGAAAATTACAGAAAACTGGGAAAAAGTGTATGTTTGTCAACATTTGGAGGTTTTTAAAAGTACAGACTCCCTACAGGAAAAAATATTTTATCTTCAGATTTATGTTGTAAATATGTGGTAACTATACAAATAAATCAAATATTAATATGTATTATTATTTTGAAGTCATTATCCATTTAGTAATATTCACTTGTTACGTAATTAGTCTAATTTTCATAATTTATTATAATTTAAAATTTATTCTTTTATTTCCAGGCAAGCTGAATCTGAGGTTTCTTTCAGACAAACTTCTACACCTGAAAAATCTTTTCAAATTCAAAGCAGGCACTAGATTGATATGAATTTTTTTCTGTTAGAATTTCAGGCTATTACTAAACATAGCACAATTGGGTGCAACATTTCTGATATGAAAATAGTATCAGGAAAAAGAATTGGTCTTGTTAGCAGATTGAAAATGAAGTGCAAGATGTGCAATTATATGAAAATGGTGTGGACTGAGAGCCATACAAAAGAAACTAATAATGCTAATACATGAGTTGTAACTGGCGGCATGAGCGTTGGAATTGGTTTCAGAAATATGGAAGAGCTTTTCATTACAATGAATATTCCTCTGCTTTTGGAAAAAACTTTCATTCAAGGATATGAGAAAATATCAGAAACTTGGTAAGCCACTGCTTTAAAAGAAATGGAATCAGCTGCATCTGAAGAGAAAAATTGACAATCCAATGTGGAGAAGTTGATTGTGATTGTACACCACTTTTTGACAGTAGTTGTCAATGGAAGTTGGGTGAAATGCTCTTACAAGATTAATTTTTCATCTTTATTCACCATGGTAAGTTGCCTAGATTTCTAAAATTATCTATACATAATGGGAAAATAACTTTCGTAGCAATCATCATCATAGTTGGCCTGCAGCGTTGTGACCTTTCGTTCTTAATAAGTTATCATGCTCTGTTTTGTGCTTGGGATCTCCAGCATCTAATCTTTATGAGAAAATATCAGGCAGTTGATCCATTGTTATGGTCTGCCCCTTGGTCTTGTCTGAAAGGGACTGCATTAAAAACTTTTAAAGCAGCCCAATCTGCGTCCATTCACAATAGATGTCCAGCCCATCTCATTCTATTCAGACTGATAAATGATGACGTCATCGTCTTTGTAAAGCTTGTACACTTCAAAGTTAAATCTTTGACAGTAGTTGTCAATGGAAAAATTGGGTGAACACTCCTTTCAAAGATGCAAGCATTTTTTCATCTTTACGTAAGTGACCAAGTCTCAGAGGCATAAATTAGCATGGTCTTATGAGAGTTTTGTACAACAGGATCTTTCGTAGCAATATGAAGATTTAATAAGAAACCCTTGATCTTATTTTAAAATATAAATTTCATGTGATATAGCTTATTATTTTTGTATAGCCTTATTTGAGTTAATGTAAAATAATTATGTTTTTCTCTAATATTACATGCCAATATATCTCCTAATAATGTATAGTAATTATTTTATCAAAAATGAACAAAATTCATTTCACTAAGTTTTTACTCTTTATCTGTTGTGGTAACTTGTATTTTTTCTAATATTTAAAAATAATCTTATATGTATTTTGCTTCATATAAAATATTAAAGTACCTTATATGTATTAGTCTTCGAATTTTCATATTAATAATAAATTTTTGTTTTTTCTCTTTCTCATTTTAGGCTGCTATAATAGGAATAAATACTAAAAAGGTTTTATTCCATGGAGTGAGGAATAAGTATTGCATTGTTCGTGCCAAAATCTCATCTAAAAATATTGAGCCAGGTGAATACCGCTTTTTTAGAAGCTGGCAGGAAGTTCATCTGCTACGGAGGCAGACATAAATGTGGAAGGTTTTTCAAATACCATGTAAATGCATGGGTGCAAATAAGCTAAATTTATAGGTGACAGTGACATATACAAAAAAAATTCTTGATTCCAGACCGTATGACAATTTAATTGTAGAAAATGTTGAGTGCAAGAATCATTTATTGTGAAACATGTGCAACACATTAAAAGATATAGCTAAATAGACCATCATATGTTGTGCAAATTGATAGGAAATTGGATCTTACAGATGAGAACTGCAGCAAAAATGGCCATAAGATATAGGAAAGAATTAAAAAACAAAATGAAAAATTAATGTGCTTACAACAAGATCTTGTCAATATATCATATCATTGGTATCCACGATAATTGTGACAGTTAATACTATCAGGATAAAAAAGATATAAATTTTAATCCCAGCTTGTTTGTGAAATTACTAGATATAATGAGCTGTCTATCTGATCACTCCAGAAGTTTGATCAAAGATGTAAATAACAATATGGTTGAGCATTTAACAGTTTAATTTCAAAATTTATTGGAGAAGAGTGCATAAATTTCCACCTTAAAAAGGTCTTACCAGGCAAGGTGCTATGCTGCAGTGGTTGCACATAATTCAAGAAGACTAATATATAGTCTTAACAGATAGATGTATGCTCAACAGCAGTCCTGAAAAAATTCTGAAGTTGTCTGAGAGGCAAGATTTGCAAAGAACACTGAATTCTGCATGAAAGAAAAAAAGCTGTTTTTGGAATTGACTTTTTTCATTGGTGGACAAAGTTTCTAATGTTGGTAATGCTTAAAGACCTGATTTAGAATTAGATATCATTAATGAAAATACATTTGTAAAAAAAAATTAACAACCAAAAAAGAAGCTAATTTTGTAGAAAAAGAAACATGTCTATAACATAAGAAAGGCACAAAAGGTTAACGTCTTCCAATTTTGTCTTTGTGTGTAATAAGTTGCAACATACAATGTGTGGCAACATAATAAAAAAATTTTATATAGTAATTTCCAATCCATAGGCATGGAATAGGGTAAAAAGCATGAAGCAGATGCAAAACTCTTTTTAAAAAATTGGGCATCAAAGTTAGTGCTGTTATTTATTGCCCATCATCTTCCATATTTAGCAACCGCCTCGGATGGACTTATTGATGTTGATGGAATCATTGAAATTAAATGTCCATCATCTTGACAAGATTTAACTCCTGAAAAGAAAAATTACTTTTTGGACTGTGGAAAAAAAAATTGTATTAATACAAAACATTTGTATTATTACCAAATTAAAGCCCAGCTATATATAGCAAAAAAAAAAATATTGCTTATTTGTTGCTTGGACTCCACAGGGAATGAAATTTGAGAAAATTTATGCAACAGTGCATTCTGGACAAATAATATGGAAAAAAAAACTCACTATTTTATTTTGACTGTTTATTGCTAGTGGATCCTAGATATCCTCGCTGCTTACCAATAAGAAACTCTTCATACATTTCTGATGCTCAAAAATTAAGAGAAACTGGAAAAAATCAGCAAAATATGTAAAAGTCAGATAAATGGATAGATAGTATACATATATATAAACATTATTTGTAAATGTAAATATGTATACATCCTGTAAATATTATGGAAAGTTTGTAAATATTATTTGGGTGGGAGGGATGAAACACCATGAAGGAAGCGTCCGATATCCAGTCAAACACAAATGAACCATTTTTGATCTGGCTCTGTCACGCGTGTTTCGGTAGCGAGCTGTTAAAGCCTCGGCTAATGTCCTTCAATTCTTTGTATGGGCTATTTACTATTTAAATTATATTTCAAGGTTGTCCTGTATTATTCAATTTACCTAAATGCTTAAAAGTACTAGGGTGATATCTAATAACTTTACTAAGCACTCAATAGTTTAGAGGTACGGCTGACTGCAGGTGCATCAGAATTCCCTGGGGATGAGTCATAACCGATAAAGAGGATTTCAAGTTTTGTCATGACTCAATGCAGTGATGTAGATTAGATAACAAATAATTTCAAGCACACTTTAAAATGTTAGTAAAAAGTTGTAGTTTAGAAAGATTTTAAATCTAAAATTATAAAACTTTTTAATACTTTACACTATAGCACCATAATTTATTTTATTTTTAAAATTTGAACTACATCATTTTGAGGTCATTAAATTTCTGTTTCCATAATGTTTATTTTAGTATGATTCTGATTCCTTGTTTCTCTCTCTCTCTCTCTCTTAAAGTAGAACTTAGTATAAGATTTCATTTTATCTTTATTATTTAAGTGAAGAAATAATTTGATAAATTGAATTTGAATATTTTAACAGATATGATATCATATCATAGTAATAAATCTCTTAAATAAACCTTACATTTTGCAGATTGTTGATGAATCTGATAGTTTTGTCTCAGTAAATAATACAAGCTATAAATATGGCTAGATTATTTAATTGAAACAGTGGTACTACTAAAAAATAAAATATTAATTCTGTGACAAATAAATTGTTAAATATTTTAAAATTTACGTCAATGGTTTTGTTACTCATGACAACAGAATACACTGCAATGTAAAAAAAAATTACAAAACAAAATTAAACTAGCTGAATCACAGTAAAAAATTGAATAACTAAACTATTTCTAGCACAAAAAGTATCAAAATTTATATTTAATGTACGTTTTATCACCTGAATCACTTGGGGAAAATTCCCCCAAGATCGGTCCAGTCATTTTGGAATGCATAGCGAAGATACATGCATACATTCAAAGGATTATATATATGCATATATATGCTTTGAAGTGTGGTACCATTATTTATAGTAATTTTTATCATGTATATAAAATGTCAATAGAGGAAATCTTGTCATTCTAGCGATTTCAAAATTTTTGATAAAATGACTATTTTTCAACAATTTAAAAATATAATTTTTATAAAGCCCATTAAAAATTGAAGGACATTAGCTTAGAACTTGACACAACAGGTGTTATATTTGATTCCGATTGCTGTAAGGTAAGTTGATTTGTACTATAGACAAACATTTTCGTGGAACTCTTATAAAGTTTGGTTTAGGCAAACATAGCAGCTTTTTAGTCATCTAGTAATATGAATATGCAAATTAAGACATAAACAAAAAGTTCCAAGAATTTTTCTCTTTCTAACTAATATTATAAGAACTACATGCCAAAATTGTCTTTACAAGTCTTCCTGGCTGAATATTGAGTACATTTATCAACTCGTATTCCTAAAAACTAAATTCAGTTTGCTTTTTCTCTTGTATTTAAATTACCATATTAGTAATATATATATACTCACACATATATAGATATAGATAGATATAGATAGAGAGATAATGGTAGAACTGACAAACTTCATTAATAGAGGAAGTAGGAGAAGGTAATAGACTAAAGCGTCACAGTCGGTTAATTTTTTGTATGTGATACTCTTGCTACTTTGTCTATGTATAATATACTATACAAATGCATAAGCCTAAGCGTAGTTATATGTTCAAAAATTAAAAGTTTGACTTTTTAATTCAGTTTTTTAATCTAGAGAGGGATGAATCCAAACACCTTTTCTTCATACATGCCACTGACAAATTTATTACATTTTTTTACTTTTAGTTAAAAGGATAATTTTTTATACATTTACAAACTATTACTTTTTTCATTTTCTAGTGAATATCAAATTTATGCATGTTTTAGAAAATATATGAAACGTTTTTCACAAGTTTCATTGTAATGTGATTATCTACAAGTTGTATTTATAGAGAATGCTTCATCCAGGATGATTCATTGTATGATTATGAATTTTTTAACCACATTTCCTACACCTGAAAATGCATTTGAAGTAAATGATTTCTGGAGTGCCCAGTGAAGTTGTAACAGTCACATTGTAAATTCACTTGTCCCTAACTATTTCTATAATTCTGTTACTATTCACAGACAAAAACGTACATACATTGCTTACTTCTATTATCTCTATTCTCTACCACAACTTACAAAATAAAAGAGGTGTTACCCTTTTCCTGCAGGCTATGTATCTACTCTCTTGCTTATTTTTTTTACAGTGGGTATTTTAAAAATAGATCTATCACACTTCAGAATGCAAAGGGGAAAATTAGGATTTTCAAAAAGTAATAAATAACTCTTAGTGAGTATGTAAAGTTTTCTGATTGGAGAGAAATTCTTAACTAGGTACTTCCCATTGCCTGCAATTTCTGAGGTTATCTTCACTGCATAAAGGGTTTTTTTTTTAGTCCAGTGGCCTCTTGATTCGTGTAGCTACTTGCTCGTGCTTGGCTCATAAGTGGCATTAGTAACAAAATATATTAGTATATGAATAAAAAATGCTTTTAAATGTAATAATTTAGATGTCAACCAGGATTAATATCTGAAGTTCACTTTCTAAAGTACAGTTTTTTAACTAGTATAATTATAAATTCAGCAGTGTAAAATCTAACTTTTTCTTTTTAGAAATTGTGCTTTGTGTTTTAATAATTTTCATTTTAGAAGGTTGAGGCAGCTTTAATGTTGATGTTAAAATATTATTACATTTCTTATGTTTATTCCTATATTTATTTTTTATTTAGATCAATTCAAAACATCTGTTACAAATGAAAATGATGGCAGACAAACAGTGAAGTCTACTTTACAAATAAGCCCCAATCCTGATGATAATAAAGCTCATTATATGTGTGAGGCTTCAAGTACATTCAGTTCTAAGAAGCTAAAAGCATTTATTATACTTGATGTCCAATGTAAGTAGAAACTTTATTAAGTTAATACACCCCCCACATACACGCACATATATATACACATATATATGTTACAGGTGTCCCTTGTAATACAAGGTTAATTTGTACTGTGTATATCAAAACCATGAATTAGTAATTTGTATATCAAAACCATGTTATATGAGATGTTTTTCATCTAAATTATTTTATTTATTATATTATTAGATATGTACATAATATAAATTAGGGCAATATATACCACGTTGTATCGAAACCCTGTGTTATATTGAAATCAGTCTTAAGGTCTCGAATTTTATGATTGATGAAATTTCCTTCTACTAAAGCATTCAAATGAAAATGTAAATTAACTTCAAGTTTTTAAAACAAAAATATGAAATACAAAAATTAAAATACAACAAATATTAAAATAATATTTATTATAAAAAAATAAATAAATGTGGTATATTAGGATTACAAAATCAGTTTTTATCATTACTTTCATCAGAAATTACTGAAAAAAAAGTGTGTGTATATATATATATATATATATATATATATATATATATATAAAATCAAAGTTGGTTGAAACTCCTTCACTAGTTATTTCTCCATCATTGCAAAATTCATTTGACGTAGTTGCAATTACCTGTCTGTCTGTTCTTTGTTGGTTAATCTATTTTCTATAGATTCACATTTTTATTTTATTTCTTTTTCTGTCTTCCCACCTCAACCTTTGATATTATAGACAGTTTCTAAACGTTTTCAAGATACTAAAAGGACTCAAATTTTTCATAACAGCAATTACTGCTAACACAATATATCAAAAAATTATTTTTAAATATAAATTTTGCATCAGTTGGATCAAAATCATCTGATAAAATGTCTCAATCAAAAAGTCTTGTTCTTTTTTATACTGCTTTTGTGTCTAGGTTAAAATTATGTACTGATTTTGCATCTATTGCAAGGGTTTTTGCTTAAGGATTATTTACCTCAAAAGTGTTATGAGCAACACAATATTTACTGTAAATTCTAATTCTTAACTGATTGATTCGCATGAGATAGGATGAGCAGAATGAATAAGGAATCAATGTATTTGATTTCTCAGACTTTAGTATTTTCCAGTATAAGTTCATTCAATTCAAGTACTATGATTTGAGTATAACTTAGTGTCAATTGTTCATAGTCAATTTGATTGTTTAAAAGTTTCAACTTTTAGTTCTGATATTATATGTGGGCTGAACATTTAGTGTATGCCCTGTGCCAGCCTTCTGTCTGTATATATATATATATATATATATATATATATATATATGTGTGTGTGTGTGTGTGTGTGTGTGTAAGGAAAATATTCAGGGGTTTTCAAATCTGAAGTCAAGGGCTAAAAATTCCCATGTCCTTTTGCATTCCCCCTTTAAACACCTAACCTAAATTAAATTGACCACTAGGGATACAATTTACGCCCTCAGAGAAGGGGTCTGACCAATAACTCTACATTACCCTAGCAGACAATTTAGATTAGAGGTTAAAAAGGGCAATGCAAAAGGACGTGGGAATTTTTAGCCCTTGACTTCAGATTTGAGAAAAACTCTGAGAATTTTCCTTACATATATATATATATATATATATACACCATATATACATATAGTTTTTAATTACAGCTTACAGTATCTTATAAAGTATTTCAAAGACTTTCAAAGTAAAATTTTTAATGAAGTGGATGATGTAAAATCTCATTTAATTCAGTTTTTTTCTTAGCAAAATTCAACAGTTTTATGAACATGGAATTATTACACTTCCTAAGAATGTCAAAAGGTCTTTGACAAAACAGACAATGCCTAATTTAATAAAGTTATGTTTTCAAATAAAAATTTTGAATTTTTTTTGTCTCATTTAAAATTTTTAATCATTTAGTTGCTAACAATGTATGTATGTATACATATACACATATATGGTAAAATAAGTTTGTTTTTAGATCCACCAGGCAGACCAGTTATTGAAGGCTTTAGGGGGAGTCAGAAGATTAGATCAGGAGAGTCTATAAATCTAAAATGCATATCACGAGGAGGGAATCCGTTGGCACGCCTTGTTTGGACCAAAAATGAAGAATATATTGATCATTCTTACACTACATCAGAGTGGGATGCTACCAACGAGATTTCATTCACTGCTGGACCTTCTGATGATGGGGCTACTTATACTTGTTCTGCATCAAACATTATGACAGAAGAACCTTATGAAAAATCTGTCGTCTTACAAGTATTATGTAAATATGAAAATTTTTATTTTCTTTACTTTATCTCTTTGAAATGTATGATTAATTTTTTTTTTTGTTTATTTCATTTATTTAATGATTATTATGTATAAACCTTATAAATGGGAAAGATGTGGATCTTTTTTTTATATGCCTTGGTGGTAGTTGGGGGTGAAGGGTTTTATTCAAAAACATCCCCTTGAACAGAGTGAAAATGATGCTTTTTTTATAATTTTAATTATATTTGGAGAACAGTGAATAATTATTAAAATGATATAATGATTAAATGGATAAATAATTAATCAGTGTTGTTTTAGTTAATTTTTATTTGGGGTCATAAGCAAGAAAAATCAAATTTTAATTCTTGAAGGATTTTTAAAATTTAATTTGATAGAAGTGATTTAATTTCTTCTTAGTCCTGTTCAAAATGTTATTCTTTAATACTTGTTTATACATCTCTCTTGATGTATGAGTTAGTCTATAAAATTTTTGATGATTTTGTTTGGTTCCACAAATACCTGTTTTTTATAGGAAGTTTTAATTGTTACTTCTAAGGAAATTTAAAAATTTTGTTTCACATATAAGTAAAATAAAATGCTTTATTCTTAATATATTCTGAAATTAATAAGCAATTCAAACATAAAGGAAAGATGAAAGCAAATCAACATAAGGCTTAATTGGGAAAATCTTGAATCTTTTGTTAATTACCATAATTATGTCAATACTACAGGTCTCCCATGGTCCTTAAAACTACTTAATTTTTCTCAAAAGTCCTTAAAAACTCCTTAATTTTTAAATTGGAACGCAATCAATTTCTCATTCGACGCAATCTGCCATCGTCATGGGATTTCCTATCAATTTTCGCTGTACTATCCGAACTTTCTGGTTTTGTAAGTTTGGAGTTAAACTTGTCCAAAACCAGTTCTAAGAATGCCAGTACATCTGATAAGTACTGGTCAAAGAATATATATATATTAAGAATATATAAAATATTTGTTAATGTTCATAGCATTCTTTTACATTTTCTAGTCAAAAATGCAGTATTAATAATAATGAAAGTCCTCAAATACATATGTTGTCAGTGTATTACTGCAGTAATTCAAAATTCCTTTCCTTGATATTCTTAAAATATTATGAAAATAATTTTAGTTGATTAGTATTTTTATGGTCATGAGCTAGAAAACTTACTTGACAAATAAATAATCTTTCGCATACAGAAAAGGTTTAAAGTATAAAGTCAGCTGCAATTTCCTAATAGCTAACAGTCATGCAGATTTTAATTAAATGAAGTGGGGCTTTGTAGATATTTCAGTTACTTATGGAAGTTTAATTTTTCTTGCATTGAATGTAATAGAAAAGTCTAAAACTTTTTTCTTTTCCAGGCAACGTCGGGTATAATAAGCTAGTATATACATACATATGTATGTATGTATATATATATATATATATATATATATGAGTCATTTATAAACCCTCAGAAAGTACTGTTTATAATATTCTATTTTATTCACAATTTATTTTTAGTTTGATCACTTTTCAAATAGATTTATCTTATATTAATTTTTAGGCATTTTTAAAAACTTAATTTTGTAATAGTGTAGGGCATTTAATGAATATGCTTTGTCTGGTTTATGATCATTAAAATATGTTCCTCAAGAAATAGAGTTTACTTCATTATGCCATGTATTTCAAGTAGGTCCTTATAAAAAGTTACTTTGGTCCTTAGAAAGTTCTTAATTTTTGTTCTGATAAAAAAGTGGGAACCTTGTACTAAATCTACGTAATTAAAACTGGTTTTTATTCTTATAAATAGGAGAGATAATATTCTTCTTTAAGGCATTTCACTGAAAGTTATAAATTACATGGGGCTGGATGATAACCAATTTGGTAGGGAGTTGACTTTTATTACTTGCTTTGTATCCCTCTGTTAACATGAATGTTTGTAGCCATTCAAAAGTAGTTTTAAGCCATAGGTACTTCTCATTAGCCCTTGTGTAGCAAAACACTAGACTGTAACACTCCATACTAAATCAAACCAAGCCAAAAATGACAAATTAAATGTAGGCACAGATAATCCATGTTATGAGATCTCCTATTATGTGTGATTTTCATGTATCGTGTAAAAAGCTTTTAACTTATTTGAAACCTTTTATAAAAAAATTCTGTCATTATAAATGAAATGTTACCATATTGGAATTTATGAGATAATTTTCTAGAATGAAACATTTTCTGTTCAGCATGACTTTATGCAAATTATACATCATTTATACTTATATAAGTCTTTTAAAAATTCCAATTCTGAAGTATTTACAAACATTTGCTCATATTATGTAACAAAATTTATGTGGAAATTACATTTATGTGATTACACCACGTACGTGAAATTTCACTTTATTAGTGACCATTCCATAATAATAGTAGTAGTTTATGAATTTACTTTTCACATTATAATGGTATCAAAAGAAAATGTAGAACATAATATTAAGTATCAAGAAAAAATAACTAGATTACATTAAATAGTCTTAAATAATAAATTAAAATATTACTCCTAATTTTTATTGAGTGTTTAAATAGTTTGGGATTTTTCAATAATTTGGTTTCTGTATTTTTAATGTGTATGTGAGATGGATCCTTTGGCTGTGAAATTTTTCTTTTGATCTATTAAAAACTGGAGAATTGTTGACCCAATCTTTGTTTAGCTCTTTCTTTCATCATCATAACTTTTACAATGTATTAATATTTAACTGAAATGAAACAATTCATTTCAATCAGCATATGAAATTAGAAAAAAAAATTTATTATTCATAATAACTAAGTTATCTTAAAAATTTGAAAAAATATGTACAAATGAATGACAGATGCCCTAAAACACTGATTTTTATTGAGGGCTTCGAAATTTTGTATTACGACATAATTTACAGCTGTATTTGCCAATAATTTTTGTTTATATATTCACTTGCTATTATTGTTATGGGCATGGTTTCTGCTTGATTATGGGCTTGATTTTTCAAATAAAATGAGTAAAAGTCATGGAAAGTCATGGATCCGCTAAACTACCGATTAAATAAAAATGCATTGAATTGTTTAATTCTATTTTTACTTGTCATTTGGCTGAAGTTACTGAGTTTGGTATTTATGTATTATCTTATTGACCCTATTGCCAAGTAAAATTTGTTCACCAAAGAAACTCAAAGCAAGAAAGCTTAATGGGTGGGTAAATGTATATTATTCTGGTTTTTTTCTTAAATTGTAGATTAAAATTTTATTAATATAATAATAATTATTTTTTAATAAAAATTAGTTAAGATTTTTGCACAAAATATAAGTTTATCTCTAGGGATATTGTATATAAACATTATAGGGTTACATTTGGCTATTATTCATGGTCACCTGGATAATACCAAAGTACCCTGAATTCAAATTGGAAACATTTTGATTGAAAAATTGCTATATGATGAAACTTAGGTATGTAGATACAACAATTTATTTTTTATGTGAGTTTATTAACACTTATAAAGTAAGTTTATAGTTTTTTTATGATAAAATTCCTGTAATTTCTTTAAAAGTATATATTTTATTTGTATGTACATCAGAAGTTTTATTCATATATATTTTAACAAAAGCTTTTTAAAGTCATGGAAAATGATCCGCTAAATCAGGGAAAGTCATGGATTTGAAAAATTTTATTTTGGCAGATACCCTGTATGGGATAGATGAAGAATAATTTTGATGTTATTCTGAAGTCAAGAGTATTGATTTTTCCTTTCCCTTAATACCAAAATTCTCTTGCTTATTAAGGAAAATTATGCATTTTATTTATACTTATGTCTTATTCACTGTGTGTGTCTATTGAAATTCAAACTCTAAAATCTTATCTTTTGCATAGTTGTATGTATATATGTGTGTGTGTGTGTGTGTGTGTGTGTATGTATACATATGTACATATATGCACATATTCATATATACACATACATATATGTGTATAAGTATATATATTGTTAAAATTATTAGCACAAAGTTCAAAATTTAAGGAAAATTGTTTACTTTTTTTGTAAATAGAAATTTTTCATTGATTTCAGAATTTTCTACTTGTATTAAAATTTTTTAAAAGGCCTTTTTAGGGATTCATTGTACTTTTCCAAGCCACTTTTTTGTCAAGGTAGTATAAGTGGCTATTAAATTATTAATTACTTTTATTCATTTTACTTTATCATAGTATTTTTATTTGTTTTTAAAATAGGATTAATATAAATCAAATCTGAATTAAACATTTAAAGTAAAATTTTGCAGATGCCCCACAATCTGTGTCAATCACTGGCCCAGCTGAAGCCAAACCTGGTGATGCAATAACTGCCACATGCAAAACAGAAAGAAGTAACCCTGCATCAGAAGTTACATGGGTTATTGATGGACGTCCTGTATATGCTGAAAATGAAGTTGAAGCAGATTCCAATGGTGGATGGGTTACCACGTCTAAGATTACTGTTAATATCACAGAACAGGTTTGGATTTGTATGTCACAAATTTCATTTTAGAGTAGTTTTTGTTTCTTCCAATTTTTACTTAAATGTATTTAGCAACCTTCTCAACTGGGTCTCTTGACATTCTATTTCCAAATGTGTTATTTGAATCACTGTGTATATTTTTGTGTATCAGCTAAGAATTTTTGGAACTTTATTGAAACTTTAAAGTAAGGTAATTGACTTATATATGGATATAAAGAACAGATATATTATAACTTGTTGTTGACTTTTTTTTCACAGATGACCCAAAATCACCAAATATGTAAAAATTAATCAGAAAATAAAAGGAAATATGTAATGACAAAATATAAAATTTACGAAACTTTTGAGCTGAGATAAAACACAATTTTAAAGATCAATTCCTAATTGTTCTTACCTGTGCAATAACCTCACCAAAATATAAAAAAGATGCCACAATTTCAAAAATGCACATAGATAACCTATATTATATCTGTACTGGCTCAGCTAATCTCGAAAAAACATACTTCTCCATAAGCCAGGTAAAAATTGCCAAATTTAGCTGTTAAATTTTTTTTTGATTTATTTTGCTTAAATTTATGAAAATGTCATAAGTTTAGATAGGTTTAACAGAATTGAACCTATTGTTGTTAGTTGTTGTTATTGTTGCATATGCCACTTGGTTTAACCAAGCACGATTGAGCCAGAGGCTACTCGTAGTAAGGGAAGAAGGTGCACCTTTCGTTTTGACGAGTACCTCAAGGGTGAAAGTACGACTTAAGCTCAAGTAGGTCCTCGTAATTTCAAAGCAGAAACCAAGCAGAAGACCCAGAGGTATTGATTGAGAACTTGGAGGATATTGTCACCACAAACATATTTTACATGCCCTAGTCACTTATAATGAACACAGCAGAACTTATGCCAGATTGGGCTTTGAACCTGCAACCCTCCGGGTAGGAGAACATTGCCTTTGCGGATATAGCACTACAGCTCGTTGTTAGTAAAAATTATTGGTTATATGATTTAACATTTAAGTTACCTCAGACTTGATTAGAAAAGATATCATCCATTTCATCTGCTTTGTCACATCTTATTGAATGTTATAGAATTTTGTTTTACATTTCAACTTATAAGCATGGTTAAAATTTTAGGCAAATTTTTTAAGATAAAATGCGCTCTTGGCTTATATATGGAAGAGCTTATATATGAAAATATATGGTGCATATCATGTTATTTTAAATTTGGAAGAGTTTTAAAAAGGAATGACCCTTCTTGTTATTTATATTATATATAAGAAAGCTTTTATCATTAAGGTTTAAAAGTTATATAACCACATGAATTTTTTTTAACTATGCAGAATTTTAAAATTTTCAGCTTTTTTTTAACTAAAAAGTATTAAAGAGAAATGTTATAAAAATATTTTTTTTTTTTTTAATTTTTTACCAAAAAAAAAAAAAAATATTGTTCATAGCATGATAGCATTTTTAATCACTTTTCACTTCCGAAATTAACAGTTTAATTCAAAATTAGTTATTTTTTTTTCATTTTGAGGTTATTAAGAATTTTAATGTTTCATTTATATATTTTTTTATTAATTTCAAGTTAAGGATGTAAATATGACTTAGGACTATCTGAATAATACAAATTGATGTTCATATTCAAAAATTATTTTAAGACATTCTAAACATTCAATAAAATCTGTGATTTTTAAATAGCGTAATTTATAATTTTGTTAGATTATCTAATATCTATACATAATTCAATTTTGTTCTGATTTATAAAATGTGTAAAATACTGAATAACTAATGAATTTATGGTTTAGTAATAATTATCCTTCTACAGTATGTATACACACACACACACACACACACACTAGGTGAAAAACCTGTAAAAACAGATTAAACTTCTGGCACAATAGATAAATAAATAATATAGTTGTATTTATTAAAATAGATTAATAGAATGGGTATGTTATTAAACTATATAGCTCTTTATTGTAAAACCCAACTAAAATTTTTTTTTGTTCACTGATTTCTAGAGATTAACCACTCTGTTTATATACAGAATATGAAAATAGGAATAGAAAAGTTAATTTGTCCCAGAAGGGGTTAGCATTTTCACAAATCAGTCGATGCATTGTGGCTCTTGACTGCAAGACATAGATGTCATTTCTCCAAGTTTACAATTAAAATAAAAATTTTTCGTTAAGTATTTGCCTGGTCTTGGGTTCTAAGTAAGAGCCTTTTTTTCTATGATGACTGTGCAAAGAATTGCAGAACACAAATCCTGGAAATTAAAAATATAATCTTATGTGTTTGGCGAAGAGGAATATTTATTGGTTATATATATACACATAATATATCAAAATTATTTAACTCTAATATTTCTTTAAAAACCTCCTCTCTCCCATTCTAATTTCTCTAAATCTTTTTCCCAGCCTCTGAATAGTTTAATCAAAGTAGTGTTTTCCCCTTAAAACTCTTCCCAAAGCTTTCTATCGTAAAAATGTAAACTTTCTGTCTATTCAGCACATTTCCCAGCTGTCACTGGCAAATGGTTTCACATTTTTCATGATCTTGCACTTAATTCACTGAGTAAGGTTTTTTTTTACTGTGGGAAAATTCTTCCTGTCTTCGCTCTGGGGTGCACCTCTGTTTGAACAGAGTGATTTTGTGGCTTTTCCTGTGTCTGTCGTAAGTCGAAAATATGTCAGTTGTAGCAGCTCTGGAATAAAGTTTCAATTAGACTGGTGCTGTTCTCTTCATTGTCGGCCTGACTGCATTTTTATTACTGCTAGCATTTGAGCTTTCTCCTTGTCAAGGAGTTTTATAATGATGGTTTACATACATATATATAATATGCAACTCAGTTTACTATTAGACTACCTACAAGCAAGACTTTCTTTCTGAAATTTACAATGAGGTTTAACATTAGTATAATATATTAGGGTGACAGTATATATTCTGCATTGGAATCTAATCAAAATTCTCCAAATATAGTACTATTATAGAATATATTTTATATTTTTTTCATAGTAATTATGTTATGATGGATATAAAAGAGTTTTTGTTAAGTGTTTGGTTTCTTTTTCTAGTTTTAGAAAGGTATTTATTTAAATTATTTTTATTACTTTAAGCATTATGTGTCAGATATTTTATCTATTTTTTATATGTTTTTGTTTTAGGATCGATATTCTAAAGTTTTTACTTGTTATGCTGTAAACCAGGAGTTAGGAGAAACCAAAACTGATTCTTTTACTGTTAGTCTTCTATGTAAGTTAAAGATTAAGTTTATTCTGAAGGATAAATATATTTTTCATGTAATAATTTTATGTTCTAATCCTAGCATTGGCAACATATAACCTGCAGGTCATATAGTAACACATTAGATAATTTCAAATGTTTCAAATTCTAAAAATAAAATATGATATTTAAAAATAAAGGTAAAGAATTCATTTTAAATAAGAACAGGAGCAGCTTAAGTACCCAAACGTAAGGTACTTGTAGTTATCTTAAGATGAATAACTACAAAATTTTCTTGACTAAATTGACATACGTTTAGCATCAGGCAAGCCATTGATATTGATGAGTGTTTATAAATAAAGCTCATTAAGCTTGTATTTATAATAGTTAGAATTATAACTTTGGACTTTTATTTATGTCTTTTTGTTATGTTTTATTACTATTATTTTGATATTTTATGATTGTTTTAAATTGAATATAACACTGGCTTGAAACATCATATTAATACTCTAATTTTTTTTTTATTTTGAACTGTAACCAAAAAAACTTGCTGATGGTTTTCTTCTTATTTAATGTCTTTTATGCTTTTCTTTTGTAAATACATGTTTGGCTTTTCTTTTTAAAATACTTGTTTTAAATAATAACTACAGTTTAAAAAACTTATGTTCCTATAGCTGTTATTTTACTGTACTTATAAAATTATTTTTTCTCACCTTTTTCTTGCTTTTTTTCTTACTTATAATTTTTTATTATTAAATTATGAATCAAAAAGCATTTAATATAACTTCTTACCTAAATTAGTTAAATAATGCTTTTATAAAACTAATTTTTTAGATATTACTTATTGTTACTATTGCTTATTAAATAATAAAAGCTGATATAAGGTAGAACTTCAATCACATTGTTCAAAAGTTAAAATGATTACTACTTAATAACACAAAGTAAATTTACATAGGAAATAAATATTATAGCTGTTAAGATTCTATGAAAAAGTAAAATATACTTTTCCCTCTATTTAATAAGCATCTGTGGTAATCATTGTTCTTATACTATAATGCAATACTTGTATTAATTTACAGATTCTCCTGATCCTCCAGCTATTTTTGGTTATGTTGAAGGTACAGCCATAAGTGCTGGCAAATTACAAAGACTTACTTGTATATCCCATGGAGGAAATCCTTTACCTGAGCTAAATTGGTTCAAAGGCGACCAAAAAGTAATTTTAAAAAATTGTATTTTTATAAATCCTGTTCTTTTACCTGTGTTAAAAACATTAAAGATTTTTAAGCATGTTGCTAAATATTGGTCTTTTTTTTCACCCATCTAATTAAATGGGATGATCTCCCTGTAAATGAATATTAAAAGCTAATAAGTTATTCCTCTGCTAGGGCATCCAATTGTATATACATGGTTTCCACGCACCTGGAAAGTCATGGAAAATTATGGATTTAGACAATGGATTAATTTTGTCATGGAAAGTCTTGATTTTTCAAGTAAAATGAGTTAAAGTCATGGAAAGTCATGGACCTGCTAAACTACCGATTAAAAAAAATGCATTGAATTGTTTAATTCTATATTTACTTGTCATTTGGCTGAAGTTACTGAGTTTGGTATTTATGTATTATCCTATTGACCATATTACCAAGTAAAATTTGTTCACCAAGGAAACTCAAAGCAAGAAAGCTTAATGGGTGGGTAAATGTATATTATTCTGGTTTTTTCTTAAATTGTAGATTAAAATTTTATTAATATAATAATTAATATTTTTTAATAAAATTTAAGATTTTTGCACAAAATATAAGTTTATCTCTAGGGATACTGTATATAAACATTATAGAGTTATATTTGGGTATTATTCATGGTCACTTGGATAAGACCAAAGTACCCTGAATTCAAATTGGAAACATTTTGATTGAAAAATTGCTATATGATTAAACCTAGGTATGTAGATGTAGGTATGTAGATGTGTTGTATCTACATAACAACAATTTATTTTTATGTATGTGAGTTTATTAACACTTATAAAGTAAGTTTATAGTTTTTTTGTGATAAAATTCCTGTAATTTCCCTAAAAGCATATATTTTATTTGTATGTACATCAGAAGTTTTATTCATATATACTTTAACGAAAGCTTTTTAAAGTCATGGATTTGAAACATTTTATTCTGGCAGATACCCTGTATATAGCTTGATTATGGCTAAGTATTTGAAAATTTGTGTTGGTATATTTCATTTGCTATAGGAAGGTATTCAAGATATTGACATTCTTTCCTTTCAAAATAGGATATTAACCTGATGGCCAGGACTTAATTAAATATAAAACTTTAAAAACTAAAGACTTTAAATAACATTAGAATGCTATTCTGATTTTGTTACATTCTGTTTGAATATTGTTACTATTGTTACATCTGCAAGACATTAAAAAAAAAATTCACTTTAAAGTAAGGAAAGGCAAGTAGTACATATGCTTTTATTGATGAAAAAAGATTTATTACACATTATAGTTATTTTCAGCTTTAAACAGTGTATTATTTTAATTGCAAAATGTTTGAGACTTAAGTTCTATAGTTAAATGAGTAAAATAATAAATTTTTAAGTATTTATTTCTATTGGTTATTCTTTTAAATTTATATAAAAATGTTTTTGTTAAGGGCTTGGTTTCTTTTTCTAGTTTTAGTTATGTTATTATCTAGTTAAGTTATTATTTTGTTTTTATTGCTTTGAACATTAAGTGTCATAGAGATTATGTTTTAATGATTGCAATTAACTGTAGGATGAATTTTTATCTATATCTTGTTAAAAAAAGCTATATGCAACATCATTTTACTTTTAAAATCATTATATTTATCAAACAGGGTTCCCATGGTCCTTAAAAGTCCTTAAGAACTCCTTAATTTAAGTTTTCATTTTTAAGGGCCCTTAAAACTACTTAATTTTTGTCAAAGGTCCTTAAAACCTCCTTAATTTTTAAATTGGAATGTGATCAATTTCTGTATCGATGTGATCCACAGTCTCATGTGATTTCCTATCAGTTTTCTTATATGACAGCTTTTTTTGTTATTTACTTGTTTGACAAATAAATAATCTTTTGTGTACTTAAAAGGTTTAAAGTATAAAGTCAGCTGCCCTTTCCTAATAGCTAACAGTCCTGCAGATTTTAATTAAACAAAGCATGGAGGATAGGGGTTTGTAGATATTTCAGTTACTTATGGAAATTTAATTTTCCTTTCATTGAATGTAATAGAAAAGTTTAAAACTTTCTTCTTTCCCAGGCAACGCCGGGTATAATCAGCTAGTATATATATATATATATATATATATATATATATATATATATATATATAAACTCTTATATAAATGTATATATCAGTCATTTTTAAACCCTCAGGAAGTACTGTTTATAATATTGTTTTTATTCATAATTTATTTTTAATTTGATCACTCAAAAAACTTTAGATGTACATTTTTAAATTAGGTTTTGTCAATAGAGTTAGGTTAATAGATTTATTTTATGTTAATTTTTAGGCATTTTTAAAAATTTGATTCTGAAATATTGTAGGGCATTTATTGAACATGCCTTGTGGGGTTCATAATCATTAAAATATGTTCGTCAGGAGATAGGGTTTATGCTGTTATGTCATGTATTTCAAGTAGGTCCTTATAAAAAGTTACTTTGGTCCTTAGAAAGTCCTTAAAAAGTCCTTAATTTTTGTTCTGGAGAAAGAGTGGGAACCCTGATCAAAAGACAAAATATGAGTAAGAATTATGGGAACCTTTCATATTTAACGATACATTGAATCCTTAGGTACTTTAAAAATATTTGTTTGAATTGAATTTAGGCATAAAATAGTGTATACGTAATAATTATCAGACTCTTCAGTTTAAACTCAGTGAAATTTTTTGAAGTGAAATTATTAAAAACAGTCATCCTGAAGTTGACTGATTATATATCGTTTGTGCTAATTTTAATTATTTATGTTAATTTTCCTTTCTTATACAGCTTACTAGCTCTGAAGCATCAATTACTGGAACGATAGTGTCGAAAGAATTAACCCTAATTGCTGAAGCTAGTGATAATGGGGTAGAATACCACTGCAAATCAACCAGCAAAGCTTTACCTGAACCCTTGGTTTCATCAATTACTCTGACTGTGTACTGTAAGATTTTAAAATATTAATGAATTATCTAATTTTTAGTTTCACCATCGTAGTTCATACCTTAGGGTAAACAGATTTTATTTGAATTAATTAATTCATAGTTAAAATAAAATGAAATCTTGATCTGTCATTTCTGTATAATTCATTTTCCAACATTTATCATTTAGTTCTTTTAGTCCTGAGTTTATTCACATCGAATAAGTGTTACTTTACCAACATTCATCGGTCCAGGATTCTTCATTTCCCTCTCATATATATCAATGAAAGAATTTGATCTTATCTGTTTGTCTTGAACTTTTTTCTTGGAACTTTTTTAATAATATTACATTATGAAAGCATTTCAAATTTTATTGATGCCTTAGTTTCCCTTTTTTTTTGGGGGGGGGGGGAGACTGTCTTTTGACCTTCAATCATTGGAAATAAACAAATGATAGATTATGGTTAGATTACACCAAAAGCAAAGAAAAAAAACACAGTCTTTGAAACATAAATATTCAAATTAATAGAATAAAAAATAAAAACAATAAAATATGAAATTACCCCTTTTTACTCATTAAATCAGTGTCACCATGCTGTCAGAGAAAAAATTTGTTGTGATATTTAAAAGTAATTTTACCTTAAAAAAAGTGGGAAAAGCAAAAAACTTTGAAATTTTGCAGGTGGTCATTAATATGACCAGGGACCAGTCATACAACCTAGTATATATATATGGTTCACATAAAAATTAAATTATATATATATATATATATATATATATGTATATATATATATATATATATATATATATATATATATATATATATATATATATAAAATTCATGACAATATTTTTATAACTCCTTGAAGGTTGAGACATTTAATAAGTACTATAAATTAGTCATCTGTGCTGGAAGATATGCATATTACTATTAATTCTGATTATGTATTGTAATTTTTAAATTACTGATGTTTTGCCTGTAGTATTAGGTTTGAGTGAAGATAGCTTAGAGAACATTTTTTTTTATATGCTTGAATAAATTTTCTTAAAAAAAGTAACAAAAACTTTTGATGGTAATGTTATGATTCTTATTTTATATCTGTTTGTATGTTATTTATATGTGATTTCTCATAAAACTTGGGAATGTTAATCATTATAAAAAATAGAACCATGTAAATTTATGCATGAATAGTTATAAATGACACATCAAACTACTTAATTATGATTTAGACAGAAATGTTATTTTAAGAAAGAGGGTATTGTTTCTCATTTCCTTACATTTTCTTTACATTATTTAACTACTAGTATATAGCCCGTCATATGACGGAATCAGTAAATTTTTCATTTTCTAGAATTGTATAGTACCTTATGAGGCAGGTAAAAAAAGGTTTGTTTTTTGGCTGAGAATTATCTGGTACACGCTCAATAATTTGTTTATCTTCATGTGCAGTTTAGAATCCCGTTGAATACATTTAGAAAGATAATTCAAAGTTTTCTTAGCTATGTCGAAATTATCATTAAGTTCTTCAGATTTTCTTTTTGCCACAGTAATTAATAGAAGTAAAGGAATGAAACTGTCGCCCCGGTAGGCATGGGCCGAGCCCTCTAATCCAGAGATTTCTTTCAATAAGCACAAAAATGAAGGCGAGCAGAAAAATTAACAGTTAAAAGGTAAAAGGACACATAAAAATAGACAAGAAGAAAGTTTAAGGATAGAAAACATGAAATGTTTATGTGGCCAGGAACATCCGTACAAAATACGTGAATTTAATATAATAAAAATAATAAAACCATAAAAAGTTGAAAAAATAGTAAAAATTTATTTTTAAAATAATAAAGCAACTTCAGGAATAAGAATTTTTTTTTTTAAAAAAAAGTAGAAAATATTAAATTTAGACATTTAGAAAAATTTAGCAGCGTCGAGGACAGAACTGTCAACCCCAGAAGTACGGTAACCAAATGGGTAGACACTCTACTGAGCATGCCATGCCTACATATGAGGAAGGTACTAAATAGAATATATGAGAGTTGCGTACATGATAGAATGGAAAGAAGAGACTTTAATATTGACAGTGATTATTTGGTTGTATATATGAATGATATCCAAAATGATAAATTTAATCTTCTGCTCTTAACAGGGGAGAATAAGGCTTGAAATAATACCATTAAATGTTCAAAAAGTGTATGATGGGGTGAAATTCGAACTCGCTGTGAATTTTGCTAACCCTAAGTCATAAAAAATCCAATATGGATTCCTTTATCCATTCGAGGTACAACTGTTTCATAAATTCACGGACAGGCAACTTAGGCTATTATTATATAGGAGATAATATAAACGACTACTACCATTGCAGACAAATTCTAAATCATGCAAAAGATGTTTTTAAAATGATTTAGTTTGATTAGAAAATTGAAGTTCAGAATTCCAGTATAACTTTTGATGTAATTGAGTAAAAAAGTATGTATATTTATAGAGAATGGTTTTTACATCAAATTAAATTCATGAACATAAGAAAGCTTCTATACTTTTTTTGATGTTATAACATTTTTTGAAGTAAATAAAATATTTTTCTAGTATATATATCTATCCAAAGTTTATTTTTATGTTTTAAACATTTCTACTTGTAGAAGGCAATGTTAAATTTATTCATAATTAAAAGTTTCATATTTAATAAAATGTTCAAATTTTTTTATAAGGATTAGGAAAATGCTTTGTAACGAGAGTTGTTTGAATCATGTTATATGCTTACTTTAAAAACTTAATATTATTTCTTATTTTCTAATTTTAACACTTTTTTTTAGTTCCGCCAACATTACCAACTATTAAAATTAAACCAAAGAAACCAAAGGCTGGATCTCAGGTAATTTTTATTTCATAAAAAAACTAATTATTTTTAAAATGTATTTTTTAAAGTTGTATGTTCATATTTACATACAACCACTTTTTTAATTCTACAAGTTTTGTGATATAAAGTAGAATCAATATACATTGGTCAATTTTTTTAATTAAAAAAGGGTTCATTTTTATACGCAATATTGCATATGATATTGCCCAAGTTAAATATGGGGAAATTTTTTTTTCAGAGTAGACTAAAATACAAAAAGGAAAAATTTAAGAGAATTTTAAGAAAAAAATAATTTATTCTAAAATTTTAACTGTAAATATATCTCTAGGTTCATTTATCATTAAAAACGCAATACTTTAACTTTATGTATTTTAAGATGAAATTATTTATGAATATCCACAAAAACCTAAACAAACATCATCACCTCTTTATCTTTAGATAATTTTTACCACTATTCACAATGGCACTATCTATTTGCAATCTTTTGTAATATTAGAATTTGTATCAAAAAAGGAAGGCACTGCAAAGCTTAAAATGAACATTCTGTCAAATGCATGTTCTAATTCATTTGTAATGAGTTCTTCTAGTTAAGTAATAGTAAGTTTTAAATGGATTCTTATTATGCAAGTTCTAGTTATGCAGTTCTTATTATGCATTCTAGTTATGCAAGTTCTAGTTGATACCTTTGCTATCATGGGCTTCATAGCCAGAACTGGCATTAAGCAGTAAGTTGTGGTCTCATTAGCTCTTGTGTAACAAAAGACTGTAATGCTCCAAACAAAACGTAATTAAGTATGAAAGCCCTCATTCCTTACATAATTCTATGTATCCCAATGGAGCTGATCCGAACAATGACCGAATGGTTAGGGTGCTGGCCTTCGGAATCGAAGTTCATGGGTTCAAATCCCACTGCAGCATGGATGTTTGTAGCCATTTGGAATCAGCTTTAAGCAGTAGGTCCCGGTCTTATCAGCCCTCGTGTTGCAAAAAGTAGACTGTAGCGCTCCAAACCAAACCCAAACCCAATGGAGCTGAAACCATCATTTAAAATAGCAGTTGATTTCATGCCAGATAGGGCAAGTATGTTACATTCACAATGGCTATTGTAGTTGTAATCCAGGCTTTTAGGCTAATATTCAAAACTTTCCTTTTGTAAATGATGTCCTTTATAAATATTTAAAGGATATGTCCTGTAGCATTATATTGGGATTTGGGTGGCCAAGGAATTCTATCTTCTTGTGAAATGGTCATTCAAAGAACTGTGAACAATGAAATTCCAAGGAACTGGTGTCTAATTTTGTTGCAAAAAGATGGGGTTGACGTTTTACAGCTTGCAGAAATAAAAAAATTTCCAACATGTCTAATTATATGGAAAGACATGTTTTTTCAGTGAAAAAAAGGGCCAATGATGCAGTCGTACATAAATCCACACATTAACTTATTAGGTGTCTCTTTGAGCTTCACAGTATCATGGCTAATATAAAAGAAAATATATAAGTTATTCTATGCATAAACGCTATATGTTTGTGTATATCTTCATTGTTTTATGAATTATTAAACATCAAAATGGGTCCAATCTTTTTATAAATATTTTATATCATAGAATCATTCTAACTTTTTCTAGGTTCGTCTGACATGTGAATGTAGTAGCAGTAATCCAGCTGCTAATATTTCATGGTGGAGCTCTGGAATCAAAGATGAAGTTTTAGGTCTTCCTACTAATACTGTAACTGCTGCTGGAGATAATAAAGGCTTTACAACTAAGTCGGTTTTATTGGTTAATGTAACATCTGAGCATGATGGCTCAAAATTTATTTGTCAAGCAACAAATGAAGCAATTCAACAGAGTTCTCATGATGCAGTTGTTTTATCAGTGTTATGTGAGTAGATATTATACTCTATTTATTCTGTGACTAAGGCAATTACTAAAGTTGAACCAAATATTTGCTTGTTTTGATTTTCATGTATATAAATTAGTTTATACTATATTTACTTGTTTATAATGCATTTAAAACAATTAGCATCAATACTCGTGCATGTAATTATCATTTCTTATGTAACTCATGGTGCATGCACTGAATAATTTTAACTGAATCCTGCAATCACATGATATATGAATAAAAATAAAAGAATTTAAAGAAGAAAATGATAATATTTTATATATTTTATCGAATAGAAATAGTCCTTCATTTATATTCCATTCCTATTACACTTTTTATATACAACAGTTCTAGCACTTAACTTTTAATGATGAATTTCCGATTTTAAGAACATTTCCCACTTTTTTTTAATATTACACTGCCCACTACTTAAACAGACAGGCCAACTACTCTGGATAAATGAGAAAATTTAATAACTCCGGAAACTTCTCAGATTTCTCCGGAAAATAGCAAAACTTTTGAACAGCTAAAAGATTATAATTCAGCAATTAAATACAAAGTATTGCAAAAAATAATGCTGACTATTACTCTTTTCACACAGTAATGCTGCATGTTAAAAGTTTTCAGTAGTGTGCGAAAAATGAAACTAAATTTAGCTCAAATTTGAGTAGACAAACTCTAGAATCCCTTATGATAGAAAACTAGAAATATTTGAATCAGGGTCAATGTTGCTATAAGAAATTCTTCTGAAAAATAAGTTGTTAAAACTAAAAAAACTACTCATAAATTTTTAAGTTCATAAATTTTAATTTATCTTTTACAATTTACTACTGTGTAAATGTTTTAAATTTAATTTTAATTTAGAAATCAATAAGATATGTATTTATGTATAATCTGAATTCAGCATGTTAAAATTACAAATCACGCTGTTACTCCAGGCACAAGTGCGTGAATGTTGGTATGACTGTTTAAATACTGCAGTATAGCTAGTTATCTTCCTCATCTTATTAGCATATTGTCACTAAATACTCTTTTTGTTTAGTATGGAAATGAGTAAAGAAAATGCAAACTCTCATATAACACCGTATAATAAAGTGAAGGTAAAAAGTTTTAAATTTTTTAGCCCCCAACAGTCTAACAAAACCCTTCCAATGAGCTGAGACATCCAATAACAAATGTGAAGGTCTTTGTTTAGAATGGAGTGATCTTTAGAATGACTTTGAAAGTGTATGGGATCTTATTTCATTGGGTTGTTGCAGTTGGTTTACATTCTGTTAAGCCACTTTAATGGCATATTTTCTGTGTGCATTGCACATGTAATTTTTTTTTTTTTTTTTGCCATTTTTCTTGAAAAAAAAATAGGGTCTGCACTGTACACACATGTACATTATATATTAAATAAAAACGGTAACTTGAGTATTTATTTTCAAGGTCTCCAGCAACCAGAAAAACTGGGAATTATTAGGGAATTTAGCAATTCCGAAAATATCTGTGAAATTATGAATTTTTTTTCAAAAAATCAAAAAATTTTCTACAAAAATAAAATAAATAAATAAATAAATAAATAAATAAAAAATAAAAAAATTTAATCAAAGATTTTTTTGTGCATTCTTTTTAAAATGTATATTTGCTTCTAAAGGAGAATGTGGAGAAACAACACAAGGAATCTTCAGAAAATGTGAAGTAATTGAAGCTCAAAAGAAAAAGAAAAATTGATAAAAAGCAATTGGAACAAACAAATGTCGATAATGAAAAAGTAGCTAACAAGGAAATAAATACTATTATGGAGCAAATTTAATCTTTAAAACAGTAATATACCATTTTTAATTAATCTGTTAGGATACATTATTTAAATATAAATACAATATAAAAAAGCAAAATGGCAAGATTTGTCATTTAAAAAAAATTATTTTAGCAAAATTATTTAACCTGGTGTTAACCACAGAGGTTATTTTGGACACCCCACAGACAGCAAAGAATATTTCTAGGTTTTAAATGCCTTGGGATTTTATTTGTTTCTAATAAAGTTTTTGACTTTATTTAACCCGTTTGCGACCAACTTTCTCATATATGCAACACAGCGATTCCACTCTTATCAGCCCAACATTGCCTCCACGCGATGATCTCTGGTTGATATTGAGAGATCAGTGTCATATGTGCGTAATCAGAAATCAGAACATTTTGTTTAAATTTTTAAATGCTAGATTTAATAACGAGATGGCATTAAACAGTAATGGTCTACTCGTATAGCATTTACGTGCTGGTCCTCTAGGGGTTAAAAGTAAATATATATTTAAAATAGTTTTATAAAAAATTGAAAGAAATTGTTCATTAAATAGTATAAATTTATCAGGGAATAAATTACAAATTACAGAGAATTTCTAAATGGTTTTCTCTTGGACACCCGGATTTGACTCTTAAAAGTGCAATAGGAAGTAACTAAGGTTTCAGGTAAATTCAACTTACTTACATTTTAAAATAAATTTGTGCTTTTAATTAAATGTTAGTACATTTTATTTTCAGATAAGCCTGTTTTTAAAATATCTGATCAAACTGTATTTGAAGTCAAAGAGAATGATTCATCAATTATTGATATCACAGCCAAAGGCAACCCAAGTGATATATCATATAAATGGAAAAAAGACAATGAAACAGTTTGGGAAGGCTCAATATTCAACATAACATCAGCTGAGAGGAGCTTGACAGGGACATATACATGCATTGCCAAAAATGATGCTGGAGAATCTTCTATAAAAGTTGTTTTAAAAGTTTTGTGTAAGAATTATAATTTTTTCACTTATTTCATGTTTATAATTTTTACAATGTAATTTTAATATTTTGTCAAAAAAGTTTGTTGATTAGAATTTAAATTTACCTACAACTTTTGCATTTTTATTCTCCCTTGTCTAAGATTATAGCTTTGTATAAGTCATAATATGATATAAAGTAAAACCTTCATACAATGATACTTAGAGGACCAAATAAAGTTATTGTTAGAGGGGGATATTTCATTATACTGAGGAATGATATAATATCAGTTTAGAAGACTTGAATTATGGCTTTTTCTTATGTTTAGGACATAGTTATAAACATTAAGAAAAATTATTAAGTTGTTAAATATTGTCAAAATGTACTATATATATATATATATATATATATATATATATATATATATATAATATATATATATATATATATATATATATATATATATATATATATATAATATATATATATAAATAAATAAATATATATACAAAATGCAGTAAGATTTACACATCTGGGAAATGTGTAAAGTTTTTTGTTTATATTTTCACTGTTAAATCAACTAACAAAATATGGATATAAAAGTACAAGATTATCTTTTTTTCTGGGTACTTAAAAACTGAAATATAGTTGCAAAGGAACAAAAAATAACAATTAGTCATAAAAAACATCATTTTAGAGAGGTATTGTTATAAAGTATATTGTTAAATCAAAAGGGAGGACATTAATATATTGTATACCAATTCCTTCGGACTGTAAGATATTGTTATTATAAAGGGATATAAGTTTGTATTGGGTATTGTTGTAACAAGGTTTTAGTTCCTATAAAGAGTTTACTCATACCTAGAATAAAGGGCTTTTGTTATATTTTGAAATTAATTATATAAGTAGTCCTCCAAAGATTTTACTCATCTAAAATAAAGGATATATATTATATTTCATAATTATATTTATGCAATACAGCAATTATTTCTTAAATATATATTTTTAATCTGTTTCCATAGAAGAATCTCAAAGTTTCAAATTTTTATTTCATTATTGTCTGTACTTAATTTTTATTTCTAATATGTCATTCCTATTCATTTTAATAACTTTATTTAAAACAGTTCAATTTTACTGTAGGTGTGATGTCATCTAAATTAAAATTTGTTCATATCTGTCTGTATGTATGCTCAACTATTCAAAAATGGCTAGGAAATTGGGGTTGAGACACATATCCATATATTAAAAAAATTCAGGGGAATTCATTTCATCAAGTTTCATATCTGTATGGCTAAGCCGCAGTATTTCAGATGGCAAAGGCAGCTATCTCGTAATTAGAGGATTGCAGGTTTAGAGCTCAAGCCAGCCAATGGTACACTGTGTTCATTAATGGTGGCTGGGGTACCTAAAATAGGTTTGTGGGCTTTCAAGTTCCAAAATGATAACTCTGGAGGTGGCAGGCCAAGCCTTCTATAGGTCATCTTATCTCCAAACTCTGCTGATTCCTTGTCCAGTGCATTCTTATCTCATTAATTAAAAATGTCATTAATGGTAGTTGTAATACTAGACCCAAGATGCATGTTTGTGCGACATGGACACCTGCATATTTTTTTATGGCAGCTGAAGACAAACTCATCGAAAGAAGGTAGAAAAGCTACTACCCCAGGGAGATGAAAGTTCACCAGGAGGGGGAAAGATGCCACTCCTGCCCCCGCCAGCTGCAGAGGAGAAGATGGGCATTTTCTCAGGGAGGGGAAAGCCTGGCTAAGAGGGGGTGGAGATTCCACCCTGGCCCTTGGCAACAGCAGAGGAGGAGATGCCCGCTCAGAATGATATAGAACAGACATTGGTAGAGGAGAGCTGAAACTGAAAGAGAGAGTTGCAAGCCACTTGGCACTATTTGGTTATACTTAGTGTTTTTCAGTCATGTTTGTGGTTAACAATGTTCAATGTACATATGTTCAATAATTGTAAATAATAAATACTTAGCCCAGTATATGGTCGCTGCAGTATTTAATTGCTGGCAGGACAGGCTTTAGCGAACCCACAATACCTGCTCCAATAACAATAGGCAAGTAAGTACAGAAACAAGGTGTGCAGTCATCGAGAAAGACAGCTGCAGACATACCGATGTTTAATAGTAGCTGGGTAATGGTAGCTGTAAAATATATTCATGGTCATAATGTCATCCAAGTTCTCAGATGATACCTCTGGGGGTTTTAGACTTAGCCTAGGTGTCTTCTGCTTTATCCTTGCTTCCAAATTATGAGGACTCACTTTGTTGATTTGTGTTATCCCAAGGGAGTAATGTTGGTTGCTTGAATGATGCTACCATGATAAAATAGCCAACAAATATCTGTGGCTTGGTAGTGGCAAATACTATAAAAACAAGTTCCACCACATTGGAAATAATGCTTTGAAAAATTTCATAGGTGTTTGTACAAGTTTATTTGACGAATAACAAAAGTATTAAAATTGTCTTGTTAGCTTTATCTGAATATATGTTTCTATAAACAGGAAATTCAAAACATTTTTTTATGCTGTACAATTAAGTTATTTTAAGTTTGTTTAAATTTTCACTACTTTTAGAAAATTTTGTATTATTTTAATAAATTATCTTTTTATTTTTCAGATCCAATGATTATACTGAAAGATGTAGGGGAAAAAGTTATAATAGCTGAGCCTTATTCTAATGTCAAATTAGAATGTACTGCTACTGGCTATCCTTTGCCTGAGAATACTATAAAATGGAAGCGAGATGGTTTTAATATGCAAGATCGAACTGAAACTATTGCTAGCTCAAATGGAAAATCCATTTTGATAGTTAAGAATGTCACAAAAGATATTGCAGGTGCTTTTACATGTGAAGCAAATAATGGTGTAGGCTCAGCTGATACTTGGAAGATGATTATTTTAGTTAAACGTATGTATATGTGCATATTTTGAACTTATTTAAGTATATTTGATTGTTAAGTATATTTGGTTTTATTTGATTTACTCCAACTCCAATGTGGAACTAAATGTGTAAGGAAATGCTTCAACAGTTTATATATTTTTTAAAACAATAAGCACTTATTATATTTTTTTTATCAATGCCAATTCTTTTCTAAGAATAAAAAATCAGACAATGCACTCAGAAATACTCTTGTTCTATTTTGATTCATTAATTTGTACATAGGCCCGCACGGTTATGTATAGTTTTGTGTTATGACTAAAAATTAGCGTGATTATTCATTAAATTCAAAATTTATCTCTTTCTTCTAACAGACAAATTAAAAGTTATTTTTATCTGGAGAAAATGCAAACAGAATATTATTGCTCTTTGGCATTAGCTTGTAGTTAGCATGCTGGAAATGAAATTAGAGTGTTGAAATGAAATCATAGTGTCCTAAATAAATTTCAAAAGTAGGTACTGTGAAAACAGTGTGATTATAATGTTAGCATTTGAGTTATAAAGTATCCATATCATTTTCATGGCATACTAACAAATGGATAGAAGAAAAATAAAAGTGTTTGCTCGCCAGTGACTGATTTTGAGTTTTCCTTGCTTTTGTGATGAATTAAATAAATAAATGCCATAATTAGTGAACTGGATCCAAACCTGTGTGTATTAAAGGATTTCAAATGTATTAACTGATCAAAATAATTGTCTAACATTTTATACAGTTTAACCTCGAAAATCCGGAAAGTTTGGGACCACGGCACTTCTGGATTTTGGAATTTTCCGGATTTTAGAGGTCTGTTAAAAACCGATTTTTAATGGTAATATAACAACAGACAAACTGTATTTTTTTATCCATGAGCATAAATGATGATCCCATTAAAAAATACACCAAAGCAATTGTGCAGAAATTAGTTATACATTTAAAAACACTATACAAATATAATTTACAGTACATATCACCATACATTAATTAATAATTTCAAAATATCCATAGTTAAAAAAAATGACAAAGCTTTACTCTATTTTTTTTAACATTTCAGTAATAGATAATTGTTTCATTGATTTTCGTTTATGGCAGATTAATTTCTCTCTTATTTTATACATACTTTTTTGTTTTTATACTTATTACTTACTATTACTTACTATTATATTATTATTTTTATACTTGTACTTATTTTTATTCTTTATTTTTATACTTTATACACATAATCTCTTGTTCATTAATAAAGTCCCTTTGCTCAAAGTTTTTAATAGCATTATTAAGGTTTTCAATTATATCGTTAGTAGGCATTTTCCCCCCTAATTTCTATAATTTATATATATATATAGAACTTATGGGTCCTTGGGACCTGCGATTTTGGAGGCATACATTTTATTTTCTTTTGTAAGGGTGGCATATAAAGCGAAAATTGCTGCTCACTGGGGGGAGGGAGTATTTATTTAGTTGTAATGTCATGTGGCAGTATTTTCAAGCCAAAACATATGTTCATACAGAAGAATTTACTACTTTCCATGAGAAATGTGAAAATTGCTTGCAATTAAGATTTTAGTAAAAATTAAAGCTGGAAACTGGAAAATGTCTGGATTTTGGAGATTTCCGGATTTCATAGGTCTGGATTTTCGAGGCTCAACTGTATATGTAAATATATTCTGTGTATAAGGCTGAATGGGTTATCAATTTTTTTCTATTTAGATGAACCTATAATTAAGGATCTGGATAGTTATAAAACCATTTTTACGGATCGTAAAAAAAGTGTGGAACTGCAATGCAAAGCTGAAGGTGTTCCTGAAGTTATATTCTCTTGGTCTCTGGAAGGTGTAATGATTTCTGAGAAAAATTCTCGCATTAAACTTGAGACAACAAAGCTGGATCATTTTATGTGGAAAAGTGTCCTCACTATCAACGATGTAAATATCAGAGACTTTGGGGAGTACAAGTGTGTAGCTCGAAATGAAATAGCATTTGACACTGCTGAAATTAGTTTGATGCCAGATGGTAAGAAATTTTTTAAAACTTCCATTTATAATGTAGAAAACATTAAAATCATCCAAAAATTCTACCTAAAAATTTTGATTGATCTTCACATTTTGGCCGTGATGAATCTGGAAATATCCTTTTTGCCAGTATGTCTATATTTGTGGGCCTGTGTGTGAACATGATATCTCGATTTAAAGAATCTAAATTTTGAATACATATAGTACAGCAAAATTGTAGTTTTCAATCAACTTTTGGGATATGTCCAGTTAATATCTTATTATAACTATGTATGTACATCTATTTTCTCACAAACAAAAGAATACTGAAATGTGTCAAAAGTACCTAAAAAAAAAAGAAAATGGTCTAAGGAAGCCTTTTCAGCTGTTTATATTCTGAAATTCTAATAACTCAAACTAATAAATAAAAATTGACAAAAAAAATTTTATGTGAACATTCATTTTTATTGTTGTTAAAATAAATAACATAAAATTTAATATTTAATGTTACAATAAAAATATAAAAATTAATATTGATATTTAATATTAAAATAAGAAATTAAACAAAATTAAATATTAATATTTAGTATTAAGAATAGCATAAAATTTAATATTATTATCTAAAAATTCATTCTCGGTCTTGTGTAATATTCTTGAGTAAATGTGTAAAGTAATTTAAAACAAAAATGTTAGAATTTAAATAAAAAATTTAAAAATTAAAATTCTTACTTAAAAAATTAATTTTGATCAAATATGGAATTTAAAAACATTTTATACCTAAAAGAATATTTTTATGTTAAATTACAATACAGCAATTACAATACTTAACTCCAGAATTCTTTTTCAAGGGGGGAGGGGGAGCTTCAACCCATCAAATAATAGAGATAAATAATTCAATTAAGCCCCCTTGTCCCATTTGGCTATAGCTCTGGTGTTGTATTTCAGTTCCAATATTGCAATCAATTTTTTTTTCTTTTAGTGAAATGTTTTGTAACATATCAACACATCTGTATGATTCATAAAACTCCTTCTATTTGTTTGTTTTCTTTCTCAGGGGCACCTGATCCTCCAAATGTAATTAAAGTGACCAATATAACCAAAAATGCTATCTTCCTCGAGTGGATTCCTGGTTTCAGTGGGGGACATAACCAGACACACCGTGTTCGATTCAAATCGTCAACTGAACCTGCTGCTAGTTACATTGATGTATATCCACCTTCAGCACATTCTACATGGGTGACAAATCTCAAGCATGAAACAGAATATGAAATAGCTATGATGGCCTTTAATACCAAGGGACCTAGTCCTTATTCGACTGATAAAATAAAAATTAAAACTTTAGGTAAGTAATTTTGTGTTCTTGTAAAAACTAGCTGCTTTAGACCCAGCTTTTAGTCTAGGTATATATAATTTGTGACAACTCATGTATTTTAAAAGACTTTAATAGGCTTAATTTGAAATAATTAAGACATATAAAAATGATATATTGTCACGATGATACGCATGAATACACCATTTAACCTAACAGATGAATTTATTGAAGCAAAGTAGCAGCTCGCAACTTTACCAGATCAAGAAGTTGCCTACAACTAGTGGGTATCAGCTATTATAACCGAACAGAATATTCGAGAAATAACTAATTTACATAATAAAGAAAGCTCTAGAATGTTCGAGAAGATAAGGCAACAATAAATAACATTTTAAAATTAAAAACCCATACTTTGGATCAACCGCCATGGCAAGCATCGAACCCACAAACTTTGGGTCTGGATCTTGTGCTTTGACCATTCGGCCACTGAGCTCATTGGCAAAGTTTCTTTATGCGGAAATATTTTGTAATATTCAGCAATTTATCTTTGTATCCAGCTTGGGAATACCCATTTTTGTAATATTATAGTTGTATTCAATTCTTATAATGCTTTTCATAAAACAAAACTAAAAGTATTACTTAGAACAGTGTTAAGCTGTGAGAAATTCAAAAGTGTTTCCAAAATAACAGTAAGAAAAATTGTCATTAATCACAAAGAACTTAATAATGTAACTAATCCTCCATTTAAGCCGTACATTTGGCACAATTTTGATTGGACTAAAATTTTAAATTGGATTTTTTCTTTAATTTTTTCTTATCTTAGTTTTAAAAAAATATTTAAGAGCACATTGTAAGCAATTTTATCTTTAAATAATTATCTGATTGCTAAGTAGCAAACTAGCTAAATTTTTTTTAATGCATTAAATTGGAAGAATAACATTACATGCACTGCCATCTACTGACAACTGGTAATATCAATATCAATTACACTGTCATATCATGTGTTAGAATGGGTGGAAGTTGTTTTAATATTTGTTGTAACTGTATAGGGCACAAGTTTCCAAATTTTCTTGATCATCACCTCCTTTTATAAGAAAAAGAAGTATTTGAGCACCCCTATTCCATAACAGCAATTAACTGTTCAAAATATTAAGTATTGTATATTATATCTATTTTATCTACCTATCTATTAAGAATCACAGTAGATTTTCACATTGACTGGCAAATTTTAAGAAATTTTTTCTTTTTTATTTGATTCTAATCAACGTAAAAAAAAATTCATTAACTTTGCGAGTATTTATCTTCAAATAATTCTCTGATTGCTAAGTAACAAACAAACTAGCTAACTTTTTTTTCGTGGATGAAATAAGTTAATAAATTTCATGAAATCACCCATTACTGAGAACTAGTAAAAGAATTTTTTTAAATTTTGCTGGGATATGTGTGTTAGAATGGGTTAAAAGATTCTTCATTACATTTCGTCATCGTTTTTAAAATTTTTAAATATTTTTTACAACAAAAGATTTTACACAAGAAAGGGTTTGTGTTATTGACCAACGCCTTTTCCAACAGAGAAAATTAACTGTACAAAAAAAAAAAACACATATATTTATCTATATCTTCTAAAAGAATCACAGAAATAGAAATTAATTGAAAAGCCATCAAATGTAATAAAGGAAATGTTCACTAAAAATTTAATAAAGTCAGTAAGAAAATAAATAAGATGGTTGTGGTTGGTGGAATTTTAACAATTTGTTACTGTTGGGTTCCAATTTTATCAACACCATCTGTAAATCTTCTTGTTGAGTAGTGTTCCTTTTCTTCAACTGTCAACTAGCTATAGCACTGAATCCATGTTCAATCAAAAATAATGAAGGAAATACAATTAAAATTTTTGTACTTTATCCCAAAGGTGACCAACAGTGGCCTTTAGTGGAATTCAGGAAATTTATAACAAAAAAAGAATATTGTTGTTATGGTAAATATGAGCCATGGTAGTTCAGTTGGCAAAGACAGCAATATCGCAACTGGAGGGTTATAGTATCGAGGCTCAAGCTGCCCAAAGATCCACCGTGTTCATTAATGGTGATTGGGGTAGATAAATTAGGTTGGGGTCACAATATCCATGGTGATTATGCAATTTGCCGAAGGTTGACGTCATACGCATAATTTCTGATGAAGGCCATTGGTGTAATTTTCAGTCCTTGTAAATAATATTTGTATATAATTTAAATATTGTAATGTATTTTAACATATTGTAACATGAATTCATTCATCTGTATGGATATTTATAAAGTTTTATGATTGTCATAATTTTATTTGTGGCAACACATTATCTTTGTATATATGGAAATATCTGTATATGTTGTCTGTCTACATAAGAGTCAGTGTGCCAGTAGCACTAAGCTCGGTTGCATCGAGGGTGCTGATGTTTGTTTATGATGATGTTTATTTATTGTTTTCATCTTAAATAAATGCCTGTGTCTAGAACTAGTTTTATTTAACTGCACCATGGGAATCCCTTCTGAGCATGGTTTTTATTTGTTGTGATCCCTGCAGATACGTCTTTTAGCATTGTCAAACCATAGCAGGGATCCCCATATGTCCTTTAAATAATCAAAGATACCTCGAGAGATGACATTTCAATCCCTGGGGTTTGCCAAAGAATGGCTGAATGGTTAAAGCACTGACCTTTGGAACCGGAGTTTGTGGGTTCGAGTCCCACTGAGGCATGGATGTTCGTAGCCATTCAGAATCGGCTTTAAACAGTAGGTCCCAGTCTCATTAGCCCTTGTGTTGCAAAAAGTAGACCGTAGTGCTCCCAACCAACCAACCAACCAACCAATCAATCCTGGGGGTTTCTGTTTCATTGCTGTTTCTAAAAAAATGTAATTCAACTTTGTATTTTTGTGTTGTCACTGAGTAATGCTTCCACATATTCGGTGCCTTTTTTTTAACTTCAAAAAGGTCTTCACAATCTCTTTCTTTTTTTTTTTTGCCATTGCATTAGAAAAAAAAATCATGCTTATATCAACTACTGTTTCTTGACTGTATTACAAATTTGTTTGTATTGCTACTTATAGAAGTTTCAGAAATGGGGGTCAGTATTGCCCCTTTTTTGACTTGGATCTATAGGGTATTCAAGATCTCTTTCTCTTTTTTTGCCATTATGTAGAAAAGCCAAAGAGGAGATATTCAGAAAGCATATCATAACATATTCATGTAAATTTCTTTTATGTGAATATCTGTAATGGAATTTTTTTTATGTTAGGATTTTTAGATGGCGCTTATAGAAGTAGATATAAGATTTTTTCAGCAGCACTTGTATGAAATGCTCATAGGATCTATAGGGACATTGTTTTTACTTTGATATTTAACATAGTTTTTTTTTTTACTTGCTTGTATTATCGAATACCAATTATTAATATTCAGAAGGTAAAAACACCTTTTAAATGTTAAGTTTATCATAAAATGTTACTCTTCAATGAATCATGACAGATAAGTCACAAGTATTTTCATAGTAGTTTTTATCTTTGTAAAAGAGTTCAGCTTATTGTTAAAGAAATTTATTTTAATTAGTTTAGTACTTTTAATGATAAAGTGTTTTTATAGAACATTACACATTTAATTTTAAATAGTTGAAAATGACCTTTATAAGACCAGTTGAATTAATTTTAATAAGTTTTTAATTGCTACTTTTTACAAAGTAATATAATATTTCATTATTTCTCCTAAAGATGTTAATTGCTTTATTTATTTTTCACCATTTCCTGTGTGTTTATGTGTAGTCTAATATTTATTCTTTTCTTCAAGAAAAGTCAAAATGACCAGTTTGTCATATATAACATCATCCTTAGTATCTTATAAGAATTGATTGCACATTGTATCTGTTAGGTTGCTTTCTTAGTAGGCTTGTATAGGGGATAAACTTACATTTTCCTTATACAGTAAAGCATCATTTATATATTTATCATTTATATTTAATTAACATTTATATCACAATCTCAATGCATTCACAAGCAATATAACTAATTAACTTTCTAGTATGTAATATCACATTGACCAACCTTAGTGAAAAGAAAAATCGGATCTGTAATATTAATATTGCATGTGTGCTTTTTTGTGGTTATTTTTCACCTTAGTATATCCAACATTATACATGCTGCAACTGCATCCCAATAAATAAAATATCAAATGGAGGTAATGTATCTACTTTTAGAGCCGAACGATGGCCGAATGGTTAGGGTGTTGGCCTTTGGAACTGGAGTTCGTGGGTTCGAATCCCACTGTGGTATGGATGTTCATAGCCGTTCAGAATCGACTTTAAGCAGTAGCTCCCGGTCTCATTAGCCCTCATGTTGCTAAAAATAGACCGTAGCACTCCAAACCAAAACCAAAGTATCTAGTTTTAGTCAAGAACACCATACATAGCAGACATGCCAACTACTCCGTATTCTCCGATGCTGCTCCAGAGAAATGAGAAAAATGAATAACTCCAGAAACTGCTCAGATTGCTCCGGAAAATAACAAAACTTTTGAACAGCTAAAAGATTGCGATTCAGCAATTAAATACAAAGCTTTGCAAAAAATACTACTTAATATTACTTTTTCCGCACAGAAATGCTGCTTATTAAAGAGTTTTCAGTAGTGTGCAGAAAAACCAAACTGTATTTCGGTCAAATATGAGTAGACCTCTAGAATCTTTGATGATAGAAAAATGTAAATTAATCAAGATCAACGTTGCTACAAGAAACACTGTTCTGAAAAATAAGTTATTAAACCTAAAAAAGCTACTCGTAGATTTTTAAATACATAAATTTTAATTTACTTTTTACAATTTAGTACTGGTTAAATATTTTAAATTTAATTCTAATTTAGAAAACTAATTAAGATATGTACTTATGTATAATTTGTAATTAGCATGTTAAAATTTCAAACCTCGCTGTTGCTCTGGACACAAATGCTTGAATGTTGGTATGTATGACATAGCGTTTGTGCTAAGAAAAGCTTGTTATATAAAGATATAGCTTGTTGACTACAATGATTTTTATTGAGGATGATGATGTAAGTGGTGTTTGAGGGTTTTTAAAGAATCTGAAACACAAGGTTTATAAGAATCTGAATTCATATTGGAATATGAAATTATGACAGTGTATGTCAGAGTTTTGCAAAAATGTCATTTCTAATGAACCCAAGCTAAGTTAACAGACATTAACTGAAATATTTAAATTTTAATGTAAATATGTATATAAAGATATTATGTTTTTACATTTAAGAATTAAACCATTTGATATGTTGTTTTAATACATAAATCTTTTTATTGTAGCCTAATACTTAAGACTATTTTAAAACCTCTATGATCTGCAGAATTTTGGAATCTGTAACTGCCATGTCCAAAGTGGTTCTGGATTTAGGAGGTTTTACTGTATTAGTACTAAATTTTGATAGGTATTTTTCTCAAAATAAATTGTATTTCCAAGGAAGTAATTTGTAATAAGGATAATAAACTAAGTGAATAGATTAAAGACAAACACTACCTTCCAGATTAGATTATTATTTAATAAAGTGAATGTAATGAAAGAGAAATAATGGTTCTTTGTACTATAATTATTTTAAACCTTTTTGAATTGACCTTCTTTTAGATGATGTTTCAAGTTCATCTGATATCAGTACTTCATCTAAAGTTGAATCTGATGAAACAACTTTCAGTGTCTTTACAAGCAATCTAAATGAATCTGAAGATAGATTCTCTTCTTATTCTTCCCATTCTGTTTATTCAGAACATGTAAGTTCAATTAGTAATTTTGTTTCTGTAATTGTGTAATATATATTGAATTCTTTGTTATTTAAGTTTTTTGTTAATTTATAATGGAAACCTTATATGTACTCATATTTCATAAAATTGATTGTAATGCTTCAAACCAAACCTTAAATATATGCTTTTATTAATACAAAATGTGCCCATAAAGTAACCAAGCATTTTTTTATAAATAAGACAATTATTATTCACCTTCAAATAAATTTATTTTCTTTAAATTGCCAAATGAGTCTATACAATTTTTCCAATATTTCTTTAAGTCATCAAAACACAGTTTATATTTTTTGGAATTAACTGTTTACAAATACACATAATATTTGATTTAACACATTAAAGGCGGGAATTGTAGTACTACGATTTATCCCGACTGTGCCTTAAAGGCGGGAGTCGTAGTAATATGATTTATCTCGACTGTACCTTAAAGGTGGGAGTCATAGTAATATAATCTATCTTGACTGTACCTGAAAGGTGAGAGTCATAGTAATATGATTGCACATTCATGTGCCACTTTACATTTGTATTTAGTACGTTTTGTGGTTTGAAGCTGTTCGGTTGTTCAAATTCTACTTACAATAAATTTTGAAATCCTTCAATATGGTTTCATGCAAAAATAAAGATATATATGCAGATGATTTGTCTGACCTTGATTGTGATGAGAGTTAAAAATTTTAAGTGACAATAATGATGGTGATAGTTCTACATGACCAATGAGAAAGACCAGAGTTTTTCCATTGACGATAAATTTTTTTATGATTACACAAAATATTGCCTGCTCTAGGATGAAAAATGAGGCGGGCGGTTGCCGCGTTACCTAGCATACTTTCATCAACATTCATTACCCCCGCCTTTAATGTGTTAATATCCAAGATGTGTAGAAATTACTGTATTTTCATGGCCATCTTGAACTTCATAAAAAGGAATAAACCAGCTAGTGGTTAGAAGAATATGGCGAGTCATTTATCACTGCAATTGGATGCTTAGTAAAATATTGCTGTACAGACAATTCTTTAGAATCAAGAGTCATGCTGTTTAAAATTTGCTGTTTAAAACTTCATTTGATGTGTGCTTAGCTTGAATTTAATGTTACTAAATATGAGATTTCTAATATTAAATCATACATTGTAAAAGATAAGGCTACTATTGCAGAGTTTATATAAATTTTAAAAGATATTGAAAGCAAATTATCAGGCGACAGTGTTGCGTTTGAAGCTGGGAAATAGGAGTAAAATAATGAGCAAATATCAATTTATAAAAATGCACAATTTTAAAAAGGCACTGTAGCTCAAAAAAGTTTATGAACCACTGACATGGCACATTTTTCAGCATTAATATTTTTTTTAAATCTTTGTTTTGGATTGTTAGGTTTTTGACATGTGACATTTTTTCTAGTTTTAACCATGATTTTATTCATTACATCAAAAACCTGCTTGTCAAAAATGTCTAAAACTGTCAAAAATTTATAAAGTTTTAGTTATCTGCTATTGCAGTAAAACTAGCTAATATAACTATTTTTCTTCTTTCATGCCCACCAGCTTCAGTTTTCACTGAATGAGTTTTTATAATCTTTGAACATGTACACTGAAAGCATTGAAATCAGTTATGTATTGATAAATATTAAAAAATATTTCATGTGTTATATAATGTTGCATAGTAATTTTGATCCTGACTATTTAAAGATTATACATTTAGTAACAGTTTATTATTATGTTGATTTATGATAATTTATTTTTAATAATTTTTCTCAAAAAAGTGATACATTTTGCTTGGTTTTTAAAGTCAAAAGATTTGATATGGTACTTAACATTTATTTTTCTACCCTCATTATGATATCAACACACAAATGCAATTGTTTCTTAACATTTATTTTTCTACCCTCATTATGGTATCAACACACAAATGCAATTGTTTAATTATTCTTGTTGTCTATAGGAAGAAAGTCCTGTTTACAAAATTGAAATAATTTTAACTGTATTCTAAGTTGTACTACTAATCATATTCTGTGTTTAAAACCCAAGTAATACTTACTGATATAATTAAAAGTAGTTCATGATTAAATTGTATTATATATTTAAAATAATATACCTTTTATTTTGAATGTTTCATGGCATATCCAGTTAAAACATTATTTAGACACAAAAAAAAAATAAATAAAAAACTTTTTATGCTAAAAACCTACTCTTGCTTTGTTTAAAGTAAAAGAAGATTTTTTTTACATTTTTCTACTTTTGGTCATTTGTAACTTTTATCACTTCCCTGACCACTTGCATGCATGATATGACCAAAGATTAAGTACGAGGTTCATCCAGAAAGTAAGTTTCCCAATGTTTTTCCATTTAAAGTAAACGTAATTAGCCGTGTCAATTGTGTGTGTGTAACAGATCTATGATATATTAATCATATACCATCTGGACAAGTCCAAATTCGTGCCAATAACGGGGTAGCAGTGGTCCAAAATGGAAACTCTAATTCCTTCTCCTGCCGCCTGCAAGGTTTGGCCGGTGATTTTAAATGAACAAAGCATTGCGCCAATTGAAATTCATCGTCAGCTCTGTCAGATGAGCCGAAAGTAACACCCAAACACAAAATTCAATGCTTAGGAGCAGCACTGACATTTCTGCTATGGTATCACGATGACGGCAACGAGTTCCTCAATAGGATCGTAATGGGCAATGAGACTTGGATTTTGCACTTTATACCAGAAACCAAGCAGCAGTCAATGCATTGGCATCATAGTGGATCTTCGGTCAGGACCAAATTCAAACAGATGCTGTCGGAACGGAAAGGGATGTACACGGTGTTGTGGGACAGGAAGGCTGGTTCCATTCACAGGCGGCAGAGTTCTACAACAGAAGTACACAAAAGTTGATCCCACAATACAACAATTATCTCAATTCTGGTGGTGGCTATGTTGAAAAATAGTTGAATCATTGTTTTACTTGTTGCCAATAAATATGTTCATGAAAGTGCAAGTTCTTTTTTTCTTTTAAATAGAGAAACTTACTTTTTTGATGCACCTCGTATATTTCATTCTTGTTTTAATTTGTTAGTTAGTAATATTTTAATGTCCAAGGAACTAATTATAAATTTAAATGTTTTTGTTGATTTATTTATTTGAATTAGTGCAGTAACTAGGCTAAGAAAAATTTTTTTTTAACTTTTAATTTAACAGAAGTAAAAATTTTTAAGCAAAATGACATTATAATTTTTGCAGTTGTGTCATCGTAACATTTTAACCCCAGTTTAAGTTCTGCATCAATGTAATTTTTTAATGCATTTTTAAATTTTTATTTTATAGAAATCTGCAACTTACATAACTTCGACTGAAAGTAGAAGTGATGAATACAGCGATGATTATTCTTCTGATACTTTTAGTAAAGCATACAGATCTAGTAAATTCATCTAGTCTCATGCATAATAGGTTTGTTGATGTCTTTGTTTTTTACAGTCATCATTTAAAAGATAATATCTATGCTCCAAACTACTTAATATTTAACTAATAATTAAAATTATTTATATTGCATTTGCATATTTGTCTAACTTTTGCAACAAATGAAATTGTAATCTATCATTTGATTTGGTTTTGGATCACATTATCTCATAATGTATGTTTTATTATTCCATTTTATGTTTTATGATCGTCATTGTCATTGATAAAGCATCCACTTTTATAAGTAGTCTTCTATGTATCTGTCAGAAGTCTTTTATGTACTGATTGTAATGCCAGAATGGTAGAATATTACATGCATTAAATTTTTGTATTGTATTTTCTTGTAGAAGTTTTACAATGTTCATGCGAGCTTAATTATTTATCTATGTCGTCATTTTGTATCTAGAATCATTCTTAAATAAAATGTTTCTTATTGATTATTTGCATTTGTATTGGCTTTATTGTACAAAAGCAATAATATAGAATGTTAAACTGGTCTTAAGTTGGGAATACTTGCTCAAGTATGACATTTTCACTACCTACCCTTCTTCAATGTTTCTTCTCAATCTTATTTCAAAAATGGATGATTTCCCATGTAACTGACTTTAAGGTTTTAATCTTTGATGGATAGGATTGGTTTGCAATATTCTATAACTAAATATTTCAAGATAGCCTTGAACAGGTATGTCATAACCTGCATAAGCTTTTCTGTTACATTTCAGGAGTAGAGAGAAACACTTTTTAAAATCATTCATTTTTTTCTAATGCAGCTGGCAATTACATACTTATTTTCTTATACCAATACATGACTGCAAAGTTGCTACTCATTTAGCCTCACCTGTAGCTTATGTAGCTTAACACATGTAGCATATGTAGCTTAAGGAATGCTGTGCACGGAAGTAACATTGCCCCCTCTGTGTCCTCGTAATTTAGAAGCAGGGACCAAGCAAAAGAGGCTTGGAGTGCCCTCCACAGAGGTATTGTTTGAGAACTTGGAGGACATTGTGACCACTAACACATTTTATGTGCCCCAGTCACCCTTAACGAACACGGCATGTCTTAGGCTTGCTCAAGCTCCAAACATGCAACCTTTTGGTTACAAGATTGCCCCCTCTGGGTTTTTGTAATTTAGAAGCAGGAACCAAGCAGAAGACCATCCCCAGGTTTGGCTTGTTACCCACAGAGGTATTGTTTGAGAACTTGGAGGACATTGTGACCACTTTATATTATGTACCCCAGTCACCCTTAACGAACATGGCATGTCTTAGGCTTGCTCAAGCTCCAAACATGCAACCTTTCAGTTACGAGATCACTGCCTTTGTTGAGTGAGCTACCGCAGCTCAAAATAATTTTATTATAGTGCATTATCTCAGTTATGAGGAGGAAATGCTATATTTGAGAATTTTATGGGCTACTGTTTCTTCAGGTAAAGAAATTTTCAATGAAGAAGATGAAGAACCGAATGATAAAACGTATAAGATATATAATATTAATCTTGACTCAACAACTGAAATTGAGTTGGGGTGGGGAAAACTAAAAACATGGAATTAAATGTAAATGATTATTTTTAGGAAGGGATAATATCACAAAATGAAACAAAAAGAAGTTGGTTCTAATATTAGGATGTCTGTGACAAATACTTATGGAATTTTCTGGAAATTCATAGGTTTCTAAAAGTGTTATTCTACATTTGGAAGATTAAAATCTAGTGATGTCTTAAAAAATAATATACAGTTAAGAGAAACACACTGTCATTTTCATTGGCTGAATTAAAGAACTCTTTATAGAGAGAAATTTGTCAAATATTGTAAGGGGTACATAAAAAATGTGATGTATGGCCAAGTAAAAAAGACAGAAAAATTAAATTTTATGTATGAAGGTACTTATCAAGTCCATAATAAATATGATGATGCATGTAAGTTTTCGCAGAAACCTTAATCTTTCAAATTTTTGAATGACTTTTAAGAGACTTGTAGCAGAATACATAATTTTTACTTATGTAAGAAAGTTATTCTTTTCACATTACTTTTTTCTAACAATCAATTATAATAATCTGTGGTTCTCAAGGTGTGTAGCTGAGTTCATTAGTACACCCTAGAATAGAGGTTCTCAAACTTTTTCATTCACAGAGCAGCTTTGAAATTTCAAATTCAATGTAGAGCTCTAAATTTTATCTTGCAGCTATATACTGCATTCAATAAATATAACAAAAATAGCATTCATGATACAAGGTAATTTCATCATTTAAACTTGCAAGATATTTGATTTTACTGTTTAAATGTTTTATCTGAACTAATTTTTCGTTATAGATACAAAACACATGCATGAAAAAAAGAAAATTATCCCCCCCCTAAATAAAAGTTTAGGGTGAATATTGCAGATCCACAATCTCTTACTTTATTTGGCATTATTACATTTATTACAAATTTTTTACTTGGTTTCCTGAAACAGAAAATTAATGAAAGGCAATAACATTCAAATTTATTTTTGTCCAAATTTGTTTGTGGAAAAGATTTAAAATTTTATACTTTATGCTTGATATAAATATTTTTGATTTTAAATACTCCTAACATTTCAGCAGAGCACTGGAAATTGTTTACTAAAGTACAGTTTGAGAAACTCTTCTATAGAAGATTAGGTGTGCTCTATGGTATTATTGAAAAATCTTTGTTCCAATATAAAAATAATTATATTTACTCTCTTCTACCATTTCATTACAACTTAATCATTAACCATAATAAATTTAATCTTAACTTAAATAACTTTGTTTTAATGTTTAATTTTTTAAATGCAAAAACCAGATTTAAATTTTTTAAAAATCTGATTAGGTGATTTAATAAAATAAATCAAGATTTTTGTTACCACTAGTTTGTATAACTCTACAGGTTTTGCTTGAAGAGTGATTTTGTTGAGTATTGCAAAGCTCTAGATCAAAACAATCACTATGTAAAAGCCTTGATTTGACAATTAGTTTATATATATTAAATATTAGTATAATTCACTTATTTTTGATACATTGAAATATACTTATTTTCAGATAAATACACCCATAAAAAAATTGTTAGCTGTCTCAAAAAGAAAACTGATATTGAAACATCTTATTCTGGAAGTGAGCAAAGGTTAAATGCTAGTAAGAAACCCAAATCATGGTTTCCTTGCTAATAGAATAAAAATTATATAAGCATTGTTTCATTTGAAGTTTCTCCTTTATCATTATGCATAATATGAGGATGTAACATGGCAAGCGAGTCATTTCCTAGTATTTTTATGTAGTAAGTCCATTGTTTACTAGGCTGAACGATGGCCAATTGGTTAGAGTGCTGGCCTTCGGTACCGGAGTTCGTGGGTTCGAATCCCACAGTGGCATGGATGTACGTAGCCGTTCAGAATCGGCTTTAAGCTGTAGGTTCCGGTCTCATTAGCTCTTGTGTTGCAAAAAGTAGACCGTAGCACTCCAAACCAAACCATTGTTTACTAGTAGTAAAGAAGGGGCAGTTGTTTTTCTACAACAAGGGATTTTTTTTGGAATGGGGGGTGAGTTAAGACTGCTTTATTTAATGCAATTGCATCTGACTGAAAATTTTTTTGTCAATGGATTTCCAGCTACCTTAACATATCTGGAAAGGAAATTACCAATCTTCGTGAAAAAACAGTGCATAAATTACAACCATTACCTTTTTCCTTGTTTATTCATCAATATAATTCAAAAGTGAAGAAATTAATAAAGAATTCACTACAATACAACTTTGAACAAGACCTAATTGGTAAATTGTGGACTCTCCCAGCTTTTGTGCAGTAAAACATATGGTAGAGTATTAAACAGAACTATTGTAATATTTATTATTACTTTGTTAGATCCGTGTTCTTAATAATTAAAAGATTTTATTGTTAAGATAGTATAATAATTTTAGGCATTTACTACATTTTCACTCAGTCATAACTCATGAATATTTATTCTTTAGATTGCTTAAAAACATTTTCAAACTAAACAATGGGCGATTGGTTAGGGTGCTGGCCTTTGGTACCGGAGTTCGTATGTTTGAATCTCACAGTGGCATGGATATTCGTAGACGTTCAGAATCGGCTTTAAGCTGTAGGTCCCGGTCTCATTAGCCCTCGTGTTGCAAAAAGTAGACTGTAGTACTCCAAACAAACCAAAACCAAACCCAGCTTTTGTCACTCATTCTAACAGATTTGCCTTGTTCAGATTTTACTGCTAAATTTAGACTTCTGACTACTTTTGACTTTTTATGTGACTACTTGCTCTGTATTGGTGTTGCTAATTCTCCTAAATATCTTTTATGCTCTTCATGCAAAGTGAGTTTTTTACATTTGACAAACTACAATGCACTTTCTTTTATGACTTACTTTTAACAACTTTTACTTAGTGTAAGCTAAGTAAAATTAAAGTAAAACTAACAAATAAGCTAAGTAACTTAGCTAATTTTTATTGTGCTACCAGAAAGCTTATGGCTCCTCCTGACGTAAGATTAAAAAAAATAGGGGGGGGAGGAGTATATGCAATATTTTATTTTATTAAGGCATATTTCTTGAAATTTGTATATAGTGTGCTTACAATTATTTGTAAAACTTTAAATGTGCTTTGACTTCAAAATTTTGAGAATCCCCAATATAGATGTTTTAATGTAATTACGTAAATCTACATTTCACAATATAAATTTTATTTAGATAAACTTCATAGTTTAGCCATAGTTCTAGCTTTGATTTTCATTACTTGAAGACAACAATGTAACCCATCTATTTTTTGAAATTATGTATGAAATAGAAAATTAATTTTTGCAATCAGATTAAAAATATTTATTTTTTTCTTATTTAAACATAACTAAACATAGAACAAACATTTATCAAAACAGTATATCATAAAATATACACAAAATCTAAAATGTTAAAATATGATGAGACTTCATAAGAAATAATGATAACAAATAAACATCTATAATAATTTATTTTTTAATAATAACCAGGGTAGCAATTAAAAATATATATGGCTTGATCACTTTCTACCCTAATGACTACAAGAATTATGTAATACTAAGAAGATGGTTTTGTCTTAATAATATATGAACTCTATCATTTTTATTGTGAAAATTAAAATGAGAATTTAATATATTTAATGCACTTTTTTTATTTAAAAAATGGTTAAATACTTTAAATTTGGAGCAAATTTAAGATATCTGAGTTTATAAATAAAAACACAGCTCTTAGTTATATATCAATCAAAATGACAAAGTCCACTTTTCTAGTGATAATACAAGAATAAAATACTATGTTAGTTCTAAATGGGAAGTACTCATATTCTCCTTCATAATGTATTGAAATCTTTACTATATACTTGATTTTCTTCTTGTAAAAATACTTATATTTTTAATGTTTTCTTTTGATAAAATTTAATTACATAATGCAGTTTGATTGATAAAGTTTTTTAACATCAAATTTGCCGTAGGGAATTTAACTTTTACAAATACATGAGTTGATGAGGCTTGTGTAGATAAAATATAATTACTTTAAAATGTAATATAATTATTTGTAATATACTTTTGTATTTAATTCTGGTCCTGATTTGCTCTTAATTTACCTTTTAGTATTGAAATTTTTGATTTAAAATTTACAAATATCATACTGAGTTCGATTCTTAGTTCTGGGATTCTTGTATTCTGAATTTATATTTTCTTTTGATAAGGTTTAATTACGTAATGTAGCTTGATTGATAAAGTTTTTTAAAATCAAATTTGCCATAGGTAATTTAACTTTAAAAAAAAACACGAGTTGATGAGGCTGATGCCGATAAAATGTAATTACTTTAATGTAGTTACATAAATGTAATTACTTTAAAATGTAATGTAATTATTTGTAATTTACTTTTGTATTTAATTCTGATCCTGATTTGCTCTTAATTTAACAGATAGTATTGAAATTTTTGATTTAAAATTTACAAATATCATACTGAGTTCTATTCTTAATTCTGGGATTCTTGTATTCTTATTTTAACTATAGAATATTATTATAGTAATTATATATTCTTGTTTTGATGCTTTCTTTTCTCAAAGTGTATGAATTAGAACTAACGTAATTATGGGTAAAATAATAAATCTTTGTAATTTTCGCTAAAGATTTTTATTGAGTACAAGATGGTCCAAAAATAGTGATATCAAAGTTTTAAAAGTTTGTGTCAATTACAACTTTGATATCATCATCTATCCAATGAATGAAAACAAGATACATAATGGAAAAGTTCTTTTTGCTTGTTTAATTGCAATATTAAATGCTTATTTTGTTCATATCTCTAAAAGTGGTGAAGATACATACATAGCTAGCTCAATGTAACAAACAAGAAAATGCATTTGTATTTTGTAGATTTAATATCTAATAAAATTATTCATTTAATATTTTGTTATTCATTTAATTTTTCTTAGAGTTGAAAACTTATTGTAAAACTAAATATTAATAGTCTAAGGCAAATTATATATCCTATCTATATTTATTTGTACAAATATATATATATATATATATGCATGCACGTACACCTTTACTAGTGTAATCGCCTCTGCTTTTACTCTTTCTGAATGTAAAATATATTACGAAATGCAATATGGGATGCTGTTTAGTTGCTATTCAGCATCTTAGTAATAAAATACAATTTGTTCAAATAACTATTATGTCATATTTCATTACATTCAATATATTACAGGAAATTATAGTTCAGTTTAAATAAAAGTTTGAATGAAACATTACCTTGTTAAATCTATTATTTTTATATGTATTAATAATTTTATGCTCTGAAAATACTCTAATTGCTTTCAACACTTAAAGGATTTTAGTTAATTTGCTGTTCCAAACAAGGCCATAGCCAGGAGTTTAAGGGGGGGGGGGGTCCAACTGGATTGATATACCCCTGATATTTTATAATTTTTTAACATAAATAAAATTTAGTAAAAAATCAAACAAATTAAATATTAAGTATTACATTAAAAATGTATGCATAATATATATAGCACAAATACATGCACATATATATGTATATATGTGTGTGTGTGTATATATATATATATATATATATATATATATATATATATATATATATATATATATATATATATATATATATATATATATATATATATATGTATGTATGTATATATTTGTATGTATGTATATATTTATATGTATGTATATATTTATATGTATGTATATATTTATATGTATATATATATTTATATGTATATATATTTATATGTATATATATATTTATATATATATATTATATATATATATATATATATATGTAAGTCTTTGCAGAATCTTGCATATATTTCACTAAATTTATAAAACAGTTTTGAGCAAAAATACTGAAATCAAAAAAGTAAGTAGAAATTTAAAAATTGAAATATTTATTTAAAACTTAAATTTTAAGCATGCAGTTTAAAAAATTATATTTGAAAATGGATATTTCAGAGTAAAAGGTAATACAATAAATTCCAATATTTAGGCTTAAGTAGAGTTCGACCCTGTCACCCATTCAGGCTACGGACCTAGTTCCAGAAAATATATTTGAAATCGATTTCTCTGTGTTGCGTTTTGATCAATCGAGTCATTTTTAAATAGTTAAGAGGGAATAGATTGATTGTATGGTTTACTGGGGTGATTAAAGAACTGGGTTCCCCGTGCCAAATGGACAATAAAGCGCCAAATATGTTAACCCAGACTGCTTTCTCCTCTCCTCGCCGTGTTATTTTTTAGCTAATGTTAATTTCAGAGCCAGATCTCCTTATGTAACCTTTTCATTACGTTTGAAATGTGGATAATTCCTAATTGTTCTGTGGTTAACGGCGCTTTTTAATACAATATTCAAACCGGTTAGACTCGTTTTCTGCCTTTTTGCCTTTGGATACTGTTCGATGATCGTTACTTTTGTTTTTATACTTATTGTGATATGATGGGTTAAATAACTATGCAAAAATTTGAATGTTTGCTATTTATATTAAAACATAAGATAATCCATCAAAAAAATTGTAAATTTGCTCTTAAATATTTATTTTAATCACAGAAAATTTTAGAAATAGTAATTATAATTACAATATTTAAAAGAGAATGAGGAAACAAAAGATTATTTATGGTACAATTTTTTAAATTAACATGTTTCTTTGTTAAATAAACAAATTGTGTTGTTTTATGTCAGAAATTGCTTTTTGTTATCCCTTTAGTTTTTATAATATATGATATATTATAAGCCAGATATTTTATAATAGCTTTGGAGAGTTGAATGCAAATTTTCAATAATTATTCTTTTACAGTTTTTAAACACAAGATCAAAAAAATATTTTACCATTTTATTTCGCCAAGTGCGGGGAACCACACTCCACCCTCGATAAGCTGTTTGCTGATACTGTTATGAGACTATTACTTGAAGATGTAGCTTGATGTTTGCCATGAATCTAAACTTGTAGTATATTATTTCCCCATAAAATAACGTAAGTCAGCTATTTTATTCACGCCAAAAATCCGCTCCCCTCAAAACGTCAGCTTTCCGGTAACTCCACTCGAAGGGGTTGAAGCGGTTGGCGCCATTAAAAAATCGCCAAAAATGGGAGGGGGAACCCAGATTTTAAGTAGTCCCATATTATCTATACTTTAATAAATTTCAATTCATATTGAATAAATAATCAATGTAAAACTGCACGAATACAATTGTGTTTGATTTGTAAATTTTATTAAACATTCATGAGGTCGAATTAGAAATGGCATCGACGTTTCACTAAGTAAATGTGTATGAAACTATAAATTTATTACTTATAAGTATGGAAGTGATATATGGAGGTGTACTTTGCTTATCTCTGTGTATAAATAATAATTTTAAAAAATGCCAAAGCACTATCTTAAAAAAGAAACGAAAAAACAAGATAAACCACAATGGCGCTCGAGTTTTTTGACCCATTTCACGCAGTTCCAGTTGAACAGTCTAACGGATTCCAAACACTAAACTCATTATCTCCTAAAATGCTGACGCAACTGGAAAAAAGATATGCTAAGATTATCTTAATTTTTTGGGTTACTTTTTTAATTTCCAGAACAGTGCCGTCTTAACGCATGGACCCTTTAATTCCGTTTTAATTTCTTGTGTTTCAAAGGATTTGCTATTTGACAGAAGCCGTCATTATGACGCGGCAGAGAGGGGAATTTATGACACTAAATTCTCTGGCTATTTTTGGAAGTCATTATGACGCAAAAGTCCCCCATGACATATCTCGACCGCAATATGTAAGTTAAGCTTCCAATGCTAATCGGTCACAATTCGGGGGTATCACATATAGATTATGTAACTATAGTCGCTACCGTATTGTAATCGAGATATGTCACAGGCAATTTTCACGTCATGATGACGTCAGATGTCGTCAGAGATGGGAATTTGGTACAACAAATCCCTCTAACAACTTCTGACGTCATTATGAAGCGAAAATCGCTTGTGACATATCTCTACCACAATATAGTAGCACCATATTTTCGAAAGCTTTTTCTTTCTCTTCTCTTTTTTTAGAGAAAAAAAAAATCAGCGACAGAAGTTTAGATAAAATATGTGAAGTAGTACGACTATTATAAATAAGTAAGCATTTGACTAAAACTATCGATTTGTCTCCTCTACAGATAAAAATTTTTGAAACATCTAAACAATTTAAATATTTGGATACGTTGATCTTAAGCTGCAACGACCTAAAAATTGAAATAAGTACTAGATTTCACGTAGCCAATAGATGTTATTATGGCCGTAGGAATAAGGTTCAATCAGAACTAATCAGCACAAATACCAAAGTAGGCTTATACAAAACCTTAATATGGCCTATTGTTCTTTACGGAAATGAGTGCTGGACCCTAAATAAAGCAGAAAAAATGGTGTCCATATTTTAAAGAAAACTTCTAAGGGAGATCTATTCGTCAATTAAGCTCAATAACGTTAGAAGAATTTTCTACAATCATGAAATTTACAAGAAATATGGAAAATGCATTGGAATCGATATTATGACTGCATCTCGTATCAGATGGTTGAGACACTTGTGTAAATATGCTGATACAGTTCCAGCTTTTTTGTTGGGAATTTTCTCCACAATTGAGGAAATAAGGCTAAAAGATAGACCACCTATTACATGGATAGGTGATGTCGAGAAAGACTTTAAGCTAACTGGAGTCAACTGATGGATGTTTATTCTGCCCAATAAGATTAGTTAGAAGAAACAGAGTGATAGACGGTCTCTAACAGACTTTAGTGCTTTCGAAAAAAAAAAAAGCATTTGACTTCAAAATTTACTTACTTGTTTCCAAGGTAACTAAATATGTTTGACTTAAATATAAATGTTTAATATCATTTCTATGAGTGCTAACAAGGACCCGTAATGATATAAGGCGGCACTATCTGGTTAACACATGACTAGTTCGTACTATCGTGTTATATTTCAGCCGTAGGATCCCATTCGAGATCGACGGCTTCCGGTTTCTTTTCTGGTTTCACTTTGTTGTAGGCGAACTGTTTCTTGGCCCTCACGTACAATCCAATTGGTGTTCTGGAGCACACTACTGCCGAAGCAGCCATCATCACTGCTCCAAAGGCCACTATGCAAGCCAACACCAATGCGAAAGTAGCCACTGGCCATGGGTCTTCACAGCGGAGCTCGTACGGTTCTAAGGAGTCGAAGCTGCGACCTCTTAGGTAGCGAGGGCTGTCGCATCTGGAATAATAAATATTCACGGTGAATAAGCTAGATAGTATCACTTAGAAGGATAAGCCTTCCATTGTTGGTGTTCTTCAAGAGACTAATTTATACATTTATGTGTATATACACCCCCCATGTGTAATGGGTGTTTATGACCCACTACAAAGAATAGTATCAGTCATTAGGTCATGCATGAAAATAAAAACGTTTAGTTTGTTTAACCAATCCATCATTGACATTCTCTGCCCAAAATATTTTACGTTCACTTATAACGTGGTATGAATGGCGCAAGTAATCCAACCAATGAGAATTCTAATGTAGCCTCCACACTATGGCCAGTTGTTCACCACTTCCTGATGGTGACTTGGAACAATGGTTCACGGATCGCATCCACACGCTGGGCCACTAAATGAGCTGAGCGCATTGATTCGTCCATAGGGTCTACAGCGCTCTTTAGTTGCGCATATGGCAGCCTTTGATCTTTGGAGAAAAACCGCCTCCGAAGCCATCATCCGCCAAGGCTATTTTATCGTCTGCCGCCATTGGCCACGATTAGCCAAAGCCCTCCCAGACGGTGGTGATGGCTTGCAGTGGACCATAGTGTGGAGGCGCCTTAAGAGTTTGTTATGTAGGGGACACTAGAATCAAACTAAGTTATGCAAAGGAGTTATATAAGAATAGTTCAGCTAAGAAAAAACTAATTTTGACGTTTTCCACAGTTTGGTGGTACCACAGTTATAGGAGGAACAAAGATATTTTTTAAATGTTGTAGTTTTAGGGATGTAATCACCAGAAATTTATTTTACAAAACGGTTATAATTAAGTTAGTATGGGTTAATATATTATTACACACAAACATATAGATATATGAATATAAGGCTGAACCCGTGGTGCCTCCCCTATTAGACTCCTCCTCCGAACGAAATTTTGAAAACACTGTCAGTATCTTCGTCTTTTATGCCTTACGTCTGAAGGGCGTTTAGAAAATTCATTCTATACGTTGGAGGGTGGAGAAAGCTCTTAAGTCTGTCTTGGTGAGGTGAGTAATTAACTATGTTTTCACGGACCATCAAAGCATGATTTCTCCACAGGACCTTTTGTAACAATATATTACATTCGGTGCTTCAACACTTTTTTACCTCTTTCCGTCAGCCATCGCCAAAGCAAACAGACCATTACCGGTTTGAACTAGAAAGAAACTTCGGACTTCTCCCAACCAATCGAAGGCTCCGTTGGTTTGGGAGATTCTGACAGCCCGCCGTTCTGGAGTGGACCCCTGTTTTTTCTTTGCGAGGCAGTCTGATTTTTTTAGAGGACAAGGTTGTTACCAGAGGAAAGCAGAGGGTGAACGCTGCTGGCATCCGCTGCTTGCGGGATAGACATTTTATTTGGAGCGACACGAGAAAGGGAAAGAACGTCGCCATATTTGCGGAACCGACGCCGAATCTAGAGTCCTCATCCATATCTACAAATGATAAGTTGTATTTCAATTGTATTCCTTAGGCATTTAATTTTATAAAATACTTAATCAAGACATATTTGTCCATGGGTTTTTTAATGAGTTTAAATTTCTTCTTTCTCAAACACTAGGCGAATGTAACATTGTATTTACACCTGTACACACTTAAAGACAGCCCTTCTGAAAATGTTAAGCTAAAAAAGGAAAAAGAATAGAATTATTTCTCGGGTTTCACGCCCTTTAAAATAGCAACAAATCTTACATGATATGGACTTGCGTCTCTTTGGTGAGCTGCGTCATCCACAGCAAGTTGCAGTCGCACTTCCACGGGTTCTCCTCCAGATCCACGAAACTCAGCGAGGACCAAAACTTCGCTTCAAGAGGAGACTTCAGTGTCCTGTCTCAAATTACATAAGTGGCAAACTTTAGTGGATAGCGTCACATTGAAATACAACATACCTACTACCGTATTGCAGTCGAAAAATGCGTAATTGCTAAAATACTTATAAAATTAATAAAAATATTTTTTTCAATTATATAACTTGAAATTTTTGTTTGTTTGATTGCTAAAAGTGTTTTCACTTGCGAGCATGTTTACAAGCATGTGTGCAACAATTTGCACACAAATGTCAAATTTTAAGTTTTTAATAAAGAACATACTTCTAAAATCGAATCTAACTAAAAACACCATAAGCTAAAGTATATTTTATACTTTTAAAATATGTTTATAAGTTTGCCTCTTTTTTGCGTAAATTTTGACGAGTACTTCTCTCTCTCTAAACAAACAAACAAACAAAATTCTCACAGCAATAACTTTACTTCAATTACAAGAAAACTTCATTATAATGAAATACTAAAAATTTTAATCAAAAATATTAAATAAGTTTTGAGAAATTTTGCGCGCAACATTGAAAATTTGCATTCTAAGAAAAATCAACTTAAAGTCACTGCCATGTCATTGCCAAGCATTGCCAACCATAGAAATCACTACAATGTCTTTTATATTTTAAATCATAACTTTGTAGAGGGACGAGACATTTATGCGAAAGGCCGTTGGTAAATAATAAGTCTAGCTCCAGGAACCCTTTTTTATTCGTTGGTTACGTTCCATAACACAGTACAAAGAAACATATCACAAGACATAGCACAAAATCAGTGTCATAGATAAACACACACAGAGAAAGATGGCTCTCGAAGCGCCACCTATCATAAAAGGAGAGAGCAGTAATTGTACCCGCTACATTTACTTTTAAAATAAGCGGATTTTTCTTCATTCTTTTTTTTTTAATGCTTAGAATATCTCTATTTATAACATATTTTTTTAAAGTAGAAAATTTTAAAGGTTTAAGGATCCTGATACCCTTAAGGGGTTAAAAAGAATATGACTTAATATATGTCTTACTTGAGAGCATTGCCCCTGAGGTATAATTTTTCTTTTGGCGGAGTTTTGTCCATTGGTGCATCGCTTCCAAAAACGTCCTTATCGATATAGCTAAGCTTCGAGTTATAACTGCAAGACAATGTCTTTAGTTTTTCCAAGCCAGCCAAGGCGTCTTTCTCTATTCTTATCAGGCTATTCATTCCATTTAAATGTAGAACGGAGAGATTGGTCATTCCTCTAAAAGTTCCTTCTACTGCAATCGAAAAAGAATTAACGTTAGTCCAGCAATCAAGTGTTGATTTCTAGATATCTATAATAATAAATGACACAAACGAGTATCTTCATCATCAAATTGTCAAACAAAGAAGTGGCCTACAGTCGCCAAATTTTGCTGTATGATTTTTCTGACGGCGAACATAAATTTACTTTTCCGGCAGGTAGGTAGACTAAAATCCTGATAAATTGCTTTACTGAATTCTTGCTATTAGCTCACACTCTCCCTATATATTGTATATTTATATACTCAAAAGCCAAAACATTATGACCACCCTTACATTTCTCACCTGGATGACGTGGAAGGCACGTGATCAGGTGGAAGTGGTATTTAACTGCTCCTGGAGAGTCTGGAGAATCATTCTTTCTCTTACTTCTGTGTGTTGCGGGACAGGCTGCGTATCTAAGCTATTTTGACAGAGGTCAGATTGTAATGGCTCGAAGGCTCGGAAAAAGTATTTCCGAAACTGTACTACTCGTGGGTTAGCGATGTACAGTTGTTAGTACTTATGCAAAGTAGAGGAATGACGGTGAAACCAGCAGTAGACGACATGGTGTTGGACGTCCACACGCTATCAAAGAAAAAGGTCGTTGGAAATTGTCTCGCATGGTGAAGCAAAACCGGAGCTAGACAGTGGCTCAGCTGACAACCCAATACAATGCAGGGTCAAGTAGAATAGTATCGGAGCACACTGTTTTATATGGGGCTAAGCAGCAAACGTTCCACTCGTGTGCCTTTGCTGACTAAGCGTCATCGCCAACTGCGCCTACGCTGGGCCCGGGAACATCGCGACTGGTTCATAGATCAGTGGGAGAGAGTTGCCTGGTCAGATGAATCCCGGTTTGTCATTCATCACACCGACGGCCATGTCAGGATACACCATCTTCCAGGCGAACAGTTGCTCTCTCAAATGTACAATAGGTCGGTCATACACAGGCCGGTGGTGGCGGTATTATGCTTTGGGGGAAGTTCTCTTGGGCGTCTCTGGGACCCGTGGTTGTGCTACAGGGTATCTGAACATCATTGCGGACCAGTTGCACTCTTACACGACCTCTGTTTTTCCAGCTGGAAATGGAATGTTCCAACAGGAAACGCCCCGTGTCACAAGGCTAAAATTGTGTTGGAATGGGTCCAGGAACATGATGCTGAATTCCAGTTAATGTCCTGGCCGCCTAACTCAACGTATCTCAATCCGATAGCACACATTTGGGATGTCATGGGACGGCAGCTCAGAGTTCAAAGACCACCCATTCGCAATATCTCGGATTTGCGTAACCGTTGCTTAAACATCTGGTACAATCTGTTTCCGACCATCTACCCAGAACTTGTGGCATCCACTCCAAGGCGGGTTGAACCTGTGATGAGCGCCAAAGGTGGGACAACTCGTTATTGACAGGTGGTTATAATGTTTTGGCTCTTGAGTGTATATCTTGTTCAAATTTTCAGTCGTTAATAAAATTCTGTTTATTTATCCACTCAAGTTCAAATACGTTTTTTTTAACTTGTAGTGGACGACACTTGATGTTAATAGAGTTTTTTCAAATATTAATCCATCAATTAAATTTAATTAATTCATTTTAGTTTTATCAAAAGTTTTAGTTTAACAGAAGACTCGCGCCAAGCTCTTGACTCTATTCTTCTGTTTTCGCCAATGCGTCGTTATTCAGTTTACAGTAAAACTAAGAATCAGAATTTGAAATGATTACACGAGATTTTTTTTTCTTATTTCACATGTGATCCTATTATTTAATAAAAAATAACTAAAATAAAATTTTTCTTTGTTGATCTAAGTAGGAATAGACTTTAAAAATTTTTTTATATATTACATTTTTATTACTAAATTTCATGTTAGAGTACTTATTTTACATGCAATACCAAATAAATATTTTTTTCACGAAGTTTTTCCTTTTTCTGTAGTATTCAAATTTTCTTAAATTTAATATTTATTTTATTTTGTGCAATCAACAATAGCTTAGATTTAGGATGTGCATCGGTATGTAATTGGCAGAAATGATTCGAGCATTAAAAGGTTAAGGTGGGAAATAATCTATCGGTAATACTGAAGAATAGGTTGCCCCCCTTGGCAAATTTAGCGAGATTATTGGCGATGTTTACTGAAACACAAAGGTACTCCATCCAAACATTGTATCCCTTGCTTTTGAGGCGACTTTCATTGATGTAAAGTGAGCGATTGTAATAGAATTATATAGTTTTACTTAATTAACCAAAACCACTTAGAAACAGGACATTTATATTTATGGGCAATCAATCCCTCAACAGTTTACAAAGCCAACAATCTTAATTATTAAAAATTATCTATAGTAAACCTTAAATGCTTCATTATATCTAATTTTTTAAGCATTACGCGCATTTGATGATTTGAAATGATTTGTACAAGGAGAGATGGATATAAATATAATATAAATTAAAATATAGATACAGATTGCTTGGACATGGCGAGATCAGAAGAAAATGTTAGGCTACCATGCTCAAAGCTTTATGAAAGCAAAGCCCATGAAAAAGTTAATGATCAGTGAAGAATATTATTCTAAAGATCAAAACTTTTTATTTTACTTTGAATCGAAAATAGGTTAATATAGGTGTTATTTCAGAATAGGGTACCCCTTTGGCGATTTTGGTAAAATTATTGGCAATGTTTACGAAATACAAATAGATAAACTAATTCACTTTTAGTTTTTTGACAGCCAAGTGCAGAAATAACTAGGCAATTATTGGCAATTAATTCCTCAGAAGTTTGCTAAACTAAAAGTTCCAATTTATTAGAAAATTAACAATTGTGAACTATCGGGAAATAGTAGTATGGAACGACACCAAAACGGAAATGATAGAATAAGGCCGGTCTTACCACAGTCGTTTAACGGCTAACCGTGATTAATCTTTGTTTAAACAGAGAATTGCATTCCACCATTGGTTCGCGCCATGGGTTACTTATGGCTGCCGTTAAACGATTTTGGTGAAACCGGTCCTAAGAGTTTAATCCGTGTGGATTTTCGGTAAAATCACCATTTTTCACCGAAGCCAATCAGTTTAATTCCACAAACTTGATAACAAATAAGAATTAAACACATTTAATGTGTAACAAAGTAGAATCACGAGAAGGGGTAGATACTAAAATAATATTAAATCAAAATGTAGACACAAATTCTTTCATCAAGGTGAGATCGGTAGAAGTTAGGTTACCATTCTTAGAGCTTTGTCGCCTAATGGGATCAGGGGTACCCTTTTCTGATGTCAAACTTCTAATATAAAGAAGAATTTTCAACTCGAAAGGTACTATGTCGCCCTAACAATAAATTTGATCATAGGTTGAAGAGTATGGCAAAACTGTTAGATTATATCCTGCTTTTGTAAATTATGTCATTGTCTCACTGCTCACCCAAAATGGTAAAATCATTTTCGCTGACGTCCAGAATCTCTAAACTTAAGGTGTGAGGCCCTGTTCGAACGGTTCTTTCCAGTGGACGTGGCTAACCTGTCAGAGAAGTTCTGCTGCCTAAGAGCCGGTTGTGGCCCGTGTTTCTATGCGATTTCGCATTTTCAGCCTGCCAAGTGTTCTAATCATGGTTATATTTGGTGAGTTTCTTTTTTTCAGCGTTGATCAGTTTACGAGTTTTTTGTTATAATTATGAATGATGTGTGTGCGTAGTCCTGACGGGTTTTTCCAGTACGGTCTTCTGTTTTGTCAGCTGGTTAGAGTGTGGTTGGATTTTTACCATTTTAGAGCTCCTTTTTGATCTGGCTTCTTTGATTTTTCAACTGTCGAAATTTTTTATAAGTCAGTGGTGTCTGGTTTGGATCTTTTGATGAGGTCGTGTTCTGCTGTTATGGCCTGGCTTTTTAATCTGTTGTTGTCTTTTGCTACTGTTGCCAATGTTCTTGCTCTGGTGTCATTTTGCGTGAATCTGCTGGTGCTTGGGATAAGGCTTCGTGAGGCACCTGTTCGAACGCGTTCCTTTCTAGAGACAACCAGTGCAGGCGAGGAGTTGGACGGAAGATGTTGCTGGGCAAGAACACGAGACCAGTTTCTTGGAGATCCAGCTTTTCCAATCGGGGAAGATACCTAAGAGATAGACACAGTGATGGAATAAAACAGAGTTATTAGAATGCAAACAAAATTTGGTGGTGCATGCACTCCTCGTAGTTATACATCTACCTTTACCCTTTTGCAAGTAATTTTTACAGTAGTTACACACGCAGTTTTTTTCGATTTAATATAATCATGAAATATAATATTGTCAAAGGTAGTATCAAAAGAAACTGTCCTAGTAAATTTACAAGCTAACATTTTCTCACCTGGTTTCACATTTTAAACCATTTTAAGGAGACAAGGGGCGTTGAATATCAATTTCTCAATTTTTAACGATATTTTTATAATGAGAATATACAGGGTGTTCCAACAAGACCAGTTTGGTTGTGGTTTGGTTTTGGAGCTCTGCGGTCTACTGTTTTAATAGAGGGCTAATGATGCCATGACCTACTGGTTAAAGCCGGTTCCGAACGACTGCGAATATCCATGACCCAGTGGGATTTGAACCCATGAATCCCGTTACCGAAGATCAGCGCCCGAACCATTCGAACATCGTTAACAAACAAGTCCGGATAAACTCTGCAAAACCAGCTTCTTCGTTTGAATTACATAAAAGATGGTCAAGAACTGTTTCTCAGCAAGCCATAGTTTCCTAGAAAAATGCGATAGAAATTGTATAACGTCATATTCAATTTACGAAAAATGAAAACCTTTATTTGAAACACAAGCATCAGTATTTGTGTAATTTTAAATATAAAAATGTTTGAAATGTTCACCTTGCATATGGCGCCATGTATGTGCACGTAGTAGAATTGTTGACTGCTCACGTTCCAGCATCCTAGTGTCGTCTCCTAAAGCATACGCACCGTCAAAACGCTATATTGCTGCAAAACTGTAGCAACCTTGTCATGACAACCTTGAAGCAAGCGAAAATTCTCAGACTTGCTGCAGTCTTGTTTCAAACTTGCAGATTTGTCATGCTGAATTTATTGCAAGTTTACAGGCTTGCAAAGCAAGACTGCCGCAAGTTTGCTGCAAATTAAATTTGATATCTGGACAATTGGTTCGTATTAACATGATTATGTTCTGTTTGAAAGCATCTGCCGATTTGTGATCATAAAAAATGGTATACCACGCAAATCCTTCTCAATGGTATATTAAGAAACGTATTCTTTACAACTGAAATAGCAATTTGCATCGCAGTCTCAGCTTGTGCAGATTAGGTGTCACCTTAAAGGTATGACACGATCTGGATGAGGTTATATGCAAGTTCGGAAACAACTACGAAATTAAATTCCCCCACTAAGTCCTCATTACTCGAACTTTCTGTAACCTGAGCAAGATTCGACTACAGTTCATTCATATTAACAGAATTATGCTCTGTTGTAAGCTTCTGTCCATATGAATTCAGACACAAAATGATATATAAAAAACATTTACTTACTTAAATGTATTCTCTGGCAACTGGAACAGTGGATTAAATTGTAGCCTCAACTCTTGTAGATTAGGGGTCACTTCAAAGGTCAAGTAAGATACATTCTGGATGAGGTTATGACCAAGCTCAAGGACTCTCAAATTCCAAAGGCCATTGAGAAGTCCAGGTGTCACATATGAGAGTCGGTTGTGTGATAACCTGAGATGCGTGAGGGACATGAAAGGAGCAAAGGTGTAGTTCTCTATTCTGGTGATGGTGTTCAGGGAAAAATCCAGGTCCTGTACCTCCTCCGCTCTGAAGAATGTGTTCACCTTCAAGGTCACTAGATGATTGCTCTTGAAACTGATGCTCGTTACTGATGAATTTATCAGCAAGGAAGGTGGAAGTTGGGATATCCCTTTTTGGCTACAGTCTAGGAACCCCATGATTTGTCCTAAAAGGCAATAAGAAGAAAATTGTAGATAGTATAAAAACATGCATAAACTCTTAAAAAAGCTATGCCTTTGATTCTTATGTCATGCAGTTGTAATACTGTAATATCAACCTAATAACTTCTCGAATCTTCCAGATGTAAGTTCCGTGAAGATAAGAGGACGCGCTTCCTGGAGTTACGCGAGAACGTGCGCCAGGCGTTGGAGTCCCGGTACAATTTTCTGATCAAAATACAAAAAAAAAATCAATACTGAGAATGAACAGAAAATTTGTATTGCCAAATAAACTTTATTAAAAGTTTAAAATATATATCGGATTCATTTAAATATTAATTTTTAAAAGTATTTCGGACTGTAGATCTCTTTCTTAGTATTCCGATAGTAAAAACGTAAGACTCTCACAAGATAAAAGCTTAAATCACATCTTTATATTTCATTATTTTAATCAAATAACGATATATTATTTTAACAAGTTCTCTCATCATATAAAAATTTTTAAAAAATGCAAAAGTGTTTGCAGAAGCTCTGGGTATGATGGAAACCGAATAAATTACAATAACTCATTCTGAGAAATATATTCAGAGAAAATTGAGGAAATGTACGATATTAGGATCTAGAAGACATATAAGATACATAAAAATAATAATCGCATATTCAGAGAACTTATTCAAATTTATAATCATTTAGATATCGAATAAATGTATTTGAACTGTAAGAATAATATCTCACAAAAGTACTACTTATCAATCTGGTTTAATAAGCAAAAAAATCATGGAATATAAAATAATAATTCCTCATTTATTTTATTCCAGTGTCAAGTAAGAAGCCGAACATCGAAAAATAAGAGTAAGTTTTATGAAATACTATCGACTTCGCAATAAAGAACACTTTTAACTTTAGGAATCATTCTGAGGTATGGGGTTCTATGGTGTAATGGTTAGCACTCTGGACTCTGAATTCAGCGATCCGAGTTCAAATCTCGGTGGAACTTTCCGTTTGTTTTGTGCCATAATATATACGAAATCTGTATTTGCACTATCATTAAAAAAGACTAACAACAAAATCAGCTAAGAATTCTACTTTAATTATAAATAATATGCGCAAAATCAAAGATATTATTCCCTTTTATTCTCATTTAGTTATTGAAAATAAGTATTTCCTCTGTAAGATTAATATTTTTCAAAAGTAATATTTATCAATATGGTTTATAAAACAATTAAATTTTATGATTATGAAAGAAAAATAATTTCTCATTTATTTTATTCCAGTGTAAAGTAAGAAAGTGTTCACTGAAAAATAAAAATTTTATGAAATACTATCGACTCCGCTATAAAAAAACACTTTAAACAGTAGTAATCGTTAGGAGTGTGGGTTCCAAGGTGTAATGGTTAGCACTCTGGACTCTGAATCCAGCGATCCGAGTTCAAATCTCGGTGGAACATTCAGTTTGTTTTGTGCCAAAATATATGTGAAAACTGTATTTTCACTATCATTAAAAAAGACTAACAACACCATTGGCTAAGCATTCTACTTTAGTTATAAATAATATGCCAGTTTCAGATATATTATTCAATTTATTTTCATTTAGTTAATGAAAATATGAATTTGATCTGTAGGATTAATATTTTTTAAAATAAATATTTATCAATTTGGTTTATAAAAGAATTAAATTTTATGATTATGATAGATAAATAATTTCTCATTTATATTATTCCGGTGTTAAGTAAGAAACCGTACATTGAAAAATGAAAGTAAGTTTTTTGAAATACTAACGACTCCGCAATAAAGAACACTTTTAACAGTAGTAATCATGCTGAGGCATGGGTTCCATGGTGTAATGGTTAGCACTCTGGACTCTGAATCCAGCGATCCGAGTTCAAATCTCGGTGGAACCTTCAATTTGTTTTGTGCCAGAATATATACGAAATGTATATGTGCACTATCATTAAGAAAGACTAACAGCACCATCTTCTAAACATTCTACTTGAATTATAAATAATAATAGCAGATTTAGAGAAAATATTTCTGTAATGTAAAGGTTACAACTGCCGCGGAATCGATATATTACTATTTTAGCCAAGCGGAATTGCAGAGCTACCTTATCTCCACGCCTGTGATATCTATGGTTATAATGTCCATTGGTAAGGTGATATGTGCAGCTACTGTACGCCAAAGATTACATTTGAGTTGACTGTACGCCCGTGTACCTGGAGTTTATGTTTTTCTATCCGCCCAATCAAGAGGGACACGATTAGAATGGTGCAGGGGACATGTCAATTGGATTGTGTCTGAGTGGTGCGATGTCATGTTTACTGATAAGTTAAGATTTTCTCTGGAGCCAGAAGACAAGTGTATAAGGTTATGACGTGAACAAGGAACACGCATTCAGCCCCAAAATATCACCGAACATAAGGCATTTCGAGGCGGAAGCATTATGGTTTGGGCAGAGATTTCATTTTGATACCTCACCGAACTGCATATCTTTAAATGGGGTTCTGTGACTTTTGGTATCGAGATGAAGTCCTAGAACCCATTGTGAGATTGTACGCTACAGTAGTTGGCCCTAATTTTGTTTTAATGAACGAAAACGTACGTCCCCATAGAGGTGACGTCGTCGATGACTACCTGAGTAGTAAAGGGATTGCTCGTATGGCGTAGACAGCTTATTCGCCAGACCTTAATCCCATTGAAAATGTTTGTGATGCTGTATCTTCCCGTTACCCACCTCCAGCCACTCTTAATTAACTGGAAACTGCTCTACAAGAAGAATGGCGATTGCTTAATTCTGCGGTAGTTGTCCACCTAATTGAAAGCATGGTCATAAGGTGTAAACTTTGTATACAGATGAGGAGGGGATCACATATCCTATTAATGTTTTTATTTTATTTTATGCTGTTTATTTTCACTTTATACATAATTCTGTTTAAGTCTCCAGTATGTCATTATCTGATAACTTAAAAATTTAATATTTTTTTCATTTCTATTTATAATTATTGATTATGCTTTATGCACAAACATATGTCCTACTTTCCTGCCGAATTTTGTGTCAATCAAAGCAGTATTTGTTGATTTTTTTTTTTTATTTTACATGTTCGTGCTTAACATTTGGAAGTGAGTGTATTTAATGGTAAATTAACTGTAATTTTCCATTCTTGTTGTTTCTGACAGCAACTTGTCTTATTCAGTGAGTAGGGTTCTTTGGGTAAATCTGATGAATGAACGCGTAGATGCACTCGTGATCGACATTACCGCTTTGCATATTTTTTCTTAAGTTGACAGGTTGGTAATTTTTAAATATTTATTAAATTTGGTCATATTTTTTATCAATGATGTTCAATAGGAATTTTGAAATGGAAATTTGGAGGTCAAAATTACCATTTTTAAATTGGCCTACCAATTAATAGCGGTTATTTCATCTATGGCACTGTAAAGAACTACTACATCCCTTAGATATTTGTGGAGATTTGTAACTAGTTTCTACTTCTACTAGACTAAAAAAAGAACTACTACTTCTACTTCTCTCATAGAACGTGTTGAAAGTGAGACATGTTGGGTTAAGAAGGTGTTACTCCACTCTAAGATGGGTCAATGTGAATTTATTAATTTATGCTTCATTAAAGTGTTCTAAAATGTTATTTGTGGAGATTTGTGCTTGACTTGTGAGTGTCTTGCTGGGAAAATTATCTGCATCAATATGGAAAACAGATAATTCACGACAACACCCTCTGCATACACAACACAAATATCACGAGCAGTATTTGTGATCTTAGAACCTTCATTAAAAGAAAAAATATCTCACAAATGCTCATCATTCTCAACTTGACATTCCATTTTAATGATTTGAAAATAATTATATATTAACTTAATAAATAAATAAATAAATAAATAAATAAATAAAAATTCCAAAACAGTCCGGTCGAACAAAATATCCTCATTCGAATGATCATAAAAATTATGCCAAAAACATTTAATGGCAAGCGAGATATTAAAAATTAAAAAAACGTTTTGAATATAAAAAGCGCCAATCTAGTAGAAAACTAAGCCAACCTAATAGGAAACTACGAATATTTTTTTCTCCAGAGATCAAAGACAACCAGCATGCGTTACCAAAGTGCGCAGTAGATTCTATGGATACATACAGTCACTCTGCTCATTTAGTGGCCCGGTGTGTGGATGCAACCAGTGAACCATCTTTCAAGGTCACCATCACGACCAGTACTGGAGTGGTGAACAATTAGCCATAGTGTGGATGCTACATAAAAGTTGAAAAATCAATCTTACCTGGTTCGGGGCACTTGCATCCAACCGTACACAAAACTTGCTTTCGCTGTTCCATCAAATTCATAAAAGGACCTCCTGTAGTATAGCTGGCAGAAACCAGATGGAGGACTGCTAGGAGTAATAAGGCAGGCAGCATGTCTACATAGAGAAAGACGTTTATGTTATTAACACATTTTTGCCATTTTATTCTATTTGCACAAATATGTGTAGCTTGATATTGGGACAAGTATGTCCTAAGCGATGCAAAATTCAACTTTAAACAGGCATAAAAAATTATCAATTAATGCTAAGTTATTTATTTTTTTTTAACATTACTTACTTTAAGGTGAACAGATGTCCAGATGGTAGAGTGGTTAACACAAGGCTGTTTTCAAGGGGGGGGGATTTAGAAGACCGGTCCCTCTTCTAAATTCTTAAAGACCATTTCATGGAAAGAAAATGGACTATGTGTGTGGGTGTGTTATTGATAAGCCGTGAATAGGCAGCAGTGTGCTTACAATAGTGACATTGTATGATGTTGTTACACAAATTACATTCGACAAGTAAGAACAGATTGACTAGCACTTTTGGTTACTCATCACAATATTGTTGTTCAATAGGAAGAAATTGTGAAATTTGTTTTTGACAAAAATTCCAAGGAGATCCTATTTTATAATATACAGGTAAAAATTTGAACGCTTTAATTTTGTTTCAAAATTATTCTTTTTCTTTGGTTATACTTCTGTTTTAAAAATTAGAATTTAATACCATGTATAGTTTATAATTTTTCAATGTTGATTTTACTATTAAATTCACTGTGTAGTTACTACATTACTCATTCAAGGCTATAAAAAGGAAATATATAAATATTTTTGTTCATTATATCAAATTTTTAATTATTTTGATATTTTAAAACCACATTGTATTACGATACTCATTAGAAGTATACATACATAAGAAAACCTGTAGTTTTATTGAAGTATCATTCAAAAAAACAATGTCCCCCTCCGAATATAATTGCTGGTTACGGCCATGGGTTAGCATACTGTACACCCACCCGATAAGCTTAGCTTCAATTCCCGGGTAAACCTTTGATAAATTTATGGTGTCTTTTCATAGAGAGCGATGTTGCTCTACCACCTATATCTTGCTCTCATAATGAAAAGAGATCCAGAAGCAAGTGGCTTTGTATGGTGAATGCTATTAAAAAAGGTAAATGCCCTGCATTAGGAAAAAAATCTTATGGTAAACGACCATGTTCACATAACGATTTTTATGAATAAAAATAAAAACATTCGTTTATTTTAAAGATCAGTTATTTAACTTTCAAAAACAGTTTCTAGTTAGTTTCTAGAGTCATTAGAAATCGAGATACAGTTGTTTAATCATCACAGGAAATGAACAGTTAAAGGATTGGGCTGTGTGTCCAACTTAGTAGCAACTTGTAAGACAGGAAGATCAAACTGGCAGCCATTCTAGTAAAGCGAACTGTCCCGGAACACTTTTATTTTTCTTTTGTTTAAGTTTTATAAGTTGATATACTTTGTAACAAAATCAAAATTTTAAAAATCGTATAAGGTTAGTTCCTTGTCTTATTCTCAATGGACTATCAGCTTCTTGACTTAAAGAGAGTTTGAAATCCTATTTTTATGGTATTTGCCTGTGGTACTAAATTTACTGCAGTACTTTTCTGCCCTGTTCAGAATTGATTGGTCTCAGCCTCAATGGATGATATACCACAGTCATCTATACACAAGGCCCCCCGCAGTTATTTTCCGAAATCCATTCAAGTGATCTTTCGAACAAAGAATATAGAGATATAAAAAAGGGAAGATACTGTGGAGATAATGTAAACAGGCAAACGAAAGAAGTGATCTAAAAGAGCCTTGACAGAAAAACTACTTTACAGGCTTCTGCTTGGATTCTGTTTATTGTTTAGTTTGGAGCGAAAAGGTCTATTTTCTTGCTACACAAGGGATAACGAGGCCGGGACCTACTGCCTAAAGCAGATTCCGAACAACTACGAATATCCATGCTCTCAGCGGGATTCGAACCTGCGAACTCCGAAATTAGCGGACCGTACCGAACAGCAACGCTCTACTATTCGGCCATCATTTGGCAAATTCAGTTTCTTCATTCCTCTTTTAAGTTTACTTAAAATATATGATAATACGTATACAATGTTTAAGTTAATTTTGTATTATGTTCTAGATTAAATTTTTTGTTAAACAGAGAGCTGCAACTGTCGTTGAACATTGGTTCGACCAAAATACTTTAAGACTAACTCTGGACTTTTCGAGTCGGTACGCACGTTCGTTGTTACGTCACTTTGATGTCAGCTTGATCGTTTGCTTGCCTAATATCCGCAAGCTGACGTCAAAGGGATGTCACAAAAACGTGCAAACCAATTCACAACGTCCAGAGTAAGCTCCATGTCATCCTTTAGAGCAGGTGGTGGTTTGTAGTTCCCGCGCTGTGTCACTACGCCAAGACTTAGCCATTAACAATTAAAACAGCAGGCGTTGATCACACAGACGTGACTCCTGTTAAGTTCCCTCCACACTATGGTCCACTGCAAGTGATTACCACCGTCTGGAGGGGATATGGCATATCGAGGTTGACGATGGCAGACGATAAAATGGCCTTGGCGGAGGATGGCTTCGGGAGCGGTTTTTCTTCAAAGATTAAAGCCACATGCGCAACTAACGTGCACATGTAGCTTTCGTAGTAGACCCTATGGACGAATCCACACTCTCAGCTCATTTTGTGGCCCAGCGTGTGGATGCAACCCGTGAACCATCGTTCAAGGTCGGTCACCATCAGAAAGTGGTGAACAATTGGCTACAGTGTGGAGGTTACATCAGAAGGTTTCCTTGCCGAACCGAGCGAGATGATTCGGGTTTCAACCTTTGAGTGCACCTTCCCCGTTTGGTTCGCTTAACGCTTCCCTGTTGCATCAAATATGCTGCTTGTTGATTCTTGTTGTCCAAGGAGAGAAATTTATGGAATTAAAACAACATTTGCTATAATGTGCAGCGTAAGAAGTAATTTTTTCATTCTTTTATATTTTTGGGATGTTTTCTAATTAAAACATGGATTTTAGTTGAGTCAAAGAACCCTACCCTTCTACTATAGATCGTCAGAAAGTTAACTTAGTTTGTAAAACATTTTATTATGAAAATATTCATGCTGTGAAAAAAATTGAATACCTTCAATTTGACTGAAAGTCAATTGAAAGTCATTTGATTGAAACTGAAAGTACTGCAATCTATTATTCTTGATAGAACATTGCTCATCTTAACCCTTTAATGCCCATCGTCTCATTTTAGATACCACTAAAAATAGCTTGAAGAATTTTTATGCTTTCTTAGGACGAGTTTTCCTTTTGGGAGGGCAATCTTATAAACAATTTACAAAATTTTTAAGTAATTTTTTTATTCATAAATTTTTTATTTGGATGAATACTTCATGTTTTTTCGGACAGTAGCTATAAATTCACATTTTCGGTGGTACATAGAAATCATGACAAATTGCTTTTTCTGTAATAAAACTACATTTTATTGTGTTTATTTTACTTTTAATACCAAATAAATCTTTCACAAAGATTTCCTTTTTCATAAATGCTGTCTTACGATGTTTAGAAAGATAACGGATCACTAATGTGACGTGCTGTACTCCATACAGCAAAGTATTTAAACTCCATATTTATTTTATTCTGTACAGTTCATAATAACTTAGATTAAGATATGCATCGATATGTAATCGGCAGAAATGACTCGGGCATTAAAGTGTTAAATCACTATATAAACGTAATAGATTAAAAATGATGATTTATAAGCTGTAAACCTGAAAATCTGGAGCAATTAAAGATTTTGGAAGGCATGCTAGATTGGTTAAAAATTTATAATGAACTTACTAATTTTTATAATGGACTTACTAAAATATATAATGGACTTACTAATAGATTCTTTTGATGCTTTCGGGCAAACTTGCAGTGGACTGTATGTAAAAACATTGTTTACTTTAAACCAATTAAAAATACAATTTACATTGTTTGGAATATTTCAAACAGATCCTCTGGAGAAAAGGTTTAGGCTTTATAGACAGCTGTAATTTTTGTATTGCTATCATAAAATTAATTAGTCGAAGGATGGACGAATGGTTAGGGCATTGATTTTCGGTACCGGATTTAGCGCCCCACTGTGCCATGGATGTTCGGAGTCGTTCGGAGTCGGCTTTAAGCAGTAGGTCCCAGTCTCATTAGCCCTCGTGTTGCAAAAAAGTAGACCATTGTGCTCCAGACTAAACCAAACCATAAAATTAATTAGATAATAGAGTATGGGTTTTCAGAATATTGTAGCTTAATAGATGCTTTAGATAAAGAATTTCTATGAAAGTTTATTATGTTCACACTTAAAGAAACATATTATGATGTTGCATATTCTATTGTATGCTACAGTAAAACAATAAACAGAAATCATGGTTTTATTAAACTACAATGATTGCTAAGAAGTAAATAGTATTTTTGAAATGTTCTTTAATTAGTAATTTAAAACATCAGTTATACTACTTTGACATTTAAGTTTAAAAACGAGTGTGGAGGCCACATAACAGAACCATTTTGTTGCCCGCCATCTAGTGGCAATCCGAAGAAACTATTATGAATCGACCTTCAACAGCAGTTAGGATAGGTTTTCTAATATGTCTGAGACTCTAGTGTAAATTTAAGTGTTGCTTCTATATTTAAATGTTAAAATATTGTTTTTGAACTGTTGTGTGCTATTATAGCATGCTCTAATAAGTCGGGAGCTATCTGGTGTTAGTGTTTATTATAGAACGATTGCAGAACAAAATAATAACTATAATTAGGTCTATAGATATAGAGACAAATAACTGTTTTCTCTCAAAGTGGGTTTTGAAAAGTTAGTGAGGGCAACCAAACTACGTCTGATGAAGATGGTTATTCAATTCAGTACTATTAAAAAGAGTTTGTTGTGACAAAAATTGAAGACTACTTTGCAAATGAAAGTAGCTTAACAACTAATGGGGTCACAGCAGTTAAGAATCTATGCTTAGATCTAAAGCAAGGCCATGAGGAACGAGAGCAGATTTACAACACAAACTTACGAAGATTTATCTTATTAAATCTTATTTATAATTCTGATTTGGGGGTTAAACAAAGTTTTCTTTTATTACATAACCTGGGTTCCTAGTTCTCCAAGAAATACAACAAACAGTTTAGAACTTCTTTGTAGAACGAGATAACGATTTAAATACAATAATAATTTAGTCAACTCACTTCATTTCATTTTCCCACAAAACATGGATATTTAACACTGATTGAATCTTCTCTGCTTTAGAACAAAGTAATAAAAACAAAACTAAAGTTTTTAAAGGTAACTTTATAAAAGTCAGGATTATTAAATACAAGAAAATTGTTCCAAATTAGTTAATATTCTGTATATTATTGCTGTTTCAAGTGAAAAATAAAATTAGTAATTGCAAAAAGGAAAACAAACTCGATACGACAATTCTCAGAGTTCCCAATAAAATTGTCGTTATAAAGGGTATATCGTTATATCGAGAACCAATGTAATTTGAATTTAAAAGATTTTGGCTAGTTTGATAGGTTTATGACACAAGTATGAAATTTAAAAATAAATAACCACACTATTAAACTCTTTTAAAGTATATAAAAATTTAAAACATAAATAAATAAATAAACAAAATATAGGCATGAAATAAAATTCATGCATTGAAAAAGTTAACTTTCTCAGGTATACATGTATTTCTTAGACAAGATATCTACTGTTTTTTGCTTGCTTATTCATCATTTTTACAGTTAAATCAACTAACAAGTATTAATACAGTGTAAAACATAAAACTGTTTCTTTTCTTGGTATTTGAAAACTAAAATAAAGTTGCAGAGAGATAGGAAATAACAATTGGTTATAGGAAAAAATTGTCCATCGTTTTAAAGAGGTTTATTGTTGTAAGAAATATCGTTAAATCGAAGAGACATTAACATTATATTGTATTCAAATTCACAGATACCACCAAATATTCTTGTTATAAAGGGAATTAATCGTTGTATTGAATATTGTTCTAATAGGGTTTTTCTTTTCTCTTCACAGAAAACTAATAAAGGTATTAAATCACACGTATTCAAAACTTTTAGTAACTGTAATAAAGCGTGACTTCTCAGCGGCATATTATATAAAATTTTACTTACCTATTCTTTGCAAATGTATTCCAAAAGATATTTTTAATTACACATTCCAATTGTTACTATTCAGCTCCTATTGATCGTGATTTCAGTCGGTAAAATTTCAAATTTTGCGACGCAGACGATAATATTTGTCACTTTCTAACTGCTAAGATGGAGTGGTTTCCTCGAGATAGGTAAGTGTTTCATTTGTGAATCTACTGATAACGTATCTGTTACTTACAACTGCAAGTAAAATTTTGGTCTGATCTCTATTATCCATTATACTTTGACCTGCACGATAAAGACATAGATGTGACATTCTTTTATCATCCGTCATATTTTGTTTTGTTTGTAATGTTGAAACTTTTGAGAAATAAATGGAATTGCTTTTAATTTAAGGTCATATGTGCAAATTCGGTTTTCACGAGTAAAACAGAAATTTAAACTTTGGGATACTGCTACATATGTGTCCTCGATTTCTTTTAAAGTTGTACTTCTATATCATATATTTTGTTCATTCCGTGTATTAATATGTGTTTGCAGTGTTACTGCTTTCGGGGCAATAAAAGAAAACAGGATATGGCGAATAAGATATAATATAAAAATGCAACAAAAATACAGAGAACTTTAATGAGGTAAGGATAGTTAAAAGTTTGCAAATAAGATGGCTAGAACACATACAGTGATACAAATATGAAAATCCTGTAAAAAAAATTAACGTTTTAGAAACTTGATGGAAAAAGAAAAAGTGGTAGACAGAGTAAAATGGCTAGACAGTGTTGATCGATGGTTGAAGAACATTGGAGACCATCGCTAGAGGATGCTGGCATTGCATAGATCTAGATCAGAATTTTTTAAACTGTGGGTCGCAACCCCAATTGGGGTCGTGGAACGTTCGTCAAAGGTCGTACGTATGGAAGATTAGAATGTTTTTGGTAACACACGCGCGCTGGGATTTCTTCGGTTTTGACCTACTAAGTGGTTGCACTTAATAGTTAGACTATAGTTAAGGAATTTACCCAAATAATTGAACTTATTTTTTATTACTGTATCATATATTTAAGTTTGTTACTTATTTAAAATTTTCAAATTATTTTATGCCTTAAAATTAAAAATTAATGACCTAAACTGTAATAAAATAAAGTACATTAGAATATACTGACAATTTTACTCCCAAATGTATCTGATTTGCGCAGTGCTTATAGGGGCGTAAAAATTAAGGTTTCGTAATTATTATAGGGTACCTACAGCAAATCCCGATATAAATAGTTTAAACAGAGACAGCTTTGGTCGGTAATCAACTACAGAGCTTAAAAAGTTTGCAGTATTTAGCTCTTATAAGGAATTTTATATATGGGATTATTTTTCTAATGAGAGCAGTGACGTTTCCTCTATTTGTGCTTTTAAGCACTTGAACCTTCTCAAATAGCGAAGAAATAAATCCTTTATCAAATTAAGCAAAACAATCCCTTATATAATAATAGCCTAAGATATCTGTCCGCCTGTCCTCGAATTTCTGAAGCTGTTGGACGTGGAATGGATGTGACATCCATATTGAATTCTTGATGCGTTAGGGTTAGCTAAATTGAAAGCGAGTAACGTTTATCTTCTCCTAAATTGTCAATCGAATTCTAAAATAAATTGGTATATATATGCTTATTATTACAGAGAAACATACTGTCGTCTTTAAAACGCTGGAAATCCACCCCTTCCTCCCTTTTCGAGCGTTTAATTCCCTATTTTCTCCGGTTAAGAGCAGGCGATTAAATTTATCAATTTATCACATAATAAATAAATAAAATAGCATATTTTCAAGAATGATGACGTCATTTCTTTAACCATCTCATTGAATTATTTCTTATTTTAAATTATTTAAATATCGTCTGTATTATTTTCATACCTTTTATCAATGAACTTAGATATGACGTAAATAATTTTATTTTATATGCGGTTTAAATAATAGGTAAGTACATACGGGATAATTTTAAATTTAATCATCTATTATTTTTTGTTGCAATGAAAATTTTATCACCGGTATTAACAATCTCTATCTACCTCTACGGTGTTGTGGAAATGATAGTTTCATTCCTTTACTTCCATTAATTACTATGGCAAAATAATTGGGAAGAAGTTAACGTTTTATTACTGAACTCAGATATTATCTAAATAATTTTCTTTTATATTTGGCTTAAATAATAGATTAGCTATATATGTGATAATTTTAAATTTAATCATGGATTATTTTTGTTGCAATGAAATTTTCACTGGTATTAACAACAAATTTTATCTACCTTCAGGGTTAGTGAAAATGATAGTTTCATTAATTTAATTCTTTTAATTACTGTGACGTAAAAATTGGGAAGATCATTTCGGCGTAACTAAAAAAACTTTGAATTATCTTTCTAAATAAATTCAACGTTATTCTAAACCGCATTCACAGTATCGGGAGATTTTTAGAGGAGTATGAAGATAAACAATTTATTGGCGTGTACCAGATTGTACACGCCAATAATTGTCAGCCAAAAAACAAACCATTTTTTTTTACCTGCCTCATAGAGTATTTTACAATTCTAGAAAATTAAAAATTTTACTGATCCCGTCATATGAACGGCTATATGCTAGTATTAAATAAACTTATAGATTTTTGCCAATTTTTTGGATGAGTTTCTTTTTTAAACTTCACTTTTTTAAAAAATATTCTATTACGTAGTTAATGTAATTGTAAATTTCTATACCACAGAGCACTTGGTCTTTTTGCGATTACACTTGCGATCGGACAAATGCCCTCGAATACCAATTTATGGGGAACAAAACTGGAGACAGAAAAACTGGAAGATAAATTAATCGTTGATATCATTCCATTCACATTTCGGTATTTCAGTGCATCGTATTGTTTTCAATTATCTCATCCAAATTCTTCTTTTGTTTTCTATATTCGGTTAGTAACGGGCTGTTCATAAAGGATGTTACAATTTTTCAATATTTCGGACACCTTCTCTCTTTGTCATATCTCGCTCAATATTACATAAGCATATACTTACAATTCAGAAACAAAGCATTACATTATAGATCATGTTTAAAATTTTATTTTTAAATTTTAATCCTATTAAATGACATTTTTAAATATAACAGTGTGACGACTTCAATATTCTCGAGTGAAGAGTGTAATGAAAATTTTTTTCATGTCCCTTCATTACATATTTCCCTTGTGGGATATATATTTTTTAACCTACATTTTGCTCCTTTTTTTCGCATATTACCCCTTGCAGGTTCAGCTCTAGCTCTTTTCTCTCGATAGCAGCCTATCTTTTCAAACAGACCCGCCCCCGACCTGGGATTAAGTTTCGGACCAAGCGTCCAATTCTGGCTACCTGCATCTGCAGCCCTTAAACCTTTACACCCGCTATACTCAACCTGCGGCCCGCGGAGGCTTTTTGGTTGGCCCAATTATTAAACTAGGTAGTTACAACTTATTTGTAAACAACTTCAAATTTCGTGCCCTTCAAAGAGTTGGTAATTGAACGGGAAGTATGGGAATGTGAGCGATATCAATAATTTGCTTAAATTGGAAACGCAAACTATCCTAATCTATGGTTGCGCAAACGATACGGAATACGCGGCGTCGGGAATCCCCTTAAAGGTCTGGTCACGCGCAAACGCGGACGGCGGGGCGACTTGCGAAGCTAAACATTGCTTGTCATGTGTAATGAGACGTGTGTTTTACTAATTGGCAAGTCGCCCCGCCGCTCGTGTTTGCGCGTGGCCAGACCGTAAGATCCATGGACCTAAGTGCGTGTCGCTTTGATTGTCGATCAAAACTAAACTTGTTATAAATTTAATCTAAATTATTAAACTAAATTTGTGTACGTACCCGCGTCCTCTGCCAAATAATAGTTTTGTTTTGTAAATTAAGTATACCTATTATTTTCAAAATAATGTCAGGAGTGTCGTCGAAGTATAAAAGAAAAATAGATTGTTTCAAGATGAGTGGGAATCTGATTATTTTGTTGTGCCAAATAAAAACAACGCAGCTACTTGTTTGATATGTCGGGAAAGTATCATATTGAAGAAATACAATATTTCTCGTCATTTCACTTCAAAACATAAAGGTTTCGACAAAACGTTTCCTCCCGGATTGTCTTTGAGAAATGAGAAATTGAGTTTTTTTAAGAGATCATTGCATGAGCAACAAAATGTTATGTTCGCGGCATTATCACAAGACTCGGCGGTAACAAAAGCATTATATATGAAATTTCTTACATTCTTGGTAAGTATATGAAACCATTTACTGATGCGGAAATTGTAAAGGAATGCTTTATTAGTGCTGCTAATATACTTTTTGATAAATACAGTAGCAAAAAACAAATAGTATCTAATATAAAAAAAAATACAGCTTTCGGATTCAACCTGCACCAGGCGTATTGAAGACATTTCTAAATTTATTTCCGATGATATATTACAAAACCTAAGAAGATGCAAGTTTTTCAGTTTAGCATTTGATGCCAGCACCGATATTTCAGCAACATCGCAGTGCTCGGTGTTTGCTAGATATTGTACAGAAAACAATGAAATTCATGAAAACTTTTTAAAATTACTGCCAATGAAAGGTCAAACCCGAGGCACGGATTACCTTGATACTATTTGTAATTTTTTAGAACATCATGAAATTGATGTGCAAAAAATCGTGTGTTTGTGTACAGATGGTTGTCCTTCAATGACTGGATCCGAAAATGGCTTCATTTCATTATTTAAGAAAAAATATAATTGCAGCAATTTAATAACATTCCATTGTATTATCCCTCAAGAAAACTTGGCGGCCCGTGCTGTACAACCAGAAATAGAAGCTGTAATGAAAACAGTTATCAATATTGTCAATTATATACGAGCAAAAGAACTGAACCACAGAAAATTTAAAACCCTTCTTGAAGAACTGGGAAGTAAGCACAGCGAAGTTCTTTTGCATACCTCGGTGCGATGGCTTAGTAGAGGAAAGGTTTTGGAAAGGTTTTTTTCATTACGCCATGAAATAATCCTATTTTTAGAGCAAAATAATAAAGGGTACCCAGAATTACAAAACGATGAATGGTGGTGTCGTTTAGGTTTTCTATGTGATATTACGGAAAAACTAAACAATCTCAATCAGAGTCTACAAGGCGAAAATAACATAGTGTCCAATATGGCAAATAAAGTGTTTGCATTTGAGGAAAAGCTAAGTATTTATTATAATGAAATACAGAACAAACAGCTGCACAATTTTCCAACTATTATAAAAACCAGAGAGGACGGTATTAACATTTCAGAAGAAAACTGCTCCATAATTTCAAATTTTATAACTGCACTATTGAACGAATTTCAAAAAAGGTTTCAAGATCTCAGAAAAAATAAAAAATTGTTTGTTACTTGTAGAAAATCCATGGCATTTAAAGACACCAACTATTTCTGAGTTGGCTTCAGTTTTAAATTGTAATTACTCGGAGTTGTTTGATGAATTTATTGATTTTAAAAATGACACCAACCTGGAAGTAGTTTTCAAAGAAAAAAGGGAATATGTGGAATTTTGGAGCATTGTTCCCCAAAAATATAAAAGCGTGCAAAGATGTGCCCAAATAATGCTAACATTTTTTGGGTCAACGTATGTGTGCGAATCATCTTTTTCAAAGATGAAATACACAAAGAGTGTATATAGAAATAAACTGACAGATTCCCATTTGGATGATATAATAAGAGTAGCATGCAACGACAAGCCAGATATTGATAAAGTTTTAAAAAAATGCTCTCAGTTCCAAAAGTCTCATTAGATATACATATAAGTAAGTAAGCATCTTTGTTAAAAGTTCTTTTTTACATTAAACTAAATAATTCATTAGGTTGATATTACTTTTTCATTTATACACCTAATTATTTTTTACTTGCGGCCCGGGCTACCGTGACGTTTGTGGCCCCTATAAAAAAAGGTTGAGTATGGCTGCTTTAGACCATAATTTGTGCACATCGGCTCATATTCTGATGGTTTCTGTAGTCATAAGTTTCGCTTTGAGTTGACAGCCGCTCTTTTGCAAAGTGCCGAGTTGCGAGATGTTGCCAATCTCCACTCCGCATCGTCTTTGGCGAATTTTCACCACAGGGGTTGCGCCTCACTACGATTGGGTTTTTGTTTTCCACGCTCCTTCTCTCGACGTTTCATTGGTCAGAAACGCGAGAACCCTACGTCTCCTTGAGAGCGCGGGGTTTTCTTGGCGCCTGGCAACCCTCTTGCTGGCTGTGTTTCGGCGTTTTTGGCGTGAGCGCAGCCTAGAAGTTCTTGTAATTAATTTTTGAGAGACGGAGAGACAATGAGATGAAGTTTTGACACCCTTGCTGACACGTTGTTTTTGGTCGGAAAAATGTTTCCGTTGGAGCCACCTCTATCTTTGGCTAGCCTAAGCACTCTATCCTTGTTCTGTTTTACTGCGACGTTCCTCACGTTATTTTTACTTAAAGCAACGAGTTAATCTCCATCATATTTTATATAAAGCAACAATTTAATCTCCACAATACTTTTAAACAACGCAAAATTGAATAAATCTCAGTTACCCACTACAAGATCAAGGCAGAAGTGGACTATGTTATTTGTAGATTATAAAGTGAAGAAAATTATTTGATCGAATACTAAATAAAAGGATGTCTCTCCATCAAGTCAGCGTCTGATTTTTATCTACCTGAAGTGACTCTCAAAATAAAGACTCTTCATTACTTAACCTACATACAGCTCCCTTCCTCTACATGGAGCCCCGACTCTTCAGTATAAAGAGGTAGCTTGAAGAATGATCACAGTCACGATAAAATTGGTAATCACTTTTATTTCTTGAGCAGTTATTCAAAATCCTGTTTTACAATTTTAATTAAATTATTAGGTAAAAATATTAGCTGTCTGATTTTTACTAGTGGCATCGAATAAAAATAATATTTATGGATTTTATGATAAAAAATAGAATTTAATGAATGGTAAATATTAAGGATGTTAACTTGTAGTTTGTAACTTTTAGGGCCAATCCCACCAAAGTCATTTAATGCTAAGCGCGATTAATCTCCGTTTAAACGGAAAATTGTGTTTCCCCATTGGTTGTCACCAGGGTTAATCGTGGCTAATCGTAGTTAGCCGTTAAACGACTTTGGTGGGATCGGCCCTTAATCTAATAAACCAAAAGCACATTTGAATGGTGTCCAGTTTACACAATACTTCCGTCGTCGATAAGTAAAGCCATATTTGTTAAATAAGTCATAATTGTTAATGAAGACAAGCAGCTACATCAAATTAGTTTAACACAATGCATTAATAACGTAACATGCCACAATAAATACATAATCGCACACAATAAAAGACATCTTGCGAAATACGAAAGTTAAGCAACACACGCATTATATATATATATATATATATATATATATATATATATATATATATATATATATATATATATATATATATATATATATATATATATATGTGTGTGTGTGTGTGTGTGTGTGTGTGTGTGTGTGTAAGGAAAATTCTCAGGGGTTTTCAAAACTTAAATCAAGGGCTAAAAATTCCCGCGTCATTTTGCATTCCCCTTTTTAACCCCTAACCTAAATTGACCACTAGGGCTACAGTTTACGCCCTCAGAGAAGGGGCCTGACCAATTATAAACCTACATGGCCCTAGTGGACAATTTAGGAAATTTCCAAATAAAAAGGAGATACACGCTGTCGGAGACAGATTTTTCTAGAGATATTTTTCCACAGATATTGAACCAGGTGTTATGGTTCTTGTACATGGAACTTGATGCTAGCTGACCCTTCAGTTTTTCCTGTTCCTATGATGAAGTGGAAACCCGTCCTGCAATGTTATTTTAATAAAGGTCTTTAGCTAAAACGGTATCATTTTGATTTCCATGACTGCAACCACCCAATGAGAAGTCCGTCTCATTGCATATATATATGTAAGAAAAAGTAATTAAATCAGTATTTTGTATAAAACTCCAAAGACGGTCCCTTAAGAAATATATTGTCACAAAACTTCCTGTAATTTGAGAGCTCAAAGATGCCGCAGTAAATTTAATGACGAAAGCCCTCATTAAGGCTGGACCACCGAACGTCCTGCTAATAAAGGTAAAAAAAGGGTGTCTTCTACTGGCCATGACTGCTACTACCAATCGTCGACTCCGTCTTATAACAAAGATATATGTATTCTTTTCCCATCGGTTCTGTGTACCACACGATGGTCGAATTTTAGAGTGCTGTTCTCCAGTACCAGAGTCTTGGGCTCGAATCTCGCTGCTGGTATGGATTTTCGTGGTCGTTCGGCATCTACTTACGAACCATCAATGGCATTAGAGGAATTTCAGATAGAATAGACATTAGGGAATTCTATAGAATTCCCTAACTAATCATAATTAACTCAAATCAACTAATCATAATTAGTTGACAGAATAATTTTCAAAATATTAAGCTAAAATGTATGCCTTCCATTTCAAGGAATGCTAATTCTTAACTTATTTAACTAGTTCTTAATGCTTACTTTATTTAAAGTAAAGGATTTTAAGGAGTACGTAACCTCACGAAATTTAGATATTTGTACCGCGGAAACTCATGTACATACTAAGTTCGATCGACATGATAAAAATAGTTGATCCCGGATATATGGTAAGCTTATAGTAAGCTACATTTAGAAACTAGCTTTTTTCTTTTTCTGGCTATAGGAGAAATTTGTTTATGGAAATACATTCTTTTCTTTTAAAGACACAACAGGATAAACTTTTTCTCAGTTTGAAACAAAGGTAATAAATGTAGAAGACCACTTAGGATTTATAATCCCTAGACTATTTAAAGAGACAACTGAATATTTTATTTGTTCTATCAATAATGAACTGATTGAAGAAACCTCGTTAATCTGAAATAATAATTTAAAGACACAAGGGACAGGATTAAAGCATATCAAATATAACATAAATATAGGTTTAATAACATAAATATAGGTAACCAAATCTTTGCCAAATTATGTTTTATTCTAAAATTCAAGATGCTGCTTTTTATTCTTACATATTTTTTAAAAAATTTGCAATAATATTTTTTAAGACGTAGTTATCTTTTAACTACGTCCCTGTTCTAAATTAATGTCGAATGTGGTAATTAAATATCCGTTTCCGAGAACGAGACTTCTCAACTTTAGTTTGTTTTCATTTCATCTGTTAAAAGGGGTGTGCTGTACACAGTTTAACTTTCCTCAGAGATTGGAGATTGTTTGAGTAATCAGACAATGTTTATGGAACAGCAACAGCTGTTTTCTAACTTTTCTTTAACGCGTCAGCTGTTTCCAACGATTCTTAATACTAATGCTACTTTAAGGCACTGATGTACTGCATAAAATAAAAAATTAATCAATTGTGTGGTAATGAAGGCTGTCACAGACTCGTCTCCGATGTATAAAATGTAATTCAATCTTACATTCTCTATTTCTTGTCTTTGTTGAAAAATTTAAGAATAATGACCAGTATACAGTTCGATTATTCAACTCTCTCGACGTCTATAAGTCGTAGCGAATTAGGATCAATTATAGGTCGTCACATCGTGGAGAGTAATTACGATATAAATGAAGAAACAAGCTCAGAAAGATCAAGTCATTCGTCCGAAGTTTATGTTCATCCTTCTCCTCCCGATAAGTAAGTATTCTCAAGATATCTGAAAACTTGCTAGGAGTATTTTTATTTGATTTCTCAGTAAATTTCTTTTAATGATTCCAGAAAAAAATCTATACAGTTTGGGAGGGAATATACATATGTATAGGGAGACCAATCGCCTTCTTTTGAAAGTTCTGTCCTCCCCAAAAAGTATCCTTCTAGTTTTTGGCCTTTTCGTTATGTAAAAGCAGATTTATAAATATCTACATATTTAATAACAATTTCTCATAAAGGAGAAAAAACGATAATTTAATTTTATGTAGACAGTAACTTTGTAATAACTGCAATCGGGAAGATAAAATAATGTTCTACAAAAATACACAACAGTTACTATTATTTGTTATTGATAGTGTATTAATAAAAATAAACTAAGGCTATTTTCTGATGAATTAGTAGCTATATGGACTTCTTACTCAGCTGAAACATGGCAGTAATTAATTTTTATGTCATTTATTAATATTGTGTACTTCCTTTCATTGGAAAAATGTCACCTTAGTATGTAGTGTTTATAAAAATATGAACCAAATATGACTAAATATAACTACAGCATATGACAAATATAACTGAATGAAATTCTAATAAACTTCTGTGATTAAGACAGCAGTTTTATCTATAGGTTTATATTTTTTTAGCTCGTTAAAGTGTGTCTTTTATAAGACAAAAAGTAAGTAGTTGGACATCTTTAAAGTTTATAGCAATTAAACTATTGCTACCTAATTTTTAAATCAAGTTTTACCAATTATTTAGATTACAACAATGTGTTTCTTCTAAACTCTTTAATTTCTGGAGTTTTTATTTAGAGACAGTTAAAGCAATGGATTAAATTTAGATTTATAACTTTTCATTTAAACCTTATGAATAATTTTATACATAATTCAGAAAAATTCTTTTAGAAGTCTATGATTAAAAAGGAATAAATTAAAATTTTTGTTTATATCCCAAGATTTGCTAGATATTGTAATCTTTCCAATTTTGTATTTGTAAATCCTGTGTTTCTCTCCTTTAGGTATAAGTTGGTATACCTGACATTTGGCCTTCTTGGTATTTCAACTCTCCTTCCTTGGAATTTTTTTATTACAGCTAATGATGTAAGTCTAATTTCATTTAATCCTGTAGTTTGTTGAAATGGTAGCATTAAACTTTAGATTTATGAATAATTGACAAAATATATTATTTCACAATTTATTGTTGTAATATACATTTACAAAAGGCTCTCTTATAATAACTTTGTTCACATATCTTACTGACATATATGCCTTTTTAATTAATGTATTAATTGCATATTGTTAATATTTGTTCATTTTTTTAAATAAATATTTAATGCTATTCTAGGTTTGTTAAGTTTTGTTGTAATTTATAGCCTCTTAATAATTGCTTTAAAAGTATCACATTGTAGTCATTTTGTACTTTATAGATCTATATTAGATTCTGTAGAATAAATTGTGGTTATATTTATATGGAGGCACAATTTATAAAATACTAGCAAGTTTGCCCGTGCTTCGCTACGGTGAACTTAATATATTACTTTTAAACAAAGATTTATTTTTCGTGAATAACTCTCTAAATTCGTCACAGTTCAGTTCGAGTCATTGGCATGTTTATATATTTCTATCATAAGCGTATTATAACATTATTCAGTTTTTATAATCGAATTTGTCTTATATTAAATTTGCTCAAACTTTTTTTATTGTAAAATATAAGTTTAACCCTAAATTGCATTACTGTATTACTACTGTACGTTGATTAGCAAAGTTAACAGATCTTGCCATATTACGTGATAGAATAGGAAGCACAGGTTTTGACAGCAACAGTGCTAATTTTGTTGGTAGTAATAAATGTTTTCCAAAATTAAGGAAATTTATGACAAACCACATAGTTTTGTATGAAACAGAAACACACATTCATATCGACAACCATATGAATATGAAGATAACTATATAAAATGATAGGTTTTTATTTGCCCATGAGAGTCACTGAAATTTGTACTTTTTGTACTTAGAATATTGTTGATATGCATTTCATTGTAACATAAAAATGAACCAAGAATTAAATTTAAAATTAGTTCTCATATAAAAATGCTATAATTTGCGTCACATAGAAATGAAAGTGAATCACTTTATATCTCAAATTTCAGTTCAAATCGAATAGATACTAAGCAGACGATTTTAAATAATATCAAATGAGAAATGAATAAATGAAATATTTAAATGAATGACGTCATAATGATAGAAAAATATCATTTTCGCCTATTTATTATGTGATGAATTGAACATTTTAATCTCCTGCTTTTAACCGTGGAAAACTGCGTTTAAAACAATTACTTGGGATGACGTCACATTGCTAGAAATATTGCTTCTTTCCCTTAGATATGATGCGATAAATTAAAAACTTAATCGTTTGCGTTTAACCGGGGAAAATAATGCTTGGAATAATGACATGAAATGCTCGAAAAAGGGGGAAGGAATGAATTTCGAACGTTGAAAATTTACAAAAACCTTCCCAGGGATATACCTAAATATTTCCCAAATTTTCACGGCGATTGGATGCATAGTTTTTGAGTCTATTGAGTACAGACAGACAGACAGACACACACAAATTCATTTTTATATATATAGATGTACAATAAACAACAGATATATTTATAAAAGTACTTAAAGGATTTCTTTTTATATGTAAATATATAATATCTCTGTATGCTAATTAGTTTTCTGAGGAAACATAAAAGTGAAACATAATTTTAAAAAATTCATTCTGAATTTTCTAAATTTTGAGAAGCATTTGTATATTTAATTGTTTATAAATAATGGTCTTAATAAAGCATGCATATCATATATTTTATTTAAAGTTTGTTGTTATTAATTGTTTATTTAAAGAGCAAAGTTAATTAACTTTTGAGAGAATTGTTTTAATAAAATAGTAAAAATGTTTGTTTTCAGTACTGGATGTATAAATTCCGTGATACTACCAATGAAGCTTGTACTAATTATCATAATAAAACAGAATTGCAAGCTGCATTTACAAGTTATTTATCTGTCTCCAGCAATGTGCCTTATGTTATTTTTCTAATTATATCTATGCTATTTAATAATAAGTGAGTATATTTTTAATCTAAAGTTTAATCATTCTTTGTAACCTACTAAAAAATGTTATGCTAAAAGTATATGTAATTTGGAATTAACTGGGTACACAGATAAAATGAATAAGAGAAGGAGAATGTTAATTAAATACTGAATATTAAATACCTATAATCTTCCTTTATATTACTTAGCACATGCATCATATTGGCTTATTGTATCTCCCCCCCCCCCTTAAAACAGAGACAGTAGTAAAAGGCCTGTTTTTCTATCACTAATTGTTCTTATTAAGCTTCTAGCTTGAAACCTCCACTTTTTGAAGCAAAGTTTTTATTTTTAAATATTTATTTTATTTACTTTTTTTTTTTTTTTTTTTTTTTTTAGCTTTTAACAAGTTTTTGTTGTCTTAAATACATTTTACATTCTGTTACATCTACATTGGATTTCTTAATCCACTTAATTTATATTTTGTGTAAAAGTGTTTTGTAAATTTTATATCATTTGTAACTGGATAAGTTTCTTTTTTTCAAATTATACTAAACAAAATTAGTTAACTAAAACAAATACTATTGTAGATTTATAAATGGAAGTTCTACATAAAAGTTATGATGAATTTATTTATTTTTCTTATATTTGAAGATTTACATTTTTTCTAAATAAAATTTAAATGCATACCTGAACTATACAAGTCTTCATTAAATTTTTAAAAATTTTATGGGTTGGATGATGGTCATATACAATTCAGTTTTAAAGTCTGACAGTTCTATTCTCACTGTTAGTATAGATGTTTGTAGATTTCCCATTCCAAATTTGTTTTAAGCAGTGGGTTCCATTGTTATTAGCTCTTGTTTGGCAAAAGAGTAGACTAACACTCAAAATGAAACCATTGCAAATATACAATGTTATTCTCTGTTAATGAATAATGTTTCAAAATTAATTATGTTTTGCCTAATTCTCTGGCAATACAGTCTGTGTTGGACTATTGTCTCCCAGCAATGTGATTCTAAAGTCATCTATTTTTCTCCAGTTTTTGTTATTTTAAAAGTGTTTATGTCTTTTCCCACCTCATCAATCCATATAATTATGTATTATCAGTTATTTTTATAATGTTTTTAAACTAGTTTTGATTTAATTCTAGTAGTGCAGCCAGAGGGGGAGCTAAGGGGACTCTAGGTCCTTCCAGGCTTTTATTGAGGGGTTTCTCAAAACTTTCAGGCAATTGTGTGTAACTGAATGTACTATCTTTAGTCAGTAGAAAACTTTGAAATTGACAGCAGTTAAATGAAATATTAGTTTCTTTTTTCTAGCTTTGGTGACCAAAAACTTTTAAACCCCTTAAGTTGGAGAGTTCTTGCAAAAAAGTAATTTGCTTATTAGCCCCCTCCCAAGGCTGTAGGCAGGGTGATTGATATGGGGGACTGGTCCCCCCCCCCCGAAATTTTGAAAGATCAATTCGTAGATAGACAATGTCCAACGTTTGTGTGTGTGTGTATTATCTACCTAGCTGTTCATGATCATGGGCAGTTATTTTCTTAGAAAAAAAAACCCGCTCAGACCCTAAAAGTCTTGCTGGGCAACGTTTTCAAAGGGCCCAGTGTAGATGGTTATATTGTTTTAATTTGTAAAACCATGCCTTCTTTTATTGTATATTGGAAATTTTGCAAAAAGATAAAATTTATTTTAAGTTTATTTTTAATTTTTATCTTTTATTTTAATGATGTGAGTGTTTTTGTTTTTATAGCTCATATTTTTAAAAACCTTTTTGTGCAATCTAACCATAACATAACAACTTTGATTATTTAATGATTGGAAGGCCAAAGAGCATATCTCTAAAGTAGAAACAACGGGCCAGAAATACAGGGCTTTCCCTTTCATCAATTGAAGTACCATTCACAAATAAAGATGTCTTTCTCCCTTGGTCCCCCTCTGAAAATAATTTCTGACTACGGGCCCTGCCTCCTCCAGACAGAAATTCTGGCTGTGTAACTGTTTAATTTAATCATAGTAAAATGGGTATTTTTTAGCACTAATATAACAATTTTGTTAGTTTATTATGCCTAATTTTTTAGTTATGTTCTTTACAGAAAAATCAGTTCTACTGAATTTTGTTATACTGAATTTTTGTACTGTTTTTCAAGTTGATAAAAAAATACTGAGTTATTGCATAAGCATGTGTATTTATACATGAAATATACATGAAAAATTCTATTTAGTTAATAAAAAAAAATCTGTTTTTAAAGGAACAATTAACTTTTATATGTAGTGGTTATATTAATGTTTTTACTAGGGAAATTTTACATTCCAAGTTACCTTTTAAACATTGCAATTTTTAAAAATTAAATGAACATTTCTTACGCAGTGTAAATTGCTATTAAAGGTATTTCCTGGCTATATGAATGTGACCACCTGCAAAATTTCAAAGTTGTTTAAGGTTTGAGTATGCTTTTCTCATGCTTTTTTACAGTAAAACTTATAAGTATCTCATTATTTATTATTTTCATTAGTGGCAAGTTTTTTGTTAGCATTTTGCATCAAATATATTTTATTTCTGTGGCAACATTTGAGGTGTGGATGGTTATATTGTTTTGATCAGTAAAAGCATGCCTTCTTTTCTTGTAAATTGGAAATTTTGCAAAAAGATAAAAATTATTTTGATAAGTTTATTTATAATTTATTATTTTTATCTTTTATTTTAGCGATGTGAATGTTTTTGATTTCATAGCTCATATTTTTAAAAACATTTTTGCACAATCTAACTATAACATAACAACTTTGATTATTTAATCATTGGAAGGCCGAAGAGCATATCTCTAAAGAAGAAAGAAAGGTATTAATAGAATTTGTAATCCTTTCACAACATTATATTAATATAAAAATTGAAGTTTGTTTAAATCCAGTGGAAACATTGATAGAAAATTATACATTGACTAATCTTTGACGCTAAAACATGTGATCAATTTCGGTTGAAAGCATGTTATGACTCCACAAGGCTTATGAAAATGAGATTGACATCTTGAAATAAAATTTAACAATACTAATTGTACTATAAAATCATTAAAATACTATTAAATTGTGTGAAACTTTATTCTGCATATCCTTGCTGACAATATAGTGGTTTTTTAAAGAGTTTAATTTTACCAGTCATTGTCTTGCTAAAATGACATTTTAGCAAGACAAAAAATATGAAAAAAAAAAAAGACTAGTATAGACAAATGTAGAATTTTTATCATGGGAGACTAAAGAAAGTTTTGATGCAAATTTAATTCCTAAACAATTTTTTATTTTGGAAATTTCAACATGATTTCAACTTCAGTTACGAGAGTGTATTTGAGATTCTGTTAAAAATATCCATATGAAAAATAATGATTAGATTCTAAATTCCTGTTGGAATGTGTGAGTCCAACAATTAAAAATCATACAAAAGTAAGGATTTTATTGATATCTATTGCAGATGTCTGGAGAGACTCCATAAAAGATATATGTATGAAAAGTAATAAGTTACACCTTTGAAAGAAAGATTTATACTATACTTTCCTAGTGACTTTTCAGATTTTATGCAAGACAAGCTACAAAATTTACTATGACAAATCTAATAAGAAATTTCTCTAAGACAAGAGATTACCTCTTCTAGATTGACCATCTCAATCCAATTGAGAATACTTTGAAACTGCTAATTGGTTTGTTTTGGAGTACTATAGTTTACTTTTTGCAACATGAGGGCTAATGAGACCGGCACTTACAGCTTAAAGCCGATTTCAAATGGCTAGGAACATCCATGCCACAGTGGGATTTGAACCCCCTAACTCTGGTACCGAAGGCCAGCACCCTAACCAATTGGCCATCGTTTGGCTCAAATCTGCTGAAAAGGAGAGTCTAAGGAAAGAGTTATATATAAAAAAAAGATCACTTTAATGAAAAAAAACTTAACTGGAATCATAATACTAAACTTAAGAAGAATGCTTTAAACTGCACTGATAGATAGCATGCTCTAGTTAGAGTGGTAATCCACATAAAGGGTTTTTACAAAATATTTTTTAAATTTAAGATTCATACCTCTGACATATTTCTTTTATTATTAATTTATTGTAAGATTACTAAAATATAAATGAAATAACAATTTAGACTTAAATATATGTAAACATTTATTGTGATAAAGTATTGTGAAAATATAAAAATGCAGAAAACATCAAGTGGTCACTTTAATATGGCCAGGGACTAAATGTAAATCTGTAAAGTAGAATAATAATGAAAATAATTTTTATTAGCAAATTTTATTATTTACATATTTTAAAAAATTCTATTTTAGGTTTTCCAAGAGATTACGTGTTATCATATCATTAGCCGTGATGTTCATTTTATTTATTGTCATAACTGTGTTTGTACTGGTTAATACTGATGACTGTAAGTAATATTTATTTTGTGGTATTAAATGAAAAGTGTTTTAATGAGCATGTGAGAGTACCTCCTCACTCATTAAAATACTTTTAGTTTCATAATTCTATAATATATTACATAATTTTATAAAATATTTTTATTTTACCTTAAAAAATAAACATATCATTTTTAAAGTTGGGAACTGATCAAATTTATAATTAAGAATTATGTTGTTTATATTAACACATTGTGTGTGGGTACATTTCACATCGGAATTCTACTGGGAGCAGGCATTTTGTGCATAAATTCTATCACAATAATCATTTTTGATTTTTTGAAATCAACCTTTGTTCTGTGGTTCCGCATCGACTGATGTAAAAACTAGTTTTTATTTGTCTAAATTTTTTCAGAATCTATGCAGTAGACAAGAACATTCGGCTTTGTTTTCCTGTGTATACCATTATTTTTGTGCCCATGAACAAACCATGTTGCTACATTAACCTGTACTAGTATGTGACCTGCGCTCAAGTATCAATCATCAGAAAATGTACTAGTATGTGTCCTGCATACAATGTGTTAACAAATTCATAATTTAAGTTAAAAGTATAATCATAATGTCCTTCTCTGTTTCTTCTATGTACTTAAATTTTTTCTTAAGTTTTACTTATTAGCATTAGAATTGAAGATAGTGATTTTGGTAGTTATAATTGATTAATTTATCTTTTAATCATTAGATAAAAAATTGCTTACAGGATGAAAGTATAGTCATATTATGAAAGTATAATGTTAGTATAACAACAGCATAAACAATAGAATTTTAAAAATATTTTTAATGAAATAGAGAATGTATTATATGTTCAGAATGTATTATATATTCAGTTCTATTGTATTTATATGTTCAGAATTTCAGTTGTTTTTAATAACTATTTGGTAGTTAATAGAATAACTTGTTTTAGCAATAACACAGATGTTCTCTAACATGCCTGCAAATTTTATTATGAAGACTCTTAAGCTGAAAAATAAAAAAATGGCAGTTTAATAATCATACATTGTGTCTGCATCAAAACCATTTTCTTGTTAGTACTGAAAGTTACCTCTTAAATAATAAGTAATTTATATCCATCTTGAGAAAAGGATAGCAAAGAATGATTAAAATATATATCTTATTATAAAATTAAAAGTTTTCATTATTTTATTTTAATATCTTTTTAAATTTTGATATTGGCTCAAAATATGTATTTCATCTAATTAAAACAAACTTTTGGGGATCTTCTTAATTAGGCATAAAATCTATTATTAATTTCATTGATGTTCTTTACGTTTGAATGTAGATAAGTTTCCCTGAAATTTTTGTTTATTTTTTAGGGCAGAATGGATTCTTTGCCTTAACTTTAGCTTTAGTTGTGGCTGTTGGAAGTAAGTAGTGCTTTTTATACTATAGTACATAAAACATATTTACAAACAAAAACGAGAGTGAACAAGAAACAATTTAGTGATCATTATGAAACATCAAAACTTACTGTTGAAGATGGCTTCTAGCCATTTTCAGAATTCACTTTACAACAAAGTACTGCCTTTAACCTTCAGTGAAAATCATATTAATGGTTTGCTCTCATGTTCTAAGCTCTTATAACTGAATTTTTTTTGATCGAGCAGATTTATATTTCAGTTGCGATGCATATGTAAAACCACTATTTACAAGGTTAAAGTAAACTCACTTTGAAATACTCTCATATTATCTCTATGCCAAAAATAACTTGAATATTATTGAATAAAAGGAGATAAATTAAGTTAGAATTTGAGAATTGCTTATGTGAATTTTTGATCTTTTAGTCTTGACTTTGGTGCAATTAAACTTAACACAAAAATAACTTCATTATACTAAAAAGCAAAAGTAGTCTTATATTTAAGAAACACAGTGATTTTAAAAAATCATTAAGCACATAAAAGGTTTTTGATTTGTTTTGTTTTCTCAGCTGAATTAGTTTCATAAAATTGTTTTATTTTGTACATATATTCTTTTAATTTTGTATTAATGCTGCTTTGTTAGGAAAATTGTGGAAATTTCGAACGGTCATAATTTTGTAATACACTGTGTGTGTATAATATATTCTAATAATGCAGGCCTATTAAGAATTTGCTTATACAATGTCTTGGATTTGACCATTTTTTTTATGGGAGCACCATATATGGGGTAAAATTTACTCCAGGGGTAACCAACCCAAATCGGTTGGTGGGCCAAAAAAATTTTCTGAACTGAGGTGGGTTGCACATATAAAAATAAAACAACAAATTATTGAAAATATTTTATTATCGTGCAATATTCAAAATATGCATTTTTAAAGTGCTAGCTGTGACTGTACATAAAAGTTGTGTTATACGTATATCATAACTACAACGACAATAAGCATTAACTATACTGTATTTATAATCACCCCCAACACCTAACCTTCCCCCCTAATCATGAGGGTTAAAATATATTGTAGTTTATTCACAAGCACTACCACATGTACTATTTTAAAATTAATGTGAGATTTGTTTTTGTATTTTACTACAGATTTTGTTAATATCAACGGATAATGTAGTCAACACACATCGTAGCATTTTGGAGGTTAGAATTTCAAACGCATCTTTAGTTTGCATTTTCTAAATAAACAATACCTTAATTATTCCTTTACAATTAATGATAACTTCACAATAGCCATAAATATAATTTATAACTTTCTTTCCATACAACTACCACTGACTGGTCGGACAAAGCATATGTACATAACGCGAGTCAGCTGGTTGTATAAGCAATGGCAGATTGACAAAACATTCTAGAACACTGAAATTTCAACGTAACCTGTCCAATCCTACTGCAAGATTAAGTTTACAATGGTTTCTATCAAGTCTTAACATACATAATATGTGATATTTATTATTACAAACATTAGTAACTAAAATTCTATGTTTCAACTGTATATAGTCAAAATGATTAAAACTATATAAACAGTTGAAAACTTCAATTGGGCTGCAAATAATTTTTAAATGGGCCGTATGTTGGACATGCCTGATTTACTCCTTATGAGGAGATAACACAAACTGATCACCAATATTTATGCAGAATTTAAACTCCCCTTCAACATGGCAGATGGATGTACTAACCACTATGACAACTAGATGAATATGTATATAATGACATCCCTTCTTCTTCTCAGATGTAAATTTAGATGTGTTGTAGTTATGTAAAGAGAAGGAAGTGAATTCTTTTTATGTGGGGTTTATTTCATCTTCAACAAATGCTAATCATGTGAACTAATTGTTTACTTCTAGTAAACTCTAAAAAATCTGGAGAACTGATCTTTTTATAATGTTGTTGCTTATGGTTTTGACAGGTTCTCAATACTGTTACCAGTGAGCTGTATTACTTTACATTTTCTTATTAGCTGGGCTGTTACAGGTATTGCTATTATTGGCCATAGGGGTTAAAAACTAATTCCTCATAACTTTAATCTGAGGGCTTAACTTGTGTCAGGGAACCAAGTATACAACTCTTTTAGTGTCGACTCCATCCTACCTCAAGGCTATTTATAACCTCCTAGTATCAAAAAATCAATGTTATAACCCCTCTGGATGCTAGTCAGAATAATAGAACTTGCATGGGTCAAGTTTACTAATTACAAATTTAGAATAAAGGGTATAGTAATTTATTAATTATTCTTAAGTGTTGGTATATTATTTTAAGATAATTTATTAGTTTACTCTATTATACATATATAATGCTGTGTCAAATGTGATTTCTGTATGTATAAGAATCATTTAGGTTTTGAAAGCCAAAATGTTTGAAATATTTCATTTCTTTTTATAAAGAAACTTTTGAGACAGCTTTCTTCTTGAAATTTTTTTTTTTTTTTTTTTTTTTTTTTTGTAGCAATAAGTGCCATTCTTCAGGCAGGTGTTGCTGCTGTTGCCTCATTGCTTCCACCTAAATACATGCATATTATGGTGTTGGGACAGGTATTCATTTTATGTTTCATTATGAAAAATTGTTAGTGTTCTTTTCATAATGTTCTTTTTTTCCCCCTTTAATGTTATATTGCTTATATGAGATATATTTTATTTGCGAATGTTTCTTACTTCAATGTGTTCTAGTTTGTCCATAATGTAAGCTTTATACAACTGTTTTACTTCATGCCCAGCATTTAATCTGGGTATCTGTAATTAGTCTTGTAACATGTTTATTTTAAAATACTTTTCTAGGCTATTTTAATTTCAGATCAGTTATGACATATAAAATGGTATATTTGGCAATATTTAGCAATTTGTCCTTGTACTCATCTAATGAAAAAATATCTATGTTTGAGAGATTATTTAAAGAGAATAATATAGTGTGACATCATAACCATCAGTCTTCAATACATAATAGATACTCAGGATAAGAGAGTCACCTTCGAGTCTAGAGAGATGACACTGCTGGACAAAAGAAATTTGTTCCAGTCTCACATTTGACAGACTTCCTTTAATGATTGAAGGTGGGGTGGGGTCAGACTTTTTGCCATTGGCTAGTAGCAAATACTAAGCAAGTGAGGTCATCATTTCCTCCGATGGGTTGCCCAATCAGGGAGAAATGACTAATCTCAGGCAATGCAAAAATTCAATGAGAGAACAAAAGAGTAACTTTGGTTTAAAAAAGAGAGAGATCACAGAGTGGGGATGTGCATGTTATTTTTCTCGGATGATCTCATAATTTTTTTTCCAGTTTGCCTTGAGCTGTGAGTCTACATCAAGTATGATTTTTTTTTTTTCTGAGATTCAACCTCCCATTTGTTATTTTAAAGTTTGTAAGGAACCTTCTGATAGACCCATTAGCAGTTCTCACACCCAGAGCAAATTTTCACCAGTCTGGAATTCCTTTATCTCTTCAGAAAAACTGCCTTGAAATTTTAATCTGTACATTAAATAATAGGTTTTATTACTAAACCTGTTTTGGGAATATTTGAGTTTCTGTGACACCTATCATTTAAGACAGTACAATATCTATGAAAATTAAAATGTCAAGTTCATGGCATTAACAAAATATTAAATATATACATTTGTGTTATTACTCATAACGATGTAATAGATTGATGGGGAAGGAGCTGATAAAGCTAAAATTATAAAAGAGAAATATGCCGTATAAAAATAGTTTATTAATAATTACTAGAACATATGTTTATGTTACTAAATAGCTTAAACTAAATAATAATAATAAAATAAATGTTTTTGTTGTTTCTGATACCATTTGATCAAACAAAGCACAATTGAGCTATGCACACTTGTATTAAGGTAAAGGGATACACCTTTCATGGCTTAAATAAAATATTAAATACATACAATTGTGTTATTACTCATAGCAGTGTAATAGATTGGTGGGCAAAGAGCTGTAAAAGCTAAAATTATAAAAGAGAAATATGCCATATAAAAATAGATTATTAATAATTACTAGAACATATGTTCACATTACTAAATAACTTAAACTAAAATAATAATAATAAAATAAAATAAAAAATGTTTTTGTGGTTGTTTCTAATACCACTTGATCAAACCAAGCACAATTTAACCTTATGCTACTTGTAAAGGGATATACCTTTCATTTTAACGAGTACTGTTAGTGTGAAATTACGACTTATACTCAAGTGGGTCCTTGTAATTTAGAAGCAGAGATCAAGCAGAAGACCCATAGGCTTGGCTTGCTATCCCCAGAAATATTGATTGAGAACTTGGAGGACATTGTGACCGGGAAAATATTTTACATTCCCCAGTCACTTTTAATGAATATGGCAGATCTTAGGCCGGCTCAGGCTCCGAACCTACAACTGTCCAGTTACAAGAGTGCTGCCTTTGCCCACTGAGCTATTGCAGCTCATAAATATTTTTTCACCCAATAAGAGATTAAAACATCATATTGTATGCATTAATTTATTTTTTCTAAAAAATATATTTGTATTTTGTTTTTCTAATAAAATATATAACAGTTATTTGATATTGTAAGTATGAATGTTAACATTTCTCTACATGTAGGCTATAGCTGGAATAATAGCTGCTGTTGCTCAAACTCTCTCACTTGTTGGTCACTGTGATTCAATAAAGAGTGCTTTAACTTATTTCATATTTGCTGATATTGTGATACTTCTTTCGTTGTTATCATACATTGGTATTCAGAAATCAGTAAGTTTCAAACTTCAATATTAATATATTAATGATTTGTTTAAATTATGATTTAGCTGTTCTTTTAATATATTGTGTAAAATGGAATCTTCTGTAGTTTATGCTCAACAATGAGTAATATTTATCTATATTTAAAGTACTTTTTATATATACCATTTAATAATTTGATGAACATAATTAAAAATTATATGGGATTTAATGAAACTCATTTATAAATTTTATGGACTTTATAGATGGGAAGTATATGAAAAAAATTATATTACTAAAGGGACGGTTTAATTCTGAAATCCCTCCTCTTGTACTGTGTAAAAATGATACTTTTTATAAATTTTAATTATTTTGGGAGAACAATAAATAATTTTTGCTAAAAAAGTCTAATAATTAAATAGCTGAACAATTTATAAGTGTTGTTTTGGGAAGTATTTTTATTTGGGATAATAAGTGATCATTCAATTAAAGCAAGATTAAAATATTACATTTCAAAGAGGAAAAAAAATTAAGTGTAGTTCTGCTATCTGTAACTAGTGTGTTAAAAAATAGAAAATTTAAAAATTAAAGTACATGATATTAGATCAGTAAAACCTGTTAATAAATCAATAATATAAGCAGTTTTGAAAATAAAATTGTCATAAAAGGAATTGCATATTAGGTATTATAAGTTGCATTTATAGAGATAAATATTATGTATGTGTTTAAGCATTATTATTTTTTGTGGAGTTATTTTATCATGAAAAAAATTAAATCATTCTAATCTGTAATAGATAAATTGAGAGAAATTTTTGATAAGTGTTTATTGTGCATATGTTCTGTAGATGAATGTCTTAGTCATTTAGTATTCAAATTTTCATTTGTGATACATGCATATTTTCAGGAGTTTTTCAAGTACCATGCTTATAGTTTAAGAGGTAAAACATCCTTTTTTAAATCTTTCATGGAAATTATAAATTTTCTAATTTTTTTCTTTTCTTAATTTTGTTTTATGATTTTTTAGATACAGCTGTTTTAAAAGATGTCTCTGAACCAGAAGTGAAAACTAGAACATCAGTTATCTTGACATTTAAACTGGTAATTTTGTTCTTTTTCAAAATGAAACTATGATGATCTTTTAAAAATATTATTGCCTATATTATCTAAAAGTTTTATTTATTTTTCTATGTATTTGAATACTAATCCTTTAAAAACTGCTTTCATAAATAAATAGCTTTTATACTTATAAACAATGAAAAAATGTAAATAGTTTATTAAAGTTTGCCATGGAAGGGTTTAAAAAGATCGTATTTTATGCATTTAATACATAATTAGTCATATGTAAATATATTGCTCTCATTATGAAAATAAATATAATTGAAGCTTGATCATTAATTAAAATAAATTTTATATGAACTTAATTATTTTCATTTGTGATGTTTAATTTGTAAAACATTTTAGCAAATTTAAAACAAGATTTTAATTCTAAAACTTGTTTTTAAAAAAATCTGATCAATATAAATTAGAAAAAAAGATTAGAGATTTTTACCAACTTTGATTAAAAACACATATTTAGCTTCATCTAAAAAGCTTACACCAAGTTTTAATTTTAACAGTTTGGATTTTAGGATGCACATTCAAATATTCTTAAATCACACATGTTATTTTTTAGGATAAAAACTACATCAAACATTATCTAAAGCAGCGGTTCCCAAAGTGGTTCTTATGGACCCCTAGAAATCTGTGTTACTGTTTAGGGGTATGTGGTACATAAAATTTAATTTTGGTGTGCATGTTCAGTGTTTAGGGGACTACTAAATGTTTAATATTAAGTAAAATAATTGATTCATTTTCATTTTTTGAAAGTTAAAGTAAATAGCAATAAATAAATTGATAGCCCTTTAATTTCACTTTCCACTTAAAATGAGATGAAGACTTACTTACTTATTGACAATACTTAATGCACTAACAACATTTAATTGAAAAATAATGTTTCTATTATCTAAAAATACAAGGCAGTTTCACCAAATATTACTTTAAATATCAAAATATTTTATTTATATTTAATTTTTATTTTACTATTGAACATCAAAGTTAAAATTGAAATTTTGTTATTTATAGTTGTATAGAGTTATTTCACTTTGGGTTCATGTTAAAGTGTTCACTATACAGGGGATCTGTGAGCAAAATAGTTTGGGAACCTCTGATCCAATTGCTGATCTAATTGTGTAGTGTAGCTCTCGTTTAAAATTAGGTATTTACCTATGATCAAATTTATAGTGGTTGTTTATTTCTTTTAGTCACAAAAACTAAATATTATTTGGGTTGCATTGTATAGATATTTTAAATTTAAATTCAACCACAGGATCGGAGAGACTACAGACTTAAAATAAAAATAAACTAATACGCTAAATTAAGAATAACTGAAAACAGCTTTAAAGTAAAAATAAGCCAATTTATTACAATTATATATATACATTATTAATATATAAGATTTAGATTAAGTTTTATACAATTTACTTTTTAATATAATCAAAATAGGTGCCACACGAATTAAGATATGATAGTAATAATTTCCTATCACTTAGCTAACTCTATGTATATAGGAGAGAGGACCTAATCTCAATTTCAAATATGTATAATAATGTGTATCTTTGTGGATGCATATCTTTTTTGGTGTGCCAAGGCTTATACTCTTGGGAGCTCTTGTAGATATCTTTCGATTGATGTGGACTCCGTATCACCGCTGGTATGGGGCCTTCTAATATAACTCGGGGTGATACTGAAAAGCGGATGATCTGGAAACTTCTGGTCGTTGAGAGATGTAAATGTGTTCCTTGGCCCCAACTCCTTTGATCCCCATACTCTGTCCTCGAGTCCTGAAAATTTGCCGTCGAACTCTCGACCTCCGAACTCTGACAGTCGGACTTGTCTCCTAGACTCGACTGCTCTGCTCCCTTCGATTCGACTCCACTCTCGAACCTCTCCCTCTCTTTCTAGACTTTTCTTCTTTTATATCAATTTCATCTTTGTCCTTCTGCTCGTCCAATCGGGATAGTTGTGAAAATTTCATTGGTCTTCTTAACCTCGCCTTGAAACTGCCAACATGGAAAAACCTTATCCTTTCTTATCCTGTCCCTAGGGACTCATAAATAACTCTACAAAGGTACATTTTATTTAGTGTCATGTACAGAGACGTGATTCTAATCTGGGACTAGGATCAGAACCCCACCCCAGAATCCTGCACGACGAAAAAAAAAATGTTGAAATAATTTTTATTGTCCTCTTCCCTGTACAAAAGATGTGATGAGGTCAGATTTAGATCCTAAGCATTTTACTTCTCTAATTAATTAATCAATTATTACTGATCTAAATCGCCTTATCACAATATCAAAGCTAGTATTTTTAAATAACATTAAAATTGTTTCTAATATTAAAAATCAGAGTAAACAAAAGGCATTTATTTTCCTGTTGAACGTGACAGTATTTTTGTATTTTCTTTATTCCTCTTTATTCTGTTAGTAAAGAGTGTTTTGGAACAATATGCTAATGAGAATTAGAAGAGATCTAGTTATAACTTTTTAGACCTCGAGTTGCGAAAAAGTAGACCATAATGCTGCAAACCATCAAATCTGGGAATTTTCCTGTAGAATGTTATAAATGTTAGTTCTATTTTCAACTAGATTATTTATCAAGTAAAAGTTAAACTGTAAAGTTAAGAAAATTCTGTGTTATTAAGTTTTATTTTTCTGTTTCAGGTATGGCCGTATGCACTAGCTATTCTTTTTGATTTTTGGGTTACAATTGGCATTTTTCCAGGATTGGCAGTGCTGGCTGTTCCTACATCTCAAGGAAGCTTCTGGGATGGTATTGATCTATACTCTTACATTAGCTTTATAAGTCCTTTAAGTGATGTAAAAGTAGAATTATATCATTTTATTTCTTACTAGCATGGCTACATGCTTACTAGCATGTTTCCTATAGTGATTTTCTATATACAGTAAAACAGGGATGGGCAAACTCCGGCACGCAGGTCAACTCTGGCCCGCAGTTAGGTTTTATCCGGCCTGCAGATAGAATTTTAAGTTGCCAGCCTAAGGCAAATTAAAAGAAATATTTATTTATACATTATATATCCATCTCCTTTTCTATTTTGTTTAAACATTATATCCCAAATTTATTATGTCACACCCAGATCAGCGCTATGTTTGCTTCTTCTTATATATGTGAATAAGTGTTTTCGACTTTGAACCTTAGAAAGAATAATTTCAGAAGTAGACTGACAGATGAGCATTTAGCACTGTTCCTTAAAATCAGTACATCTCACTTCGAACCTCAGTATGAGGAACTTTTAAAAATGAAATCGCAATTTCATTCATCTCCTTAACATATTTAAACCGTAATACTTGTATATTGTTTTTAAAATTTTAGAAAAATTTATCTTGGCCTGCCAAACTTATTTACTTTTGATTTTTGGCCCGCGGCTGAAAAAGTTTGTCCATCCCTGCAGTAAAACCCCTTACAGTGTAATTGAAGGGAACAAAGATTTTGTTAAATATATTCAGGAGTATGCTATAGTTAAACCATTAATAAAAAAATTAGGTTGAACAAAATATATAATTCAGTAGTTGGGAAATATATTCAGTAGTGATGTAATTCATAAAATGCTAAAAGTTATTAAACTGATGTTTAATGATTTAAATTTTCTAAAATTGATTATACTTAATTGACCAATCCCTTTTTAAGTTGACACAAAATATAAATTAACTGAAAATTAACAAAAATAAAACTAAATGCTTTTTAACTTTGATAATTTTTTTCTGTTTTGAGGTAGAAACAATTTGTAATCTGCTGATGTGATGATGGGACTGAGAAAATTTTATGAATTTCTTTGTCTATTGTAACAAAGGACTGTTGCACTTTTATTTTATTGTGTATAAAAAAATAAACCACTAAAAAACCAGAGAGGTTTGGGATTAGACTGCAAAGTGTTAAATCCTGAAATAATGTGAATGAAGGATTTCACAATATTAAGAAGAAAATGAAAAGGATGTGATAAATAAGTGATATGGGTACAGATGATAATTTTGATCTGCTAAGTTTTTTCAGTCAAAAGTTAATCTTCTTATTTTAAAACACTATGCCAAGCACGCTGATGTGTCAGATACATACATGTCTCTATGTTTATTTTCCATCATGAAAATCACTTGTTATGATCTTGACCATATGAGTATCTATCCATCTTGTCATATTTTTCTCTTAAATTTAGTAACTATCAGTTTATTGGAATAATATTTCCTGTTGATCACCTTATTTGAAAATTAGTATATCTGAGATACATATGCTGAACGATATCCGATTGGTTAGGGTGCTTAACCAATCGGATTGCTTCGAATCCCACTGTGACATGAATGTTCATAGCCGTTCAGAATTGGCTTTAAGCTGTAAGTCCCGGTGTCATTAGCCCTCGTGTTGCAAAAAGTAGACCGTAGCACTCCAAACCAAACCTGAGACACATGTACCTAATAGTGTTCATTTTTTGAAACTTTGAGAATTTCTATAAGTTTTTTCCCTTATATTTTAATAATAAAACAAGACCTTGGATTTATTTAGGATATTCTATTAGAAATAAAAAATTAAATAATTTACAAATAAAACTTCAAACCTACAGACCACTGCTGAACAAGAGAAACATGTAACCATTTCTAACACCTCAAACACAAAAGGTGTGCTAAATGTCAAGCAATTAAGAAATGTAAATTGGCTCAATATACTTGCACAAATATTTTTATTTAAAACATACAGTAATGTACTGCCTGAAATGTATAGCTAAAAAATAAACTCTAAGTTTAGACTCAAATTAGAGCATCATAATTGATTTATTTTATCACTTTAATGTTATGTATTTATATTTTATGAATTACTTTGCACAAAACTGTCTTTTATGTACTTACAACTATATTAATTGCCTCATTATAAGTTTTATTAAACAGTATTTTATATTTTATATAACAATGTTTCTAAATAATAAATAAAAGAATAAAAACAAAGGTCCAGGTAGAAATAAACTTCCCAGATTTTCAGTAGTTTTGTGATAGGTCTTCTAGGTCCCAGTAGCATGCATTTCTGCAATTTTCCCAGAAAGAAATATTTTTATTTTATTCAGGGTTTAGAGACCCAGTGCACATGCATACACTTTTGCATTTTTCTTAAGTGTTTGTGGTCGGAGGAGTGATGCTATGAAAAATACATCATTATTTGATCAAATTGATGAAATGTAAAGATGAAATATAAAGATGTGATTTAAGTTTTTAACTTGTCTGTGTCTTATGTTTGTACTTTCAAAATGCTAATAAAAAAGATCTTCATTTCAAAATACCTTTAAAAATTAATATTTTAAATGTAATTTATTTTAAACTTTTGATAAAGTATTTTTGGTAATATCAATATTTGTTCATCAAAAGCAATTTTGTTGGTATTTCACTGAGAAAAATTTCACTGGGCCTCAGAGGCCCAGCATACGTTTTCTTGTAATTCCAGGTAGTGCTCGTCCGTGCAGGTTAAAGAACATTAGAAGTAATACAAATGAAAAGCAATCATTTAAAGCAAAAATGTGAGATATAGTATGCCCAATAGAGTGTTAAAGTATTTAAGGAATACTAATCTTTTAACTGACCGAGAAAAGACAATTTATTCTATGGAAAGATGTTCTTGTTAAAGAATAAGTAATCTCGAAAATCTATATTTTGATGCTAATTCGTATGAAAAGAATATCTTTTATGTCATGTTTAATATTAAAATAATATTCATCTCTGAAAGTGAGTCGAATTGTTCAAATGTACTAATGACAGTCATAGGTTTCCTAGCATTTTAATACCTTAATCATTATTATATTCTAGTGAATTAAAGATACCATCCAGTTGTATTCTCATTGCTTTTATTTTTGGGAATTTTTAAGTTTTATTTATTTTTTTGAGATATCGATAAGAAATAATATTAATGCATTGTTATTAGCAAGGAATAATTTTGATTAAATTTTACTATACCGTAATTATACTTTCATTACTGTTTAGTAGAGTAGTTTTGTATTATATATATATATTTTCATTTATTTTAGGAAAACTTTTTCTACCTGTTACTTGTTTTCTATTATTTAATGTAAGTGACTTCTGTGGCAGAGCTGTGGGTGGATGGTTGCCATTTGTAAGTGGATTTTAATTCATGTTATTTTAATTTTAATATTTATGTACATGATGCTTTATCAAACTCTTCTAGCTGAAAAAGTATCTAGACGAGTTTGATAAAGAGTGAAGAGTTAACATTATCAACTTCTAGTTGATAAAGTTAACTTTCTCTAGGTTCTGTAGTTTAATAACTTTGTTTTCAATACTTTAAAATTGTTCTAAAAGTTCTGAATTTGGTGAAATAGTGAATATACTAGAAAGCTTTTGATAAGTAGTTTTTTTTTTTTTTTATTTACTGAAAAATGTACTGTAAGTTGTTATAACACTGCATCTAATAGAACATTATCTGAAAGTTCTTGTTTTCACAAACAAAACAAAAGCAGTTGCTTTGTATATTGCTTACTAATGTTTTTCTCTTAACAGAAATGTAAGTCATAGGTAATGAGTGAATTAATATGAGTATGCTGGGTGTTCTACGAATATGGTTCTTCAATATTTTTAATTTTGCACTACAGTAAAACAAACTAAATACCAAGGAGAGAAAAGAAAAAAAAATACAAATTTAATGCTTCTTTGCAATTTAATGAAAGAAACTTTTAGGAATAACTTTTCAAATTTTTTTTTATTGTTATGGCATCCAGTTTGATACCCTTGTAATATAGGAGGTTGCAATATTAACTTTAATCATTACACAGGTTTATTCCACTATTTTAATCCTATAATTTAAAAATGTTTTAAATTATTTTCTTTTACATTTCCCCCCAACTTTTAAAGAATATTTATAAATTCCCCTGACTTTTGATAAATATTTTCCCTATTCCACGACTGACTTTTAAGGTTGTTGAAATCTTGTTATATCTTTTATGTTGACTATCACTTCCTGTACATGATATTGGATGTAAAATTATATTCAAGTATTGCAATGTGTTGATATTTGCTATTTATTTTTCTACTTTCAGCCTAACACAAAACGTATGCATTTGTTGTTGTTATGTTCAGCTCGAGTAGTCTTTGTACCATTATTCATGCTGTGCAACATTCTACCCCGACATAATCTCCCAATTGTGTTTGGAAATGATGCATTTTATATTTCATACATGACTTTACTTGGGTTAACAAATGGCTATTTTGTATCTGTAGCAATGATGATTGGTATACAGTAAGTATATTTTCCTAATTGATATACTTCTTTAAATTTCTCATTCAATATTAATTTTAAAAATTTGCTCTTGTATCATGATATAGTTGCCATCTTATGAATAGGTGCAAAATGTCTATTTTTCTCTTTCTTGTTTTCAGGTCTGCATATACCCTTTTATTTTGTTTTTAAAAATCCATTATTTCTTACTATTTTTGAGTTTAAAGGTATCTTTTCCTTAAGAAATTAAGTTACCTCTATAGGTTTTTGGCACTTCTCTTGATTTTCGTTAATTTGGAAAACATCCCTTATTGTAAGAAATGTGGAAATTTGCCTCTATATCTTAAATAGTTAATGTTTAGCCCTCCTTTCTTAGTTAAGGTGTGGGGGTGGATTTTAATCCACTTCATATGTAAAAATTGATACACCAGTTCATTAGTTAAGTGTTGAATCTAAAAATAAAACATTTTATTTTCTATTTACACTTCCTTATTATTGATGCTTGTCATTTAAAATTCTTGTAATACTTTTTCCTGAAACTGTGGATAGTAATTTATACAAAGGTAATACTTTTTAAAAAAATTCATAAATATGCAAGCACATAAGTAAATGCTTCTTGACAAGAAAATAATTATCAGAATTTGGTTATCCTTTTTATGGTTTCACATACTAGGCTGCAGATTGCCCTATTGTAAGACAAATGGCAATAATCTGTCAATCCCAATAATCAACAAAATTCTTAACCACTCTTACTTTTTTAATCTTAAAACATTCTAATCCATGACACCTTAATCCTCTGACTGCTCAATTAGTGAACCAAAATCGCTTTAAATATTGTGTATATTTTTCATATTTTAAATCTACGTATACTGAGAATTGAAAAATCCATTTTTTTCTTTCTAGAAATAATTTTTTATATAGATTTTTATCATGAAATATCAAACTAAGCTGTTTGAAACACCAATTTCAGATGTTATCCCAAAAATTTTTTTTTTAATAAATTTCAATTGAATAACAGTTAATTTCTATTTAAAATATAACTATAATTCTGTTATCTAATAAAATTGTAGATCTATTTATATATATTCGTATAAACGTCTAATGCTGTATATAATTTCACTCAGTAAAGGTTGAAAAGGAGGGATGCACTCCTCATAAAGGAAGAAAAACACATGCTTGCCAAAATCGGGGATGAGCAAATTTTGCTACATTTGAGTTGCCCATGGAAATCGCGGGATGAGCAGCCAGAGGGTTAAGCATATATAGATATGGCTCATGTATCTGACTTCCCCATAATCTTTTATTAAGTAAAAAATTACTTCTAAAGAATTCATCTTAGTGTAACTTTCAAAATGTGATTAAATTCATAATATTTTTTCTTTAACAGATCAGTCAATCCACTACTTCAAGAAATGGCTGGAGTTGTTTTATCTGCATTTTTAGGGGCTGGATTAATGCTGGGGGCAGTGTCATCTTATGTTTTCCTTAAAATTATTTAAACTATTTACTGAGTAAAATAGTAAACATTCCATAAGTCACAAATTCTTAATAATCTCACTTTCAGCATATCATATTTGTTTTTGATTGACTTATTTTATGTATTATATGTGTGTTTATCAAATCGAATCTTAAAAAGATTTTTCTCATTTTTCCTGTTGTTTTTGTATATAGTTAAAAAATTTAAAATTTATAAACTGATTTTATTTTGTAGTTATGGTTTTAAACCCTTAGAGGTATGATCTGGTTACCACCCTATGCTTTGAAAAGCTTAAGGTAGAATTTAAATTTCTGACTTAATGCCAATGAAAATACATTTTCAATATTGTCTAGAGGAATTTAATATTATAAGACTAACATTAATTTCATCTCACAGTACTGTACATAAAAGTGAAGTATTACAAATATAAACACAGTGTTTCTGCTGAACTATCCCCAACCTGAGTTCAATGGCCAACTAATGAGAAAAATTTAGATCATGCAGAAAAAATAGTCCCTTAAAATCCAATTGATATACCATATTTAAGTAAGGAATATTATAAATACTAAACATATTTGCAAATAAGAAAAGATCTATTTTATTTGCAATTATACAAATTATCTTTCTATCCCCCCCCCCTCCAAATTTTCTGTTTGCTTTGGAAAGAACCTTATTGGCTCTTCTAGTGAAATCATCATAAATTTTTTTTTTCAGTTTGTTTTCTGCAAGTATATTTTAGTTTTGATTCTTTATATACAAGAAGTTTCTTTTTGGGTCTGTAATATAGAAAATTAGTTGAAGTTGTGTCCCTCCCAAATTGTAAATTATGCAATTTTTTATTCCTACTTGGGATGCTTTCAATCCATGGGACTTGAAATTTCATTCTATTATTACAAATTAATGTAAGAAACCTGCCATTGCCATATGTTTACACAACATATTTAATTTTTTTTTCTTTTGCATCTACCAACATAGTTGTGTGAGATATATAATATTCAGTTGAAAGGTTTTTTATTAAATCGATAAATACGTCAAATTATGAAAATTTTCACACTGATACAAATATTGTCAAAATAAAGTTTTTAATGGCTCAAGCATTTCATTCAAATATGTGTATATATATATATGACATGAATGAAATATTACAGTCCACAATACACCAGATTACAGAGAATTAGCAAGAATACTTTATTCTTAAACAGTAATTCATTAAACTGTGAATGTGCAATATTTTTTTCAAGTCATACAAAATTATTGGCATTTTGTCTTTACTTTTCATGTGACACTTGTATTTTAAATTATCAGTTAATGTGGTGTTTAATACAATGAGCTCTTTGTTAGCTTCAATATTCAGTATTCCTCAAAAAGCATGACAATCTCTTTGCTTTATGTTATTATAAATGTTTTTCAACCTTTAATTTGCCTTGCAAAATACAAAGGACTCAAACATTAACTGCTGTTGAAGAAAAACAACGAAGATGCTTCACATTTAAATCGCAAGATTTACTACAATCTTTAAGAAGTAATACTAGCTTTGAAAATCTTTGCTTGTTAATTTTATATTTTATTGCAGCACTAAGTGATCTTGCTTTTTTTTTTTCTTTAACAAAAAAATTGTATTTTAATTGAAGAATGAAAATTTAAGCAATTTTTAATCTCATAAGTAAATAACCATTTGAAATATATTTAAGGAAATTGTCATCTTTAAATTGAAACATGAGGAAGGAGAAAAAAAAAATATATATATCAAAGATTTTTTTTTTTTTTTGTACTACTAAACTTTTGAATACTAAATGATTTTTTTTAAAAAAAAGAAACCTGCCTCACATTCAAAGTTTTTAAACCACAACAATGTTGGTTTAAAAAAAAAAAAAAGCCATAAAATCATTTGGAATACATTGAATAAAAAAAAATCTGTGGCCAAAAAGTTAAATACATTGCTAGTTTCTTCAATTTTTTTTTTTTATTTAATAAACTTTACCCCTCTTAAAGATTCAAGTAATCAAACATCTCTTTCTGTACATAAGCAATTTTTGGTATGAAATCAGTTTTTAAATGCATTAAAGCATTCTTATGAAATTGCTGTTGTCAATTGTTTTATAAAATCCATCCTTTAATCAGCCTGATTAAAATGTTTATCAACCAAATGAGAAAATTATAATGCATAAGCTTTATAAAAATATTTTAAAATTATATATGTATTTTAATATAAAAACTTTAATTTGTACTACATGTTATTTGTATTTTCATGCAGTTTTATTACCTTTATTGTACTGTACTATGGTGAATATTTGATAAAACATTTTATATCTGCATGTATGAATTAAATTTTGCCAATCACATAATTGAAGTATTTTTATTTTAAATACAGATTTCTCAATGACACTTACAAACAAATTATGCTTTAAACTTTGGAAGAAAACTAAAAGATTAAAAAAAAATTAGTATGTACATAAAAGCATTAAGTGCAAAATACAATTTTATGAAAGAAAGTAAAAGCTGTTAAGGAATGCACATGCCTGTGAAATAGAAAATGATTCAAACATTTTGAACAGTTATCTTCAATAAGGACACCTTTGGTTAAAAAAAAAAAAAAAAAAATTCCTTAATAATGCAACAAATTAAAATACAAAAACTACATCTTCAGGTGGGCTGTATATCTACATGGAAGTGTTTTCATTATACATCTTTAATCAAGACTGTGGTAATACTTTGATTCCATTACAATTTCTGAGCAGAAACTTAATATACATTTGTCACTTTCATCAGATAAAAGCTATCAGTGTAAATATATATTTTACACTATTATACAGATATATACATTATTAACTAACAATGGGAAATGTTCCAAATTGAAGCAGGAAAATAAATTATAAATTAATGACCACATTACACTCATTCCCTCCCAAAATTTTAATTTTGCAGTTTTGTAAATAATATAGCTTGTTTTTTCTATTTTACAAATCCTCTCATCTACATGACATGTAAGCAAAATTATAAACACACATACACACACACCTACAGTTTTAAAAATAAAGTACTCTGGGGTTACTTTTCGTACAAAAGATGCTATATACAAATGAAAATATGAAACTTACCAGCAATTTTTATGTTTTGACATTTAAAAAAAAATCAGTCCATATTGCATCATCATTGAATAAGCATGTATTTTTTAATGCATGCACCTGAAACTCTTTGTTCTAAAGACCATAAAAAGAAACAGTGAAAATAACAAAATAGCTTTGGAACATGTCCCAATATATTTTTTTCTTATCACGCAGGAAGAAATATTCTGTCTCACAATCTTACATACATTTATGTACATAACCCTTACATATGAACAGGGTTCCCACATTTCACAGTTCATATAAACACACAAATTATTATAAAATAATTTCCCTAAACATTCACCGGAGAAAATACATATACGCAACAGGCAAATACATACCAATTCAAATGAAACAAGGATAGTTTGTAGATCCCAGTAAGTATAATCTATAACTCATTCTTCTAAATCACCATTTATAATTCTTAGTTTTTGTATTTGTAATGCATTTGATAAAATTTTGTACGACTTAATATTTAAAAAGGAAAAAGGAGGTATGAAGTTCTTGAATTAAGTATTAAAAGAATACACTTATAAAAATATTTCTTTTGTTAGTGAATGAAAAATTGGCTTTGTTGAGTGAAGAAGAAAAAAATACAATGGGCAGACCTGCCAACCCCAAAAAGTTCAAAATCCTGCAATAATTTACATTTATACCATACTAATAAAAAAGATGCATAAAAGAAAACCAAATTATATAGTATTCCATTCGTATGCATAATTAATTTTGTACCATGACTGAAGAACCACGATGCCAAAACAAATTTTTAAAAAATTAATAAAAGTTACTAAACAATGAAAAGAAATGTGACAATATTACCTATTAAGAATATTTACAAATGTTTCTTTTGTACTACATTTACTGTTGAAGAATTTGCTTCCTTTAAAAAGTTAAAATCAAATGTTTGTTCAAAACATGGTCCCTGTTGCCTTGATTTGCAAATCAACAAGATTTCAATTGTTCTATTTGTTAATGAAAAACAGAAATAAGTGGCTAGTTTTGTGACATACCTAAAAATCTGTTCACAATCTGCATTATTGTGTGGAATCATTAAAATTTATAATATGATATCTGAGAGTTTATTTTTAAAATATCCATCATTGTTCCTTATTTGTCTAATTAAATCCCACTGGATATTGACACAACTTTCTTCAAGAATTGTACTAGGGATTTTTCTTGATGCAGGCAACAAAATTCTGATCAGCCCTAGTTATGCAAAACTAGATAAAAATTTTGTTTTGTTGTCACAAAAGGTTAAATTATCTCCCCATTTAAAATCTGGCAATTTGTACATTTGCCCCCAAACCCTAGAAAATAGTCAGAACTCTTGTACTGCTGACCTGGTTAAACCTGAAAAGTTAGCAGGTCTGGATTGGTATTGGGTTATACAAAAGGCATGAATTATTATTTTTACAGGCAACAAAAGTCTGGGAACCCTGTAAAAGCTAATGAATTTTATACTTTTTTTTTGGATACATTTTGCCAGTTTCAGTAAAATTTTCTAAACAAAAAAATTAGCAACTAAATATATACAAAATTTTACATTAAATGAAATGATCATTTTCTAAATGGCGTACTCTAACTCTCTGTTTATAGTGATATTCTTTGAGATAAGCTTTAATTTTCTTGGGTAAAGGTAATTCGCTGATTCCATCATATGTAATACGATCAGAAATCACAGCTCGGCACAGATGCTGCAAATCAAATGGGAAATTGCGATGCACTGGAATGGTCAACATAGGTTCAAAGTACATGCAACATCTGGGGTTTTTATAATGCTCAACTAAACCACATACAGTGGGAGAAGTAAACACATTAGGATCATGAGAATCGAAGCTAAACTTATGATTCATTTGCTCAATGCGAGCATGAAGAGTACGTCCATACCTACGAAAACTGACACTGAACAAAAATTCTTCCTGTGCACTATCTCGAAGTAAAAAGGTACCTTCTGGTTCTTTGTCCAGCTGTTTCTCAGCCTTGTAGCGATCCATTTTACCCCAGTAAAAACTACAATTTGTAATTTCAAGCAAGTCTGGAACTAAATGATGAACATAATCAATTTGTGTATGGGCAGTGGAAAACAGATTAAGGCATGATCGACGATCAAAGAATGTTCGATTTTCAACAACATTACCATAACGAATGACGATTGGGCTTGGTCCTAAAGATAATCGCATATGGGTTTCTAATGCAAGAGTCAGTTCACTAATACTTATTTCATTAATAGATAATGGTTGTGTAGACTGGCAGGCTATAAACAAATTGCTGTTAGAGGCTTGTGCAACCTGGAAAAGAGATAATTTTTTTAGTTAATTAAAATCAATATTTTAAGGATTATATGTTGTCAAACACCACTGAAAAATTTATAAAACTTTTTAATGTAGTGATGGGTTTTTAGACATCCACTTATCAAAATTTAAATTCTTTAAAGAATGTTACCCAAAGATTTAAATTACAGTAGAAGGGTAAATTATTAGGGACCAGTTCCCACTCTTTTTCCAAAACAAAAATTAAGGACTTTCTAAGGACAAAAGTAATTTTTTATAAGGACCTACTTGAAATACACGACATAATCCCTATTTCCTAAGGAACATATTTACAGGAACATATTAATTACGAATCCGACAAGGCATGTTCACAATATATGCCCTACAATATTTCAGAATTAAGTTTTTAAATATACCTAAAAATTAATATAAGATAAATCTATTTGACAAAATCTAATTTTGAAAAATGTACATCTAAAGTTTTTAGAGTGGTCAAATTAAAAATAAATTGTGAATAAAATATAATATTGTAAAGAGTACTTTCTGAGAGCTTAAAAATGAGTGATATATATATATATATATATATATATATATGTGTGTGTGTGTGTGCGTACATGCTGATTATACCCAACGTTGCCTGGGAAAGAAAATTTTAGACTTTCCTATTACATTCAATGGAAAGAAAATTAAACTTCCATAAGTAATTGAAACATCTACAATCCCCCCACCCTCCATGCTTCGTTTAATTAAAATCTGCATGACTGTTAGCTATTAGGAAAGGGCAGCTGACTGTATAAACCCTTTCAGTTTGCAAAAGATTATTTGTCAAATAAGTTTTCTAGCTTGTGACCATAAAAAGCACTAATAAACTAAAAGTATTTTCATAATATTTTAAGGGTATCAAGGAAAAGAATTTTGTTTTTCTACAGAAATACACTGAAAACATATGTATTCAAATATTTTCTTTATTATTAATACTGCACTTTTGGCTAGAAAATGTAAAAGAATGTTAAGAACATTCACAAATATTTTATATATTCTTTAACCAGTACTTATCACCTGTACTTGTGTTCTTAATTAGAACCAGTTTGGAGCAAGTTCAACTCCAAACTTACAAAACCAGAAAGTTCGGAGAGTACGGTGAAAATTGGTAGGAAATCACGTGACACCGGATTAATTGTTCAAGTTTCAATTTAAAAATTAAGGAATTTTTAAGGATCTCTGATGAAAATTAAGTAGTTTTAAGGGCCCTTAAAAATGGAAGCTCAAATTAAGGAGTTCATAAGGACTTGTAAGGACCGTGGGAACCCTAGGGACATTGTTTAGATATTTGTATTTTCTAGTTTTACTGAATTTTTCATTAGAGGAATAATCGATTCTAGGTCGCGTGTTTTATTGAGATATACCATAAATGATTTAAATGGGTTAAAATATTTGACCATTATTAGTATCTAGTATAACTAAATTGAATTTTAAGAATATATATTAAAATGAAATTCATATAACAGAAAAGTCAAATACAGTTTTACAGTGGGCTATTAAAAACAATCTATTCAGGGAAAGCAAATGGATATGAAAATAAGGGGACTAAAATAAGGCATTATGGAATAATTTGATTACAAGATCCTAATAACTTTTTATTATTAAATGAAAACTGAAAAAATAAAACAACCATGCATTATTTTCTATTAACTATTCAGCATGATTTTTAAAGAAACTAGATTAATTTTAATACTCCTAAACAAATAATTTTTTAAAAATATAAAATTATTCTTCAAACCTGGGAAGAAATATATATTGTTTAAATTTTTAATAAGCAAAACAAGACTTTTATGGTTGTATCAAATAAATGTATATAATAATAATAATAATAATAATAAAGCACAAATGCTTTGACATCTTAGCTTTGATTTTAACTTTGTTCAAAATTCAAAGATTGGAAGCAAAATTAAATAATTTTTTTTTAATACTACCTGTTGGTTATCCCTCCTAGATTTTTCATCAGTGCCTTGACTGTTTTCTATAACTCCGTTTCTAGTACATGTAGCAATAGCTAATATGCTTCCGCCAACTGTATCCCTTTTGCATACTGCAATATCTTTGGATGGCCTTTCATCATTACTAGAACGTCTCTCAGAACTTTTTGTTTTACGATAACCAGTACATATGCATGTTGCATTTTCCAGAGATGCTTCAGAAACAACAGAGCTACAACTTTGCCAAGCATCTCTATTTAAACTAAAAGTCCTTTTCTTGTTCTTATCTTTGTTGAAACCCTTCTGCCACTTTCCAAATGAAAAAGTTTTCAGTTTCCTCTTCACACTTCGTTTGGATTTGCATGATGAATCAGAATTTTTATGTTTCTTATCTTGAGATGAATCTAAGTTTTCTGAAGTCTCATTACCTTCACCACTTTCATCACTTCCAGAAGTGTCTTCCATAGTTTTCTACTGTCCTAATATTAAATAATTCATTAATATAATTAGCAATGAATTGTATTGTTATATTAAAGAACGCAGCTAAAACATTAACACATGAAAAAAATTACAGGTTATGAATAATTAAATACTTTTACCAATTTCTTATAATAATTGCAGCTTATTTTCTAGACAAATTACTTGTAAAGTAACTACTCAAAGCCCTTTAAACATCTTTTGGAAAATAAATTAAAACTTATTTCATGCAGGTTTTGAAATTTTAGCAGTGTTTAGAAAATTTATTTTCAGGAAAAAATATATTATGTCTAAGTTTTTACAGAAGAAGTATCCTTTAAATTTTGCTTTTGAATTATTTACATAATTTCAGGAATAACAGTGGAAATTTTAAAGATGTTAAAATGTTTTTCAATATGATCAATTAGTAAAATTTATCACAGTAACAGCATTATATATATATATATATATAATCCATTTTTTATAAAGCTACTTGACAAGGAGAGAGCTCAACAGCTAGCAGTAATAAAAATGCAGTTGGGACAACATTGAAGAGAACAGCACCAGTCTAATTGAAACTTTATTCCAGAGCTGTTACAATGCACATCTATTCTACCGTATAACATACAAAGAAAAACTCTGATCGAGCAGAAGTGCACCCAAGAGCGAACAGAAAGAACTTCCCCATGGTAAAAAAAAATTAATAAGCAAATTAAATACAATATAAGCAAAAACGCGAAACCATTTGCCACCGACAGCTGGGAAACATGTTGAATGAACAGAAAGCTCTGGGAAAAATGTTAAGTGGAAAATACTCCTTTGATTAAACTATTTAGAGGCTGGGAAAAAATTTAAAGGAATAAGAATGGGAGAAAGGAGGTTTTTAAGGAAATATTAAAATTAAATAATTTTGATATATATATATAAGCTAAGACTTCTCACTTCCTTTTATAGTTTTAAAAGAAAAGCTGTAAATCAAAATCCTACATAACCTTTTTATATTTAAAAAGTCAAAATTTCAAGAGACCAAAGTTTTGAACAGGCATCATGATAGATATATATTAAGTTAAAAGAAATTGCTTATCTTCTCTCTCCCATCACAACATATACTAATTTCTATTTTTTCTTGCACATGATTGCTTACGTTTTCATTAATGTCAGATCTACCTCTTCCTTTACAAATATAGACACACATATTAATGTACATACTACTATGATTAAAAAGTACAGAGAATACTTCATGAAATAAAGTATCAGTTTATTGGTCAATATTTATGATATTCTGCTGAAAGAAATCTCATAAAACTGCAATGTATTTTTACCATTTTTTTTTTAAATTTTAAAATATGTTTTGAAAATTATTTCTATCAAACTCATTCAGAGTTCATAGAAAATTTTTTTTATTATACCAATAATAAGCTCAAACATGATGGCAGTTTCAAATGTGGAAATTTCTTTCGAAGAAGGTGCATTACTGTGATGCAATACCAGTGATTAATCTTGCAAAAATTCAGGTCTTTATAAAAAATAATTTCACACAAACAATGCAAAATACTCAAATACTTTGCATTGATTGTTTATCCAGTTTGAATAAATTTATAATGCAAATTACCACAAGAATTAAAGCAGCTAACGTTACCTTATCTTTTGAGAAACCAGATAATACTATATTTAAAATAGATTTTCCACCTTTTAAAAATATTTCATTTTATCTAAATGCTTTTGTTTTTGATACAGTTATCATTACAGTCTTTTTGTACAATTTGAAATGTTTGTAGTAAAAATTTCAGTTAGAATTAAAATTTAAATACATGCTCTTTATTAAATTGCATTTGCCATATTAGAAAATCTTATTACCTTAAAATTGATTTTATTTTTAAATGATAAAATAAATGAGAGAGTTGTCAGAAAGTCATAAAACTATTTGACAATAATTGCATACAACTTACTCATGCTGAGGTTTTTAGATTGAGTACTTAAGCATTCTGTGGAGCCTCATTTGTATGTATCAAAGGGTACCATGACAAAAATGAGTTAAAAGACATAAATATATTTAAAAGTAAAAATTTAAGTTATCTTTTCCTGCCACCACACCACTGATGGAATGTACTAAGATTTGTCATTTTAACTTGAAGAATTGCTTTAGCAAGTATATTTTAAAAGGGGTCTTCCTGATACTTTTTGATGACAGTTATATGCTAAAAAAATACACCATTCAAACAGTTAAAAAGAGTAGATATATAAAAAAAAACAAGGACTTAAAATAATTTTTTTTAAGTATAGGTAATTAAATCACAGGCATGTGGTCAGAGGCCATAAAAATACTACATAATTAATTAAAGATTTATATACTATGTTAATACCATATGATATATATCAGTGCTTCACTAACTTTTTTAACAGTGTCTTATGTATGACAAAATAAAACTGGTGTAACTACATTATTAAACAAATTCATGTAATTATTTGTTATTAATTTAATATTAAATTAATAATTTTAGGGATGGATGAGAGTCTGCAAATCATTGTATATATTCTTAAATCATTGTCATTATTTTTGATATGCTAATACTTGTTCATTGTTCAGATTTTAAAAGTTTCTATGCCTTTTTTTATAGCTGCTGTTCAACAATTTTTACATAATCTTTAATGAAAAGATGCATTTTTTTTTTCAAATTAGTTTTAGAGCACCTGATCATAATGATCTTAAGAAAATCATCTGTTACAAAGAGTTTATTAGTCTTCGTGAATATACTAAGCTGATGATTTTAGTGATATACAGGATCAAATAAAAATCAAACAATACCAAAAAGTCTAAATACTGTCAAAATTTTAGATTTTTACTTTGATTCTACATTTAATTAGGCTAAATGCCTTGTTGATGATCTTTACAGGCTTACTATAGTGTACATTATGGGAATAAAATTATGAAGATTTTGTAGCACCAGTAAGATTTCATGGCTTTCTAGGATGCTATGGTGCATACACACTTTGGAAATATTTGAAATTTTAAGGTCAATCCTAAAAATGTCTAATTCTTAGTTTCTGAGATACAAAATTCACACGAATCTTCTAAGAAACATTTACTGACCACTTTTGTCAAAAATGCTCACAAAACACACCCAAAATTGATATATGACTTTATAATTCATAATCATACATTGTTTATATTATCATATATACTATACTGAGTTCAATAAGTGAAAAATGACACTGGTATTCAAAACCACAGTAATTTTCAGTTTGGGTCAATTATCCCTAGAATTTGTTTGATTGGTATTATTAAATTTAGAAAAGTACATCTTAGGCTGATAAAATTACAAAGACACCAGATCACCAGTGCAGGATGATCAAAAACAGAAGTTGCAAAATCAGATGCTGGTAGGGCAAAGTCGGTGGTAAATGGTATCATTTAGTTGTCATACATTGAACTTCTTAAGAAATGACAGTTGGGGATTTACCTCAGTAACCCTTTCAGTATATTACTTCACATTCCAGGAATCAGCCTGAATATTATTCTATCCAACCCAACACACACACAAAAGATATATATATATATAAATTTAATAAGAAAAATAATTATATACAATTTAAGTGCTAATAATTTTAAACATTTTAAACGTTTAATTATATACATAATGGTGGTTTTATATCACATTCAAACACAGATGGGGGCTTTTTTTTCTGTTAACTAGAAGAATCCAATATAAATGAATTTGAGCTTGCCTTTGAGAGTATGTTCATATTAAACTCTGCAAAGTGTCTTTCATTTTGGCACGTTTTTAAATTTCTTATCTCATACAGTAAGATGGCACCATTATTGATAATAACAAAATTATTGAAAAATATAAGTGTTGTTTGTACTTGCTTGTGATAGCAGATATTTGTAAAGCATTTCAAGTCAAAGTGACAAATGAAAAACAAAGTTTATTCAGTTTCCTGCTCTTAAAGATTTGAAAATACATTATACAGTTCTCAAAATTTTAAAATAAATTATACTGGCCCACTAATTTCTTTTCTTTTTTGACTTGCCCTGAAAACATTTGCCCATCTCTGATCTAAGAACAAAAACTGACCGATCAGCAGAGTCTGGGACGACGACCATGTTACATATTCAGCTCTCTTTGTTTTGAAGTATTACTTAGTATTTCCAGCAGTACTCATTGAAAAAATTGACAAAACATGCAAATTTTCTTACTTTTGGACTAAAGTACATAAAACATAGTCCTAATTTATTCAGCAAACCTCAAACCTGATAAAGAAATGAAAACTTTAGCCTTTTATCACCATGACTTAGAAATTATTTTGTTACAACTATGCAGTGCTTAAAAATCTAGTGCATTTTTAACCTATGGCCTCCAATACAGAAGAAATATGATTAGGCATTGCCTATTTATCAGGTTGACTTGAATTTGTATAATCAATCTTTGTCTATATATTAAAGATACATCGATGGCTTTAAACATTTCATGCTTGATTTTATATAATACTTTCTTGTTATCATAATAGTTTGTTTTAGATATTAACTGACAGTCAAATATTCAATCTGTGAATTTTATTTAAATACAGGAAGTTCTCTAAATATTTCCACTCTAACAATTCAAAAGAAAACAACTGTACAAGCATTATATTAAACAGAAATTGCATTTGTATTCCAATTATTCAAAAAGGTACCTTTTAACCCTTTGTCTGTCCTGTACATCACAAATGATATACAAATGTAATGTTTTATACACTTGTATATCATATAATAGACAATAAACCATATTTGGTGTACAAGCTTTAATATATATTACATATTGTGTATTACAAGTGACATACATGCATATAAAGCATTTGATGTGTATGTGTGTATATGTGATGTACAGGATAAGCAATGGGTTAAAATTAGATCACATTTCACAATAGGGCCAAAATAAAAACAAAACTAATAAAATTAATTTCTTTATTCAAGTATGAATAATTGCATTTTCTGATAATTTTTTTTTTTCAAAACCTGACATTATAAAGATAAACCATTTATGAATACCAGAACACAAATTATGATTACTTGGCTTAGTAAAATATAATTGATCTGGTAAACAGACAGAAGGTAATGCAATTGATGAATGAACGGTCAGTTATATTCTTATCTCAATAGTTTTCATAAAGTCTAGACAATATGCAATTTTATCATTTAGGAATAATGCCTTTACATTCTCAAAATTTCTTTATTAACGTGAATTGGACTTTAATTACGAGTTAAGAAATCGACTACCAATAGAATAGAACAGGTGTATCCCATTTATACAAGAAAAGAATACAATATACGTCAGTGATATATGTGTTACAAACAAATCACCGAATAACTACTTTAAAAATCCCAGTTACTGATTCGTAATTTTTTTATTATTATCAATAATATTTCATATTTCCTTTTGAGACCCAGAAATTACAAAGTAAATACAGCTTAAAAGGGAAACAGTATCTGTCGTAATTGTTTTTAAATTAATATTAGCATATAAGCGTGACTCGAAATACATTAATTTTGTAATATATTGGCACATCTCAATTTAATAAAAGTACACAAATGAGTAAAAGAAAATGTATACAAATAAATTTAAAAATTATAGTTATATCAGTAATGTTATAAACATCAATATAAAGCAATGTCTTACCTTCAACGTGTCCCAATTCTGTGCACCAATGTTATCTTTAAAGAAATACCAGTTCTATAGAAATATGAATCACTGACACTTATGGCAGTGATATTCCTAGGTATAAACCTAGGGAAACATTGTTACGAATGCTACACTAGATAAATACTTCCCCAAGCATTGTGTATTATTTCTTTATTTGACCTAAACTAGTACGCCATTTTGTATTCATCAAATCCTTTCCCCATGATAGCCCCCCTTTTCCGATGTTCTGGTTGACATACTTTCGGTTTCAGCAAATAAGAAAGGGCATTATTGAGTGTAAAATTATGCTTTAATTACAGTAAGTTTAATTTTAAATGTTCAAAAATTGTAAAAGAGATGTTAATTAAACAAGATGCAATATTTTTATTTATTTAAAATTTAAGTTTTATTTTTAAACTATTTATATCTTGATAAATTTTTTCTGAAATATTTCTAAACGTAAATTATAATATAAATATGTGCCGTTTGTAGATTCAAAGTAAAATATAATAGTAACAAAGAAACTATTCAGAAGTCAGCAGGAAGCAAACAACTCAATCATTGAAACATTTGCCGTGCATGGTTCTTTCGTGGTTCTGCGATGGTGCGATCTCGAATTTACGTTGAAAACGTGTTGTGATTTTTCAATGAAAAATTTTTATGCTAAAACACACAGTATGCATTCACACAAACGGGCGGCATTTTCTCCCGATAGTAAATATTTTGCGTGTTATAACCCGGATAACAAATTGTTAGTTTGGGAAACTTCAAGTAATGTTTTCATAGACTGTAAATTTGACTCCCGACATACCGCATGCAGTTCTATACATTGGATACCTTTAAAGCATAAATCAGTGAGTTACTTTGTACATATTTTCTCTATTGCCAAAATTTGTAATATTATGTATGCCGAAATCGTAGTCTCATAGTAAGTAAAGCAGTCTAATTTGCATCTTCATGCAGTTTTGTAGTATTTGGTGTTTTATTTATGAACTTTCCGCCATTCTGTTATTATTTGTATCACTATGTGGTTAAATTATGTAAATCTAAAATTGCATTGTGAGAGGTTTCATAAAGATTTACTATCCTTTTAAGTATTTAATTCATAAAATGCTAGAAATATTTAGTCTTTTGAATTTGTGTTTGCTAACTGTAGATTTTATTTTGATTTTTGGAAATTTGCTTACATATAAAAATTTTTTTTTAGTTCTACATTTAAGTTTGGTGTATTATGTATTATTTATTTATGCAGCTTATGTTTTGGTAAATGGCTGAAATGCAATATTTGGGGTGGCCTGTAGACAAAACATACTCTATTGATATACCAATTTATTCTAATAGATATTTATATTTACTCTGAAACTTTTTAAAGCAAGTAACACTTTATTCATAAAGACACAGTTGTACATTGAAGATTTTGCATAGCTATCTTGAAGGATGATGAACCTCTTCTTTTGTGTGTGTGCTGCAAAATAGATAAAATTTCTTCATCATCCGAATTTGATGAACTATCATTTCTTGTTTGAGTAATTTTCGTAAATCTTTATCTGTATCAATATGACAAGATGCTGAAGAATCATCATCAATAAAAATTCTTAAAATACATTTAGAGCCTCATGTACAGTTATATTCTTTTAAGAAATTACACCAAATAAGAAAAAACAATTCCAAATATATTCTAAAAAAAGAACAAAAAACTTCTCTGACCAAGTAGAAATAATATATTAGGTAGTTTTAAGATTAAAACGTAAACTATTATATGATGTAAATATAGTTTGTTTATATTTTCAAGCCCCATAATCCTCACATGTTTCTGATTGTCCTTTCAAACAGAAAATATGATACTTTCAAGGTCATATGCGAAAAGCATATGATGGCTATAACTTCTATTTACTTTAAAAATCATCACTAAAAAGTATATAATTTTTTAAATTTATATTTCTTTAATTTGCAATTTGCGAAAATAACAAAGATATTTGACCTGACAGACTATTGTATATTGTGTTGTGTGTTTATTTAAAATAATCAAAATGTTAATTCCTGAAATTATGTAAAGTCCAAAATTGCTGTATGATCAGAAACCATTATTGTATATGAAAACATAGTGTTGCTAGCTGCATTATACTTCCTACCAATGTTGATGATTAGATTATCCACTGCTTGCATAGAGAAAATATTTTCACTATGTGGCTAGTAGTATTAGTCACCATCTCAAAAAGGATCATTTATTTATAACTTGTTTGTAAAAATGTATTATATTATTAATTTATTTAATTATAGTATTAATGTTATTAATTAATATGTAAAATATAAAATAAAATATAAAATGTTTCATTTAAATCTTTTTCAGTTTTCACCCAAGAAAGCCAAACTAATTAAATCTAGTACACAAGAAACACAGTTACTTGGTATAGGTATTGTTGAAGGAGATGTCCTTCTATATGATGTTTCTAGTGGAAACTTGCATTTACATCTAGTAAGTAGTTTTTAAGTCTTGCAAAAACGTTTTATTTATGTGTGCTTGTATGATATTTGTTACTGTAAATTTGAACAATTAGGAGTAAAAGAGTTAATATTTCACCTTTTTAAAACTACAAAAACTTTTAAGCATCCTTTTAATTACAGAAATAGTTTGTATATAGTATAAGATATCATATTTTCTTATTTTTTTTAACAATGTATGAATGAATTCATTTATGTCACTATACATTAAAAATATATCTTGGTAATTTAGGTTCTTCTGTGATAATTACCATTTCCTTCAAAAATACCCAATAAAGAACCATTTAACTCTGTATAATAGCTAGGGCAATTAACAAATTTTTTATCCCTCTGTAATTGTATTTAATTCAGGTAATTAAGAATGTTTTTATTAGCTTTAAAACAGGGTTGGAAAGAAATCATGATTAAAAAAAAAATCAGATTTGATTTTTTTTAAATTCTAATTTTAATTATTGTTGTGTTTTTATATTTTTTTCAATATACATGGAATAGTGTGTTATAAGTAACATCTTATCTATCTAGTACATTCTACACACTTATTACCTAAAATTAAATCTGTAAATTTTAATCTAAATATCTTCTATTATACTGGATTCTATTGGATAGTGCAAACAAAATAAGATGCAAATTTAAAGAACATATTAAATATTAATTTAATGCAAACTATTTATTTAAAAGGACAAAAAATCACAATTATTTCAATATTTTTTTAAGCAACGAATTATGGATTTAACAGTTTCAATACAAACACTAGCTCTGATGCTTTATCCAATCCTAATTGGTTATGAAGGCTAGAATAAACAATACCAAAAGAAGAAAACTGTCTTTCTATTCTAGCAGATGAAGCCACGGCTGTTGTATTTGGTAGATAAACTGTATTTCAAGTTCTGTAATACTCTCTTTACCCTCCATTACATAAAATGAATTCCACTAGTCATAATTAGTAATTGTATCTACCCCTATTACATACTTTCTGATAACAACCCCTAAGTTCTGTGAAAACACATGCTATCTATTTGATTTTTATTGAACACTTATTTACTTGGTATTACTGTGCTGACTGATTCCCAATTCTCCTGTCTTTAGAATATAGGTTTTAAAAGAAGTGAAAAAAAAGATTTAAATCCTGCAAACCCTGCTTTAAAAAAGATGATTTATTACTGTTAAGATTGTAGATTAATTACTGGTTAAATTTTGATTGATAAATTACTGATTGTAGAATAAATGCCATCATTTTGCAAGGTAAAAATATAAAAATGAAATGCATACTTTTAGAAAAGTAGTCAAATGTTTAAATTTAAATCTATTTTGTTCTAACAAGTAGTAAATTATATATTCCGATATTTTTTATACATATATTTGTAATTTGAAAAGCATTTTTTGTTTATGATTATAAAAGTTTTTCATACCTAAAATTTATAAATGTATTTTATTTTTAAAAATATTTTCATTTGTTTAAATAAAAATAAATTATTTCAGGTTGGTTGTCATTCTGCTGCTGTAACTGATATGTGCTTTTACAGTAAAACAGATTCTTTATTTACTTGCTCAAGTGATAAATCTATAGCTATATGGGACATCTTAACTGGAAAACAAAAATCGTAAGTAATATATATATATATATATAAAATGTAATATGTCAAAATTATTTAACTTTAATATTTCCTTAAAAACCTCCTCTCCCGTTCTAATTCCTTTAAATCTTTTTCCCAGCTTCTAGCAAAGAAGTATTTTCCACTTAATATTCTTCTTAAAGCTTTCTGTCCTAAAAATGTAAATTTTCTGTCTATTGAGAATGTTTCCCAGCTGTCGGCTGCAAATAGTTTCGTGTTTTTTCTGATATTGCATTTAATTCGCTTATTAAGCTCTTTTTTTTTTTACCATGGGAAAATTCTTTCTGTCTTTGCTCTTGGGTGCACCTTTGTTTGATCAGAGTGATCTCTGTGTTTTTTTCTTTGTCATTTAGTAGAATAGATGTGCATTGTAGCAGCTCTGGAATAAAGTTTCAATTAGACTTGTGCCATTCTCTTTAATGTTGGCCCAACTGCATTTTTATTACTGCTAGCTATCGAGCCTTCTCCTTGTCAAGAAGTTTTATAGAAAATGGATTACACACACACACATATATATATATAAATATAATGGGCCAGGGGGACTAACCACCCCAAATTTACACTTGATAAGGTCATTTTAAAATTGCCCCTATTATTTTCCTCAGCCTGGGCATGCTGGGCTGGCAAGAGTCCCGCAAACCGTCTGTTCGAAGTAAACACATAATTCGTTGTGGCTGAACGTAACTTTTATTTCATTTGATCAAAATCGCGCAAAATCCAGAGACATCTGAATCGGACAGTGTCAGAACGCTATCTCTCTAATGCCAACCTTCTGCGAGAGACGACTAAAACATGTGTGTGTTTTTGTGTCGTGGGAAAAAATGCTAAGGAAACTGTTAATTGCTTAGAGAGAGTAAACTTTGGTTAGAGCCATCTGCTAAAGTATGGCGTTCCAGATGACTATTATAGCTGATCATTACAGATTTTTCCTGGGAGAGTTATAACTTCCTCATTAAAAATGCCAGCTATATCATTTTCTGTTTTGGGAATCATAGAAAGAATTACGGGGTTCGGCTGAAGGAATGAAAACTTCCTCTTTCAAATTGCATGGCTGGGAAATATGGTTAATATGAAGAGAAGAAATTAATATCTAGAATAGTGAATGGAGAAAAGGGATAATTTTGGATAGACTTTAGGCTTACATATCGATATTATTACATATATATATATATATATATATATATATATATATATATATATATATATATATATATATGAATCTAATAGTTTTACATTGTGTACATTTACATAAAGCACTACACTTCAATGATTATTTCAATATTGTCAATGTTCTTGTTATTGCAGAAAATGGAAAACAAGTGATCCAGTTTCATCAATATGTGTCATAGATGAAAACAGCATGCTTTCTTCCAGTACATCAATTACACTATGGAATATTTCAGAGAAAAAAGCTATTAAGGTAAATTTAAGATTTTTTAAGCTTTCTTAAATTTTAGTGTTATTTATTTAATTATTCGTATAGACCTACCATTTTGTAATTTTATATAACTTTTATTTAGAGATTTGATGGACATTCATCTGAAATATTTAAATTATTGCCAGTAAATGCTGTATCTTTGAATTCTTATTTTCTATCTGCTGCAGTGAGTGATGCAAAAATTAATGCTTGGTAAGTGTTTTGTCTGTTGATCGTTATTTTAAACAAAATTGACATTTTAAACAGTTCTTTCTTTACTGTTATTTATTTTTTTTTTACCTTTTTAAATATTATTTCTTTATTAGGTCAATCAGTTCAAATGAATCTGAAACTCCAGTAGCTTCCTTTGTACTTCATGGAGAGACTGAAGATCTAGACATTTCAAAAGAAGCTAGTAAAGATAAAGTAAATATTTTTGTAGTTTGATTTGTATTTATATAACTATTTCAAGTATATTTGATATGTTTCTGATACAAAATAATCCTCTGTTTAGAACTTACTAATAAGCTTGTTTTACATATACAGTGGACTCTGCATATGTGATCAGATGGGGATACTGTGATTTTGATAACAATAACCGATTGATAACATTAAATGATATGCAAAATTAGATTAATTTACCTCTCTCTTTAATTCACACATACAAAATTTCAAAATAAAATGGAAAAAACTCATTTATGTACAATGTAAAACATAAATTATATACATAATTAAAAAAACAATTGTTGACTGTCTACAATTTTTTCTATGAAGTGTATTTATAAATTATTCTTAATCATAATGTTTTTTAAAGTCATTGGAGCAGTGTTGTATTCCATTTTGACACTTTTATTGCAGTTCAGAGGCTGAGAAATGTTTAACTGCGCTGCAGCATTGCGTTGACTCATTCTTGGTAACATGTCATAACGATTTAAAATTTCGATCTTTTGTTTTAATGTTAAGTCATTTTGCTTTCTGGCTTTCATATCTACAAACTGCATGTAAGCGAGCAAGGCATAAAATGTGAATATGCTCCTTCTCAGTTCCTATAAGAATGTGTTGCCTCCTGCTTATCTTACAACCCTTGACCATTAGCAGGGTGTGTGTATTTCTGAAAATTTCCATTAATGGGTAATTCACCACTCCTTTGGTCATTCTCTATTCCCCTAGGTGGAAGAATGAGAATTTTCAGAAATCCAAACGAAAAGAATGGTTTTCTTTTGAATACATGTGAATATTCCTTTCCCAGGTAAAATGAGGTTCGAAAACTGATAACATTAACCAATGTAACAATCCTATAAAGCGATTTAAGCATACAAATGAATGGAACAAATCGAGACCAAGTGATTTCGATAACAATACGCGATTGATAACATTAACCGCAATTACATTAAGCAGAGTCTATGGTATATGTTTATATATGTATAAATAGAGACAGGGATTATTTGTATAATATTGTTACCTTTTTAAATAAGAGTAACTTAATTATACTTTATAATTACATTTTAAAGTTCCATGGCAAATCTTTATTTTGGACCTTAAAAGAAAGGAGGCCATGGTTAAAAAATTTTTCTGTAGCTGCTTCTTTACACACATTGAGCAGGTGTCTGTCCAAGGGGACTTACAGTGGTCTTTCTGTTTGGATCAGTCTCTAAAGACTAATAGTAAATTTTCTGTTCATAAGTCTACTGTGAGTTCCAAGGGACTGATGTTGTGTTCAATGTGTTAAACAAGGCTTGTACGCTTCTAAAAATTTTAGGGAAGGGCATATAATTTTCATGCTGGGTTCTTAATTTTTTAGCAAAAATGTTTAACTGCCATCAGATTTGAAGTCGGTTTTCTTTTAATGCTTTGTGAATCTTTAAAATAGAAACATACCCGCATTGATTTTAAAAATATCTTCTCATCATATTGTAGGAAGCTGGATTGAAAAGACTCATGAGATGTAGTATTTGTGAGTAAAATTCATGTACTTGAATACATGTTTTAGTCAAAATCTAGCCAAATGGGCACTACTCTTCAATACCTTCAATACTCTTCAGTATTTACTCTTCAGAGTTTGTGGCTTTGTGTAATGCCCACTATCAGTGCCAAATAGGGATAGTGTTCCTTTTGTACCAGAATTTGTGGTTTTGAATCCCACAGCTGGTATAGATGTTTGTAATTGGGTATATGCAGTTGTTCATGGTCTCATTTCCCCTTGTAGCAAAAAAGTAGACAATAACATTCCAAAACCAGTTTTAATAGTAGTTTATTTTAATGATATATTAATTGAAATTGTTAAAAGTTTATTAATATGTTGAATCTCAATAAAAGGTATTATGAAAATCATAATTCTAAATAAGCTTTTATTAACTGTATTTTTCTTTCCCAGAGAAGTTTAAAAAAGTTGGTCCTTAATTTTCACTTTCAGAAACCTGTATGAACCTAAGCATTATGATTGATCCAGTGCAATTAGTGTTGCTGCTGAATTTGTGTTTATGTAGAATGGGATGTATGTCATTGTTTGATGCTTTGATGCCACTCTTTAAAAGGAATAAAAAAAATAATCTTTTGATATCTAGCATTAAAAAAAAATTGGCAGGTCAGGGGAGAGAACAATTTTACTAGATATATTTAAGGATTAGGTTGTATAAAGAATGCTTTAAACATCTGTTGTATTATATTTTGAAGAAGTTTAGTATCTTTTGATTATTTTCTTTCATTGTTGGATGATGAGAAATTTGCTGATGGTTTGTCCATCATATAAAAGTGAGGGAAAGATTTTTTACTGAAATTTACTGGATTTTTTACTGATGTAGAATTATTAAAACAGCCTTAATTTGATATTTTATTTCTTTTCTATTCTTATTTGTTTGAACAAGGTCTTATTACAGCAATTTAGTCTTTATTACTGCAACAGCTGAAAATCCAGTTTGCCTAGATATGATATTGTAAAGAGAATGTGAATCCTTAGGTCAAGATGACCTCATAGTGCCCCTGGTCTCCCTACAGAGTGCTGCGGCACACAGTTTATGAATTCCTATATTAAACTGTATATGTTGTGGTTTGTTAAAGACACTAATAATATTTATAATATTACACAAGTGCTAATATTTGAGACATGACCAATTAAACGATATTTAAGATGTGCACTAAAAATTTGTCAACCCTGTGTTTGGAAAACAATGTTTTATGGTTTTCTTTTCTAAAATAAGTTATCAAATAAAAAATATCAAACAATTAAAATGTCATTATAAAGCTTTTTCTGTATATATATGTTTGTTAGTAATGAATAATTTTCTTTTTCTTTTTAAGCCTTTACTATTATCGGCTGTCACTAAAGATGGATTTTTTCACCTTTTTGAACATGTGTTAAATGGGTATGAAAGCATATTTTTTCTGTCTTTTTAAATATATCAATAATAACAAATATTTTGCTTCAAATATGTATTTTATTTTTCAGAAATGTTAATCAGCCAATTCATCCTAAAGTGTATGTTAAAGTACTTCCTCAATCACCTAGTCCTTCAATTATATCTCTGAAACTTTGTCCTGATACAGATTCTTGTATTATAGCGTCTGGGAGCAGTAAAGATAATTTTCATTTTCAGCATTTAGTATGTATTGATTTTCTATTATTATAATAAAATTCAAATGTTTTTATTCAGATATATAAATGACTTTTAAATGTGTAATCGTTAAAAATTTTATCTATTTGCATTGAATCTTTATTAAATAACTCTTTTACACAAGTAATGTTAGTCATTTGCAATTTTATTAAACTTAAGTGTTACAAAAGTATGATTCCCATCCAATTTTCAAATTAATTTTTTGTAGCACTCAAATTTTATTACTTCTAGTTAATTACAGTACTAATAGAATGAGTAGTATAATAGCTGTAATGAACATTTACAGTATTCGTGCTGTATATTAAGAAAATTACTAAAGTAGTATAAATTTAAAAAAAAAGTTTGGACTTTAAAATGAGAAAATTATGAAATGAGTTTTAAAGTATGATTCTTGGTTGTAATTATTATAGTTAAATCATTAATAATTGCTAGTACTCAAAATTATTTTGATTTTTACAGAATTATTGGAAGCTACAAGAAAGTCAGGGCAAAATCAAGGTAAGTTTTGAGATAAATCCTTGGTTATAAGCTTTGTTGAATTTTTATATATTTGAATAGTTGTAAATTCTTGAAATTTTACTATCATATATATGCTTTATCAGGTAACTGACACAAATAAAACAGAGGAAAATGGACGTCTAAATGGTCTTACAACAGAAGTTAACTATTCAGAAGACGTTATCAAAAAGTCCCAATTTGATTCTGTTAACAGCTATCGGAGTAAATTAAGGTCTTCAGGTGTTGTCTTACCTACAGATATACTAAATGTAAGTACTTTCTTTTCTTATTAAGGTATATGTATAGTATCTATAAAAATATGAATGAGCAATTAATATACTTTTTAAATTGAGGTTTATTTTGCAGTTTCCCAAAGTAGAACTATCTGAAAAATTCTACTTTCTATAGTGCTGTTTGGGATTAGTTCGTAGGTATGAATCCCACTAATTGTATGGATGTTTATAGCCATTCAGAATCAGTTTCAAGCAGTAGGTTCTGGTCTGAGTTGTAAAATCCTAGGCCATAGTGCTCTAGCACAAGCCCTATTGTTGTGTTGTGGTACAGTGGTTATAGTAAGGGCTTTTCATTTTGGTGCTTGACCCTCATGGTCAGGGATCCATCCATTTTTTTTTTCATGGTCTTATTTTTGTGAAATTTACGTATATTTTTTTTGAAAAATATTTTTGTGTAAAAATGTAATTATTGAAAATTTTTAATCATTTTCTAGTAAACTCACTCCTATGTGGCAGAACTAAAACTAACATTATTTGAAATCAACAACAAATTAAAAGAAAAATCTGAATTCAGGCATAGCCCCTGAAAACTTTTACCCTTTGTAATTTTTAAGAATGAATTTTAATTACAATGATATATACCTGTTCCAAGTGGATTTAAATATATTGATTATAGCAATGCACTCAGCTTCTGATAGCTTTTCTGGTCCATTTAAAATAATTTTTAAGTGTCTATCTAAAGTTTCTTACTTCAATCTAGTTTTTAAATCTGTACATACATTTGTGAAAGCAATCTCAACAGATGCCATTGATGAAGGGATAATTGTACGTAATGAAAACAACTTCATCAAATTTAGATAGAAAATCCAGTTAATGTTAGTATCCCTTTCAAGTATTTTGGATGCTTCTGTAGGAGTTATTGCTTCTCCAAGCATTTCTTTTTTTCTGCTCCTTTATCATTTTGTTTTATTGCTATTTTTAACAAGAAAATGACTGTATATGGTGAATTATACATCATTCAAAATTTTTATCTTTTGTAAAGAATCCATTTTATAATCTTACTGATTTTTGTAAAAAGTCTATTATAAGTTTGTCAATCTTTGTGAAAGGTCTGTTTTAAGGTCACAATTTTTCTGAAGGGTCCATTTTTGGACCCAGTTTCTTCCTAGATGAACCCCTGATGGTGTTCACCTACTTATGAGTAAAAACATATAATTGGCTGTTGGATACCTTCATTATTGTTTCATTGACAATTTGGCACATATCTCTAAAAATTCTGCTAATCCCTGTCCTAAAAACTAGGTTGTTACATCTGATTTTCTAGCTCTTTTCCGTGCCTACCAGTTTTTTTTATCCCAGATTTCATTCATTTTTTTTTGGGGGGGGGGAATCTCTCTTAGGGAATTATGTATGAAGTGAAATGTACCTCTATAAGAAAAATTTTCCATTAATATTCAATGAATGATAAGAAAATGTTTTTCATAACCTAGGTTAGGTCTTTTTGACAAAGTGACGGAAAATTTAAAAATCTGGAAAGAAAATTTTTTAAAAGCATTTAATCACTTACAAGTTTTTATTAGTTGTCTTAATTTTTTACTCATTACCAGTTTAAATAGAATTTTTAATTTCATTTTGAAAGGTAAAAAGAATAAATTTTAGTGAAAATATGAGGATAACTGTCTTTTAATATAACTTTTAAGATAACTATCTTTTAATTCTCACTTTTTAGTCATTATTCTTACCTTTTTAAACCTGTAGACCATGTGGTAGCATCTATAAAAGCAAAATTTGTAGCGACCCTGAATTTATGGCACTTCCATTTACAGGGTTTCCGCGCACCTGGAAAGTCATGGAAAATCATGGATTTAGAAAATGGATTAATTTTGTCATGGAAAGTCATGATTTTCTAAGTAAAATGAGTAAAAGTCATGGATCCGCTAAGCTACCAATTAAAAAAAAAATCAAAAAATGCCTCTGCAAGTAAATTTCTTTTCTGAACTGACGCGGCTGCATACTTCTCTCTTTTGTCCATAGCGCAGGACTCCCATTCAGTTAGTTGTACACTGAGACACGTGAATATTACGGCGCCCATAGACTAAAGCAGATTTTTTTTGAAATCTGCTTTGATTTTGAAGTCTATGTACGGCACCTTAATTGCGTGGCGAGACAATTGCTATGGTGTGACCAGGAGGTGTTAGTGTTCCGATGTGCAGTATCACGTTACGCGTGATTTGTCGATGGTTGAGAGAAGAAAAAAAAAAGTACGCATCGGTCTGTGATATAACAAAGGAGTGGGAGGGAGGAATATCGGAACATCTTTGATGCAGCCGGTGATCGTGTGTATATTTCGTTGTGAGAAGCGAAACCATTGAAGAAACGAGCGTAGAAAAACACATTCATAGCAGAGTACACTACACTGGAAGGGTCGAATATTTCTATTGCAGCAGTACGATTCGATTAGTCATCTGTTTTTTTCTTGTGTGTTAATGAGACAAGACTAGGGTAGGCTTCCCTCTCACCCGTTTATTCAGTCTGCTAGGGAACCCCCCCCCCTCCACATTCGTTGCCAAAAATCTGATCAGGGTTGTAAAAAAAAACCCCGGGTTTTTGTATTAAAATCCAAGTTTAGGCGAGTTTTATTAAATAACAATGTTTTTGGGGTAGAGGGAGTATAAAATCTGGGTTTTTTGGGAGGGAGTGAATTTTTTTTTCTCAAACTAACAATATTAATATGTAACATGCGTATGTATGTTTTTGTCTTTTGTTATGCTTGAAGATACACGAACTCGTCTTGTATACGCAACACAGCAATTTCACTGTTATCAGTCCGGCGTCGCCTCCACGCAATGATCTCCGGTTGGTATTGAGAGACCATCGTCGCGTATGGAGTATCGGAGATAGGAATGTTGTATTTTAATTTTTAAATGCTAGATTTAATTACTAGATGCTATTACAGATATCCATAAGATTCTTGCTTAAATTGTAAGAAGTACAAATCAGTGCAAACATCAGCATGGGTGAAGAGGGGGATCGCCTGGTATGAAATACAAGTTTACATAATATACAAGTAAATCTTGTTAAGTATATACCAGTGCAACCCCGGATATGGAAAGCTATTATTTACATATACTTTTCAGAAAGAAACTGTTTGAATTTTAAATATGAAAACAAAAGTAGGGCACTTTGGGAGTATACTAATAAATTTTAGAATTAATACAAATTTTGTTATAATTAATTTAGTTATTATTTTTGCTTTTAATATCCAATTAAATGTTATGATAGCTTATCTAGCTCACTTAAAATATAAAGGGAGAAATTTGTTAAGCATGGAAGAACTGGTTTTAGAATGGCAAAGCAGAAGTAACATTGATTATGTGATAACAATGCCATAACAAATATCAGGCCGACCGAAGAGCAATGCCCTACCCATTCGTCCGAGCGATTGTTAATGGGTAGGGCGCTGCTCTTCGGCACGGAAGTTTGTAGGTTTGAATTCCACTGCTGGCATGGATATTCACAGCCGTTCGAAAATTCATACTTTGGAGGAAAAGAGGAAATTGTTCCTCAAAAGGGTTACTAGGAGTTTCAGTAAATAAGAGATTTTTGTATTGAGGTATTAAATTTTGAGATTTATATAGAAATGTTAATAATTTTTATTGATTGTGAGGCACTAAATATTTTGGCAAAATAATTGCATTGAATTATTTAATTCTATTTTAACTTGCCATTTGGCTGAAGTTACTGAGTTTGGTACTTATGTATTATCTCATTGACCATGTTACCAAGTAAAACTTGTTCGCTAAGGAAACTCAAAGCAAGCAAGCTTAATAGGTGGGTAAATGTATAAGTATATTGTTCTGTTTTTTTCTTAAATTACAGAAAATTAGTTAAGAATTTTGTACAAAATATAAGTTTATCTTTAGAGCATTATAGGGTTATCATGTTTGGCTGTTATTCATAGTCACCTCAATAATACCAAAGTCCCTGAATTCAAATTGGAAATTTTTTTATTACATTCAGAAAATTGCTATATGATTAAACTTAGGTATGTAGATACAACAATTTATTTATGTATATATATATGAGTTTATAAACATTTATAAAGAATTTTTTATCGTAAATTCTTGTAATTTCTCTAAAAGCATACATTTTATTAGTACATACATCAGAAGTTTTATTCATATACACTTTAACAAAAGATTTTTAAAGTCATGGAAAATATTCTGCTAAAATCAGGGAAAGTCATGGATTTGAAAAATTTCATTTTGGCGGATACCCTGCATTTAGTAAAATTTTGCCCTCTTGGATAATTTCTTAAAAAATATCTTTAGAACTAACTATTAATACATTAAGGATATCATTTTTTCTCCCAAACACATCAGTCACTTAGAGTTTAGCTAATCTCCATTAACATCACGTTTGAAACATAACTCAAGTGAAATTTAATAAAGTTTATCATAATTTAAGAGTGGAATATCTACTTCCCTCAAAAGTCCTGATTGACTAAAGCTTTCATAGCTTCTATTTTTTTTTATATGTCACTATAGCATTATAAAAAGCTAATATATATAGCAAAATAAAAATATGTTCAATGGTGCGTAACTTTGTTGCCATCAGGCTCTAAATAGAGAAAAAATGGTGCTATATCTATCAAAACCTTAACCACAGATCAATTTTAGTTGCCTATATCCTGCCCAAGGTTTACCTGAATCACTCTGACAAATTTCATGAAGGTGTAACCACCCATTTCAGAATGTCTATTGAACATATATACAAAGGCTTTTATAAGTATATTAAGTGTCAATATATTTTTAGTCTATACTAATGTTACTATTACAAATCAATCATGAATTTCTTATTAAATTACCAGTTAATAAAATTTGATTTCGTATTATCTTCAAAAGTTTATTTAATGCGTATTTTCACAATATATCTGACTAATAAATTTCATTTTTGCATTTAGCCTGAAACAGATTGTTTAAAAAGTCCACAAAAGACCAGAAATCATATGAAAGTTAATGTGAGAAATCCCAAAAGTTGTACGGATAGTCTGATTAAAGGACTTCATACTGGAAATGAAGAGCTAATAAATGTAAGACTCTTTCTATACATATGTGTGTGCGTGTGTGTTTGTGTGTGAGAGAGAGAGAGAGTGTGTGTGAGTGAGATGTACTGTTATATATTTTTACCTCTTTGGTATGTGTGCCTTTAATTTTGAAATAATGCTGAAATTTATTTACTGGGGTTTTATTTTAAGGTTTCAAAATTTATTAAAAACATAAAATTTGATAATTGTTCTTTTTAAATTTATATTTTAATTTGGAATTCAAAGTTCCTTGTTTAGTTGAATAAAAGTTCAGCCTGCAAAAGATTCTTATGATTAGCTCTTAATATCAGTTATTAGGGTCGCTGTTTTTTAATACGTTGAATGTTAACCATAGTATAGCTCAATGTTAACAAGATTTCTTTAAAATAGGCTTAGCAGTCAACATGTTGTACAGGAAAATAAACAGTGTGACTGTCAGTGCTACATGATAGCTCAAAGATCACTCTCACTTTGCTGGTCACCTGTGACCCCCATTGTGACACTAAAATAACTGCTTATTGGTTACCTGCGACTCTCATGGCAACCAATGTATTAATAATCAAAAAGACAAGTGTGTAATAAGATAATATCTATATAAGTATAATTAAATATGATCACCATGAAGTTTGTTTTAAATTACAAGATATTAATTGTTTAGAAATAATAAAACAGGAAAAATAAACACTAGATCTGCTCCTGCTCAATTTACCGAGATTTAAGTCAAATTATTTTCCATGCTACCGAAGTAACAAAATGTTGGTCACCATTGAGTTTTCATGGCAATCAACTTGTTAATAAAATATTAGGCACTGAGATGTGTAGCTAGATGATATCTATACACAAATATAATTTTTAAATGATCACTATAAAATTAGTGTTACACATTTAAAAAAAAAATTTGTAGTAAATCTTTTATAATTTAAGATACTAGTCATTTAAAAATAATTATGCAGGGTGAACTCGCACTTTTGAATTGTCAGGGTGTTTTATAAATCTGGGAAACACCAAGAAAGTATCCAAAATTTCACAACTCTCTCCTTTTTTTTTAAACAATTCAAGGTTTAGCCTAGTTAAAACCTAAAAGAAAATCCTTATAACACATTTCTGGATCAAAATTTAGCACATGTCTAAGAAATGTTGCACAGCTGCGATATGTTAAGAAATTTTGAAAAAATTATCAGGGTACTTTTTTTTCCTTGAATTTGTGGCCACCGTAAAAAGGAAAAGATAAATACATTTTTTTTTGCACAATTTACTGAAATTTAAGGTAAATTATTTACTTTTGTTTAATATAAGCTTTTATTTGATATGAGAACTATGAGTATTTTTCTGAAGTGACTCAGGTAGAATTTTATTCTGTTCTAACTAAAATGTATATAAATGATTGAATTACTTTATAGGTGATTACAAATGTGATATAAAGGGTTTTTTTAAATTTTGCTTTTGTTTACTGATTAGGATTTACTTTCAAAATTATACATACACAATCATATATTAGTTGGTAATAAAAATAAAACATGTAGTTAATGAGATCTCTTGTATAATCTAAGTTAAATATTTAAATAATTTTTCTTCTTACAGGCAGTTTTCCTTGTTAATGATACTGAAATAATAAGGAAATGTGTTGAGAATTTTCCTCCCAGTAGCTTAAAATTAGTTCTTGAAGAATTAAATAACAGGCTGTGCCATCGTCAAAGGTATGTTAAATTTAAATGACTCTTATAATTATTTTGAAGTTAAAATATTCTAAAAAGTATGAGTTCTTAATTAGTTATAAAGTTATGGTTTGTATGCTCTTTATAAACTCCTTAAAAAAAGCTCCTAGTTTTTGAATTAGTTAATTCTTTAGCACCATTTTAATTAAAAAAAAATTCCTTAAAAGTACGAAGCATCTTACTTTTAAGCTGAGTAAGTAGCATTGCTAAGAAACTATGTTGTACGACCCATCCCAGATTGAATCAACAAGATATTTTGTTTCTGCTGCAGAAGATATTTTTATGAAAAGGCCAAGTCATTTATTCTGTCTCAATTAGAGCCTTTATGAAGGCTCTAACCTTTGCACACTGATTTGTAAAAGGAATTTTCTATGTGCAGGCATTGGCAGTTGTAATTTCCATACTTTAAATGCATTTAGAAAAGGGATATTGCTTCAGTTTAAGTTGGAGTTCAGTTTTAGTTCAAAGATTCTTATGCAAGGAGGGGATGTTTTATAAGAATTACAAAATTTTATAATTAAGAAGGGTAATCAAAACTATAAATCTTTTTCTGTCAATTAGAATTTTCTTTCTAAGAAAGGTCCTTCTGAAAGGTCTAAAAACTCCTTAAAAACACTTTAATTTCTCCCTTTCAAATAGCTGTATGAACCCTTTAAATAATATATCAGTTTACTTAAAAAATTATTAATAATTGTTTGAATCAGATTCATTCAGTTGTTTCTATTTATAGCTTTTTGAGGCATGGTTTTTGTTGTTTCCAGTTCTTACAAATTTTGACTGGGATTGTGTATATGAGACGCTTTGACGTACTTAATTCCACTGATTTTAAACAGGTGTTAAAATTCAATACCTTATTTTGAGGTTTTCAGGCTTGCAATTCCGTCACTTTTCTTACCTTTAGTCACTTTTTTTTTTTTTAATTGATCACTTTTAGTCACTTTTTTTAAAGTAAATAGTCACTTTTTTCATGGTGTATTAAAGCAAAAGTCTGTTGTTGAAAAAAGAAACTCTGAATTAATAACAAAATATTTTAATAAAAGACCAAAAAAGTTATGCTCTAATCTAATTTTTCTTATTAAAATGTAATTACTCATATGGTTTCCAGAATTTAGTGATTTTAAAAAGTCGTAAAGAAGTTACTTTAATGTATTAAATGTACATTTCAGGAATTTACGTCAAATCACACATTTCTCTTTTTCTTCACAATTTTTGTTTAGATACTCTAATCTAGCTATGTACATATTTCAAAACATCATTAATATATGCAGAAAATTGTGATTATAAAATTAATGTACTGTATGTATTCAAATCTAATTTATAGATTTTCTTGAATAAAAAGAAATGTTGAGTTGTGTTAAAATTTTTAACTTTTTTTGTATTTGACGCTAAAATCATGTCTTGCATGAATCATTTGATTTAGAGTTGAAATAAATAGAAAAATCTTAGCAATACCATCTGTAATCAAGAGTAGGAAAAAAAATCTTTTTTTTCCCAATGTTTAGTCACTTTTTCTGTATTATTTGTCACTTTTTTTTAAAGTATCTCAGCAGTTGCAAGCCTGGGTTTTTTTTCTAAGGGGAGAAGAGAACATTTTAAGTTCAGTTTGATGTATAAAGAGTTCTTTAATTTTTAAATATTGTTTTGCAATTTAAAGTATAGTATTGTAGTTTTAAATATTGATTTTATTCTCTATATGTATTTGAAATTTATAATGCTCAAATTTGTAGCTGGCTGCAATGTTCCCAAATGACCATTTTACTAACGCTTGCCATGTTTTTACCATGAATTGTAACTCAATGCTTTTAACCACTTTACTAACCACTGCATTTTTTGTTTGCTTGTTTCAAGCATTTTTATAATTCATTTTTAAACTGGTTCAAAATAGAATTATTTTATTATATGTATTTTAAGTGTTAGATGGAATCCATTTCATTGAATTGAATATATTTTCTATATTGTATTTTTTTTCTTATGTTTAATATATGCCTGTATTTAAATATTTTTTCTTTCTAGCTATCCTTCATCATTAAGTAAATGGTTAAAAGAAATATCAGAAGTACATTTAAACCATATAATACAGGTATTTTTCTATTTTAATCTGTAATACTAAAATACTTCATTTAAAAAAAAAAAAAAAAAATCTCTCTCTCTCTCTCTCTCTCTCTATATATATATATATATATATGTATATTCATAAATATTAGGATAAATAAAAGTAGAATTTAAATTAAAATTAAAAATTGAACATGTCTTAAAACAGAGAAAGACTATTAGAATGTTTACTGTGTTTGCAAATATCGTTGGAAAATTGGAATAATTTGAGCTTAAAACATTTTTGTATGTCCACAACTTCTCCCCTTAGTGCAAACATTAGTACAGTAATTCTTAACTTCACCTGAAAGATTTTGATATTAAGTTATAATGAGAATACAAATTTTCTATTATATTATAAATAAGTTCATTAATTTGTGAAATAGCAAATAACATGTGCTAAACAGTAATAAGTTTTTACTGGATGATGGATCAGATGGTTCAATGCCCTTTGATATTAGAATGTGTATGTCTTAGTATTTAGTCTTAGCAAAGTAATACTCTTAGCTAATCAATTTTAGTAGGAAAACGTATCATTTTAAATTTTCATACATTTGTCATCTACGTTATATATTTTGAAATATTTGTGCTGTGAGAAATTAAGTATGAAAATTTATGTTTACCCTAGTTCATTAAGCATTAATATATATTGTGTTAAATCTTATGCAAAACAGCAGGGTCAACAGCAGGTATCCACATTATGTACCCATTGAGCAATGCCACATCTTGAAGGAATTTAAAGAGTAGGCCTATATTTATGAAGTGAAAAAAAACCCCTAAAATTCTTTTCTAGAAGTTCCATTTATTATACTTATATTTTTTGGCAAATTATTAAAAGCCAAAGAGAAAACTCTTACCAAGAAAGGTGTAAGCTCAAAAAATTCCAATTTTCAACATCTTAAGGAAGGGCTAGGTGAGGAAAGTTTTTTCTGGTAGATTTGGGTGTAAATAAATTTGCAGTAAAAAGAGCAGTAACTTTTAAATTGATTTAAATGTTGTATGTAATAATTATTGGCCCAACAATGGCTAAATAAGTGTTATTTGGTGTCATAGTTCATATTGTGTCTGTCAATGAATCGTTTCTTGTTTGGATTATGTTTGCATGCTACATATTTCACACTTTTCATGTGCCCATTGCATTGAGTCATTTGGATTTGTTGGCCTTTTCATTTTTACTTGGCCTCTGCAAGAATTATTTTTGAATATTTAGAAATGCTTTATGGTTAATGTGTATGCTCTGGAACCCTTGTTTTAATTTTGGCTATTAAAACAAATGAGACAAAAATAAGATAAATTAATTTTCCCTCTGGTAGCTGTGACACATAGTTTGAAGTCCACTTCTGGCATGAAATATTGTAGTCATAACTTGCTACAAAGTATCTTTGTTTAATTACAGGAAACAAAAATGATTGTACTTCAAACCTGGTTAATTTCCTTTTCAAAATGGCTGTATTAAACTTTTCTGCAATGCTCTAACATATTTCTTTCTTTTAATTGTATTCATTATTTATGCACATGTATCAGTTTTATATGTGTAGCTTATTTTTGTATTTTCTCCTCCAGGATGAAGAAACGAGAGACGTTTTACAAGCCATTAAAAAATATTTTGACTCTCTAAATATTCACAAAAGCCTAGCTAAAATGTCAGCCTTACAAGGACTTCTAAGCCTCACCACACAGGTATTGCTTTCATTATAAAATATAGCATTATAGACAAGTAAATGTAAGTAAAACACAAAGAGGAAGAGAATGAACATACAGCATTCTTGCAACTATGAAAAGGTGGAACTATCGATGTGAGCAAACTTAGTGGATTGCAGAGAAACAAAAAATCAGCACCTTTATATTAATCACATGCTATCCTTGTTCAGTTTGCTCATATTGATGCATCTTATTTGTAACTGTGAAACTGCTGCCTGCGTTTAATTTGTGTTTGTGTATTACTTTGGTTTGTGCATTGTATCGTTATACCTTATATGCAAAATATATTTAATTCAACTTTAATTCTAATTTATATTTTATTACTATAATTTTGCACGTATAGTTTACGGACTATCTTCTGGCTGTCCATTGTTCAAATCATCAAGAAGCACATTACACGAATAGCTGATAACAGGCTTGCAGTTCTGTCACTTTTCTCACCTTTAGTCACTTTTTTTACTATTGATCACTTTTAGTCACTTTTTTAAGTAAACAGTCACTTTTTTCATGGTGTATCACAACTAAAGTCTGTTGTTGAAAAAAGAAAATCTGAATTAATAACAAAATATTTTAATAAAAGACCAAAAATGTCTTGCTCTAATCTTATTTTTCTTATTAAAATATAATTAATCATATGGTTTCCAGAATTTAGAGATTTTAAATAGTCGTAAAGAAGTTCCTGAAATGTACATTTAATACATTAAAGTAACTTTCGTCAAAGCACACATTTCTCTTTTTTTTTTTAGATACTCTAATCTAGCTATGTACATATTTCAAAATATCATTAATATATGCAGAAAATTGTGATAATAAAATTAATGTATTGTATGTATTCAAATCTAATTTATAGGTTTTCTTGAATAAAAAGCGATGTTGAGTTGTTTTAAACAAAATTTATAACCTTTTTGTATTTGATGCTAAAATCTTGTCTTGCTTGAATCATTTGATTTAGAGTTAAAATAAATAGAAAAATCTTAATAGTAGCATCTGTAATCAAGATGAGAAAAAAGATCGCTTTTTTTTTTTTTCAATGTTTAGTCAATTTTTTAGTCATTTATTCTGTATTATTTGTCACTTTTCTCACCTTTTTGAAAGTACCTCAGCAGTTGCAAGCCTGTGATAATCAAATGTTAACAAAAGCACGATTCACAAGATGCCAAGAAAACATCATATTGGTAATAAATCATGAAAAAAAATACAACCCATAAAGCAGAACTAATCAGTAGTAGCAAGTAGTGCAATCTTAAATTGTGTCCTGGAGTAGGGGGGAAATATTGATAGTCACCAATTGATGATACCGAGTGGGTGGTTTCAAGTTCGAAGGTTGAGGGTCAAAGGTTATTTCACCACGAGAATCACTCGTAACAGAATGTTTTGTTTTCAATGTTTAGATTTGCAGTAATATTGACCATACATTATGTCTTTAAAACATCGTCGCAGTTTTACTACTGATTTCAAGCTGAAAGTAATTCAGAAGGTCAACCTTGAGTTCAACCAAAAAAAAAAAAAAAGTAAGAAATGGCACAAGCAAAAGGAAACAAAAATATGAGAAGAAAGTGATCCAGTTGTCGTGGAAAAATACAATAGCCTGTATTAGAAGACGATTTACATAGCTGAGTTCTCGAACAGAGAAGTATAGGCCACTCTGTTTCTTCCGTTAAAATTCATCTTCGAGGCTATGGCAGAAGAAATGATTTCAAAATTTAAAAGTGGAGTTAATTCAGTCTAATCCAGATTCTTTGGCTCTCTACTGTACTTAAAATGATTTAATATTTTCATACTAAAATACATATTTTTCCATGTATAGTCTACGGATTATCTAGTGGTGCAGACTATTTGATGATTTAGGGAATTTTTAAATAAAAATTTGTGCACTGGATGGTGCGGACTATACATGCGAAATTATGGTATATTTTTTAGATATTGTAGTTATTTATCTAAAAAAATTGCATACAAGTTGCATTTTTTCCTATTCACCCCATAAATTCTATAAAATGTAAAGAGATAATTTGTTTCCGGTATGAGGTGGGGGTAGACTAGCTAAGCATTTAAAATGCCTTATTTCTTGCTAAATTTAAATAAAAAAGCATTTTTATTTCAATTGTATGAAAGAAGTTAGACTGGCTTAAAAATTGTACAATTATTATACATATATTAGTGTAAAACAAAATGACTTAAATAAAAGTTTGAGCTTATAAATTAATCATATCCAATTTTTAAATATTATTATAGAGAATAATTATTAAGAACTTTTTCTTTTTTTCAGAGTTCTTCCAGTGATGAAAGTAATTCTGACAGTGAAGAAGAAATGGAGTTATGAAAAGATGTTCGAAAATTTTTGTACATATGGGACATGTAAATGAAATTTTTTTTTGACCATGATTTGTTTTTGTTATTTATTGATTTTAACAGCCAGTTATGGTCAGCCAACTTGCTAAAATTTTACATTGTATTATATAATGTATATAAAAACAAAATAAACATATTTTTTCAAAAGTAAATAAACTAGCACTGACTGATGTTATTTTCAGTGAACTGTAGGTTAGATATTTTTTTTTTTCCAAATATGAAATTCTTAGAAATAACTTTTAGTAATAACTTAAATGTACAATTGGATAAAGAATGTACTATAAGCTAACAAACCAATTGTTAATTTTCTTCATTTCCACCTATTTGTGGGTCTTTTTATTAAAGAGCCATGGAATATTATAATTACTGTAATTTCGCATGTATAGTCCACACTCTGTGGGTTGTTCATTGCTCAAATCATCAAAATCAGAAAAAGGGGGAGGGAAGTATGTCACGCAAACGGCTGATGATCAAATGTAAACAAAATAATGACTCGTGAGACTTCCAAGAAAACATTGTATCATATTATTAATAAATCATGAAAATATACAACCATAAAGTATAACGAATAAGTAGTAGCAAGTAGCGCACTCTAAATTTTGTCATGGAGTATGGGAATATATCAATAGTCACTATTTACAGCTCCGATTGACACACCAACTGGTTGGTTTCAAGATCAAAGGTTGAGGGTTGAATGTCATTTCATTACGAGGATCACTCGTAACAGTGTTTTGATTTGTGGTAATATTGGTCATTCATTATATCTCTAGCAAAAGGAAACGTTAAAATGAGATGAAAGCAATCCAATCGTTGTGGTAAAATACAATGGCCTGCATTAGAAGACTATGCATAGTTGGGTCCTTGAACAGAGAAATGTAGATTGCTCTGTTTCTCCTGTAAAATTCATATCTGAGGCTATAATAAGGAATTATTTCAAAGGTGGAATTGAGTATAATCCAGATTTTTCGGCACTCTATTATACTTAGGTTTTCATATTGTCATACTAAAATGAATATTTTGCACGTATAGTCTGCGGATTATCTGATGATTTCTGAAATTAAAATAAAAAATCGTGCCTGCAGATTATATGTGCGAAATTACGGTAACTATAGTAATAATTTAGTTTAAATAGAAATGTTAATTATTAAAATAAAGAAAACACTGATAGAATTCTTATTAAAAAGGTAAGAATTTAGGAATTGTAGCTCAGCAGTTCAGCACTTTATTATTATTACTATTTATTTCTCAATTATAAGAAGTTGAATTATGAAAACCCGTTAATAAATTGGCCTTCATGATTCCATCTTAAATCCCAAGCCAGCCTCTAAATAGTAGATGTATAACAGCATTGATATTAAAATGTCTATTAGTTGAAATGAAAAAAACTGAAAATTAAGGAGTTTAAGGACTTCTCAAAGTTAGGAAATTATGGTTGACAGTTACTCTTAATTTTAATTGTTCTCCTTATAAATACAAAATTTTACAAGTTTCTTAATTTTTTAAATTCTTAAAACTATTTCTCCTCTCAGAAGAAAGCCGGGTGAATGGTAGAGCACTGCTCTTCAGTAACAGAGTTCACGGATTTGTATCCTGCTACGGGCATAGACCTTCATAGCCATTTGGAATCTTCTTCCAGCAGTAACTCCTGATCTCGCCTCTCGCCCTTGTGAACAAAACAGTAGACAGCAGTGCTCCAAACCAAAGCTCTCAGAAGAATTAAATAGCCAGTTTAGTCCAACTAACTCTGAAGCAATACCCCAATCAGTAGATAATAGTTCTTTTCTAAAAGCATTATTTAAAACATGGAAACCACAACTATCAATGTTTCTTGCACTTACGAAATTCCAAATTATTGACAGGCTACCTATTGATACATTAGAAAGCTTAAAACTAATGTTTTGACCTTTTCATAAAATTTCCTCAAAATATCTTCTGTAATATAATTTCTTGGCAATATTACTTACTCAGCTTTCACTTTAAGCTGCTTTGTACCCAGCCTTTGGTCTTAAATTTAAATTAATGTTTAGAATATATATTACACCAGCAATTTTAAAGATTTCAACAATAAAACAACTCTTAAAAACCCTATAAGTACACCCTTGCATTTGAATATATATATATAAAAGCTATGTTTAAAAAAAAAAATCCTATAGTCAGGTAAATTTTAGGCAAAAGTTAAAAATCATTTCCAGCTATTTGATACAGGGGGATAAAATTTTTCTTTTTTCAATATATAGGTGGTCCTCTAAATAAGCAAGTAATTGAGACTTCACTGGTTTAAGCAAATTCTATTTATGGCCAAAGTTGTGAAGTAATTTTTTCATTAGAAATTTTAATTGACTTCGAATCAAGTGACTTGGGTTGAATTATCCTGTTGTTTTGATGTGGTTTTAATAGTTAAATCTACATATAAGATAGTAGGTAATTTCAGCAAAATTTTAAAATTTAGAAAGAAGCTGACTAATAATACAGTGGTGTAAAATTAAGTGGAAGCAGTGAGAAAATTGTATCCAAGATATTGGGAAATCCAGATATGTGTGATTGAGAATAGAATGGCTTATTATTATATCTATAATATTGACTTTAACTCAGGGTTATTCAACCTTTTATACTTTGGGAACCCTTTGAGCTTATCGTTTTGTTGAAAGAACTTGATCAAAAAGCAGAAAAAAAAAATAGAATATTAAAACGTTATCCTACTGAAATTTACAAATTTATTATAACATCTTAAAAATCTAATAAATAGTAAAGTAGCTAATGGTTTTTTTAAATAAATATATTCAATAAATAAAAAAACAAAAGCCACACTATTTTGGTTTGGTAGTACAGGGTATATGCTGTAACCCAGAGGGTTGACTTTATCCCAGTTAAATCTAGATGTGTAAGGCATCTTTAGAAACAGGCAAAAAGAATGGGAACTAATATATTTGAAGCATTTGACTTTTATAAAAATTAAAATTTAATTTTATCCATAAAATTATTTTTTTATACAAGGAAACTACATTCAGAACTGGATTTTTTTATAAAAATTAAAATTTTGCTGCTTTTGACTAAGCAAATAGTGATTAAATGTAGAAACCCTGTTTAAGTTGCAGGAAACCATACAGTTCTGTGGAACCTCTGTTGAAGACATCTTTACCTCATTCACCCATGACGTCTCCAGTAGAATATACATGCAAAGATATTTACAAAATATATTCTTTTTATTGCACTTTTGCTATAAAATATAGTAATAGTACATTGAAAATATTTGTAGAAAATTACACTATTAGAAACAAGATTCAAGTTCTGAAATGTTTCAAATGCACTGACATTACAGCAAAATATCTTAAGTAGCACCAACATTATAAATACACATACTGATTTGTACTGTTGATGAAGTGCATAGTTAAAAAAAATCATAAAATTCTAAATATTTGAAATTAGTAAACATGTATAAAATAGATATGTTGTATAATTTAAAACTAATGACCACATTAGAAAATTAAATGTGCCCTGGGTATTTCAGGGTGGTTCTAACAATTATTTAAAAACAGTGAAACATATTGGTATAAAAATTATAAATTTAAATATATACATCATACACCACAATTTCAGTTCAAAAGTAAAAAATTAACTATACATTACATTTTGTTTACTTTCAATAGCCTTGTTTCATTTCTCTAAGATACTTCATGCCATAGAAATTTGGATGAGTTAAAGTTACTGGAGTTGTCCCATTAATCACAGGTGTTTTGACAAATTTTACAGTGCATGTTTGTAAAGTAGTACAAGGTGCATTTTCTAATTCAAAGAGTATTATCTCATTGAATTCTGGAGCTTTTTTAAATAAAATTCCAGGAGCATACAGAGTAACTTGTGGTCCAACTATAGGCCAGTATCGACCTAAGTTAAAGTTGTTCAGGAATGCCACTCCCTAAAAAAAAAAAAACAATTTTATAACCTTTAATAAGTGTTATAAAATTTAACAGACAAAAATATTTAAAACAAGTTGTAAATAATACTGAGCTACATTTACTATATATATACATATACATTTTACTATATATACACAGTGAAACTTCTCCGAGAGGTCACTCTTCTAAACGGCCAATTTTTCATAGCACACATTTTTCGACTTGTAGACCTAATGGTAAAATAACCTGTATCAGTGGCCACCCAATCCCCTCTAAACAGTCACCAAGTGGGATTACCCCTTTCATTTTTCAGGAAATTCTACTCCCTCCATGCTTTAATTTGCAGTGAAAAAACTCAAGGTCAGGTTTATGGCCGGATGTAAGACGAAGGAATAAGTTGAGAAGTCCATTCCGTGTGCCCCTCCCTTTCTAAGAAAGATTAAATCTGTTATCTCTTTGGTATTCTCCCCACACCCTTCAGATAGGGAATCCCTATTGCACCACCCATAGAAACTGAGGGAGGAACTGGACAATCAGGTGTTGCACGTATCCTAGGACCTTTGTTTGGAATTCCAATAGGTACAGTAAAGAAAGAATTGCACCTCTGTTAGCAAAAACGTCGTTCAAGCCAATTTCATTTCATTAGTTGGTCAGTGATCTCAGTTGCAACGATGCCGAAATGCATTTTTCTAAATCTCGAGCACAGCATCGAAGTTCTGCATGAATATGAGAAAGGCAAATCAGCAAGAAAGTTAGCTGAATTATTTAACTGCTAAAGAACGGAAATCAACAAAGTCATTAAAGAAAAAATTGATTTTGAAAGAGTGCAAAGACTACAGAACAAACAGAAACAAATTGTAGCCTTTAAAAAAATAACGTAAAGAAGCATGAAATAAAGCACTATTTTCTCTTTAGATAAGTTTTAAATTTCATTTACATAAGGAATATATGTCAGACTTGTTTATATTACGCATTATAGTAATTATCAAATAAAATTCTTCAAAGTAGCCAAATATTTTCAGTACGGAGGGGTTACCGCTCAGATAGGTTTCACTGTATATATATTGATTTTTGAAATTTGATTGACAAATCACTGATGATAGATTAAATGCCACATTTTGCAAGGTAAAAATATTCACATTACTAACAGCAGAAATTGTATATTGTTTAGCAAGAAATCAGTGTTTGATCAATGTACTTATGCATAGAATTAGACTACAAAAAATAAGAACTTACTTTATGCCATCCATCAACTTTAAGGAACGTATCATAAATAGTTTCATTAGGAAGCACAAAGTTTCCAACATAGAAAGCAGGAACTGGAGTGTCATCAGTACCAAGAGATTCCATTTTCCATAATTTGCTTAAAGACTTTTCATCCAGTTTTATTGGTAACATATACCAATTAGTTAATATTTGTGAACCTAGAGTTACATTTTGAAAAATTCCCTAAAAGAAAATTCATCATAAAACTTTATTACTTTTTTAAACTTTAAATCTTTGTCTTTGGAGGAACAAGTGTGTTCCTGATTTTAGAGACCTTGTTTTAAAAGGCATAGAAAACATTATAAACTATAATTTCTTATTATGATGTATAGTTGTATGCCCAATATGCTCCAAAGAATAATCATCAAATTTGACAAAACAAAAAAGATATATTGCTTATAAAAATTCAAATAAATAACTTATTCTTAAAAAAAAAAAAAAAAAAAAAAAAAAAAGAGAGAGAGAGAGTTTAACATGGCAGCTGCTGTATCTTGGACCTAAGCTATGATAATACAAAGATGCCAGTCTAAACTTTTATTATTTACATTCATCTAAAGGTAAAATTAATGTCACAAACAAAGTATGAAATTTGTAAAGAGTGACTCGTTTTTTGATAAAACTCATTGGGAAGTAAAACATTAAGTTAATGTGCAAGATAATAACAAAACAAATATAAAAATATTCACTCTGTGAGATGCAGTATCATCTATACTGATACAGAAACTTTTTTATACACTCTACAATCAAGACTGTAAATAAAACCTAATTGAGCCAAAAGAAATATATAACTAATCAACAGATAGCACTGTAAACACAATAGGAGAAAGGCACAAGTTCCCCTATATGTGAATTACACAAATATGTATGAGTGTCTTTATTTCCTCTATAAAATATGTTATAGCTATTTATTACTAGTATGAATGTATTATATGTATTTATGTATATATATATATATATATATATATATATATATATATATATATATATGCACATATATATTTTGTTCTAATCCACTGTCTCAAACATTTCAGATTAAGCTACAAAAGAAAGTATCACAGTTTTTGATAACACAAAAGCCTTGAATCTGCAGTAGCATGTAACAGTACTAGTAATGAACAGAAATAACATACTTTATAGATGAAATAAAAATGGTATACATATTTATGCAATTCACATATAAGAGAACATGCACCTTTTTCCCATTGTGTTTTATCAGTGCTATATGTTGACTAATTATTTTGTAAGAATTATGTAGAATAAAAATGCTAAACTTCCAAGTTTTTAAATTTACGTACCAAAATCTGAGTTACTGATATATATATAAACCTTACTTTATCCTGTAGTATATTCGAAATGTATTACTAGTTTGTTCTAAATACTTAATGGTATTGCAGCAGCATCACAAAATCAGCACTAAAGTCTTCCAGTACTGCTTTGGCGGCGACACTTGGTGATACTAAAAATGTACTGTACAGACTATTGTTTATATACAGCTTTATAATTAGCATGCATCATCTCTCAGCTCCTGTACAACCATTGTGGTTCACTCTGCACTGGTAATTCACATTCCTTCCTTGCAACAATGTGTGTAGATGCAACTATTATATTAAATTGTTAAGTTTATTTGACGATTACATGTATCCTTAATTTTAACTTTTATTTTTCTTTAGTGTTTGATACATGTTCGAGCAAACGTCTTACTAGATGGATATGCTTCAGCATAGTTGCTCAGAAACTTAAAAAATTTGAAAGCTGATACAACATCTGCTCTCCAATCTTTTTTTTTTTTTTTTATTTTTTTTTTTTTTTTGTGCAGAGGTATTTTTATTGTAAATAGCAATAAACTTTTAATTACCTCAATATACTACATCAATTTTGTTGCTCAATCAACCAAGTTGTAGCCAAAAGGTCAATTTTACAATAAACTGAATATGAATATTTTAAGTTTTATTGATTTAGATTCTGAACTGCTGATATATATTAATTATTTGTGTGTATGCAACTAGAAAGTTTCTTCAAGCTACACTTTAAGAATGTAGCCTTTTTTAATTGACAGTCTTTACTTGGCAGTCAGAAGTATAAGCAGTCTTGCTGAGAAGGGACTCACTTAGAAAACTGGAAACCAGGTGTTAATTTATAAAAATCCTTTTTATTTCTTGTTCATCTCATAGTCAGAGTTATACTAAACAAGTCTTACATCTTCAAAAGTTACTGTGAATCTGTTTTGCTGAAGGAATGCTGTCCTTCGAGAGTGAATAATAACATAGCTTATCTTATGGAAGACAGCCTATGACAACAATTTTATAATTGCTGTGATAAATACAATAGCTGCTAAAATGCACATTTCTAGATGCAAAGAGCAAGAGTCCTTGATCTTTCCTGAGAGAATTGATATCTGGTTTAGAATAAGTGCAACAAAATGCTGCAGTTAGTATTAATTCATCTTTGGTTTTAGAATCATGAACAGATACTAATCTCAATTAATTCCACCTTCATTTAATTTGGATGGCTGTGAAATTTAAGATTAAAAAACAGAATATGAATTGGGAATTTGAGGAACAATAGGGACAAAAACTTTTGATATATTACATATATATAAAACTTTCCTCATTTAACAACAAACTAAAAAAGGGTATCAATAGCTTTCTCTAAGCATTCCTAAGCTTTTCCTTTAAAAAAATTACCAAAAAGATTTGCCCAGATTAGGAAAAAAAAAGAAAAAGCAATCAATGTGTTTGTGTATTGTTCTGAAAAAATCCACTTTACTAGAAAGTGGGTTTTTCGAAGTGGACCTCCCTGAAAAAACCTGGGTGAGTTTTTTTGGGCCAGATCCACTTTGGGAAATCCTGCATGATGTAATCTATATATATATATAAAAATGAATTTGTGTCTGTGTTACTCCATATACTCAAAAACCATGCATCCAATCGCCGTGAAAATTTGGGAAATTATTAGGTATATCCCTAGGAAGGTTCTTCAAAATTTGTAACGTTCAAAATCCATTCCTTCCCTCTTTTTTGAGCATTCATATCATTATTCCAAGCATTAATTTCCCGGTTAAACACAAATGATTAACTTTTTAATTTATCGCATCATTACTAAGTGAAAGAAGCAATATTTTGTTTTAAATGCAGTTTTCCTCGGTTAAAAGCAGAAGATTGAAATTTTCTATTATCACATAATAAATAGGTGAAAATGATATTTTTCTATCATTATGACATCACTACTTTAAATATCTGATTTATTCATTTCTTATTTTATATTATTTAAACATCGTCTACGTAGTATCAATTTGATTTGACCTGGAAATTGAGACATAAAGTGATTCACTTTCATTTCTAAGGGACGCAAATTATAGCATTTTTATATGAGAACTTATTTTAAATTTAATTCTTAGTTAATTTTTACGTTACAATAAAATGTTTATCAACAATATCCTAATCACAAAAAGTACAAATTTCAATGACTCTCGTGGGCAGATAAAAAATTATCATTCGTTATGCTCGAAAAAAAAAAAACTTTGTGTAAAGTAATATATTAAGTTCACCGTAGCTAAGAACAGGCACACTTTGCTAGTTTTGCAATAAAAATTAAATTATGGTACAATTTTAGGAAATAGTAAGTTACCTTTCTATCATTCACACCACTTCCAAAGCAGACTCGACCTTGATTTTCAACTAAAATGTCTATTGTGTCACCTTTGACTGCTTGAATCGGGATGCTATAAACCTTTTGTTCTCGGCTTAAAATACCTTGAAAAACCTGGATAAAATAAAGCCAGAATTTTATTCTGGTGTAACTAAGACTATATATAAGTATGGCAGCTTAAAAAGTTATGATATAAATGGAACACAGCTGAACAGTACTTACTCAATTGCCATTTCACTACTTTTTAATACAATATTGTTACTTTTATGATATAGTATAGTCCCTATGATATGAATTAGCCACTTTGCATCATAAGACCTTTATTTTAGGCAGGACCCATGGCTTAAAAAAATTCAAAACACAAAATTTTATCATGTTTGAAGACTTTCATCTAATTTTTAAATAGATGAAAGCCAAACAGTGAAACACTATTATTTTTTCCATATTTTGTGTATTTGAATCCCACAGTTGGCAAGGATGTTTTTACCTGTTTGGAATTGCCGTTAAGAACTACTACATAAGCTGATTCCAAATATAGAAGGTTGTAATGATTTTAATAATTAAGTTTATGTATAAATGCAATATTTTTAAGGTGATTTGTTTCTATCTAATAGCCATGTTTCTTGACAATAGCTTTTACTCAAATTGTTCATGAGAGTAAACTTTTTCTTGGTGTTGGCATGTCAATTTTATTCTATTCCTTTAGAACCATTTTCCAAAGTCTGTTTAGTGTTATTGGATGACATTTTCCTAAGGCTCCTTTTAACAAACCAAAAGCACAAAAGTCAACTGGAGAAGAGTCAGGGGATTTTACAGATATTTCATTAAATCAGTCAAAGATCATGGCTAGCATAGCTTTATTCCTGCTTCTAATTCTTGCTTTGCTAAGCAATTAGTGGCAGTTGATTTAGATTTGTGACTACAAGCTTTATTCATATGAAGATCAACTTTACCAGTGTCTTTTTCATATAAAACTGGAATTTCTCCTTCAAAAATTGGTTCTGAAATATTCTACTTGCAGTACAGTGAACTGATTTTGACTTTACTCGAGAGGCTTTTGATTTTTAATTTGCCATTACAACAAAATCTTGCAATGATCATGAATCCCTCTGGAAAAATTTCTGTATATTGGTAAGATATTACATAGGTTATTCCTGTCAGTTGAGTCAGAGAAAATGTATTTTTTTCAATTACAGACACTTAAATATACCCATGCCTCATTGAGTAGTACTACAAATTTCTATTTTTCAGCAGGTGTTTTTCATACAATTTTCTACAATTTGCTTTTCTTTCAGCCATATGCTTTAGCAAAAGAAGATGAACTTTAAGTTTAAACATCTTTTTTAACTTCAAATCTTTATGAATTATTTACTTACAGTATCAGAAGACTTTCCTAGCTCTGATGCAATAGATCAATTGCTGGATTTCATTTTTTAGGATCAGATATTATTTCTTGATATTTTCTGAGATTTGAACAGTTTTAGGTTGGGGTTTTGCAGTCCTGTTTTTATTCTTACTTTTAGATAGGCATAATTTCCCTATTAAATTTAATATATTATACATACTTTTTTTTAATGTTTTAACTGAGATTTTTAAACAGCTTTATAATTTGTTGATACGAATAGTCCTCCTCGTAAAGTGCAGTTATGCAATCTTAGAGTCATCTATCAATTTTAAAAAGCTATTTTCAAATTAAATCTTTTATTCTACTTTTCAATCAAAAGATAATATTAACAAACAATTATTCTAAAACTAAAATAAACTCCTCGGCACAACAGCCTCTAGGGGGCCAGGGCCTACAGTGCCAATCTCCTTTTCCAAGACCAAGTGCCCTGAGGTGCAAAGCATATGTTCCTGTTAGGTGGTCAACCTTACGCGGCACCCCAGTGTTTAGTTCTCAAGCATGCTTGATCCTCAGTTTGTCTACCCACTGAAGGGATGAAAGGCTGACTCAACCCTGCCCAGTCCAGGGATCGAACCTCGGACCTATGTCGTGGGAGTGCGAAGTGCTACCCCAACGCCACTGGGCTTCACAAACAATTATTCTGAGAAACAAAATTTTTATCTCAAAATGTGAAACAGAAAATAGATTAGAAAACTGTTTTTATTAAATGCATATGACATTTTGTAGCAACAAAAATACATGTCCAATCTGGGATTTTCTCTCTCCTCAAATATCATGTAGCAAAAAGTAGATGCAGGGTATCCGCCAAGATAAAATTTTTCAAATCCATGACTTTCCCTGACTTCAGAAGATTATTTTCCATGACTTTAAAAATATTTTGTTAAAGTACATATGAATAAAAATTCTGATATACATACAAATAAAATATATTCTTTTAGAGAATTTACAAAAATTTATGATAAAAAATACTTTATAAATGTTTATAAACTCATATATATATATATATATATATATATATATATAAATATATATATATATATTTGTATCTACATACCTAAGTTTAATCATACAGCAATTTTCTGAATGCAATCAAAAAATTTCCAATTTGAATTCAGAGTACTTAGGTATTATCGAGGTGACCAAGAATAATAGCCATACACGATAACCCTATAACGTTTATATATAATAGCCCTAAAGATAAGCTTATATTTTGTAGAAAAATCTTAACTAATTTTTATTAAATAATTATTATTATTATATTAATAAAAATTTAATTTATAATTTAAGAAAAAAAAAACCATAATAATAATATACATTTACACCCCTATTAAGCTTGCTTGTTTTGAGTTTCCTTGACGAACAGAAAGGAAATTCACTTGCAAAGGCATTTCTTAGTTTTTCTTAATTGGTAGCTCAGCGGATCCATGACTTTCCATGACTTTTACTCCTTTTACTTAGAAAATCATGACTTTCCATGACAAAATTAATCCATTGTCTAAATCCATGATTTTCCATGACTTTCCCTGACTTTCCAGGTGTGCGGAAACTGTGTAGATGGTGCTTCTAACTAACCATCATTTTGAAATTCTAAACATATATATCAATAAATGATTAGATAAAAAATCCAAATTACAGGTCAATCTAAGATGTAAACTAGAAAATTATTAAAAATTAAATTCAGATTAAATTAAATATATATTTTGGATGATTTTCATGCTTGAATTAGGCATATTTTATAAATTATATTATATTTCCTTTTGTATGGCTTCACTATTTGTTGAGGATAATTTTGTATAGTTTATATGCAAACTAATGTTAACTATGTTTGATATTTTGTTTAAGTTCCTGTAATTTTAATACTGTTCTACAATCATGTTCAAAATTAAGATAATTTTTAGATTTGGTCCATTATCTCTTGAACTACTGGACAGATTTTAAAGAAATTTAGTTTGAACATAGGTTAATATAATATAACGATAAGTATTTAATAGTGTTAATTAATTTCACACATGATTATGTGTAGAAATCATTGGAGTTTAGCTATAAAACATTGGTTACAGGAGAATTCACAAAAAAAGTGATTTTGAAATTACGTGACATTTCTAAGTACAGTGGACTCCGCTTAATGTGATTGCAGTTAATGTTATCAATCACTTATTGTTATTGAAATCACTGGGTCCCGATTTCTTCTATTCATTTGTATGTTCAAATTATTGCTTCATGTGATTGTTACATTGGTTAATGTTATCAGTTTTCGAACTGCATTTTAAATGGCAAAGGAATATTCACAATGTATTTAGAAGGTAACCATTTTATTAATTTCCTTTTGCTGTTGTTTGAATTTCCGAGAATTCTCCATCTCCCACTAAGGGAAATGGGGAATGATCAAAGGAGTGGGAAATTACACGTTCCTGGAATTTTCAAAAATACGCACACCCTGCTGGTGGTCAATGGTCGTCAGATAAGCAGAAGGCAACACATTCTTATCAGAACAGAGAAGAAGCATATTCATATTTTATGCCTTGCTTGCTTACATGCAGCTTGTCGATATAGAAGCCAGAAAGCGAAATGATTTAACATTAAAACAAAAGATTGAAATTTTAAATCGTTATGACAAGTTATCAAAAATGAATCAACGCAATTTGAAGTTAAACATTTCTCAGCCTCTGAATTCCATTGAAAGTGTCAAAATGGGACGTACAACAGTGCTCCGATAACTTTAAAAACATTATGATTATGAACAATTTATCACTAAGTTTCATAGAAAAAATTGTAGACAGTCAACAATTTATTTATTTAATTATGTATACAAGTCTTATGTTTTAAAGGATAATATAAGAACATAAATATATGAGTTTTTTTATTTTATTTTGAAATTTAGTGCGGTTGAATTAAAGTGGGAGGTAAATTTATCTAATTTTGCATATCGTTTATTGTTATCAAAATCAGGGTGTCCCAAACTGATTACATTAATCGGAATCCACTGTACTTATACCTCAAATACTTTAAAATATCTTAGAGTACCCCCAAATTCCTTTCCCGAACCTCTCTTAGAATACTAGTATTCTAAAGGGAGTTCAAGGTACTTTCTGACAGCAAGGTTGTCATTTTTTAATGTCTACATTCTCACCACCCACTCTTGTTAAGTCAAAAAAACAAGATTATGAAATCTTAAAATTTTATAACAATTCACTGATTATTCCTGTCTGTTTGAAACTCCTTAATATTTCCATGTTTTTCAGGTTCCACCCTGGGTTAGAATTTTTATAATCATAGTTTATTTGAAATTAAAATCGCCCAAAAAAGAATTTTCAAAAGACCATGTGATATCACTAATTATGTATAACCAGACTAAAGGTTGGACATGACTAATTTATCTATAATGATGAACTTTTAATGATAAATCATGTATTGTCATCAAAAAGATACATCACTATGTAAAATTTCTAGGTTCTAGCCCATCAAGAAGAGGGTGAAAAAAAGCTGAAATGATCTATGCTGAATTGATACACAGAACAAGATAATTAAATACATATGAAATTTATCTACAGGAATTTATAAATATAAAAAATATGTTGTTGTTAAAAGCAAGAAAATAAAAGAATATCAACTGAATATTTCAAAGTTAGTTTTATGATAAAATACTATTTCATCATAAAGAATTTGACGTACCTTATTGACAAAGACATAACCTCGATCTCCGATATCTTTAACAGTCAAAACAGCTGGATCAGTAGTGGTGAAATTCACATCTGTATGGTACAGCACAAATCCATAAGGCTGAAAAAAGTATGGAAAAACACTAAGCATCATTTTAAATAATTTATACTATAATAATTTCCCTAAAACAACAATATAATTAAATACATAAAATTGCTTAACATATCTATTTAAAGTACAACATTACAATTTTAAAGTTTTTCAATATATCATTCTTATTCAAATTTTAAAAAATAAACTTTTTTTTCATTTCTGAGGTCCTTAAAATTATTCGCAATTAACTCTTGTCATAAATATGCAAACATTGTACACATTTCAGGGTTTGTATAACAGTTAAATGATTTAACTTTTTCTAGATATTTAAAGAATTTCTGTAAATTAAAGCATTAAAACTATTAGAATGTTTCTCTTAAGGTTTCTAGGCTTAAAATATTTTTAAATATAATCACAAGTACTATGTAAATGGGGAATTTTAATAACTTCTTAACAATGAAAATTTGTTTTGTGCATAATATTAATAACATTCTAAAAATTTTGCATAATTTTATTTAAAAAAAATATATTACACTGGACTTACATGAAACAGATCTTCAAATGATGCTGGGTAAATTCCTTGTACTACACTACCACTTCCAGCAATGTAATCCCAAAGAGAAATTTTCTGAAATAAATAAGAGAAAAAAATTCTCTTTAAAGTCCCGTTTTTTTCATAGTTCAACATATACATTCTAAATTAAAAGAAAGATTTTTCAAAATTTCAATATTGCATCTTCAAAAGTGGTTACAATATTTTATAAGAACTGGTATTTAAAAGCTTGTTAGCAAAATCTACAAGCCAAATTTAAAACATCAATATCTGATTGCTTGCAGAAGATTTTTTTCATGTTTTTTAAGTGCTAAAACTTATGAAACATTTTTTCTGCAATGAAGTATTAAGTTAATAATTTTTAATGTCATTATTAAAAAATACCTAGTTTAATTAAAATCTAGTTTTCAATTCTAATTATGTGTAGTAATATTATACACATTTAAACTATGAAAAAATTGCAATTAACCCCTTAACGTGCATGTTTAAGTTAACTCAAGGGCATTAAACTGGCGAAACTGTTCACACTCCAGATAATTTGAACGGCATTGTACTTTATGTTGCTATAATTTTTTACGCTCGATTGCAATTGAGAATTGAAAATAACAATATGAAAGAAAAAAAATTGTTTTATTGATGATTATCATTTACATAAGTTTTTTTTGGCTGGTATTTTTTTTTTTTAAATAAAGAAAAAAAACTGTGCATTAAGGGGTTAATCTTAAAACTTTTCCCAACAGAATTAAACATACCATAAATTTCTGTGATAAGCCGATAATATCTTGGTCTTTTCATAAATGTAAAGTAGGGGTATATAAGCCTACTTTAGGCTACTTAGCTAAAGTAGGCTTATAAATAGATCCATGAACCAGGCATAGTATTATTCTTTTTGTCAAAGTTTTTTGCCATTAGTGACAAAAAGTCAACAATTTGGCAAAACTACGAACTTTTTTTTTAGTCATAAAGTACCAAAAAAAAATATATAATAGTGAAAAATAAATAAAAATTTCAAAAGTTTTAAAATGAGAAAAAACACAAAAGTTGAAAAATAAATTTGCAGTAACTTTTACATGAATTACCATAGCAATAATGCATTTGTAGCGAATAGGCTAATCTTCTAAAAAGCGTACTTCTATGTGAGCCAAAAACAATCAATAAATAGAGCAGTTTTTAAATTTTTCTGTTTATATTGTTTCAATTTATGTAAAAGTATTATTTTCAGATAGGGTTACCAGAGTTGAAACTATCGTCATTGGCATATAAGTAAAAAAAAAAATCATTCACCTCATATGTGTAGTGCAATACTCAAACTGAGTGACATGGCAGTAATCTTGAAAAGTCAGTATTAATTATGAAATAAAATGCTATGAAGTATCTTAAAAATAAATTTATCCTCACAAATTTGTTTATCCTTGTGTAAAAATGAGTTACACTGCTAGAAAATGCCAGCACGGGAGACTAACCGAGGAAGATGTCAGTGACCCACCCTTCGACCCCATAGGATAAGAGGGGTGGCTAATGCAGGTCAGTCGTCTTTGGAATTGGCAACAGCAGTTTTGGATTTTTTGCTCAACTGATTTGAAGGCCCCTTTGGAGGAAAGACGAAGCAAAGAGAACTTCAGTATAAGCAGGGAATGCTCAACTTTTTTTTGTCCATCTGAAGATAGTGTCATCAACGGGAGTTGCTTCCATATTTCAGTGGTTTACAGCATCTCCATATTGAGATTGAATATATTTTATTTGCATCACCAGATTGTGAAAGATTAAATTTGTAAATAAAAAAAAAGTCTACAAAATGGTAAGTCTTCGCTCATTTGTATCTGGTGTCTTTACTCTTTGTGTTATCTCAGCATGAGCTGGTATAAGTCATTGGTACAAAATATTTAAAAGTCCTGAAACCCAAGTTCCTGGGGGCTAGAACTGCGAACACGGAGGTAATCTGTTCTGTACCCACTCACTCGGACCCCCCCCCCTTCGACCCCATTGAACAAGAGCAGTGGCTAACGCGGGTCAGTTATCTTTGGCCTTGGCAACAGTAGCTTTTAGATTTTTTGCTCAGCTGATTTGAATGCTCCTTTGGAGGAAAGATAAAGCGAAGAGAACTTCAGAAGCAGGAAACGCTCAACTTTTTTTGTCCATCTGAAGATATTGTCATTAGCGGGAGTTGCTTCCATATTTCAGCAGTTTACGGCATCTCCATATTGAGATTGAATATATTTTATTTGTTTAACCAGATTGTGCAAGATTAAATTTGTAAATAAAAAAAAGTTTGCAAAACGGTAAGTCTTTGCTCATTTGTATGTGGTGTCTTAACTCTGTGTGTTATCTCAGCATGGCCTGGTATAAGTCTTTGGTACATAATATCTTGCAACTTCCAGCACATTCTAAGAGATATCTTTGTATTATTTGGAGGTCTGATCTGTTTTCTATCTCTAGGGTACTTAAATTGAAAGCCACAGCGAAAAAATTTGAGAAGCATTGGTCTAGCATTTTACATTACAGCAATTTGATTGGAAAATATTTACTTTGTTTTATCTGCTTGGCAACATTTTCGACATTTTTGCAACATATTAGAATGTTACATAATTATTTCGGTTTATATGCAGGTTTAGAATTTTGGGTAACTTTTTGAAGAAAAATCGCACTCTTGGATTATACATGGATGGGCTTATATTCAGAAATATACAGTATAAGAGGATTTATAGAGTTTAATTAAGAGATCAAAAATATTTCAAACAATTTATTTGAGTAAATATACATCAAGAACAAATAAAAAATCTGCGACAGTTCACATCTAATAATTAATAACTGATTATATATTCAGAGATAGCAATGGCTACTATTAACAACTATTTGAACTAAGAAGAGTTTAGCAAACAACTTCTCTCAAAATAGCAGAGCTTATTTTAGTCTTCAGTTTTTTACTACTGGCTTTACTTTTTTATAAACTAAAAAAGCCTGCCATTTTGTCTTAATCAACTATATTCTTATGAAAACACTAAATAAATTTATTTTAATTTCGAAGGCATTTATTTTTCAACATTTCTTTATTTCACAGAGTAGATAAGTTACTCATTTTATTGAGGGAATACCAAATATCTGACTATTATCAGTTTCTATATAGTACAGACAGTAAAGCCTAAATCAGATGTCAAACTAAAGTTTCCTGAAAGCATGTAAAGATACCCTTTATATACTTTGATAAAGCAGAATAAATTTATCATTACCTTTTTCAATGTTATTGTACCAGTTTCCATCTTGGGGGCTGGAGATGGTACAGGGCCAGGTGGAAGAGGATTGAACTAAAAATATTAAATGAACAGAGTATAACAATTCATTCAATAAAACTATTTTAATTTAATTTTAAATCATTAAAAGAAGACTACAGTGCCTATGGATTATTAAAGAACAATTCAGATCAACACAAATACACACACATATACATATATATATACTGTCTACCAATAAGTATTTAGACATCATTGCAAATGACGATATTTGTGGTCTTGAGGTATGTTACAGCCTCCACCAGTATGCATTGTGTAGGAAACAGCATTAGCATTAGTCGCAAGCAAGATGCCGTGCAGTTCGGAGGTCTCCAATTTGTAGAAAGGTACAATTAACGGGTATCACAAATGTGGCCGATCCTTAAGGGTCATATCTAGTGATCTGAAGTACCCAAAATCAAAAGTAGCCTATGTGATTAAGAAGTGGAAGGTGAGTGGTGATTGTCAGAAAATGTCCCGAGTCGGCAGACCAATGACACTGGGAGATAGAGACAGACAAGTGCTGTCCAGAGAAATTCGGAAGAACCGCACCCAACCGATGGTCCTCATTTGCGAGGAGTTTCAACAGGCATCTGGGAGTATTGTTTCAATGAATACCATCTGTAAAGAAGCACATCTGCTTGGTTTTCATGGTTGTGCTGCTGCCCATAAGCATTTGATCACAAAGTCCAACTGCACTGCTCGATTAATGTGGTGCAAAGTACATCGAAATTGGACCGTAGATCAGTGGAAATGGGTTCTTTGGAATGATGAATCAAGATTCACCCTTTACGCTTTGGATGGCAGGGTCTGGGTCTGGCGTCTGCCTGGAGAACGCCTCCAGCCAGAATGCATTGTGCCAACAGTCAAGTTCAGCAGAGGTAGAATTATGGTCTGGGGGTGTTTCTCCTGGTATGGACTGGGACCCTAGGTCCCCATTCATGGTAAGCTCAACACCAATACCTACTGCACTATTTTGGATGACAATATGCTTCCTACATTGTGGCAGTTTTACAGGTTGGACCCTTGTTACTTTCAGGACGACAATGCCAGTTGTCATGTTTCAAGTTAACGAAGGCTTGGTATAGTGCCAATAGATTTCACCAAATGAACTGGGCTGCCCAGAGTCCAGATCTGAACCCTATCGAGAACCTCTGGGCCGAGTTGGATCGCCAAATTAAGGGGTGCACTACCCGTCCAAAATCGGTGAAGGAACTTGTATGTCTACTTCAAGCCGAGTGGAAGACAATACCACTAGCTGTAATACAAAGACTTGTGGAAAATATGTCCCGGAAGGTTCACGCTGCAATTGCCTCTCGTGAAGGCTCTACCAACTATTGATTTTGAATAAAGTTAATTTTTCTTTTCTATCACAGGTGTCCAAATACTTATTGGTAGACAGTGTATATATATGTATATCTGAAATGAGTTCATTCACAATCATGGTTGTCGCAGTTATGAATGAAACAATAATGCACAAAAAAGACAAAACTCAATGTTAAGAACATAGGCTTATTTAGTAGGATTTCACTGGTACTCCGCCATTACAATATTTTATAGGGCAAATTCACACTAGCTACCAAAAGAACCAATCAGAAACATTAAGTTGGGTCACAAAGTGATGCTTTCAAAGAGAAATTCATTACATAACAATTAAATTTGCCTTGTATATATATTTTTTTAAACTTGGGTCTCACCAATGAGTTAACAGAAACAGAATAAATGAAAGTAAAATTACCAAATGACAGAAACAGGGGTGTAATTTGAGTACAGCCAAAAAATTATTAAAGAATGTAATTGAAATGAAAACTCAATTAAACTGATAAAAAAAAATTATTACACATATAAGTTCATGTGTATAGGAGTATCATAAAGTTTTAATTATTACAGAAATAACTTAGACAACTGGATAAAATTTATTCTGTATATTAATTAATCTTTATGTATGTGAAATGGTAAATTATAACTTTAATGTTGATTTGTTTGGCTGTAAAGCAACTTGCAGTATGGAGAAGATAGTGGCTCACAGTGGGATTATACAATGATGGCCTTTAACCCTTTATCTTAAAACAATGTAATGCCTTAAAACAATGAGACGTGATCGTACTGCTGTGCCTAAAATGAGAACCTTGTATCACACACGTGATGATTCTGTCTGGCCAAACGTGAAAAGCCTGAGTTAGACACGGGATTATTCTTTCTGGCCAAAAGTGAAAAGATTCAGTTATCAGAACAATGGATTTGGCAATCAAAAAATAATCAACCAAAGATATGGAAGTATACAGAAACTCCTGGCATAAAAGTAACGTCTACAGGTGAGTTAAATAAAAACAGTGGAAAGTTAGACTTTTTTATGCAATATTTCATAAAAAGTTTTGGGAAATGTTTGTAACTGAAACAAATTGCTATTCAGAGCAATGTATAAACGATAAAATGCAGTACTATTAATGTCCACTGGTTTGCTTACAATTTAGCCCGTTATAGAATTGCTTCTGGTCACGACGCATGAGAAAAGCTTTCATCAAAAGTGGCACACACAATTGTCACTCGATTCATAAAACAAGAGGTTAAAAGGCCAAGAAACTTGTGAAAAAATGTAAAACTTTGGCTAATAACTATGCAGAAAAGTTCAGAATAAAAAATAAAAATTAAGTTTAATAATTTCATTAATACTTTATAATACTCCTTTCATATCTAAAAATATAGAAAAAAGGGTAAAAAAATTAAAGATACACAAATATAATCTGGGTATACAATAGAATTGAAAAATTATACTTAATGTAAAAAAGAATTTATAAATTATTATTTCAAAACATAAAATAGTAATGTATAAATATTATTGTCTATCTTTATTTGTTGGTATAAAGAATATGAGAGGAATAAAAACCATATTAGGAATAACGTTTTGCATATTTAATAGACATACCAACAATCAGGCTCTTGTGTCCGGAGCAAAAACGTGGTTTGAAATTTTAACATGCTAATTACAGAAGTACATATCTTATTGGTTTCTAAATTAAATTTAAAATATTTATTCAGTAGTAAATTGTGAAAGATAAATTAAAATTTATGCATTTAAAAACTTATGAGAAGCTCTTTTAGCTTTAACAACTTATTTTTCAGAATAGTGTTTCTTATAGGAACATTGAACTTGATTCAAATATTTCCCTTTTTCTATCATCAGGGATTCTAGAGTTTGTCTACTCAAATTTGGCCTAAATTCAATTTGGTTTTTCGCACAATACTGAAATCTTTTAACATGTAGTATTATTGTGTGAAAAGAGTAATATTTAGCATTATATTTTTCAAAACTTTGTCTTTAATTGCTGAATTCTAATCTTTTAGGTGTTCAAAAGTTTTGTTATTTTCCGGAGCAATATGAGGAGTTCCAGAGTTACAAATTTTCTAATTTCTCCGGAGCAACTCCGGAGAATCCAGAGTAGCTGGCATGTCTGATTTAATAACTTTTTACACCTGTAGAAAAATTCTACAGGCATAAAAACAGAAAAAAAAGATGTAACGACAAAATTTATTATTTTAAAAATTTTATATTGAACATTTCATATACCTAAATTAATTATAAAAATTAGTGCATTAACAAGTTTTAGTTTTTAAACAAATAAAAAAAGATATGAGTAGCATCCAGGCAAGAAATGAAGAATTACTATTATAGAAGGTTAAAATGTAAATAAGTATTTATAAAAATTAAAGCGTAAAAATATCTATATTTTACAAACCTTTCCTATAGCTTCTCGCATTGCATAATACTTAGGAGTAGGATCTCCTGCTTCACATAATGGGGCATCATAATCATAACTGGTAGGACAAGCTTGGAAATCTCCCCCAAGATTAGAACCTGCAAAATATGAATTAATTTAATTCCCTTCACTTAATCTATTTTTCTTTGTTACCTTATGTATTAAAATGAGAGGAAGAAATTAAGTTTTAAAATTCCATTATGACAGAAATTCAAGAAATAATATTCATTCATTAAAATTTTAATTAGATACAACAATGATACATGTTATAATAATGGAAATTTCTGAAAAAAAATTACTAACGATTTTAAGCATGTTTCATTATGGGAACATTGGTGTGTTATGCTATACTGAAAAGAAAAATAGATGTAATTTTGTACAGTAAAAAATGCAGATTTGATTCTTCAAAAAGGCATTTTTTATGTTTTCATTTATAATTTTTTATCCTAACAAAGTGAAAGCTTGTAATATCAATATATGTTTGAATAACCTTGATTTGATTTTCTATATTTTGGGCATTATTAAGTAAATTTTTTTGTATGAATTTCTGTAATGCAATTATTATACACATATTCAAGCACATCTTTGCTTGAAATTAAAATTTTTTACAACCCAGTTTAAGTGAAACCTTGTTTTTAATTGAATTTTAAATTGTATGTTCCCATATGAAAATATTGGCCTGTGTTAATTCTGTTAGAATCATATAATTTTCAATAAAAGCAATCATCTGCTGGTGACAGGTTTTATATATTAGAGGATATATACAAAACAAAACCAGATGCAACGGAAAATTCTACAGTTTTTCAAATATTTTCTAACTAACATACAGAATATTTTCTATGAAAAATATTTAGAAAATAGAGCTGGAACATTTTATATGCTAAACTACTATACCTTTTTTTTTTCAAACTACTAATATTTAATACAAAAAATAAATAACAGGTGAAAATTTCCTTTTCTTCTTCACAATGTTAACAATAGACAAAACTATTATCCTTCATTATTTTGTATCAATAAAAAAACTTAAACTATAAAATAGTGACCACTAAATTACTTTTAAATATTATAATTCATTAAGCCATCCAAGGAGGATAAAAAGTTTATGTCACAGTTGATCAGTTGCCAAAGGCATTGAGCTCATAACTGGTGGGTTGTGGGTTCGAAGTTCAAGCCAGCCAAGATTGATGTGTTCATTAATGACAGCTGGGGCACATAAAATAGGTTCATGGTCACAAAGTGCTGCATGTTTCCAAACGATACCTATAGAGATTGTAGAAAGGTGCATCCTTTCACCTTAATTTGTGTAACCTCTACCTCTTGTGCTTGGTTTGCCCAAGGGGCATTAGCAACAACAACAAGAGCAAGGTAAGTCAAGAAATCAATAAGTCCATCCTAATTATTTATCTAGTCCAGGGATGAACAATGGATTTTGATTTTTGGCCGAGGGCCAAAAATCAAAAGAAAATAAATTTGACAGGCCAAGATAAATTTTTTTTTAAATTTTAAAAACAATATAAAAGTACCTAATGGTTTAAATACGTTAATGAGATGAATGAAATTGCGATTTCATTTTTAAAAGTTCCTTATACTGAGGTTCGAAGTGAGATGTACTGATTTTAAGGAACGATGCTAAATGCTCATCTGTCAATCTAATTCTGAAATTATTCTTTCTAAAGTTCAAAGTTGAAAACAATTGTTTACATATAAGAAGCAAATATACTGCTGATCTTCTGGGCATGAGATTAATAAATTTGGAAAAATATTTAAGCAAAGTAGAAAAGGAGATGGATATATAATGTATAAATATATATATCTTTTAATTTGCCTCGGACCGGCAACTTAAAATTCTATCTGCAGGCTGGATAAAACCTTCCGGCAGGCCATAGTTTGCCCATCCCTGATCTAGTCATTCAACCAAAAGATAGGCAGCAAATATAAGATATTGGTAGCTCATAATACAATTTAAAAGCAATACAGTAGCTTAGTGTCATTATAAGTTTGGTGACCACTGCTATAGAATTAAAGTAAACAAAAACAAAACAAATTAGTCATATAAATAACAGACGATGGTAAAAATAAGTATTTTGAGATAACAGCTTACCAGCACTAAATCCAAACGATGTTCCACCATGAAACATGTAGCTATATTTGAAAACAAAACAAAGATCAACAAATTTTAGATTCACAAGGCAGAAAAACTGTAATATAAATCTTGAATTGTAATACTTACATGTTAACAGATGCATTAGCTGTCAGCATTTCTGTCAAAGTTTTCACAATTGTTTCAGTTTTGACTTGTGCATGAGGTTGACCCCAATGATCCAACCACCCAGGGTAAAATTCAGAATTCACAATAGGCCCAGAAGCTTGATGCCATCTTAAAAGTTGGAACATATCTGTGACATTAGTTCCTATTATAAAAGCAAAAGTGATAAAAGTTACAGAAAATTATAAATATGGAAACAAAACCACAAAAAAAATGAGAATTATGAAAATAAAACATTTTCAAATGTTTATTATGTTATGTAGTAAAAAGACATAACTTATAATGCATCAGAAAATAAAAATATAATAATGATCTTAAAACCTATTAAAATGGTGTTTCTATCTAAATGCCATATTTATTCAAATATAACATACACTAAAAAAGAAAAAAAAAGATAACAACTGAAGTATTATGCATGGAATCATTTTTATTTCTTCTGTAATCCCATGATATATTATGTATAATAAAGATAGGTTTTTAAAGAAGAAAATAAAACAGATTAATATCTCACTCTATAGGAGCTTTTGTGCATCTGTATTTCCCTCTATAGTACTTTTTGACTACAACAGTACTAATAACCTTAATCCTTAACTTTGAAAGCCAAATTTCCAACTTGAAGTACAGTTCCTATTTTTGGTTGCATATTGCACTGCTTACAACTTAATGCTGTAGTGTAGCTACATATCTTTTCCATCTTACTCACATGTTGTCACAAATACTTTTATTATAGAATGAAGAAGAATATAGAAAATACAGTCCCTAGTAGAACATCCCATATAAAAAGGCAGTACAAGGTCAACATAGCTCCTGATAGCATTAAAATTCTTGAATTAAAAACTATTAAATATTTCATAATCGAAGTCAAAAAAATTATCCCATTCCTCAGTGCCATAGATGTCAAAATCTTTCACTACAGCAAGATGTTGGATGGTTCCAAGATGTGTAAAATGCACTGAAACCATCTCAGTAATAATTGTCCTCATATAGTCGTGAGGAAGACTGATCAAATGCTGCAACTGCAGCAGTACCCTGCTATAAAGGATGCGCTAACTTAAATTAAAAATAGTACTAGAAGCTAAATTCCTATAAACATAGACAAAAATTATAAAAAATGCACCTAAAACTAATAATAAAAATGTTTGCTCAAATTGTCACAATGAAAAACAAACAGACCCTAAAAAACAAATATTACCACTGACTTAAATATTGATGAACTCATAAAGAAACGCAATCTAACTTTCTACTCTAAAAGAAATTGTCGAGTTGCAAAATAATTAAAGAAATAAAAGTCCTCCAGGATCCAAGATATAATGGCCTGTTAACTGTAAAAGATTTCACCAATAAATTAAGATAAACGGCTGACTCTAATGAGCACCTTTTCCTTCTTTGGAATTTCTGTTCCAATTTTTCTAATGTCATTCTCTCTTGCCTTGTTAGTTAATCTCACCACCACTCGTCTTTCCTGTTCTCTGTTTACTAGCCTTTTGATGTTTGAGGCCAGCCAGGCAACGTCGATAACCATTGCATTCTGTGATTCAACACTCACAGTCAATATAAAGTAGCTAAAACTCTCCCACTGATCTCATATAACCAATGACAATCATAAAGGACTACATTAAGAATGAATTCATCTTTAGAATGACATTGAAAGAGAGTTGGAGCATGATTCATCGTGTTTCTGAAAAAATTGGTTTACAATATGAGAAATCCTTGTGTTAAATCTTAGATGCCCAGCTATATAATTTTTTGACATGTTCAGGCTTGCAACTACTGCTGAGGTACTTTCAAAAAGGTGAGAAAAGTGACAAATAATACAGAATAAGTGACCAAAAAGTAATAAACATTGAAAAAAAAAAAGCGACTTTTCTCTCCTCTTGATTACAGATGCTATCATTAATATTTTTCATTTAACTCTAAATCAAATAATTCATGCAAGACATGATTTTAGCGTCAAATACAAAAAAGGTTAAAAATTGTTTAACACAATCAACATTGCTTTTTATTCAAGAAAACTATAAATTAGATTGAATACATACAATACATTAGTTTTATAATCAGAATTTTCTGCATATATTAATGATGTTTTGAAATATGTACATAGCTAAGTTAGAGTATAAAACAAAAATTGTAAAAAAAAGAAAAAGAGAAATGTGTGCATTGACGTAATTACTTTAATGTATTAAATGTACATTTTAGTACAAATTAGATTTAACTTCTTTAACTTTTTAAAATAAATTCTAGAAACCATATGACTAATTATAATTTAATAAGAAAAATAAGATTAGAGCAACCCATTTTTGGTCTTTTATAAAATATTTTGTTATTAATTCAGATTTTCTTTTTCAACAACAGACTTTGCTGTGATACATCATAAAAAAAGTGACTAAAAGTGACTGTTTACTTAAAAAAGTGACTAAAAGTGATCATGTAAAAAAGTGACTAAAAATGAGATAAGTGACAGAATTGCAATGCATGTTTTCTTATAAAAAAAAAAAAAAACAGACTACACAGAGCTTTGCATACGTAAATTTGGATAAATTAATGGACATTTCACGATGTATTTTATTGTGGAAATGGAACTCTACAAAATATCTTATCTTAAAAATGACCTCATCACAATATTTTCATTTTAATGGACTCTACACAAAATTCTTCCCATGAAAAACTTATCTCTGACAAATTCAATTGTTTTAATAAACATTTTACAAAGTAAATGAACATTTCTAAAATGAAAATGGATCTAAGGTAATGAAACAGTTCTAATAAATAATAATAATAATAAATCTAAAAATTCTAAATGTCCAATGCAATAGTCTCAGAAATTATTCATCTTGTTTTTCAAATTTAATTTTTTAGGTGTCATTTATTATTATTTTTTTCATTTTTTAAACTTAACTCCTTGAATATAATATTTATTTATAAATCTGTATATGAGTATGCATATAGAAATATATACTCATTTTTAAATAAGAATTTCTCTAAAATGGGGTTAAAGCCCCATTTTAGACAACTTATTACTACTTTTAGAATTAGTAAATTTGTGTATTTTCACAAAATTCAGGGCATTACTATTTTAATGCATGAATAGAGGGGATACCAAGCAAAATCAGAAGGGATAGTAACTCATACCTTATCATTTGCAGGTTTGGTTTGGTTTGGAGTGCTATGGTTTACTTCTTTGCTACACAAGGGCTAATGAGACTGGGACCTACAGCTTAAAACCGATTTCAAATGGCTACGAACATCCATGCCACAGTGGGATTCGAACCCATGAACTCTGGTACCAAAGGCCAGCACCCTACCAATCGTTCGTCATTCGGCTTATCATTTGCAGGAGAAAAATACGTTTTCAATTTTTTTCCTTAAGTCATGTAATTTTTCTGGCCAAATCAGATTTATGTCAGGATTTTTTTCTTCATCTGATTCAAATCGTTTTAATATTTTCGTTGACATTTATTTTTGCATTTATTTAAATACCAATGCTTTAAAAACTGACCCGAAAAAAATATTTTGTTTTTTAAAAATGGAAAAGATTGTGAACAATTGGTAAGAGTTTAAGAGAGATAAAAAAAATCATATGTTGTGAATTTAATACATAATGTGTCATATGTATATAATAATACTGCACATATAATTAAACAAATGAATAGGATAATGAAAACTTAATCATTAACTAGGATAAATTTAATCCTAACTTATATAAATTCATTTATAATGTCTGATTTGTAAAATAAAAAGAGATTAGATTTAAATTTAAAAACTTCACTCATATAAATGAAATCCAGCTGATATGATTTCTTTTTAAATAAAAATTCTTATCGATCCTCTAAAACATAACTTTAAAAAATTGCTACTTTATACTAAGTTGTTACAAAATTAACATGTATAAAAGAGAAAAAAAAATTTCTAATCTCTATTTTACACAATACTGAACAAAATATGAATATATCCTATAACATTTAATTTCAATTTGTAATGAAGAATAAAACTATTTTAATTGAATAAAAGTTTAGAGAACATAAGGTAAGAAAATCAGTTAAAACCCCTTAGCAACATAAAAATAAAATGATAACATTATCAACTAGAAAACTGCATTCAAAATTTTATCAGGTATAGCATTTTGATATCACACTTGTACTAAATGTTATCTCCAGTTTAGATAAAAACACATAAGAGATTAAGCATTATGTGTATGATTAAGCAAAATCATACACATAAATAAGAAAAACATTTATAATTTATCTTGATTTTGTAATAAGGGTGATAAGATTTCAATCCTATTGAAGCAAAAATCAAATAAAAATATTTATCTTAAATTACAGAATGTGTAACATAATCTATATTGTTACAACTGAAGACATAATTTAACCAAACAAAAATCTAAGCTGGGGTTTATATTTTCGTAAAAGTAACTTTAATCCCTTATTCCAACAAATTTAAGATTTTAAGAAGAAAAACTGGAATTAAATAAACATGGTCACAGATTAAAACCATTTAACTAAATGATGTATTAACAACATACACATATACAATTTTTCCATCCTGTAACTGAGTTCATTTTTACTAAAACTGACTATTTCTTGTAAAGAAATAATGCCAATCTATCAGGCTTCAACATATTAAAGGAATGATGGAAATTCAAAAATATTTTATTTTATTTTAGACCAACCTATTTGAAAATGTAAGCTTATATCTTAGCAATATATTTATTTATGTGAAAGTTGTCTCAAATTTCAAGGTAAAATCTTAATAATTTTAAAAACTATTAATGACTTTAAACACTATAAAATTACTTTAAAAGAGACACTACTGAAATTTTCTATGGTCATCTCTTGTACATATAACACAGTCACTTTTATTCACACAATACTTTTTAGGTTTTAGAGTAAAGCTTAGTTGTAATAAGTATTCTCTGGAAATATAAATTTAAAAAATAATGCTTTAAGTAACCATTTTATCCCATACAAATTGTGTATAATAATGCTTTTAAATTAAAATTAAATTTTTTAAATTAAATTACAAAAGAATAGATTTATATTGTCCAAACTATATTAATTTTAGCTAATTTTTATCATACTATTCTACAAAATTAATTATCTATAAATACCAGTTAAAAAGGCAGCATTACTATCAAACATTTATAAAATTTGAGAACTTTTGTTTGTAAAAATGTTTAAAATAGTTATTTGTAATAAATTGTTTATTTTGGTAGTAGTTATAATTATAAAAGCATGGATATCAAAATACCCTCTTATTTCTTATTTTTAGTTATATTTCACATCTTAATCAAATAGAAATATCAAAATGTCAGACAAATTTTGCCTAGGTGAAAGTTACTGTTGAATAAAAGAGCAATAAAAATACCTGCTCCAAAGTCAAATGTAGAGAGAACTTCATCAGTTTTGCCACAACTAAGAGCACTGGTTGCAGATCCATCGGTGGTAAATAAAACAACATTATGCTTTAAGTATTTTAAGAAAAAGTCTCTGAGATGAGATTTGTATTGTGCATCACAAATTCCTGTGCTACCATATTCATTTTCTATCTGAAATCAAATAATAACTTCCCTCAGTAAACAAACAATACATAACATAAGAAAATATTTTAATCTCTTCAAAACAATAGAAAATATAATGTACAAAAACTGCTTTCAGTAGTATATATCATAAACCATTATTTCCTGAACCCCAGATCTAAAATGTTCACCAAGAAATTAATTACTTAAAAACTAAAGCATGCAAGACTTTGAAGAGATGATATTATGCTAAACATATATAAAATGAAATACTGAATTATCATAATAGCAAATAATAATAACAATTGCCAGCAGATAATTCTAATCAAAGTTATTTGAGTTTGACTACATTTCTATACTTTTATTCAGGGTTCGTTGATTTAAATCACTTTAATAAATCTTGAATTAAGCCATGGATTAAAAAAAAATATTGATTTAAATCAAAAATATCTTTTTTAACATTCTGTGAATCTTTTAAGCAGAATTTCTTTCTTTTCTTTTTTTAAACTGCATGAATAAAGGGCTTCAAAAGCAGCATTAGAAGGCACAGTAACTCCTATATTAGCATTTGCAATGGAAACATAAATCTTTTCTTTAGTATGAAATTTCGTGGCAAATCAAATTTCTTTCATGATTTTCTCTTAATCTGACATCACATCCATAGTATTTTCATTTATAATTGTTTTTGTGTTCATTTAAATACTAGTGCTTTAAACACTGATTTAATAATTAAATAGTTTTCTGTTTGCAAACAATTAAAATATGTGAACAGTTTGTAAGTTTATTAAGGAGAAATTTAAAAAAAAAACTCTCTTGTACATTTATACATAATTTGTAAAAAAAATTAAAATAAAATAAAATTTAGATTAAAAACTGAATTTAAAAGAAAAGATTACCAATTCCATTTCTAATGAAAACAACTTAAATGTTAATTTGAAATGCATAACTATAATGAAGCCCTTCATTGGGCCAAAACCTGTACTTGGTCTTCCTCATAATGTAGTGCGAAGTACCGTAAGGGACCTCCTAATGGGGGAGACTTATAAGGCCTGGCTTGATTCTGGCAATCAAAGGCAAGCCAAGGAGCTTAACCAGGGTTATCCCTGGATGAGGGCTAATGAGCTACTTAAGCTCAGTAGAAAAGAGCTAAGAGTGGCCATTGGCCTGTTGACTGGCCATTGTTGCTTTAAGAGGCACCTCAACATTATTGGCATTATGGATAGCCCAGTATGAAGGGGATGCCATATGGCGGAGGAGAGTTCATCACATGTTTTGTGTGAATGTGACTACTACTGCGCCAAGAGATTTGAATTCCTTGGGTATCACTTCATCGAACCGTGGGAGTTGATTAACTTCCTGGTTAAATTGCTGCTGAAATTTATCTCAGCTATTGGTCTCTCTGAGATCTAATGGTTAATATTTCTTAACCTTGTGCTGGAACTCTTTGCTCCAGTGAATGGGTTTTTTTTCAGTACAATAGGCCTTGGGCCACAGTGCTGGTGACCTTGTGGGCTGCCCCACCCTAAATCTAAATCTAATAACTATAATGAAACATGGATAGATAACTTTATCTCTCAAATATGAAACAAGCAGTAAAACATGTAATGAAAGTGGGATGTTATGAAGGTGTATGTCAGCAAAAAGCGTTGATAACTCAGCATTTATAAAATCAACAATGGATCCCTTTGTTAATACCTTTTAAGGCCCCTCCCCACTATGGTCCACTGCAGGCCATCACCACTGTCTGGAGGGGGTATGATTTATCGTGGTCGATGGTAACAGACGATAAAATAGTCTTGGCTGATGATGGCTTCGGAGGCAGTTTTTCTCCAAAGATCAAAGGCAGCCAGATGCGCAATTAAAGTGGGCAGTAAACCCTACAGACGAATCCACATTTTGGCTCATTTAGTGGCCAAGTGTGTGGATGCAATCCATGAACCATCATTCAAGGTCACCATCAGGAAGTGAACAACTGGTCATAGTGTGGAGGCTACATTAGGTTTCATATTATCTTTTAAAGGGTAATATAAAACCTAAATACACATTTTGGAATACAAAACAATATACTGCTATATACTATTAGGATGATAACTCGTACAATTTTGCAGTCAATGTCTGCTTGTGGCTACTATACAATTGTGCTGAAGTCATCAATACCTCATTTAAGTCATATATTTAAATTTTATAAAAATTTATGGTATTAGTTACAAATTGGGATAAGGAATTACTACTTAAAAAAAATTATGAATGGCTCTTTTAGAAGAATCAAATAAAATTGGGCAATATAACAGTGAAATTTTCACTTGATCTATGCCAACACACATTAAGAAAAACAGAAGATTCACAACAAAGTGCAAAATTGAAAGTATATTAAGATATTTTTACATTCAGAATTTTACTTTGTTACACTGTTTTTTCTATACCAATCTAAATATATTCTACATTGCTTAAATATTGTGTAAATTTTAGAGGTCTCTGTATAAAAAACTTTATTAATAGTTTTCTTGTTATTTAAAGAATGAAAAGCTTAAGAATAGAGAACTATAAAAGAAAAATATTTATATGATAGAAACTATCAAACGTACTACACTGTAAATATTAATTTGTAATCAACCAGTAAATATCCCTTAAAAAGTAATTTTATACATTACTTTAGCACAAAAAAAAATCAAAACTGCTATAAATATCCTTTTATATTAAATTACACATAAAATCATTGTTTCAGATTCTCAAATAGATCAATGATAATTTTCAATGTTCACTTAAAACTCCATATGCATATTTTATATTGTTAGTTTTTTAATGCTATATAAAATTTTTTTAAATAAATATTTAAGAACATATTTTAAAATTTTACATACCTGAACAGTAATTATTGGACCACCATTATTATATAAAAACGGCTCTATCACAGGCAGTAAAACTTTATACCAGTTATTGATATATTTGATATATTCTGAAAGAGATGTTTCAAATAAAATAGGCAAATATTGATGGAATTGAATATCATAAATTTTAATATTCTAAATTTAAAAAGGCATATACATATGAATAGAAACATTTTTTACTTAAAAATAAAATAAAAATTGGGAAAATGATTAATATTACTTATATTCCTAGAATAACAGTTTTTTTTATAATAAAATATAAAGAATTTGATTATCATCCTATAATTAGTCTCCTAAGCTATGGAGAAGGAAGCACACTACTTCTAACTTTACATGTGAATTAATACCAATCCTAGAAATCCCAAGAGAGTACATTTGTTTAAATGATATAAATAAAACAAAAGGAGTTATAATCTACTGGGACTATAAAGCTGCCCAAGAGGCAAACCTACAAGGATGTTAAAAGAGCTCACTCAAGATGTTCACTAATACCTAGAAACAACAGACTAAATAAGAAAGACAGGTGCTTTGCAATGGATACCTGTCTATTCAAGAATTGGCGGAAATGTTGTTGTTGTTTCTCATGCCACTTGGATAAACCAAGCACAACTGAGCCTGCAGGCTCTTGTATTAAGGAAAAGGGGGTGCACCTTTTGTTTTAATGAGCACCATTAAGGTGAAAGAACGACTTCGCTCAAGTAGGTCCTTGTAATTTTGAAGCAGGGACCAAGCAGAAGACCCATAGACTTGGCCTGCCACCCCCAGAGGTATTAATTGAGAACTTGGAGGACATTGTGACCACAAACATATTTTACGTGCCCCAGTCACCTTTAACAAACATGGCGGATCTTAGGCCAGCTCAGGTTCCAAACCCACAACATAACATCTCAGTTACAAGATTGCTGCCTTTGCCAACTGATCTACAGCGGCTCGAATTGGTGGAAAAGAGGCAGCTGATGAACTGGTCTGGAGAGGAGATTTCCCCAGAACATATCACATGTCTGGCAATACTTAAAAATCTGCAAGGGTTGGAAAAGGTTATCTTTTCTGGGAGAATTGTATTGAGATATAATTATGGATCTGGTATGGGCAATAATAATTACATATGGATCTATGTAACTTGTAGATAGATACAACAAAAAACACCAAACAACCAACCACAGAATTAGATACCTAATGAAAATGCTGATAAAAACTTGCATCTAAAATTTAACCACATTTTTAAAGTTTTATTTTGAAATTGTGTATGTAATAACTGAAGAGCTGTGACAGCTCAATCAGCAAAGATGTTGATCTCATAACTGGAGGCTTGTAAATTTGAGGCTTGAGATAGACAAAAATCTGCTGTATTCGTTAACAGTGGCTGAGGTTCATGGTTACAATGGTCATGGTTACAAAGTTCAAATATTACCTCTGAGGCTAGCAGAATAAATGTGAAGGGGGGGGGCGTCTGCTTCTAAATGAACACATGGCAGATGCAGTGCTACTTATGTTTGTAGCATTCCTTACACTACACATGCTCCCTTGGTGATGCTAAATAAGTAACAGCATTGCAGTCATGTTTGGCCTAAAAATATCTATCTGTATTGGCAGTGCATTGGAATATATATATATATATATATATATGGAATCTGGGGGTAAGGCAAATGGAATAATCAGTCTTTCTTGTTTAAACACTTCTTCATTTAATATAGAGTTTCCATTTTAGGTGTCACTTGTGCCATTTCCATTTATTCATGGGAAAGCCACACGTTGAGTATGTTGACAGCTCTACGCCTATGAGCCAACTGACCATTATCACTCGCTTAATCATCGAATTCTTCAAATATATTTCTGCTTGACTGGATGATTCTAAAGGCTTAAGCAAGTGTGGTTTTTTATTTATTTTGTTATTACTAAAGGGTTCCCCTTTGAAATGTCCACAACTTGCTTACTTTTCCACCACCCCCCCTTTTTAGACCTGATATATATATATATATATATATATATATATATAATAATTAAGAAATAACTAAAAACCTTAATTACTGACATATTTAATGGAAAATATAATAAAAGGTAAGAAAAAAAATATTTAATATTAAATTTTAGTTTAATAGTTATTTTTTTCAATATCTATTTGGGATTGTAAAGGATAATTGAGAATAAAAATTTTAAATGATAATAAATGAGGTAGTGTCCCAACTCTCCACAACTGGAGAAAAATTGCCTTGCTCAGTACAGGGTCTTCATTAAGGTTTTCTAAATTTAGATATTTATTTCAGAATCATTTAACCAGTTACACAAAATAATGGCTGTAAAAATAATATTTTTAAGAGCTAATGTAATAGTATTTTATATCATTACAAATATGAGATACTTATTATTGTTATCTATTTATCCTTAAGTTGCCTGAGATGAATATATATTTCGGCACCACAATTGAGATAAATATACACATTAGTTTCTTAAACATATATGTGCCGGTTTACTCACTGTTATCATAAGATCGAAATTTCATATTAGGGTCAATTCTGAGAAGCCAATATGGGAAACCTCCCTATAAGAAAAAGTTTATAAACAGTTAAATAGTTATCAATAGTATTTCCTTTTTTTAAACCAGACATACAAAAGCAACAAATTTTTTTAATACTTACCATATCTCTTTCAGCATCAATGAATGGACCGGTACGTAAAATAACAAGCATATCCAAATCCTGAGCAGTTTGTAAAAATTTTGGCAAATCATTATTACCATCAAAATTATATACACCTGGCTCTGGTTCATGCTGACTCCATTCAACGTATCTAAATTTTTCAATTATATGATCATATTTATTACTTTAAAATAAAAATATTTTTGGACTATATATATTTATTTTTTGCTCAGCTACTAACAACTAAATCTCATAAATTACTATGCCAAAACACACACACACACACACAAAATTATTTGAACAAAGGGACTAATAAGAATTATCATTGAACAGAAAACAAGAAAAATAAGAAAGAACCAATTTATAAAACCTTTCTTCTTAGATCAATAAGCTTAATATTACTCCACTATGAAAGTGAATTTAAATGTTTTGGCGACAAAGTGCTAAAGATCGATTGTCAGAATAAACTAAACACTTTTAATTCCAAATTTTGCTAAATTCTTTAATAGCCAAATAACTGCACACTATCCAGTATGGATACCAATTTAACTTTTCAGTTTATAAATAAAAACCATTACACACATATATATATAGTATATTTTAGAAGAATTTTAAACAAGAAAGAGAGAAAAAATATTGAATGTTATTTGTAAGATTAAACTTAAAAATATAAATCAAAGACCTCAAAAGTTAGTGAAATGCTTATATTGAGAAATTAGCAAACTACTTTTGAAAAACAGTTAAGTAGCCAAAATGTACAAACATGAGAAACAGTAATATACTTAATAAAGCATTAAAACTAACAGCCTGTGTCGAAAGTCATTACCATTCCTATTTAACTACTTCAAAAATAAGAAAAAAAGATATTTTGGGACTGCTGAATGGCAATGTTAAAAATTCAAGCCTTGAAAATATTTATTAAATTAAAGAAAATAAATTTTAAATATGATTATCCAAATAATTTTTTATTTTTAATAAAGTACAAATTATGTTATATATATATATATATATATATATATATATATATATATATATAAGCAAGATATTTTAAACTCAACTATTCAAACTGAATAACCAATTTATTTTCAACACAGAAAGCATTAAATTTGAGGTATTTCACACAAATTATTTAATTTATAATCACAACTTAACTAAAATTAAGGTAAAATTAATTTATCAAAGGTTGGGAACCATTTATTTTACTTCTGTACATTAATAAAACTTAAAATGTTACTTTAGTTAGATAAATCCTATTTTATAAACGTGAGATAGCTAGAAATAATTAAAGAATAAATACTTTAAAAATTGTAATTCAAAGGGGTTAATTTATAGAAATTTAAATGATAAAGTTAATAAATTCAATGGTATACTCACGTTTGAATAGCATTTAATCCAGCCATTTTCATTTTATAAATCCTATCATGCCATAATTGATGAGGTACTCGGAAATAGTGAATTGAGCCAGATATATATCGAAATGGGATACCATCTTTTAAAAAGCAATCCTGCTTATAATCAACTTTAAAAGATCTAGAAAATACCTATAAACATAATACAAATTATTAAAAATATATTAATAATTCCACAGTGCTTTGTGTAAGAGTAAAGCATTATTGAATTTATATAAAAAAACAGGTAAAAAGTCTATTATTTGTTCTCAATATAAATTATTTGTTTAGCCAGAGCCTGACAGGAAAATGAAACAGTAACACTTAGTCCCACATTTAATATTAGCTTCCAAATCAAATATCAGAAAAGTTTGTGTGACAAAAGGAATCCTAGAAAATTTTATGAATATATGTCAAGCAAAAACAAGCTTTAATAGGGATGCAAAAACAAGTATTTGTAAAAAATGTTTTGGACAGAGGAAGGGATGGGGTTAAATAGCTTCTATAAAAAAACAAACATAAAAAAATCTTTTAAAGATATGAAAGAGTATCAGACATGTCAACATTCAGGCACTAGTGTTCGTGGTTTGAAATTTTAACATGCTAATTTCAGATTATACTTAAGAACATATCTTATTGGTTTCTAAACTAAAATTAAATTTTAAATATTTACACAGTAGTAAATTGTAAAAGGTAAATTAAAGTTTATGCATTCAAAAATTTATGAGTGGCTTTTTTAGCTTTAACAACTTATTTTTCAGAACAGTGTTTCTTATAGCAACATTAACATTGATTAAAATATTTCCATTTTTCTATCATCAGGGATTCTAGAGTTTGTCTACTCAAATTTCACCTAAATTCAGTTTGGTTTTTCCTCAGTACTGAAAACTTTTAACATGCAGCATTACTGCGTGGAAAGAGTAATAGTCAGCATTAAATTTTGCAATACTTTGTATTTAATTGCTGAATTGTAATCTTTTAGCTGTTCAAAAGTTTTGCTGTTTTCCAAAGAAATATGAGAAGTTTCCGGAGTTATCAAATTTTCTCATTTCTCAGGAGTTGCTCCGGAGTAGTTGACATGTCTGGAGTATGCTCAACATATTTAAAAAAAATTACTTGGGAAATAAATAAATAAAACAGATTTTCTTAAATTATTAGGATTACTTTAAATAAAAAAGCACATTCATTTTTCATTTGTTAACTAAATATGATTAATTTTTATCATATATTTCTTATCATATTTATAAATTTGTTAACTAAATATTGCAATTTAAACTATGACAAGCATACTATCAAGCATTGTCTGCATTTTCCCATTTGATGCAAAGAAAGTCTCTTTAATAATTTTAATCTTCAACTCTGCTACATGGTGTGACAGAGTCCATGATTATGCCTATGCATCTTTATGCTCCAAAATCATAAAGGTTCTTGCCTTTTTTCAGAATCTTCCTGCAGTGTATTGTCAAAGTAGCTTATTACGTTTAAACATATTATATTGAAATCTGGAATCTAGTATACCACTTCATACTAGTTGGAGAATTATTTCAGAGATCATAAAGAGCCTGTGTAATCTTTAATTCACTTTCAAAACAAACAGAAAGAGCTATGACTAAATAATTTGTATTTTATTTACATAGACTGACAGTCAAAATGCAATATTAACCTGTTTTAAATTTAAAAAAATACTTAAGATAATGACATTTTTTAATAAACTATTCTTTCCTGCTGTTTTTTTAAATTTCCCATGAAAATAATGAGTAAATGTCTACTTGTGTAATTACAGGGTATCTGCCAAAATAAAATTTTTCAAACCCATGACTTTTCATGACTTTCCCTGATTTAGCAGATCATTTTCCATGACTTTAAAAAGCTTTCATTAAAGTATATATGAATAAAACTTCTGATGTACATACAAATAAAATATATGCTTTTAGAGAAATTACAGGAATTTTATCATAAAAAAATATAAACTTACTTTATAAGTGTTAATAAACTCACATACATAAAAATAAATTGTTGTATCTACATACCTAAGTTTAATTATATAGCAATTTTTAAATTAAAATGTTTCTAATTTGAATTCAGGGTACTTTGTTTGGTATTATCCAGGTGACCAAGAATAATAGTCAAATATAACCCTATAATGTTTATATACAATATCCCTAGAGATAAACTTATATTTTGTGCAAAAATCTTAATTAATTTTTATTAAAAAAATAATGAATATTATATTAATAAAATTTTAATCTACAATTTAAGAAAAAACCAGAATAATATGCATTTACCCACCCATTAAGATTTCTTGCTTTGAGTTTCCTTGGAGAACAAATTTTACTTGGCAATAGGGTCAATAGGATAATACATAAATACCAAACTCAGTAACTTCAGCCAAATGAGAAGTAAAAATAGAATTAAACAATTCAATGCATTTTTTTTAATCGGTAATTTAGCGGATCCATGACTTTCCATGACTTTTACCCATTTTACTTGAAAAATCAAGACTTTCCATGATAAAATTAATCCATTGTCTAAATCCATGATTTTCCATAATTATCTAGGTGCGCTGAAACCATGTAATTAGTGTTTGAGATGCACGCGATAAATTTGTTGGCTCCAAAGCAATCTCTAGTCTTGGGGCCTCATATAAGTAAGATAAGGCCTTGTGTTTTTCTAATATTGTTACTACCATAAATACCTTTTATAAAACTGAAACTTCCACACAAAATCGAAGCAGTGTCAACAAGTTGTTTACAGTACTATAATATACTAAGTAAACAAAATAATTTTATTTACTCACTGGTGTAAACAAAAGAATATTATTTACACTTCCATTAAAGAAAATAACCTTCAATAACTCTTTTCCTCTTACAAATGTCTGCATTTTCCCATTTGATGCAAAGAAAGTCTCTTTAATAATTTTAATCTTCAACTCTGCTACATGGTGTGACAGAGTCCATGATTATGCCTATGCATCTTTATGCTCCAAAATCATAAAGGTTCTTGCCTCTTTTCAGAATCTTCCTGCAGTGTATTGTCAAAGTAGCTTATTATGTTTAAACATATTATATTGAAATCTGGAATCTAGTATACCACTTCATACTAGTTGGAGAATTATTTCAGAGATCATAAAGAGCCTGTGTAATCTTTAATTCACTTTCAAAACAAACAGAAAGAGCTATGACTAAATAATTTGTATTTTATTTACATAGACTGACAGTCAAAATGCAATATTAACCTGTTTTAAATTTAAAAAAATACTTAAGATAATGACATTTTTTAATAAACTATTCTTTCCTGCTGTTTTTTTAAATTTCCCATGAAAATAATGAGTAAATGTCTACTTGTGTAATTACAGGGTATCTGCCAAAATAAAATTTTTCAAATCCATGACTTTCCCTGATTTAGCAGATGATTTTAAATTACTTTAAAAAGCTTTCATTAAAGTATATATGAATAAAACTTCTGATGTACATACAAATAAAATATATGCTTTTAAAGAAATTACAGGAATTTTATCATAAAAAAATATAAACTTACTTTATAAGTGTTAATAAACTCACATACATAAAAATAAATTGTTGTATCTACATACCTAAGTTTAATCATATAGCAATTTTTCATTCAAAATGTTTCCAATTTGAGTTCAGGGTACTTTGGTATTATCCAGGTGACCAAGAATAATAGTCAAATATAACCCTATAATGTTTATATACAATATCCCTAGAGATAAACTTATATTTTGTGCAAAAATCTTAATTAATTTTTATTAAAAAAATAATGAATATTATATTAATAAAATTTTAATCTACAATTTAAGAAAAAACCAGAATAATATGCATTTACCCACCCATTAAGATTTCTTGCTTTGAGTTTCCTTGGAGAACAAATTTTACTTGGCAATAGGGTCAATAGGATAATACATAAATACCAAACTCAGTAACTTCAGCCAAATGAGAAGTAAAAATAGAATTAAACAATTCAATGCATTTTTTTTATCGGTAATTTAGCGGATCCATGACTTTCCATGACTTTTACCCATTTTACTTGAAAAATCAAGACTTTCCATGATAAAATTAATCCATTGTCTAAATCCATGATTTTCCATAATTATCCAGGTGCGCTGAAACCATGTAATTAGTGTTTGAGATGCACGCGATAAATTTGTTGGCTCCAAAGCAATCTCTAGTCTTGGGGCCTCATATAAGTAAGATAAGGCCTTGTGTTTTTCTTATATTGTTACTACCATAAATACCTTTTATAAAACTGAAACTTCCACACAAAATCGAAGCAGTGTCAACAAGTTGTTTACAGTACTATAATGTACTAAGTAAACAAAATAATTTTATTTACTCACTGGTGTAAACAAAAGAATATTATTTACACTTCCATTAAAGAAAATAACCTTCAATAACTCTTTTCCTCTTACAAATTGATACTTCAATTATAATTCATTAAAACACTTAAAACATTAAAAGATTTAAATAACTATTGTTTAATTATATATTTCTTTAATAATAACAAAGTATTGCTTTTAATGCTACATTAATAAATTAAGTGTTGTATGTTACTTAGTAAAATACAATAGCATAAATGTTTTAATTATGTTTTCTTTTACAAAAAAAAAATCTTTTATGATAATTTAAAAAAATGACAATTATAAAAATATACTACTGTTTGAGATTCAGAAAGCTATAACTTTAAATGTTCATGTTTAAATGTAACATTTTATTTCCCAGTGGTTATTTAGTTATAAAATAATAATAATGCATTTAATTAAACTATACAAAAAGTCATAAAACTATTAATCACTAACCGAAACAAGGCAGCATAAATAAATGATCGTAATAGCCTCAATAAACTTCATAATTCAATATTAATTTGTACAACTCAAACTATCTTCAGTAGCCTTCTGCTTCTATCGGTTTCTGTTTCATTCACACCGCTAATTTGCGCAATACCTGTCGGTTTGACACTGCGCAAATAACAAGTTGAGAGTATTTCATTCCTTTTAAAACACTGTTCATACATAATATAATATCTTGGAACCATAAAATATAATACATCAATAATATCTTGGAATATTCACTTACAACTTATGCTATAACGTAAACATTTTTCAACAGTAATAATTTTCATTCCGCTAAAAAAATGTATAGCTGTATCTAAAGCTGTGGGAAGTAAACTCTAAAAAGTACAGCAGACGAAATTGTTGTTTACAGACAGGAGCACGCTTTAAAGTGTAATAAGCCTTCTGCTGGACAGAAATCTGACTATAAAATTTAATTATTTATGAATAAGACTTAAGCATGAATTCTAGTTCTTCCGTTACTAGTTTTCGTAAAAAAAGAGCCGATGTTATTAATATCCCGGGAACAAGGGTATCATTTCAAAATTCCCAGTTGTTGACATCCACAGGATCGCCTACACTAGACTTCTTTATTGGTAATTCTTTTCTCCTGTATTTTGTGAAAAAATACAATTTCTCATAATTTTTTTGGTATTTCATTATGCTTCTCATTTTTATTAGGAGGAGGTTTGGCTATCGGAACAATATGCGTGATAGGTATGTAATTTTCAATTTATTTTTAATTCTGTTGTGATAGGTGAAAAAATTAATTGCTAATTTTAAGCGAGAGTCACAAGATAATAAACTCTTCCAACTGTTCATATTTTCAATAGACAAAAATATTGAATTAATGTATAGCAGAAAATTAATAGATATAATTCCAAACACCACCAATGTTTTAAGAGAATTGGAATTTCCGTATCAAATCAGTTTCTTTCGTTGTACTTTTGAAAAGGATAAGGAAAGCTCATTTAGGAAATTAGATACTTTATATAACATAATAGAAATTAATGAAATAGTCATAGTTTTAGCTAAACATATATGCTCCTTCTACATACATTTCATTATATACATATATATTTTAAAACAGAGAAAATCTGTATAAATAAATCAATAACTCTTGTGTTACAGAGTGTTAAACTCTTGTGTTAGGACATCACTGTAGTTTAGGATACTCCAAAATTTGATTTTTTATTTATATTTATCATCACCAAATATACAAGTTTTTTCACATATAGCAACTTGAGGTCTTTTCCAACTGCAATTGGTAAGAAATTTTTGTATACTGTTTTAAACGTTTTAGTACTCATAATTTATTAGATTTAGATTTAAGGTGGGGTGGCCCATAAGAGCACCAACACTTCGATCCAATGCCTATTGTACTGAAAATCCCCCATTTACAGGAACAAAAGAGTCCCATCAATAAGTTAAGAAATATTAACAATTAGGTCTGAGAGAGACCAATAGCTGACATGAATCTAAGCAGCAATTTAACCGGGAAGTTGGTCAGCTCCCACGGCTTGATGAAGTGATAACCAAGAAGTTCAAATCTCTTGTCACAGTAATAGTCGTCATATTTACCATATGGCACCCCTTACATACTGGGCTGTCCACAATGCCAATAATGTTAAGGTGCCTCTTGAGGCAACAGTGGCCAGTCAACAGACCAATGGCTACCCTTAGCTCATTACTACTGAGATTAAGTAGCTCGTTAGCCTTCATCCAGGGTTATCCCTGGTTAAGCTCTTTAGCCTGCCTTTGATTACCAGAATTAAGCCCATCCCAATAAGTCTCCCCCATTAGGAGGTCCTTAACAGTCTTTCTAACTACATTTTGAGGAAGTCCTAGTACTAGTTTTGGCCCAAAGAAGGGCCTCATAATTTATGCTTTCATTAAGTTAGTACTCATATTTTCTGTTAAATTTCAGTATCATTTAGAAAATTTTAAAAGTTATTCTTCATGCGTTTGAAAATTTTAAAAATCTCATTCAATCTGTGAATAAATTTTATCTTCATACTGTTTTTTACTATTTCAATACTTATAGCTTAGCTGCTTGTTATTATATTTTTATTGCTCTTATGAATGTTTATCGCTACCGTCTTAAATGGCATGTTGGCAATATTAATGCCAAATAGTATTACCAAAACAACAAGGGGTACCCAAAACTGCATTTTCACCACATTAAGTAAATTCATCTTAGGTATTACTTATTTTACTATAAGCAGTGATTACAAATAGCAGTGATTTGTATAATGCATTCATTCAAAGTCCTTTTTCTGTAACTTGCATGTTAAGACACCCTGTGATATATTGGTAAAACTCTATATTTTTAAAATTTCATTGGTTAAAATTGGGGGTGTCATATTTCTAATCTTTATCTGTAGCTAAGTAGTATTTTAAAAAACATTAGAAGAAATACTTAAATTTTGCTTTCATTTGAACTATTAAATCTGACTGAGATTTTGATGGTGCAGTGTTGCAGTACTACAAGTATGTTTATACATGGTTCTTAAAGAATAATGAATATTCTTGATTTATTTTTAATAGAAGAAGATTATTACAATTCATACTCAAGTCTTTTTATGAAATATTTTCTTGCTGAAGGAGTAACAAGAAATCATTCCATATTTTTAGCAAGTGGTGACAAAGATCCTGAAATATTTTTGAAAGTATGTAGAAAGTATATTAACTTTATTAAATTTATACACAAATCTGATTTATTTTTATGTTATTTGTTTAAAATGGTGTCATGTTTTATTTTATTCTGCACTTAAATATGAAGTTATATGGATTACTAATCAATTGTTCATATAGGTAATTATGGAAAAGAAAAGGAAATTATTAGATGTATCAAAAATAAATAAATGAATGAATCATTTTAAGTTTCATATTGGTTAATTCTGCTTTTTAAAACTGAATTTCTTTTATTTTTTTATATTCAGTGAAACTTCTCAAAGCGGCCAATTTTTCATGGCATGGATTTTTCAACTCATAGACCTAATGGTAAAATAACCTATATCAGCAGCCACCCGACCCCCTCTGCCCCCCCCTCTTTCTTAGAAATATTAAATCTGTTATCTCTATTGTATTCTCCCCACACCCTTCAGATAGGGAATCCCTATTGCACCACCCATAGAAACTGAGATAGGAACTAGACAATCAGGCATTGCAGATATCCTAGGACCTTTGTTGGAATTCCAATTAGTACACTAAAAGAAGAATTGAACCCCTGTCAGCAAAAATGTCATCCACGCCAGTTTTATTTTGTTAGTTTGTCAGTGATCTCAGTTGCAACTGTGTCGAAACGTGTTTTTCTAAATCTCGAGCAGCACGCTGAAGTTCTGCTTGAATACGAAAATGGCAAAATCAGCAATAAAGTTAGTTGAATTATCTAACTGTGGAAGAACGCAAATCAACAAAGTCATTAAAGAAAAAGATTTAATTTTGAAGGAATACAAAGACTTCAATTTTCTGCTTTTAAAGTAAAAAATTAACTTAAAAATGGTTGTTATAAAGAAAAATAAAAACTTAAAACACACAAATTGTAGCCTTTTTTAAAAAAATGTAAGAGAGCATGAAATAAAGTACTATTTTCTCTCAAGATAAATTTTCAATTTCATTTTAAATAAGGAATATATGTCAGACTTGTTTATATTATGCATTATAGCAATTATCTTATAATAAAACCCTTCAGATTGGCCAAATATTCTCAGAATAGTGGGGTGGCTGCTCAAAAAGGTTTCTCTGTATATCTTTTAACAATTTTAACTTTACAGTTTAAAAAAAATTCATTTTTTTTAATTGTTTCTAAGGCAAATATTTAGTTTTATTTCACATTGAAATAAAATTTATAATTATGCAACTAAAATCCTTGTCTTCATTTCAATAAATGCAAAATTTTTCATGTGCACATGAAAAGTGATATTTTGTAAAATCAATTACTTGGTACTTGGCTGAGTACTGAGCACTCTGCTACTCAGCTAAAGTTTTTATGCTGCAGTACTTTTAAGATTTATTCAAACACTTTTTAAATCTGAATTTTAAATATAAATTTATGAGTTATTTTAAATAGAAGTTAGGATAAATTCAAAAAGACATCAGTGAGATAGTGGTTTATAATACAGTAGAACCTCTTTTTAACATCCCCACGATACAACGACCCTTTCATTAGAATGTCCACCTTAAAAAGTCACAATTATTTTACCATAGGAATAATGTTAATTTGGAACATTACAACGACCCCAATCGTATTATTTTTCATTAGAACGACTGCCAATTTTAATCTGCAGAACTCATGAGCAAGTGGGCTATTTCAAAATTATTGTACTGCGGTGCAACTTCAAGAAACCTGTACTCCTCTGTTTGTATTTGTTTAGAGGAGGGGAGAAGGTGTGACAAAAAGGGGATAACTAAATCTTCAATTGTCTTTTGATGAGTTTGTTGCTGTAGACGAAACTTTACAGTGCTGCAGAGAAAATTTGAATGAGGATGATTTTATTGCCCATATTACCAGAAATGAAGAAATCTGCGATTCGACGATGGAGAAGAAATCGTCCAAGCTTTCGAAAAAGTGAATGAAACAAAAGCCATCAATGCCTTGAGTCAATATTTTGAAGGACAATTTAATTCTGAAGATTTCCTTCAAAATCTAGCAGTTATGGAATCAGTGATAATGAAAAATTCGCAAATGAACTTGAAACAGGCATCAATCAGACTTTTTTACAAAAATCTAATGGATATGGAATCAGTGATAATGAAAAATTCCCAAATGAAATTGAAACAGGTGTCAATGAAAGGCATTTTTTCAAAAAATTCAGTAATGGAAATACAAATAAATAGACGTGTTCTCCAGATATGTACTGTTGCATAATTTCTTTACTCAATTTTTTAAATTATTTTTTTCAATTCGTTACAACAACCATATGATGTTGGTACCACAGGGGGTCATTATACTGAGGTTCTACTGTATAATTATACAATATTTCTCTGCTCTCTAAATTAAATTCTAAACAGTTATCTCTTCAACTATTCATTTGTACATTATAGGAAGTAAAGATTTAAATAACTTTTACTTTATTTATTTGCTTAGTTTTATTTTATATAGCTAAAAAATCTGTAAGGTATGTGTTCAGCTTCAGTTCTTTAATTACATTAAAAAAATATTCTAATATTTATTGCAAATTATATGACAAATTATATGTCTACTACGGTGGGAAATATAACTAAAATAATCATTATTTCTATGTATTTGTCTGAAATGGTATAATTGTAATTATTCTAACTAGTTATTTTGTAAAAGTTAATAAATGTTTGATAAAACATTAGAGAATATTTTATAATTTTAAAGTGAAGATTTATTTTTTAGTTTAACTTTTCATTTGCTTCTTAAATTGAGTTAATTGTTGTATTTATGTATATATTCAAATGTCTTTTATCTAATATATTTCATCTTTTTAATGTTAAACAGGAATTACCTGCTGCCAAAACTGTTGAGCCAACTGTAAAATCTACTGATGGGGATTCAAATGACAATTTGAAAATAGCTTGGCGTTACAAAAATAAAACTACAGAAGATGTAAGTGTTTTATGAGCTGTGATAGTAACATTAATTAGTTTTCAAATTTTTTATTATTTGCTTAAATGCATAATTACAAATTTAAATTAATTTTTATAGTATGATTAAGTCAACAGTATGTTAAACTACATAAATGAAGGGTTTTGACAATTTTTTAAATTTTGTACACTAACTTGAATATAATCAGATTTAATAATTTGTTAAAAAAAAAATATTGAAACTTGATTTGTGGGCAATGAAGATCATTTTCGCCCTTGTTCTTTTTTTTTTTTTTTCTGTTAATCTATCTTCAGATAATTTTTTTTTTCTAGATTTATCTGTAAAAGCTATAATTTTTCATCTAATAAAAAATTAAAAATTAGCCTGAGAGGAAGAAAAATTAAAAGTTTTAAATTTTAAACCTTAAGATACTGCAATTAAAAGGTTATATGGAATTATATATTTCTGCCATTATTAAAAAATTAAATTATCATATTCTTGTGTTGAACCTGTTATGTAATGATTTCAAGTTTTTGGATGTAGAATTACTTTTACATTTTTCTTATACTTATGAATGATCTATACATATTTTGTTTTTATGTTTTGTTGTTGTAGTAGATAGTCCTTGCTTCAGTTGAAGTACTTACCTGAGCAGTCCTGTCAAATCCTTTATGTTCTGTCACTCCCTTAAAACATGCTAGGTGTGACTCAATACGTTCTTATACTATATATGAAGAAAAAGGACTGACTTGTTTTTTTTTAATACAAAAACTTAACAATTTATTCAGGTATAAAAAAAATAATTGAGGACCACCTCCAAAAAGAAACAGTCTCTCATAAAATTATATTTATTGGCTCAATTAGGCCACAAAGAAACAGTCCTGTGTCCATACTCATATGGAATAACCTTTTTCCTCTCTTACAAATCTTTACATCCAATCAGTCCCTTTTACCTTTTCTTCCCTATGGAAAAATCTCTGTCTAGAAGGGTTGCACCCTGCCTCCCTTCTTTTATTCATCTCGGCTCTGTATGCAGTGATGTAATGTCATCATTTATCATTTTTTTTTTAATAAATCTTTTTTGTATTCTTTACTTTGCATGTGTGCCTTTATAGAACTGTCTCCAGCCAGTGCCCGATTATCAAGAGAATATGTTTTGGGCCCTTGTAGATTATTATTACATTTTATTAATGTATAGCTGAAAGATTTGCATAATGCAACAAGCATTTTTTTTTATTTGACCAGGGGGTTGAAAAGGTATGCTATTAAGCAGGTTGTATTCCAAACATTTCGCAAATGGAATCCACCAATCAGAAATCTCAGTTTTGTGATTGCGAACATTTTTGAGAAAAAGTTCTCAAAATCTAGCCACCTGATTAATGGATTTCATTTGCAAAATGACCTGCATTCTTGCCTTTAGTTTTTAAGTGCAAACCCATGACTGACGAATGTGTGGGTATTTATACTTGCAGATACTCTATGAAATAATGAAAAACTTACAAAATTTTAGCTCACATAATTTGTGTATAGAATAAAAACAGGAAATTTTTAAATCTACAAAATTTGTTTAAAAATTACCTCTAGGTCTAAAAATTTTTGTGCCCCTGAAATCAGTGGACCCTGGGCACATGCCCCGGGTGCTCTGCCGATAATATGGTTCTATTTCCGGCCCTGCTTAAATGCAATAAAAATTGCTATTTGTCATACATTTAAGATTACTGAATTTCTCTTTAAGGTATTTAAGGTATTAAGGGCCTTTAAAATGATAGGCCCAAAATATTAAATGACTTTTTGTTCTGATAAAATTGTGTTAGGCATACATTTCATTGTTACAGGATACTTTTTGAATAACATGATTATTTTATTGCAGTGAAACCTGTAATTTTTTCATTATACACTTTTATTTTAAACTGAAATTTTTTGTTTTAATTTAATGATTTTTGTATTGAATTAATAATTTCAAAATACTTCAGTTTCGTTACTTTTATGCATTTCTTACTCAAAATTTTAGAGATTACCTATTAATCTGTATGCAGATAAACTGAGTATGCTTTAAAATCCCCAAAATTTTTTCCTGTGTTACAGAAGATTTAATTTGTATGTTATGTACTAGGAACATTTTTAAAGAATATTTTATTCTTACATTTTAATCAAAATTATTTTCTAATAGATTTTAGTGACATATGTTTCATGTAATAACATTATTCATTCTCATTATAAAAATATTGTTGAAATTTTTAAAAATTGAGATTTAACATCCCTTGTACCTTTAAATATGAATTTCAAACTATAATACACTAATGTGTTTATTGCACAAACACATTAGTGTTGCAATTAGTTAAAGCAATAAACACACTAGTGTATTATTGCTTGTTATGAAAATCTCTGAATAATTAGTGTTATATTTCATTGTAGGCTTTGAAAGTGGAGTCACATAATGCTGGATTTGATCTCTCTAAAACAATGCCAAATGAAATGTTGGAGAAATGTTCCAAATCCATCTGGAATCCTTGTGACTGCATCTACGATAATGATCCCTCAAATTTCTTGAAAATGCCTTATTCTGATTTATATAAAAATATAAAAAATGAGATAGAATCAAAAGGATTTAAAACATCTTCAAAAATGGCTGAGAATATATTAAGAATTGGGATAAATTCAATTGCATCACCACTTTGGAAAACTGGAGATAACGCAGAAGATCTCAACCTCATCAGATTTTTATATGCGTTAAAAGCATTACTCAGAACATCTTTTGCTGTTGCTGTCATCACAGTTCCATCTTTCATCCTTTCAGTAAGTTCATTTATAAAGTAGAATTTATAACCATCCTTTACATAAGACAGGAAGATGTTTATTTTTGTACTTCTTGGTTCAGGTGCTACTTATTAAAATTAGCAAATTGTAATTATATTAAATTGGGAACTGAGTTTATTCAGTTTTACATTTATATGATTCCAACTGGAAGTCAATAAAAAAGGATAAGGGAAGCTCAGTTAGGAAATTAGATATTTTACATAGCATAACATAAAATAATTAAACAGTCATAGTTTTAGATAAACATACTTGCCCCTTCTACATACATTTCATTATGTACATATATATTTTAAAACAGAGAAAATCTGTATAAATAAATCAAGAAAACTCTTGTATTAGGACACCACTATAGTTTAGGGTGCCCCAAAATTTGATTTTTTATTTATATTTATCATCGCCAAGTATGCAAGCTTTTCACATATAGAACTTGAGGTCTTTTCCAACTGCAATTGGTATGAAGTTTTCGTACACTGTTTTAAATGTTAAATTTCAGTATGATTTAGAAAATTTTAAAAGTTGTTCTTCATGCGTTTGCAAATTTAAAAATCTGGTTCAATCTGTGTATAAATTTTATCTATACTCATTTTTTTTTTTTTTTTTTTTTTTTTTTTTACTATTTCAATACTTACAGCTTATCTGCATGTTATTATATTTTTATTGCTCTTATAAATGTTTATCTCTGCCGTCTTAAATGGCATGTTGGCAAAATTAATGCCAAAAAATGTTGCCAAAACGACAAGGGGGCACTCTGAACTGCATTTTTTATTTTATATTCCGTAATCAAGAAGGATTTTTCTAAGCAACTAGGATCAGATAATAGTCGAACAGATAGGGCATTGTTTTAGGTATGGGTACAAATCCATCTGATAGCATTGAGGTTTATAGGAATTTTCTCACATTTTTTTGGTCTAATATTGAATTGTAGAGGAAAAATTATACCAAAGTATCTTAAAGTTCTGCCTTCAGATTACAAAAATTGATGAGTGTAATACAAAATAAATTAATGAAAGTGTGGACCACAATCACACGCAAGATTTCTAATGTGATGCTTAAGCCCTTAAAAGTTATAAATACTTGATTTATTTAATTTCTTTTGTAAAAATCTACAAATAAAAAGTGTTATGTAGGAAAACATTGTTTTAATGTATTTATAACATTTCTTTTAGAATGCAGTGTTAACAAGTAAAATAAGACAGATGTGTGATACTGTAATTGGATTAGAGTCCTTTGCAGGATCTGATAAGAAATCAAATGCTCTCTTCAAAGATTTTGATGGTAAAAATTTGTTTCGTATTATTCAATGCTCATAATATGTTTTATGCTATTTATCACCGATAAATAGCATAAAATAGCATTTTCCAATCTTTAGAACAAAAGTGCATCTTACTATAATTGACATATATACATCTTTATGAAATATCCATTATTTTGTTAAAAAATTTTATGTAGATTAATATAGTTATAATATATTAATCTACATATAAATATATATTTATATGTAGATTATACATATATCTATCTATATATATATACATATATATAATTATGTATATATATATATATATATATATATATATATATATATATATATAAATCTATTATTTTATTTATTTATATATTTACATATATTATATATTAATATATTTTATATATTTAATATATTTGTTTTGCATATTTTCTTATATTTAAATAATTATATACATTTATTTAGAGACTAACTTCTTTGTGCTGAGCCTTTGGTCTGGGCAATTCATGTCCCCAAATAAAGATTGTATATAATTTAACATTCGAATTATTTTTTAGATTATATGACATTAAAGATATAACCAATTTTAAAAATAAAAAATTTATTATTCATTGACAAGTTACACATTCATTTAAATTTAATTTTCACCATAAATTATAATGGTTATATATAAAAAAGTTATATTTAATGATTTACTTTTATACAAACTAATAGAAAAGCACCAAATTTTTTGCCAAATAATTTTAACAAGAACAAAAATATCTATAGTTATAAATATATAAAATGGTTCCAAAATATCCAATTTAGATTGAAAAACTGTTCTATCTCTATCATTAGCTTCCGAACAAATTGACCTGCCTAACACCTTCTCATGGTTGACCTAAATCATGATTGAAAAGAATATTTAAACCTTATTTTTCAGCTGCAAATGCTGCTTTTTAATACTGTTAAAGAAGCTCTCTATTCATAGAATTAATTAATCAAATAAATAAATAAAATAAAAATTCATGCTTAAAAAATTACAAAGGATATAAAAAGAGTATTCTTGATTTAATAAAATTCATAAGATTCAAATCATGATTTATATGAAAGTGATATAAATTGAGTAACAATGACTTGGGATTATATATAAATGTTAATTATTGCTATAATTTTTTTGTACAGTCATAAATGTTTAATTGTTCTGTTCTTAATTTATGAATACCAATAATAAAATCTGTAATAGTTATTCATTTTGTTTTATAACTCCCTGCTCATTCCAGTGTTCTGACTTCAGCTCAAGAATGTTAGAAGATTTCATATTTTTTTCTTTTCTCACATTAAAAAACTATTACTGCACAAAATTCACATATTTTATAAACAGCTTTATTCTGTGCAAAATTCAAGCATTTTTAAAACTGTGCACACTTTTCTTACCTTTATTTTAATTTCTTGTTTCCTTTCTGACCAGAATACACAAAAGTGTTTCACACATACCTGAAACAAGTGGCCATTACCAGTATCCCCTAGACAGGATTACTGACATTACTTCACAAACATTAGCTTTCTCTTTTCTGTGGAGCTTGGCAATACACAATAAGATGCAGTTTGTATTAGCATGTACAGAAATTCTCTCTCTGAAGAAACAAGTGTTATCCTACTGTAGAATAGTAACTACCTAACCTAGAATGCAATTTGGTGACAATCAAATCAACTATTTTATACACAAAATGAATCTTCTGCCGAATAGCAACTGCCCTACCTAGAATGCAATTTGGCGACAATCAAATCCACTATTTTATACACAAAGGGAATCTTTTGTAGAAAAGCAACTATCCTACCTAGAATGCAATTTGGTGACAATCAAATCAACTATTTTATACACAAAGGGAATCTTTTGTAGAAGAGCAACTGCCCTACCTAGAATGCAATTTGGTGACAATCAAATCCACTATTTTATACACAAAGGGAATCTTTTGTAGAAGAGCAACTACCTACCTAGAATGCAATTTGGTGACAATCAAATCCACTATTTTATACACAAAATGAATCTTCTGTAGAATAGTAACTACCTAACCTAGAATGCAATTTGGTGACAATCAAATCAACTATTTTATACACAAAATGAATCTTCTGCCGAATAGCAACTGCCCTACCTAGAATGCAGTTTGGTGACAATCAAATCCACTATTTTATACTCAAAGAGAAAGTCGTAGGTTTGGTAATCTTTGTAGAATAGTAACTACCCTACCTAGAGCATAAAGTGGTGACAATCTAATCCACTATTTTATATGCAAAGAGAATCTTCTGTAGAATAGCAACTACCCTACCTAGAATGCAATTTGATGACAATCAAATCCACTATTTTATACACAAAGAGAATTTTTTGTAGAATAGCAACTATCTTACCAAGAATGCAATTTGGCGACAATCAAATCTACTACTTAATACACGAAGGGAATCTTCATAGGTTCGGTAATTTTTGTAGACTAGCAACTAACCTATCTAGAGCATAAAGTGGTGACAATCTAATCCACTATTTTATATGCAAAGAGAATCTTCTGTAGAATAGCAACTACCCTACCTAGAATGCAATTTGATGACAATCAAATCCACTATTTTATACACAAAGAGAATTTTTTGTAGAATAGCAACTATCTTACCAAGAATGCAATTTGGCGACAATCAAATCTACTACTTAATACACGAAGGGAATCTTTGTAGAATAGTAACTACCCTACCTAGAGCATAAAGTGGTGACAATCTAATCCACTATTTTATATGCAAAGAGAATCTTCTGTAGAATAGCAACTACCCTACCTAGAATGCAATTTGATGACAATCAAATCCACTATTTTATACACAAAGAGAATTTTTTGTAGAATAGCAACTATCTTACCAAGAATGCAATTTGGCGACAATCAAATCTACTACTTAATACACGAAGGGAATCTTCATAGGTTCGGTAATTTTTGTAGACTAGCAACTAACCTATCTAGAGCATAAAGTGGTGACAATCTAATCCACTATTTTATACAGGAAAGGAATCTTGTTAAGTTAAGTAGAATGATTTTTTCCATTGTCTATTCATTTTTCTTCATTTTTAGAAATCTCACTCTATTTTGGAGAAAGGGTGAGGAATTCTCACCCCTTTTTTTCTTCTTTTTCTGTGTATGTGATAAGAACCATGCCTTATGTTAACTTAGTTTTACCAACTGAGTAAAGGCAACAATCTTGTAACTGGAGGGTTGTGGGATCAGGGCTGTAGCCAGCCAAAGATCCGCTGTGTTCATTAATGGCAGTTGGGGTACATAAATTAGATTTGTGGTCCCAATGCGCTCCAAGTTCCCAAACTATACCTCTTGAAGGGGGAAACCAAGCCTGGGATTGTTCAGCTTGGTCTCTGTTTCTAAATTACAAGGTCCCACTCTTAAAAGATCTAACCCCTCAAGACAATAACAACCATCTTTCCATGAGAAATCATATAACTTCTAAATGGTCACAACACCAACTAACCTAAAACTAATCATTTATTTATTTATTTTTAATTTTGTCTTACATTTATCCTTTGTAGTTTGTATATATATGTATTTATCTATCAAGAGTCATTATCAAGTTTTCCTTTTCTTTGTATTTTTCAACTAGGTTTGTTGCATATAAAAAAATTACCTGTGTTGAACACATTCATGTATCCAAACTTTACAGAAGATCTAGCTTTTAAATTGAAAAAAAGAGGACTTTTGATAGAGGTAAGAGTTTGTTACTATTTAAAATAGTACCATTTTATAATAATTTGAACTATAAAAATTCTATGTATATAGTAAGATTAAAATTAATGTTTAGTATAAAAGAAATACAGCATGACCATGCATCAAGAAAAATCAAGGAAATGACAGTGTATTTCTCAAAATTAAACAAAAATCAGAGAATTTACCAAAATTTCACTTTTAACTTAGGGAATTTTTCTTAAAGATAAAATTATTTACAACTTTAAGTTTAGTGTAACTACAACATTAAAGAAAGCCATTTTTGAAATTTGTTTGAAATTTAAAAAATAAAAAGTAGATTTATAGTTTATCAAACAAATTTAAGGACTGTTATCAAGGTAATGTATTCTTTTTTTTTTAAATATTAATTCTGTATGTTAAATTATTCAGGTATTTTTCAACATTATTGAAGTTTCAGAAAAACATTTCAATACTTTTATACATGGTAGCCACATATCATTGCAAATCAGAGAAATGTCTGTACATTTTACGATTCTAAATAGCTAGAAAAATCAAAATTTCCCATAATTTGTCAAAATTTAGAGAATTTTACAATATTTCCCCAATTTAGAGAATTGTTTTTAAGTTTAAATTATTTACAATTTAATCTTAAAAAGAGTAACGAGTAAAGAGTAACTTAAAAAAAGTTTAGAGTAACTAAAACTTTACTGAAAAACATTTTTGAAATTTATTCAAATTAAAAGAAAATATTTTTACATGTTATCAAAGACTTTAGTCAGTTTGTTTTCAAAATTCCCAAACAGTACCCCTGGAGGCAACAGGCCAAGTCTGAAGGGTCTTCTTGCTTGGTTTCTGCTTCTAAATTATGAAAACATACTTTTTTGTTTTTTGTTATCCAGGAAATAATGTTAGCCACCTATATGGTGCTCCCATAATGAAATGTGGGGCCAGAACTAGGGCATGGCAAAGGAGGCAATTGCCAAGGGCTTATCAGTCATAGGAGGGTGTACAAACTCCTTGCTAAAGGCATTCTGTATTAGAAAAGGGATCTAAACAAGGAAAAGGGACTTTGGAAAAGAGTAACAAAAAGTTGAAAGATAATTTCCAAAATTCCCTAATTCTTGTGAAAGTGCAAAGTTAAAAAGCTATTAATTAGAATTGCCTGTATTGCCAGCTGCATAAAGAAAAAAAAAGTTTATCTCAGGGAAACCTAGTATATATCTAATGTCATCCTCATCCTTCCTGAGGTTTATTTATGAAGTTATAGGGTCTAGAAATCTTAATTTATAGTACTTGCAGTTGCAAGTTGGCTTCTGAGTAAGAAAGATAAAACTTGCTTGGGACAAGTCTATTAATTATGAATAAAGCAATTATGTTTCTTAATGTTATTATATTTATTAATGCTTAAGTGGTGGCACATTAGTTAGGATTTATTAGTTAAATATATTTAAGATTATTATCTACCTTTTAACTGTTCATTGTATTTTTCTTAGCGTTTGCATCTTCCACCTGAATTTGAAGACCCCTCACCTGATCAACTGGGCCAGTTTGGTTGCAGTGGTGGTCTTGGGAAAAAACTTGACTTTTAATTTTAAAACCCATGTGGCACATTTTGCTAGCACAAAAAATTATGTTTTGTAAGACTTGTATATAAATCTGATAAAATATGTTTTCACTGAAAACTGTTTTGTTTATTTGCTGTTAAGAGTATGTGTTATTGAATTGAACTTTTCCATAAATTGGTTGAAAAAATATTTTTAAAATATGTTTTCAACCAATGTATAAAATGATTTTGCAGCCTCATCTAAGAAATTCTAATGTAAGTTCTTCATCATTGCAGTATTACTGATTCAATGATTTTTTCTTTAACATTAGAATGCCTAAAATGTTGCTATTTTCTACTACCAAGAATGTAGATTGGTGTATATGCATATATATATATATATATATATATATATATATATATATACAGAAAGACACATACTTATATATATATATATATATATATATATATGTACACATCTAAATTTTATGCATTTTTTAATATTTTAGTGCTATGTTCATTTTAGTAAAATCTAATAAAGTATTAATATATAACTAACCAGCAAACCATATAACTTACTACATAACTATATAAAATGATAGGTTTTTGTTTGTCCATAAGAGTCACTGAAATTTGTACTTTTTGTTGTTAAAATATAGTTGATAAACATTTCATTGTAACGTAAAAATTAACCAAGAATTAAATTTAAAATTAGTTCTTTTATAAAAATGCTATAATTTGCATCACATAGAAATGAAAGTTAATCACTTTATATCTAAATTTCCCGGTCAAATCAAATTGATATTATGCAGACGATGTGTAAATAATATATAAAATAAGAAATGAATAAATGAGATGTTTAAAGGAATGACATCATAATGATAAAAGAAATATCATTTTCACCTATTTATTATGTAATAAATTGAAAATTTTAATCTCCTGATTTTAACCAAGGAAAACTGCAGTTAAAACAATTGCATGGGATTAAAGGAATGACGTCACATTGCTAAAAATTATTGTTTCTTTCACTTAGTTATGATGCGATAAATTAAAAAGTTAATCGCTTGTGTTTTAACTGGGGAAAATAATGACATGAAACTTTCGAAAAAGGGGGAAGGAAGGAATTTTGAACGTTAAAAGTTTTCAAAAACCTTTCTAGGGATATACCTAATAATTTCCCAAATTTTCACGTCGATTGGATGTATGGTTTTTGAATCTATTGAGTACAGACAGACACACATTCATTTATTTATATATAGAAGATTAGGATGTATAGGTACTATATATTTATTACTACAGTATATATATTTGTGTGTGCATATATACATAATTATATATATAATTATATAAAATTCAGAAATATATATATATATGGAATTATATATTTATTTTTTAATTTTATAAAATAACACAGGTTAGAGTAAAATGACTCCAGTGGGCATTCTAGCGTTAAAATAATACATTAAAATGTAAAAGTTTTTTTTTTTTTTTTTTTCATAGATGCAGGGAAAAAGTTGTGTGAAATTTTCTTTGCAGTAGCAATTTGTGCTTTATTTAAATGTAGATTCAGAAAGCAAATTTAAAACGCTTAGTATGCAAATATAATGTATCTTACAAGTTAAAATACATTTGCATTTTCTGTTGTTAGCTAAAAGGAAACAATTTCTCATAGGTTATTAAAAAAAATACTGCTTACAATATGTTTGAGCTTTGATTAAATATAATCAAATACAATATTTGTAAATTAAATTTAGTAATATCTCCTTTTAATTAATTAATTTATTTTTAAGGCAAATAAGTTAATAAGGCAGAGTTACCAACGATTCCGGATTCTGCGGAATTATTCCGCATTTTAGCTAATGATTACGGAATTACGGACGTTGTTGCAAAAATTACGGAAAAATCGAAAATTTTATCAAAAGAATTTTAATAAGGAACAGTTAGCTTCTGGAAAATGTACAATGTTGGCCCTAAACCAAAATACTGAGATTTCTTAATAAAATTATTTTGGGAAAATTCACTTTGCTTTTAAATAATATCTGCTGTACAGTTATTTTGTGTATATGAACTATGTCTACAAATTTGCATTTTTATGGTAAGTCTGCATTTTTCTATCAGGAAGTGTGTCCAGTTTTTTTTTTTTTTTTTTTTTAAATTTCTATTTTTATGAAAATGCTTTCAAATTTTCATATTTTTGTAAAAATTTGTTTACTAAAACACTTTTAAACATAGATTTTTGTTAAGGGTCCATTTTTTTTTTCATGTTGATTTTTTCTGAAGAGTCCAAAAGTGGACTCAGTTTTTTCTTTTCCCTGTATATGTATTACTAAGTTTCGTGAAGGTTAAAATTGAAAATTATTTGCTAAGTTTTAAATACTTAATTTTGAAAATTATATATTTTTCATCTGGTGCACTGTAAATTGCTTAAAATTTTATTTATATTTTTCGTGTTTTTTTTTTTTTTTTTTTTTTTTTTTTTTTTTTTTTTTTTTTTTTTTTTTTTTAAATTAGATGGTGAAAAGTACTGGGGAGTGGGGAGGTAGGTTCATCAATGCTGATTCCTGATTCCATTGGTTGGAGGTTGGCAACCCTGATAATGTTTTCATTAAATTTAGGCATATCATTTAACTTGTTTTTTTCAATTTTGTCCAAGGCTAGAATTCTTATTTGGTTGAGATCAAGGTATGGATTATACAGAGTATCCATTCATGTCAAATACGCTATCCCAACCTCTGAATGAAAAAAAAAAAGATCAAAAACATAATTTGCAAGTTCAGTGCACAATTTTACCAAATGAAAACTTTGGCAGAAAATTTTGAGCGATTGTGTTACACATCAATTCAAGCGTAGATAATAAATAATACAAGGCGTAAGTTTGTTCTCACATCAAAGCTGTGAGTATACTTTGGCCTTACTCACAGTGGTTCATTTAAAATGCCTTAATATGAGTTAAGACACTTTGAGTAGAAATCTATCTCTCAGCTGCAGCAGTAGTTAGTAGAAAAGTGCTCAAAAAGAAGTTCAGAAAAAGAGAAAGGTAGATAGAAAGGCAACTAAGGGACCATCTTGTTGGTTTTAATGGAGATGAAAGATACCATATCTAGAAAGCTAATACTACAGTGGTTTATATCCCATAATGTCTTATTTGAACAGAAAATTTTATGACAGAAAATGTAATGATGCTACCTCTCCAAGAAGTTTATCTGAAGAATTTATATTAATATTAATATTATATTATTAAAGAATTTATCTGAAGATGATGAGGAAAATAAAGTCATAAAAGATGAAGATTCTCCATAGGAAGAATAGTATAGGTCAGGGATGGGCAAACTACAACCCCCCAGAAGATTTTATCTGGCCCGTGGATGGAATTTTAAGTTGCCGGTCTGAGGCAAATTAAAAGAAATATATATTTATACATTATATATCCATCTCCTTTTCTACTTTGCTTAAATATTATATCCCAAATTTATTATCTCATGCCCAGAAGATCAGGGGTATATTTGTTTCTTATATCTGAACAAGTGCTTTCAACTTTGAGCCTTAAAAAGAATAATTTCCAAAGTAGACTGACAGATGAGCATTTAGCATCATTCCTTAAAATCAGTACATCTTACTTCGAACCTCAGTATAAGGAACTTTTAAAAGTAAAATAGAAATTTAATTCATCTCATTAACATCTATAAACTGTAAAACTTGTAAATTGTTTTCAAAATTTTAGAAAAATTTATCTTGGCATGCCAAACCTATTTTCTTTTGATTTTTGGCCCGCGACTGAAAAAGTTTGCCCATCCTTAGTATAGGGTATTTAAATTTATTTTGCTGTAATTAAATAAAATGTCAGTTTTTATATGTCTGCCAAAATAATAACTATAGCAGCTATTACATTTAAAATTTTACTTTTGTTCAAATTAATAATTTTCCAACCTTTGCATTTATTTCTGTTTAATTTTGATATTTATACAAAGATCAAAATTTAATAGAAAACAATCTCCATCTATAATATTTCTGAAATATATACTATAACTAAGAAATTCAGATTTAAACTGCTCTTATATAATACAGATACAGATCTAATACAGATTGTTTGAATTTAAGTAATAAGACTAAGTGCATAAAATATTTTATTGAGTGAGAACTTTATATAATACAGTCATTTCTTCTGTGTCACACAACATACCTTGTTCATTGCCTCCAAAGTTTTGTAAATGCATATCTACAACTGTCACTTCACAGATTTGTCCTATACATTGCCTTAATCAGCTGTCATTTCGTAATAAATTCTGCCAGTTACACCATATGTCATTCATCCAATTTGCTTTGTGCAAATCATTTAATTTTTCTTGATGTTACTGATTGCTGATTTTTTAAAGAAGTTTAACCAAGCCGTATGAAGTAACTGATCCAAGCATAAGTCCAACTCCCAGAAAGAAAGCTAGCTGGGATCCTGCTTGCTCAAAATGTTCTTCTTTAACTTGTCTGAAAAAAATATTTGTTTGTTTATTATGAATATATTTGATTTTTATGCATTTTAACACATTGTATGCGGGACACATACTAGTACGTTTTCTGACGATTGATACTTGAGCGTGGATCACGTACTAGTACGGGTTAGTGTAACAACATGGTTTGTTTGTGGGTACAAAAATAACGGTATACACAGGAAAACGAAGCCGAATGTTCTTGTCTACTACATAGATTCTGGAAAAATTGAGACAAATAAAAACTAGTTTTTACATCAGTCGATGCGGAACCACAGAACGGGAAAAAATTAAAACTATATACTACTATTTCTATTTGATTTTTCATATTTACGATACTATTATAAATTTATCCCCTATAAAAATATTTTTTGTTTACAAAAATCTTATGGTTGTTATTTATATATTTCTATTTATATATTTGTTTATATATTTCAATATAAAATACGAAAAGTTGCTTAAAAAATGAAATAATTTTCGATCTATTGAGATTTAACTGAATAACTAAATTGACGCGCAAAACGCCCGCTCCAGGTACAATTCCTCTACAAAAATGTACTCGAACACAATGAGTTAAAAAAATCTTTGGTTCATAAATTTACCACTTTGAATAAAATTACATGCCAACGATGAGCAAATGGGACTTTTTGTTGTGTTCATGAGACATGAATTCTTCATTCATGAGAGTTTAGTGCGGCTCTCATACTTATTTTGTAAACCTATTTATATTTTTATATTATTATAGATGAATCATCCATTTCTGAAATATTTTATTGAAGAAGCGACTGGGAAACTAATATTATTAGATAGGAAAGAAGCAACACTGATCTACTTCGATAATTGAGTTTTGTAAACTCTTATCAGAATCACACTTGACCCTCTCATGGGCCGTGGTAAGATTACTTACCACCTGAATGATTTTACGAAATACATATGCAAGTTCCTTCCCCGATGGTTCGACAACCTGGGGGACTTGGAATTCTCAAGAAGTCTCCTCCAGACAAATATTCGATTTTCCTGGGTCCTCCAATCCTTTGTTTTCAGAATTAAAAGGCCATCTACGGTCGATTGGTTAGGGTGCTGGCCTTCGGTGCCGGAGTTCGTGGGTTCGAATCCCACAGTGGCATGGATGTTCGTAGCCGTTCGGAATCGGCTTTAAGCTGTATATCCCGGTCTCATTAGCCCTCGTGTTTCAAAAAAGTAGACCGTAGCACTCCAAACCAAACCAAACCTAGGCCATCTACTTAACTTAAATTTGGTCGACCTTGTAATAAAGAGTTACATTTACTACCTGTAGTTACAGTATGAGCAAGTTTAAGTTTTAGTAACTTCAATTGTGGGTCGATTTATCCCTGTGTCAATTTTTATTCCTGCCAAAGGAGGGAATGTAACAAAGAGTTACAGTACAATACCGTCGCTGCCAGTACGGAGAGACCAAAGAGCGAAAGCGATTTCAGCGACCTTCACCTTTGACCCGGTTGGTCGGATGGAGTTTGCTGTCCCTTTTCCCCCCCATGGAAGGTACTAAAATTACCTTTTTTTTTTATTTACCTCCTCAGAGTTAGCAGGCGAGTACGACAGAGAAGTGTGGAGGAATCAGCGGTAGTTGAAACTGCTTTTCACGATTTATTTTTTTTATGATTTCATGCTCGCCATATTGAATGACGTCATAACCCTCGTAATTCAACAATCACGATGACTTGCATTGTCACAATGAGTAATATTTCAATTTTAAATGAAGGGTTTAAAAAATACAGATTCATCAAATGATAAGTCTTCTCATTTATATCTCATGTCTAACCTCTTGAGTTTCTCAACAGACCTGGTTCTTAACTTCGCATGTGCTATGTTGTATGATTACGTGTTATTCTCCATTTTCAACCTCTCCCACAACATAACATAATTGACCTCTTCTCCGTGTACCAGCTGGTCTGGTGTTAAAGGGTTTTTTGGTTGTGCGGTAATCCTCCGTCTTTTTTAATGGCCTGTCCATTTCATTATTTGCACTTTGATGTAATTAATACATCTGGTTTTTTAAGTGAGCGATATAATTCAAAATTTGTTCTCAGCCACACAGCATCTTTTTGTATACCTCCAAAGATACTTTATAAGACTTCCTTTCGAAGATACTTACCATTTCCTTATCATTACGAGTTGTTCAAGTTTCACATGCATAAATCAAATTTGATTTTATTAAACTTTTAAGGTATCCGCCTACGTTGAAAACGTCATTTTTTGCCCCAAATCATAATTTTATTTTATTTCTCTATTGTAAAATTTCAACTTTTTGGCTTCTAAATCTGATTCTGTTTTGTCTCTACCGCATTTTAAAGAAAAATTACAGATGTTTAAATATCAGTGACAGCTGTCAAAACAAAACGGAAGTAGCGACTTCGGAACCGGAAGTTGTCAATTTAAAGCCTTTTAAAGAGCATTTTTTGGCCAAATTTTTTTAATTTTCATGAAGATTACTTTAAACATTTTTCTAATATTTTTAATAATTAGCAACTTGGCAATTAAAGAGTTTTGAAGCAATAAAATATGGGGAATTTTAAACATGTATTTTAATTTTTTAATGGTTAAAGTTGCTTTCATAAACTTCAAATGCGTTTTTTTTTCAGAACGGTATTTTTAATAAAATGTTGAAACTTAAAATGTGATTTCTCAAAAAGTTCTTAAAATATTTTGTTGAAAATTATTATGAATGCTTTTGATAGTATTTACTAGTGAACGACCTAAAAGCTTTAAATTTGGATAATTTTTAATGATGTTACACTCATAAGTTCGATATAAAGGTAATGAAATTTCGTTAAAAATTCAATGGGTATGATTTTGAAGGACCAAAATTTTTTTCCAAATGTAAATGAAGCAAAGATTTTAGGTGATTCACTAGTCCATTGCATAAGAAATGTGTTGCATCAAAAAATATTGAAATAATTTATTAAAAAGTTATCCCTTTCGAAAAAACCCGAATTATTTACTAAATTTTCTTCATTTATTAGAAATTTTATAAAAACTTCTCCAGGAATAAATTTTTTAGGTGCAATTCTCTATGATATTATAAAAAATAAATCTAAAAATGTAAAAACATGAACTAGTTTCTACGTTTAAAGAAAAAAGTTCTCCGAACATAGACGGATACCTTAAATAAGAGAACATTGTGGCGTAATATGGAAAATTATTTGTAAGCATTGGCCGAATGGTAGAGCGCTGCTCTTCGGAACCGGAGTTCGCGGGTTCGAATCCCGCTGCTGGCATGGATGTTCGTAGCCGTTCAGAATCGGCTTTAAACCGTAGGTCCCGGTCTCATTAGCCCTCGTGCAAAACAGTAGACCGTAGCGCTCCAAACCAAACTATTTGTAAGCATTGAAACTAAAAAAGTATTATATGATGAATATATACTCACTTTGGTCCCTGAGTTAGAACTATGGTACATAGATAGCCTCCCGTGAAAGCAAAAAAGACAACGATGATGATGAAATCGATATCACTGTGAAACACAACTGGCAGATGGGATCGCGGTTGGGCATTGCACAGCATTAGGAGAGGAAGGAATATGAAGCGAGATATTGTCAGCGCTAGCGTAGCGTACTTGAATCTGGGCGGCTGGAAAAATAGAATATATTTATATGATGACAGAAAAATATTCACTTCAAAGCAGGGCTGGATCATCGCATAGAGCATGGGGTAGCCAACCTGCGGCTCTTTGAAGGATTATTTGTGGCTCTCGATAAATGTACCCGAGTTCCCTTTTCATTTTTGCTGTTATACCGGGTGGCCATAATGAATCTGACAGTGCTCACAGTGTTCTGTTGTGCGATCTATTTGCGAGAATGACGCCACATTTTGTGGGAAGATTAAACAAGACGGGGGACAAAGGATTCTGCCGGGGAAAAAAATTTAAAGTCACCGCTAGGGGAATATTTGGCGCTGTGTTAACAAATGCAAATTAATACGGAATAAAGTTACCTTTTATTATGCACATTTTCTGATTTAGTTCAAATGCACTAACGTTTATTATTACGAAAACTGGGGAAATGAGATAATGAATCATTTTGAACATTAAACACTTTTTCATATATTTTTCACTTTTCTTTAAACTCAGAAATATTTTTACATCCATATAATATAAGCTTATTACGATTAGAATCAGGAATACCATTTATACAATGTGCAATTATCGATTGGTCATCCATTAGAAAACTACTCTTCGAAGCAATCTCGCGCTTTGCTAAAAAATATTCGAATAGAGTTTCATTAGGTTTCATTCGTCTTTTTTCCATTTCTTTATGGATATCAAAAGAACTATAGTGATCTGAAAATTCTTCGATTAATGCATTTTTCAAAGTCGCGTATTTCAAAATTTTATTTAAAGTTTGCATGAAAATCTGAGCTGAACCTTGAAGCAATCGCTTGACAAAAATGATTTTTTGAGTCTCAGTAATCGTTGGAATAAAATTAAAGTTGTCTTCAACATCTCGAAAAAAAAGAATGAATGGAATAATTATCAGTGCCATTAAACGGGCGCATAGTCAAAAGAATCTCACGTAACAGGAAAGAACTGTCGTCGTTGTGTCTAGTCAGCATTGCTTTCGAAAACGGAACGTTATGAGAAGAGCCAAGGTCATGCACATCTGCCGAACTAGTCGATTGTGAATTTGAATCTAATTCTGTAACAGAGGAATTCGTTTCGGTTACCGATGCTTCTTCGTCATCCGTTGCTATCGTAGGAATTTTCTGCAGGGTGACCATTGTGAAAACGGAATAAAATGAAACAGACTCACCGTTCGTAGTAGTAGTCGAAAATTCTCAGGTAATCCACACGGTATCCGTCTACGTCATAAATTTTATTAAAGTTCATACGTCCTTAGTCGTATAATATGGTGTGGCCGAGCCCCCAGATGTGATAAAACAACATCACTTCCATTGAAACACATGACATTTAATTTGAAAAACACAAAAACATAACAAACGATTAACATAATATTGGCATTAATAAAGTCGTTGTCCTTTCGATTTGCTGCACACACACGCTCTGTCTCAGAAAAAGCTTAAAATCTACATAAACACCGATAAAGTCTCGTGATCTGCAATATCACGTACGCTGAGCAGAAGTTCTTTATTCAAATTTCACGTTACATCCATTGGCACAGTTAAGAAATTAATTTCCGTATTGATTTGCATTTGTTAACACTCTATTTTCTTTTTCCCCCTAGCGGTGACGTTTGGAACTAATTTGTTATTTAACGGAATCCTTTGTACCCCGTCTTGTTTAATCTTCCTACAAAATGTGGCGTCATTCTCGCAAATAGATCGCGCTACAGAACACTGTACGCACTGTCAGTTTAATTATGGCCACCCGGTATTTAAAAAAATTACAACTGATAGAGCTCCGGCAATGCTGAGTAAAAAAAATGGTCTTATTGTCCTTTTAAGAGATGATTCGCAAATTCCACAATTCATACCGATTCACTGCATAATTCACCGAGATCATTTCGTTACAGAAATTTAAAATATTCTGATGTTATGAAAACAGTGTGGCACATTGTAAATTACATTCGCACGAATGCAAAAAATCTTCGACAATTTTAAAAAATCCCTGAAAAATTAAAGGACGATTTACTTCCAAATGACATTCATTAAATATAATTTCTGTAAAAAAAACTTTTTTAATACCTTTTAAATACGCATTTAATTGCGGCTCGCGAAACATTTCAAATTTTGAAAAATGGCTCGGACTATCAAGGAGCTTGGCCACCCCTGGCATAGAAAAATGAAACAAATGTCTAAAGACCTTTTTTGGTTTTTGAAAAGTTAGGTAAATACTCTTATCGGTTACAACGATTCTTCGGAATCACGGTTCTACATAAATATCTCTCAAATTAAAGAATTACTGTAAAAGTGGGAAATATTGAGCCATTCCCACAGGTTAGATTTGGCATTAAGTGACCATTTCCTATTTCTGAAATTGAGGAAACACCTATCTGGAACAAGGTTTTCTCCAGACATTGGCGGAAAAATAGTTACCAAGTACTAGTTCAATGAGTAGAAACATAATTTCTGCCAAGTCGTGTTAGACAAATTAGTTCTGCGTTCACAAAAATGCCTAAATGATATTGACCATTATGCGGAAAAGTGATTGGCAAATGTTCCTCTAAATTATCTTCTGTACTTACTGATTATTGATACTAAATTATTATAACCCTTTTAACCTTTTCTTTATCCATCCTCGCATACAGTGCTATCATTAAAATGGGTTCTTTAATTGCTTTCTATCTGATTCAAATATTTTTCGTATATTCTAACTTGGTACTGCATGAGTATTATGCATCGATGCGTCTTATAGGGCTAGGAATGCAGACCAGGTAAAAACTCTTTTTCGGTTACGACGATTTTTCAGAATCACGGTGCTACATAAATATCCCCCCAAATTCAAGAATTACTGTAAAAGTGGGAAATATTGAGCCATTCCCGAATACAGGCTACATTTGGCCATTTCCTCCTATGTCTGAAATTGAGGGAACATTTATCTGGAACAAGATTTTCTCCAGACATTGGCTGGAAAACAGTTGCCAAGTACTGGTTCAATGAGTAGGTACGTAATTTCTGCCAAGTCGGGTTAGACAAATTTGTTCTGCGTTCCAAAAATGCATAAATAAATTTGACGATTATGCGGAAAAGTGATTGGCAAATGTTCCTCTAAATTATCTTTTTTATTTACTGACTATTGGCTACTAAATGATATTTTATTACCTTTGTAACCTTTTCTTTATCCATCCTAGCATACGGTACTGCCATTAAAATGGGTTCTTTAATTGCTTTCTATCTGATTCAAATATTTTTCGTATATTCTAACTTGGTACTGCATGAGTCTTATGCATCGATGCGTCTTATAGGGCTAGGAATGCAGACCAGGTAAAAACTCTTTTTCGGTTACGACGATTTTTCAGAATCACGGTGCTACATAAATATCCCCCCAAATTCAAGAATTACTGTAAAAGTGGGAAATATTAAGCTAATCCCGAATACAAGCTATATTTGGCCATTTCCTATGTCTGAAACTGAGGGAACACTTATCTGGAACACGGTTTTCTCCAGACATTGGCGGGAAAACAGTTGCTAAGTACTCGTACAGTGAGTAGGTACATAATTCCTGCCAAGTCTGGTTAGACAAATTGGTTATGCGTTTACAAAAATGCCTAAATAAATTTGACGATTATGTAGAAAAGTGATTGGCAAATGTTCACTAAATTATCTTTTGTATTTTCTGACTATTGCTACTAAATGATACTTTATTACCCTTGTAATCTTTTCTTTATCCATCCTCGCATACAGTGATATCATTAAAATGGGTTCTTTACTTGCTTTATATCGGATTCAAATATTTTTCGTATATTATAACCTGGTACTACATGAGTCTTATGCATTGATGCGTCTTGCAGGGCGAGAAATGCAGGAATACATGTATGAACATTTTGGAGGATGGGGCAGAACCTACAAATTTCTACTTGGCTTTTGCCTGGGGTAAATCATTTTCAAATCCTAGTAAGTTGTTGAGAGAAATACTGAGTGTTCTACTCACTATGTATATCCTTTGTGCCACCAATCGGCTGACGAGGTCGGCGACATTGAAGAGGAGAAAGCACGCGACTGGTAGAAACAATCGGCCTGAAATGATTGACAATATTTAAAAAATGAAAAAAAAAACCAGTGCAACGATTATTTAAGCTTATATGCATTGTTATAATAAAGGAAATGGCATGGAGTTTTAAAGAAACTTAATGCCCTTTCCTTTAATTAATTGTAATAAGCACGTCCAGTAGCAAATGCAGGCGTTATTAAAGAGGAGGGAATTAGAAGAAAGCTCCGCAGATAAATGAATTTTTATAGGTGACGCCTCATTATTTCGTTAAATTATAATGCAGAAATATTCATAATTCTTTTTGGGGTTTCATTAAAAAATATCTATGGCTACATAAAAAAATTAAGAAGGATGTTTAAGGGAAAAACATTTCACTAACTACAGAAACAATTCAAGTTTTATTTACAGCTCTTGTAGGTTTTCTATGCGTATATACTTGGTCACACGATATGTATCAGTGCAATAGTCCACTTCTTACGATCCAACCAACTCTACTCAGCATGCTACTGTCAATGCTATTCACAGCCCTCGTGATCCTTATACGCAGTTCGGTTAAATCACGTGATAATAACAAGTTCTATTTGCCCCACAAAAAAATGTCACACGTTGTCAAATACGGTGAGCGTAGAGTCCATGTCTTCAAAAGTTTGTCCAATCCATATTAGTAATATGAAAACTTGTATTTGATGGCAAATGCTATTATAAAAAACTTAAATTGTTTCTGTATTTAAAAAAATTTCGTTTTATGATGTATTCGCCGAATGTTTTTTACTACAGCGTTTTGAAACCATAGGAACCATATGAATAGGATGTGATTATATATATATATATATATATATATATATATATATATATATATATACATATATATATATATATATATATATTATACATACATATATATATATATATATATATATATATATATATATATATATATATATATAGAGCAGTTCTATTACAAACACACGGATAGAAAAAAAATTATATATAAAGATAAACGGGTATTTTTTGTTAGTAAAGTAAAAAAAATAAATCGCCAAATGGTGACAAATATAGCACTTTTATAGCGTCAGGAGAGGCAAGAATAGTAGTCCTTACCTGTCCATATCGTATGTTCTGAAGAAGTGGACAGTACGAGAACAACTACGGCCGGCAACACAGCGAGAGTGACCCAGAATACGAATACGATGGACAAGGCGTACACCCAGATCTGCAAGAGAATTGTAAAATGAAAACGAGATTAACCGAAATGAAAACAACATACGGAAATTAACTGTAATATTTTAAGGAGAAATTTCAAGCTAGTTTAGGGATTTAAAACTTGTAAAAGCTCGAGGGCCATATTGTAAGCCTTGTGTTTGATTGTGGGGCTCACTTTCACAATTAGTCAATTCTCGTAAAATTCTGCTAGTAGGACAGAGGTATCAGTATAAAATAACATGCGCAGTTTGATTAAAATCAATGGTTTAGTCATTTTAGTCGATTAAAACACTTAGAAAACCTGTTTTGTAAAAATAAATTTCTGGGGTTCGTGACTATTTGTACAATTTGGTAAGAATGGAAATGAGACAGTAGGAAATCAAAATAGAAAAATAGTTTTTTTTTTAAACTTATGACTATTTCTATCTATTTCTATCTATCTATCTATATGTATATCTATCTATCTGTCTATCTATTTCTATCTATCAATATCTATTTTTTTATCTATATCTATATCTATTTTTTATCTATATCTATTTTTTATCTATATCTATCTTTCTACATCTGTTTCTGTCTATCTATCTATATCTATCTTTCTACATATGTTTCTGTCTATCTATCTATATCTATATATTTCTATATCTATATCTATCTTTCTATATCTGTTTCTGTCTATCTATCTATATCTATCTATTTTTATATCTATTTTTTATATCTATTTCTATATCTGTATATTTCTATCTATCTATTTCTATATCTGTTTCTATCTATCTATTTCTATATCTATTTCTGTCTATCTATCTATATCTATTTCTATATGTATTTATATCTATCTATACCTATTTCTATCTATCCATCTGTATCTATCTATATCTATCTATTTCTATCTATCTATATCTACTTCTGTCTATCTAGTATATCTATCTATTTCTATATCTATATCTATGTTCTCTCTCTCTCTCTATATATATATATATATATATATATATATATATATATATATATATTGAAGAGAAATTTTACCTGTTTAAAGATTTCTAAATTGGAGATTCTCCCCGTATCGCCGTCTATAGATTTGTGCCTTGCTTTGATCATTGCTATAAAAGAAACAATTTGTTCATAAAAAGATAATGATAATCAACCAAGAAAAATACATCCCTTGCATGATCCGATTATTAAAGTAATGTTAAAGTATTTAAGTACATATACTCACATGTTTGTTTAGACATGAAGAAATTGTAGAGCTCCTGAAAAATGAAAACTTTATTACTCACTGATAATTAAAAATATGCACATATTAAATGAAATTGTTGTAATATCTGACGTAGAAAACAATTGATTATTAAAAGCATGTGGCATTTAACACTCGTCCCACATTTAGAAAATTGTTTACGATATTGTAATAAAATACCTTTTGAATGGCAGATTAATATATAACAAATATGGAACATTGATTTAAATTTACGATGCATAAATCTTTCACAGAGTTATTTAATGTGTCACAAATTTTACGATATTGCACTTTTATTGTTTCCCTTTTTTTAAGCCAATAAGTTCACGAAGGACCATACAAAGAAAAAAAGCATACAATTCATTGGCGAAAAATTTGGCGAGATATACTCTGACGTCAAGTATTAGCCATTATGCGTACACTGGTAATTGTTTTCCACTTTACTGTTGCCTTGATTTATAGTGTACGCATGATGTTCTTAATAGCACGTAGGTTCCATAACGATACTGGTCGACTTCCATATTATTTGGACAAAGAATGGACATTCCATATGACCAACGGATACTCAGTGGAGACAGTGTGTTTTAAAGGTAGCTTTGCATAGTTCCAATCTTAAAGTACTTTCAGATAGTAACAAATGTTGCATCAGTGAACGCCCTTGCTGCTATCAGTGGGCCACCAATGTAGAGGCAAAACTTTTCCAGCATACGATCTAGTTCCGACCCTTGATGGACAGGTCAGGTTTGCCTCCTCCTTCCCTGACTGAGAGAGTAAGATCGTCAGAGTGTTTTTTTCCTCAGTGTAGTTAGAAGGAAATCACAGCAAAGGAAAAACATATGAAAAAATTAGAGTAAGCAAAGGCTGATTGTTCCTTTTTTTTTCACTGATCCCTGGATGCCATCTTTTCTGACTCCATGACACTAAACTTGCAATAATATAAGAACTGTTGTTGTTGTTGTCGTTATCTTATGCCATTTGGTCAAACCTAGCACGATTGAACCATATGCTACTCCTATTAAAGCAAAGGGAGTGTGCCTTTCGTTTTGAAGAAAACCTCACTGGTAAATGTACGACTCCTTGCTGAAGCGAGTCCTCGTAATTTTGAAGCAGGGACCAAGCAGAAGACCCATAGGCTTGGCCTGCCACCCCCAGAGGTATTGATTGAGAACTTGGAGGACATTGGGACCACGAACCTATTTTACGTGCCCCAGTCACCTTTAACGAACACGGCGGATCTTAGGCCGTCTGGGGATCCGAAGCTGCAATCTCTCAGTTACGAGATCGTTGTCTTTGCCGACTAAGCGAGTTTACTCAAGTTCTTGGTTTGTCAAAGGGATATAAGTAACATGTAGTTCGTCAAGAATAGAATTAGCTTTAAAACGGCAGTGAAAGAACGTTGCGGCATGATTCATTCGTCCACATAGCAAAACGCTTACAAATCTGGGAAGTCATTTGCATGTGAAAGTTTAGGTGCGCCACAAACGGGATATAATATTTCGCCAAATTTTGTAATAAAAGAGCGAATGAGCACGATACACAACACAGGGTTGTAGAGAAGGAATGTGTGTGGGGATTGTTATCTCCCTCCCGAGGACTGCTGTAAAATGTATTATATATGTAATGTAGCCTCCATACTATGGTCAATTGTTCAACCTTTCCTGATGATGACCTTGGACAATGGCTTACTGGGTTGCATCTACACACTGGGCCACTAAATGAATCGATAGCATGGATTTGTCCATAGGGTCTACTGCGCGCTTGAGTTGCGCATCTGAGTGTTTTTGATCTGTAGAGAAAAACCGCTTCCGAAGCCTTCCTCCGCCAAGGCCATTTTATCGTCTACCATCGTCGACCTCGATAAGTAATACCCCCTCCAGACGGTGGTAATGGCTTTCAGTGGATCATAGTGTGGAGGAGCTTAAGAATCGATGTTACAGTTTTGAGATATGATTTGAAATGGATGATCACTCTGTTAGATATGCAAATTCTAATGTATCAGCACTTCGGAACCTATGACTTAAAGTAGAGCAATTGCGGGACTATCTGGCTTCCGAACCGGTGGGTGTAGTATTAAAGACAGGGGAGAACGAAATCTGCTTGCTGACTTTTTGATATTTTCGTTTCGCTTCTCCCCTCGCTTGTACGAAGTTCCGACGAAATTGTTACCTCCACCTCGTCGATGGTTAATATGAATTGGTTGAGCTAAATACCTATGTGCATATATAAGGTACTGTGAATTATTCTTTAGGTTTTATTATGTTCTGTAAAGAGCCTCGTCTGTGGAATTCTTCTTAATTTATTTGTTGTTTACGTTTATTATTTTACTTTTGCACCTACTTATTTGTTCTAGTTAAATAAATATTTTTATTTACTTTAAAACGAATGTATCATTTTTTGCCATACATGACAACATGTTGTTTTAAATAGTTAATGGACTTTGACTCCACTACACAACCCACTCATGGGCTTGTAATAAAATATTATAGCCCAACACACTCCCCCCCCTAAGAAAAGTTTCTCGATACACCCATGACACAATTTAAGAAGGTATTCTGACATATGAAAGAATATTTTTTTAACGAGGAGATGTTGAGATACAACATGTTGAATAAATTGTACTCACGCTCTTGAGAGTGAGTCGGAACATGGCGAATGTGATGCAAAGGAAGAGAGTGGCCGTGGCGAAGTAGAAGAAAGCGCTGTCGGCAGGGTTAGTGATGGTGACCAGCGACAGAATCTGAGCTGCCGACGCCAAGAGGCCGCCCACAGCCTGCGAATAAGAACAAACAAAAGGAAATGAAATGATAATAAATATAAATACACGAGCCGTGTTTTTTAAGTAAATATCTTTTTGAAATTCGACAGACGCAGATCTCTTGATGCTGTTTCACGAAAGCACATTGAGTACCTGCATCTCGCAGATAGCTGTATATCCCCTATATAATAATAGGCTGAGTTACATGCCCGTATGTCCTCGAATTTATGAAGGGGTTGTACCTGGAATGGATAGAGGAATCCATATTGGATTTATGATATGTTAGGATGAGCAAAATTCAAAGCCAGTAAAGTTTATCTTCTCCTAAACTATCAATCCGATTCTAAAATTGCTATAAATAGGCTTCAAATCACAGCGAAAAATACTGTCTCGAAATCCACCCCTTTCCCCCTTTTCGAGCCTTTAATGCCATTATTTCAAGCCTTATTTTCTCCGGTGATGAGCAGGTGATTAAATTTATCAATTTATCACTAATAAATAGGTAAAAAAACCCTTTTTTCTAGCATTAAGACGTTATTCCTTTAACCCTCTCATTGAATCATTTCTTATTTTTTTAAAATTATTTAAACATCGTCTGCATTATTTTCATGTGTTTTACCACTGAACTTAGATATGACTTAAATAATTATATGCTCTTATAACAAGAACATCGTTTACATAATAAAACTGTTTTATATTAGTATCCTATACGTTTTGTGTAAAAACATTATATGCTCTTATTATAAGAACATCGTTAAAAATTTAGAAATTTTAAAAAAGTGAGATCGATGATCTTTTTTAACTTTAAGACACACAGAAAAAAAAGATATAAACTATTTTAAGAGTAAAAACTTGTTTTCACGTATAATAACTAGTTGTTCTTTCTAAATGTTTAAAAAGACATCGAAAACGAACCCTAGTATTTTTAATAATTCGTCTGAAATATTATTTTTCTTTTATATTTGGCTTAAATAATCGATTACGTACATATGTGATAATTTTAAATTTAATCATGGATTATTTTTTGTTTGCAAATGAATATTTTATCGGAGGTATTAACAACAAATTATTTTCATTAAAAGTCTAGGAGTCTATTTCACGGACTAATAAATATCTAGCGTTTAAGTTATATATCTTTGAAAATTAAGAAGTTCGTTTGTGTGTTTGTTTTTTATACATAACCACACGGTTTGACTAAATGAATTCAACGGGATTTTAAACTGCATTCACAGTATCGGAAGACTTTAGAGGAGTAAGAAGATAAATTATTGAGCGTGTTCCAAGCCATTTTTCACCTGCCTCATATGGTACTTTACAATTCTGGAAAATTAAAAATTTTACTGATCCCGTTACATGACGGGCTATAGTACTATTCAGACTATCTGACTTTCTAGTGTAGATAGTTTTTAAGGTATCCAACCTGAAATAGAGAAAACGACCAATCTGGAGTTTGTAGTGTTAAAACACACCTCGAGATAATGGTTATATGTATATTAATTTCACAATACTCACCATTCCATTGACATTGTATCCCATGAATCTTTTCGGGAGACTTCCTGCAATACCCGTACCACCACCTTGTACGAATCCACACATCGCTTTAAAAATAATTAAAATAATTAATATAAAAGTTAGGAAAATAGAAGCATACATCGTGCTATATATGCATTCAAAGAACTTTTCTTTTCAATACATTAAAGGCTAGTCAAAAATATTTTATCAGTTATGCTATGAAAAATGATTTTTTAAATATATAGCTAATAAACCGTTATTAAAATGCTTTGATTTAAGCAGATTGTTGCATTATACAGGGTGTCCCAAAACTATCGCATAAACTCTGCACAGCTAGATTCCTCGTTAGGAGCAGGGCTTCGAACCGGAACTGAACCGAAAACCGGAAAAAACCGTTATTTTGGTCGGAACGAAAACCGAAACTGAACCGAAAAAAATATCGGTTTATTTCGGTTCGATATATCTTTCAGTGATTTTGTTACTGTTACCAACTTATCAATATTTTCTAATTTAACGTCAACTTTATAATTACATATCCGCACTTGTATAAGATTGCAATGGTGGTTTTGGCAGCTCCAGTGTTGAAAGAGCGTTTTCAGGTTTGAAATTTATTCTCCTAGACAACAGAAGTAATCTCAGTGAAACCACGTTAGAAGATATATTAATAATTAGAGGCAATTTTCATATGTTAAATAAATAATATTTTTTTACATAATTATTGCAAGGCCAAGTGCACGATGTGAGAGTCAAACGACGAATGTGGGTAATCATGAACCTAGTTGTCAAATGCGATTTTGATAATGGATAATCACCGCTCTTATCGTACCTGCTGTTTGTATCAATTCACATAGTGTACCAATTAAAAAAAGAATAAAATCTTCTAAATTTTGATAGAATTACATTTTTAGTACAAATAAGAATATACATAAAATGAAATTATTCATTTGGAACTGAACCTAAAACCGTTATTTTTGGCGGAGTGAAAACCGGAACTGAACCGATATTAATTTTTTAATTGAACCGGAACGAAAACCGGAACAAAAAAAAATTACGGTTCGAAGCCCTGGTTAGGAGTACATAAAAATCGCCCAAAGAAGCGTTCCTGTACAAGCCATAGTTTACGAGAAAAATTGGAAAAACAAAGTATGACGTTTATCCTGAAATCTCAGGTGTGTAAACAGAATGGTAAACGTCATATATTTCAGTTAAGATTTTTTTTCTCGAAATCCCATAAGGGACCGTCAACAGATTGAAGATAAACGAATAAGTTTAGGATAACCCTGTAAAAAGTAATATTTGAAAAGCGTTGAAACTTTAGCACATGGCTGGGATGCTTCTGTGTTTATTGTTATGAGGATAGCACTTATGCTCGTAGAGAAATTAAGGTTTTTATAAAAACAATCCCAAATTTCTCTAAGAGTTTTGCTCCTAATTTGCAGAGTTCCCAATATCAAATAATGCTATTTTCAGGATGCATGTCAAACAACATTGTACACAATACCCTGCAATTGAATTTAAAAAATAATAAATATTTTGTGAAAGATGAGTAGGTTTACTAAATAATGTTTCACTGCGCATGCGCGAAGGAAATTAAAATATAATGTGCATAATACATTAGCTAAATGCATAGAGCAACTTTTGTGAAAATCTCAAAAACACAGCTTTAAAATTCGTTGAAGTGATCTCGAAATTCGTTGTTCCCAAAGGAAGCAAAAAAAAAAATGAGGGGCTGTATCCAAATTTATACAAAATATACATACAGTATATTGCGAACAGTAGTATCAATGCGTCTTCTTAAAATATCATGCAGTGAAAGAAATATTACATATTTACCCATTTACTTGCCTCTGAGATTTTAATAACAGTACCGGGTGACCGAGCTCCGCTCGGAGAAAACAGGTATCGAAGCTAACTCGAAGATTTAAATTTTCAATTGTGATTTATCAAAACAATACATGCCATAAGAAAATTTGTGAAACCATTAGTGAAAAGATAACCGGTTAAAGTGCACCATTGTAAACTATTCTAAACAAAGTTGTTTGGAAAGGGAACTATTCTATACAAAGGTAAAGTTTGAAAAGTCATAGGAAATAAAATGTAATTGATAACAAAAAAATATACAATTAAAGAAATGGTACAAAGTGAGCAGTGTAAAGATTGAAGTGCGTTGAATGGAGAAGCATTCTGACAATGACGGTATCTTCTAGTTGTCCATTTGCGGGTATAATTGAGTTGATCGCTTGTTGTTCCAAAATTCCGGCTCCTTGAAGCATTTCATGTAGAGGTGCGTTCTGCATGTTGAAAATGTAGCTTGAAATCTGATGAATGTTGAAATGTCGAACTTTGTTGACGGTGATTTGAAATCGAAATCAGTTCCTTAACACGTTCGCTGCCACCGACACACTGTCGCGTCAGAGCGGCACCTCCTGGTATGTCGACGACGTACTAACGCGGCTAAGGACTTTGATAAGTTATATGCTCTGTGTTTAGTGTGGCTTTGGAAATTGAACGGCGAGGTTGTTTCGGCACGTTAGTGAAGCATTATTTTTTAATTTTTTGGGGTTGGTTTTTAAAATTTTTGTTTGCATTATTTTTTTTTTACTATATCGTTTATGTGTTATACATACTTTGCTACATTAATTTAATATTTAGAGTTGATAGAAAATAAAAATGGAAACCGATATCAAGGAATAAAGACAAATCAATAAAGACTTTTATTATTATTATTATTAATTCGTCAGAACTACAGCCAATCTATTCCTCGTGGTCGAAAACCCCCGGGTACCAATTTTCACTTGGTTTGGATGCATGAGAAAAAAGTCTGCCCGCACCGGGGTTGGAACCCGGCCCTATCTGTAGCGCCGAACTACGTGACCTTAGCGCGTCAAAACCGATGCCAATCGATTCCTCGTGACCCAAAACCCCAGATCCCCAAGTTTACTACAGTTTATTAATTCTGGGGCGATTTTCGACTTGACAACCATTCCTCGTATTATAGTATAGGATATAAAATTTTGGAATTAAAGAACAACGTATTTCGTACTTATTCTACTGACGATTACTACTTTTCAGTTTTATTAACCCTCCTATTGCAGAAATCTACCACCCCAAACCAAATCAAACCAGATCGTAACATTACATGGCATTCCTAACATTAAAGCCTTCTGTATTAAGAATTAAAAGGCTTCAATAGAAATACTTCTTGCATGATTTGAGAGGGGAATTACATTAAATATGTCAAAGAGCAGAAATGTACCGCATAAAACAAATAATCTGTTTATTGTTATACTTACAATTTATGGCAACGACTATCGCGATTGTAGAGGCGAAAAAAGCTGTTTGATCTGCAAAAATAAGAAAAGAATTAATCTTGAAAACAAACATAGAAAAGTTTAGGAAACACCGAACATTAAAATAGTCTTCACTTATTTTTCACGTCTTTAATATTCATTTTCAGAATATTAAAACATGTCCAGCAGTTTTACTTTGTTATAAAAATCGGATGTGGATAGTACAGGACTTTGTATACCTAAAAACCGGACGCTAGCTTAATGGGACGGGAGCAGTACTTCGGTATCGGAATTTGAGGGTTCGAATCATGCGTCTGACATGGAAGTTTGTAGCCGTTCAGAACCAGCATTAAGCACTAGGACCCGGTCAGTGCATCAAACCAAACCAAATCTTGTTCGAGTATTACATTTTACACCTTTTTTGTAGCACTTTATTAAAACTTATGTTATTTGAACGTGAGGTATGATCCTCCACTTCTTTACTAAACTGTCACAGTTCATAAATTATTATCTTTCATTAATAGGAAAAAATTATATTAATTGAACAATGAGTAGCAATGAGTACAATGAACAATAATATTAACTGAACAATGCTCAAGTACTGCTACATAGCGAGGATTAGTAACGTTTAAATTTATTGAGAACTTTCACTGTATAGAGTGTAGGATGCTCTAAAAATTGGTGCTTCGCAACTAGATGTTACAACAATCCTAGATATAGGTTTTCAGTATTCTACGGCTAATTGTTTTTAAATTATACTCGGCAAAATTAATGTCTGTTATATTGAAATTTATATTAATTTAACAATAAGCACAAGTAGTGCACAAGTATAAGCAAGTATAAGCACAAGTTGTTGGGCCACAATTTAGAGATTAAGTAGTGCCACTTCTCTGAGATCGGTAGCGTTTAAATTTACTGTGAATTTTCACTGTATAGCCTTGAGGTTGCCATAAAAACTGGAGCTGCATAACTAGATGTTACAGTATTCCTAGATATAAATTTTCAATATTCTACGGCTAATTGTTTTTAAATTATACTCGGCAAAATTAATGTCTGTTATATTGAAATTTATATTAATTTAACAATAAGCTCAAGTAGTGCCACTTGGGTCATAATTTAGAGCTCAAGTATTGCCACTTGTCTGAGATCGGTAGTGTTTAAATTTATTGAGAATTTTCACTGTATAGAGTGTAGTTTGTTCTAAAAGTTGAAGCTTCACAACTAAGTATTACAACAATCCTAGGTATAAATTTTCAGTATTCTAGAGCTAATTGTTTTTAAATTATACAGGGCAAAATTAATATCCGTTATATTGAAATTTATATTAATTAAGCAATAAACCCAAGTAGTGCCACTTGAGTCATAATTTAGAGCTCAAGTATTGCCACTTGTCTGAGATCGGTAGCTTTAAATTTATTGAGAATTTTCACTGTATAGAGTGTAGGTTGCTCTAAAATTTGAAGCTGCAAAACAATATGTAACAACATTCCTAGATATAAAATTTCAATATTTTATGGCAAACTGTTTTTAAATTATACCCAGCACATTAATGTCCGTTATATGGAAATTTATATTTATTTAACAATAAGTTCAAGTAGTGCCAGTTTGGCTACAATTTAGACCTCAAGCAGTGCCACTCGACGGAGTAGCATTTTAATTTATTGAGAATTTTCACTGTGTTCAGTGTAAGTTGCCACAAAAATTGGAGCTGCGCAACTGGATGTTACAACATTCCTAGATATAAAATTCCAATATTCTACGGATATTTGTTTTTGGATTATACCCGACAACATTAATGTCCGTTATATTGAAATTTATATTAATTCAACAACATGTAGAGCTCAAGTACTGCGTGGGGTGGAGTTTCCTATTTTCTAAATAGATTTGCCTTTTTCAGGCATGCACAAATAGAAGAGGTGTCTGAACCGGGGTTGAATTATAGAAATGTAGAGAGAATTAATTTTATGAAAAAAAGTAAAAATAGAAACAAAACAAAACTTACTGCTGTCCGTATTTACAAAAACAATCACTGTAGTAACTAAAAACAATATAATCATAGCCATCAGTGGCCACTGTATCCTTTTTGATGGTTGAAACCTGAAAAGATAATTATTAAACGTTATCTAAAATATTTCATTGAATATATTTCATTGAATATATTAATGCGAAAAAATAATAGAATTTTAGTTGTTAAATTTAAAATTTCTGAATCAGAATTAAAAACAAATTAAACTTAAAAATAAATTTTAAAATTTTGAACATCGGGCAAGTTTGCAGTTTTGTATACAATAATTTTTAAAGTCTATTTTTTAATGGGAAAGTTTGTACTAATGAATAAATCAAGAAAGTTAAACAGTTGGCTTTTAAATGGAACAGTACGCAACAATACGTTGGTAAATTCTTAATAAGACGTTTTCGTTAAAAGAAGTTGAAAGGTAGAGAGAACATGAAGCAATACCTGAATAGAAATCCATGACAGAAGGAACATGGAGTAATACCTAAATGAAAATCCATGGTAGAGGGAACATGGAGTAATACCTAAATGGAAATCCATGGTAGAGGGAACATGGGGTAATACCTAAATGGAAATCCATGGTAGAGAGAACATGGAGCAATACCTAAATGGAAATCCATGGTAGAGGAAACATGTCTATGAATGATCTATGTACATGAATATTCTTTGTCTCATTATTAGTCAAAACATTGTTTTTTTCTTTTTCGTGTATAACTCTGTAAATTCTTGATACCTTAAGAGAAATCACAGGCAAGTGAATGTCTACTTATATTATACGTGTGTTTTAACTATACGCAACAATACGTCGGTAAATTCTTAATAAAATGTTTTCGTTGAAAGAAGTTGAAAGGTAGAGGGAACATGGAACAATACCTAAATAGAAATCCATGTTAGAGAGAACGTGGTGTAATACCTAAATGGAAATCCATGGTAGAGGGAACATGGGGTAATACCTAAATGGAAATCCATGTTAGAGAGAACGTGGTGTAATACCTAAATAGAAATCCATGGTAGAGGGAACATGGAACAATACCTAAATGGAAATCCATGGTAGAGGATACATGTCTATGAATGATCTATGTACATGAATATTATTTGTCTTATTATTAGTCAAAACATTGTTTTTTTTTCTTTTTCGTGTATAACGCTGTAAATTCTTGATACCTTAAGAGAAATCACAGGCAAGTGAATGTCTACTTATATTATACGTGTGTTTTAACTATACGCAACAATACGTCGGTAAATTCTTAATAAAATGTTTTCGTTGAAAGAAGTTGAAAGGTAGAGGGAACATGGAACAATACCTAAATAGAAATCCCTGATAGAAGGAACATGGAGTAATACCTAAATGAAAATAAATGGTAGAGGGAACATGGAGTAATACCTAAATGGAAATCCATGGTAGAGGGAACATGGAGTAATACCTAAATGGAAATCCATGTTAGAGAGAACGTGGAGTAATACCTAAATGGAAATCCATGGTAGAGGAAACATGTTTATGAATGATCTATGTACATGAATATTTTTTGTCTTATTATTAGTCAAAACATTGTTTTTTTCTTTTTCGTGTATAACTCTGTAAATTCTTGATACCTTAAGAGAAATCACAGGCAAGTGAATGTCTACTTATATTATACGTGTGTTTTAACTATATTAAATACCTACAATACTTTTCATGAAACAAAACTAAAAATACAAAACTAAATGGAAATCCACGATAGAAGGAACGTGGAGTAATACCTAAATGGAAATCCATGGTAGAGGGAACATGGAACAATATCTTAATGAAAATCCATGGTAGAGGGAACATGAAGTAATACCTAAATGGAAATCCATGGCAGAGGGAACGTGAATTAATACCTAAATGGAAATCCATGGTAGAGGAAGCCTGGAATAATACCTAAATGGGAATTCATGGTAGATGGAATATGGAGCAATACCTAAATGGAAATCCATGGTAGAAGAAACATGTCTATGAATATTCTATATACATGAATATTCTATGTATATGAATATTCTATGTCTTATTATTACTCAAAACATTGCTTTTTCTTTTTTGTTTATAACTCTGTAAATTCTTGATAACTTAAGAGAAATCACACGCAAATGAATGTCTATTTATATTATACGTGTGTTTTAACTATATTAAGTACCTACGATACTTTTCATAAAATAAAACTAAAAATACTAAACTAAATGGAAATCCACGATAGAAGGAACGTGGAGTAATATCTAAATGGAAATCCATGGTAGAGGGAACATGGAGCAATATCTTAATGAAAATCCATAGTAGAAGGAACATGAAGTAATACCTAAATGGAAATCCATGGCAGAGGGAATGTGGATTAATACCTAAATGGAAATCCATGGTAGAGGGAACATGGAGTAATACCTAAGTGGGAATCCGGGGTAAAGGAAACATGGAGCGATACCTTAATAGGAAATCCAAGGTAGAAGGAACATGAAGTAACACAATGGAAATCCATGGTAGAGGAAACGTGGATTAATACCTAAATGGAAATCCCTGGTAGAGGGAACGTGGAGTAATACCTAAATGGAAATCTATGGTACAGGAAACATAGAGTAATACCTAAATGGAAATCCGTGATAGAAGAACGTGGAGTAATACATAAATGGAAATCCATGGTAGATTAAACATGGAGTAATACCAAAATAGAAATCCATGGTAGAGAGAACACGGAGTAATATAAAAATAGAAATCCATGGTAGAGGGAATAAGGAGCAATACCTAAATGGAAATATTTGTGTAAAAAAAAAACAGGGAACAAGCTTAATCTACGAAACAATGCAAATAATCGATGAAGTTATGGTTAAAAGTTATGATGGGTTACAACCTACTAATAATTAATTATAAGAAATGTAATACATATATTGTATTCAGACTTCAATTAGTTCTAATAAATTTTGGTAATGACAGCATTGGTTTGACCTTCAATTCCTTTGGTTATTATATTTTTGCTATTTTTAAAAATTCTCCTTTATCCCATGTTCTTTCTTTTCTTTAACATTTTACACCTTTATAATCTTAAATTGGCAACGATATTTAGATACCATTTGTAAACTTTAACATGTTCCTTTAGTTTCAATAATGTTCTTTTAGTACCTCCGAAATTGAAAATAATTTTTATTTATTTGTATATTAGATTTTAATTTAGGGATTCGAATACTTTTAACGAAATATAAATTGACATGTATTTATTCCAGTAGACAATCACCACAAACGTAATGATAGAAAGTGTTACGGGTAGAGCTTGCTAATAAAAATTCAGCCCAGAGTTACACCACATTCCTCTGCAACTATGCCCTTCGTAGAAGTGTTACGGCAATAGCGTGTCTTATCACTAAGTTTCTAAGCGAGGTGATTTGATGCAGTATTGTTTACGCTGATAATGTGACAGGTAATAGGCCGGCTTTCAGGTACTCACATGTCCAGGATAATGTCTCTCGTTTCAGAACAATAGTTTCGTATTGAGTCATATAACGAATAAAATGGACTATGAAAGCTGTTTTGAACACTGGGCCGAATTTTGAGAACCATATTGGGTTATTTATTTATTTATTTATTTTAGCATTGAAAGAGGTCCAAAGAGACATGAATATAAAATTTGCACAAACAAATTAACCTTATCAGGACTGTAGCTAAAGATTTAGTTTAGGGGGTGTGAAGCCTTCAATATTCTCGAGTGAGAGGTAACGTGAAGTATGGATCACAGTCAAAGATAAAATTGGAAATTTACTTTTATTCTTGATTAACTACGGCTATTTACAAAGGAATGCTAATTCCTGAATCATGTAGAGCTGCAAAGGACGGTTGCCGGTAAAACTTCCTCACGACGATCACAGTCGAAAGAAAAACAAGAGATTTAATAATCTCTTACAAATGGGGAGGCTTTTCAGGGTGCAATCAAACCCAATTTATCCCCCGTTCGGTATCCGAGACTCTGCCACTCCCTATATGAGCGGACTTTACGAATCTCCCGAACTAGAAAGTTGGCTCCGGTGACAAAACGCGAAAGCCTTCACACGAGGTCAACACACCTACGTAAGAAAAAGGACGAAAAGCCCTGAGTCGCAAAATTGTAGGTTTTTTATACCTGGGGGTCAGCTACGGTCCCGCCAACCGTTTTGGGGGTCAGTTAAGATCCCAGTTACTTGAGAACTCCAGCTAAAGTTACAGTTATAGTTTTTAGCTCAATTCTCATTCGCTGGCTGTCCCTTTCCGGAATTCCGGAGAATTCCTTAACGAGATCCATCAGGGGTTCCATACACTGATGTAATATTTATGATACTTCTTAAAAGTTCATATAGGTAGAGAATGATACCTAATTTTGTTTACAAAAAAGCAAAAGCAAATGCCCTATATAATAATAGACTAAGTTATCTGTCCGTCTGTGCTCGAATTTGTGAAGCAGTTAGACCTGGAATAGATAGAGGCAACCATACTGGATTTTTGATGAGTTAGGGTTAGCAAAATTCAAAGCGAGTAAAATTTATCTTTTTAAAGTTTGTAAAGTTTTTCTTTTAAAGGTTATCATCTTTTATTTAAAGTTACACTATCCATCCGATTCTAAAATAAATTTGTATAAATATGTTTCATATCACAGGGAAAAATACTGCAGTCTGTAAAATGCTCAAAATCCACCCCTTTCCCCCTTTTCGAGCGTTTAATGCCATTTTTTCCAGTTCTGTTTTCCCTGGTTAAGAGCAGGCAATTAAACTTATCAATTTATCACATAATAAATAGGTAAAAATAAAAAACTTTGTAGCATTTTGACGTCATTTTTTTAATCATTTCCTCTTTTAAATTATTTAAAATATCGTTTGCATTATTTTTATACGTTTTATCACTGAACTTAGATATGATATAAATAATTTTCTTTTATGTTTGGCTTAATTAATAGATTAGGTACATATGTGATAATTTTAAATTTAATCATCGATTATTTTTGGTTGCAATGAAAATTTTATTACCGGCATTAACAACCAATTCTTTTCATGAAAGTCTATTTCCCAGATTAATAAATGTCTAGCGTTTAAGTTATATATCTTTGAAAATTAAGAACTTTGTTCGTTTGTGTGTTTGTTTTTTATCCATAACCACACGGTTTGCAATCAATTCGTTAAATTTTGGCCAACTAAAACACAACACACACACACACACACAAAAAAAAAAAAAAAAAAAAAAAAAAAACCTTTTTTGTACCTTTATGAGGAAGGTAAAAAAAAAATGAATTTTTTTATATACGTAGGGTACTCATTTTTTTTATACGTAGGGTACTCGTACATGACAATTCTGGAAAATTTAAAATTTTACTGCTCCCGTTTTATGACGGGCTGTATGCTAGTTTTCATAATAAAATTTATTGATTACTCAATTCTATCTACCTTCAGGGTGTAGTGGAAATGATAGCTTTATTCCTTTACTTCCATTGATTACTGTGACAAAAAAATTGGGAAGAACTCAACGATAATTTCGATGTAGCTAAGAGAACTTTGAATTATCTTTCTAAACTAGCATACAGCCCGTCATCGCGAGACTTTAGAGCAGTATGAAAATAAACAAATTGAGCGTGTACCAGATAATTCCGAGCCAATAAACAAACCATTTTTTTACCTAACTCGTACGGTACTCTACAATTCTGAAAAATTAAAAATTTTACTGATTCCGTCATATGACGGGCTATATGCTAGTAATCTGAATATTTAAATAAGAAATTTTGTTTAAAAAAATTGTTAATCATTGGACAAAGAATATATTCTACTTTCTTATGAGTAATAAATATATCCAACAACGCACCTCTGCAAAATTTATTCATTCTGAATTGCGCCTTTTTATAAGCCGTTTCATACATAAAGTGACGAAATCATTAATAAATAACACGGTTAAATTTAGTGTATACCCGAACACATTTTTCTCGGAAAGTGTTACTCAGTTGACAGTGAAAGTATGCTTTCTTTTTATGAGCTGTTTCTAAAATAAAGTTTGGAATTCACTAATAATTTTCAAGGTAAAATGTGTTGAATATTATCACGGGTGCTCGTGTTTCGCTACATGATACATACAGGGGGGTTGACTGAAGAACTGGGTTCCCCGGCGAACTTGGCGATAATGGTTTAAGTATGGTAGCCTAGCATTTTCTCCTGATCTCACCGTGTCCAAACAATCTGTATCTATATTATAATTTATATGATATTTGCATCCAACTCTCCTTGTGTAATTCTTTTCTTATATAATAAAAGTGCGCAATGTTTAAAAAATTAGATAAAACAAACCATTAATGGTTCACTATGGCTGATTTCTAATAATTTGGAGATGTTGAGTTTGTAAACTGTTAAGGAATTAATTGCCCATAAATATAAATGTTCGATTTTGAAGTCGTTTTCTTTAAGTACGTAAGAGTATATAATTCTATTACGATGCCGCACTGTATTAATTAAAGTCGTCAGAAAAAGCAAGAAATACAATGTTTGGATGGATTACCTTTGTGTTTTAGTAAATAATGCCAATATTTCCGCCAAATTTGCCAAGGTAAACCCGATTCTTAAGTAGACCCCATACAGGGAACATGCAGTAATACGTAAATGAAAATCTATGGTAGAGGGCACATGGTACATGGAACATATTAAATACCTTCGATATTTTCCATAAAACAAAACTAAAATCAGAAAGCAGGCCAGTTCAACGGCGGCTTAACGACATTCCATGGCATGACGCGATATTCGTGGCGAACGTTTTAAACATTATCATCTGGAAAGATATGAAAATACCGTTGTTGATGTGTCCAATAAAGTGTTTTTTTCTTGCATTGGCAGAGACGTCATACTTTGTTTTTCGCATTTTTCTCGTAAACTATGGATCGTACAGGAACGAATCTTCGGACAGTTTTTATGTACTCCCAACGAGGAATCTAGGTGGGTAGATTTTATGCGGTCATTTTGGGACACCCTGTATGTATATATATATATATATATATATATATATATATATATATATATATATATATATATATATATAACCTCCGTATTTCTAGGTTTTTATAAAGATTTCTTAAACACAGAATCGTTAGTCCGAGGTATGGTATTATAAAAAGACTAAATTCTTTAGTTTGTGCTTACCTTGCGCTGACGTAAGCATTGACTAGTAAAAAGCATACGTATGGGACTTTGCTGGCTATGGCCAGGTAGCTGCTGAAAATGGTTTGGAGGTTCGTCTTGTTTTCCGACGCGACGTCGAATGGCACGCTCACGTTGCGGAACTTGTACATCCAGTACTGAAAACAAAACAAAACAAAAAAAAGGGTAAAATTTCTCTTAGCATAAATAGCCTAAAGCATGATTCATAGTGTAACCCAGGAATGGGCAAACATTTTTCAGGGTTGGGCGAAAATCAGATGAAAAAATTCGATTTCCGATATAATTTATTCTAAATTTTTAACAACTGTAAAATATATTTTCAGGTCCTTTCATTTTCAAGACCACGACACCTTGAATTAACTTTACGTTTTCAGCCGACATTTTGGGGTTGGAATATTTTACGAATATCCACAATAACTAGGGTCAACAAACGTTCTTTATTAAATGCCGTTATTTTTGTAAAGTCGACGCAAAAAAATTGTTGATAATATTTTAAACAAATCATTTTCGTATACCTGATTATGATAAGTGTTGTCAACGTGTCGAGCACATTTATTTTATGTAATTTTTTACATAAAATAAATATTTTTTTTAATCAGAAGTGGACCGGATTTAACAGGGTTTTCCATCTTAGAGAACTCGAGGTTCATATTGAAATCCTTATACATGTTGGTTAGTTGGGTGGGTGTAATGTTACTTGGTCATACCAAGCCGGAATGAGCGATGCTCTTTCGAATTAAGGCAGAAGTGTGCGCCTTTCGTTGTTAACGAGCACCGTTAAGGTGAAATTACGACTTAGATCGAACACACGCTACAGAAATTTTTTAGGGGGTGGTCGAATTCATTCATACACTCATTAATCCATCCGCAAGTCAGAATTTAGATCCAAACCAGAGACCAACTCAACCCTGATTTAGTACCCCCAGAGGTATAATTTGTTATGGGAAATTGTACGACTTTGCAGTCATGACATATTTAACGTGCTCCAACTGCCATCAGCAACACGGCGGTCTCTGGTCGAGACGAGGACAGAACTCGCCACTTTTCGGTTACGAGACTGAAGCTCTACTAACCAGGCTACCGCGGCCCTTTAATACATGTTTGTGGGCCTCATTTTCATAATTTGCCAACTTTCGTAAAATCCTGAAAGTAGGATAGATGTAATGGCATAAAAGATTATTCATAGTTTAATTTAAACAAAGTATGTATTTTTGGACAACGCATCTACCATGAACATGGAACACAGCTAATTCACGACACTGCGTATACGAGAAGTAAAAATACACGATGAAACTTAAATTATACTTACATCATTCGCTTGGATGAAGAAGTTCCACGGTAGAAGAGATGTTATTCCGAAGAGGTACATAGTAGCTTTTACTATGTGATACCTGAAATAAATGTGTTTTAAGATGATTAGTTCTCGAATCACTAGGGGTAGCGAAGATTACTAGCACACAACTAAGGGTAATATGTAGCTTCAGTTGAGATAGGAACAAAGAGAGCTGTAGACTGACTAAACCTCAAGTGGGACCTCGTAATTTAGAAACAGGTACTAAGCAGAAGACCCCCTCCCCCAGGCTTGTCCCAACATCACCAGAGGTATCATTTGAGAATTTGGAGAACAATTCGAACAAGAACCTTTTCGAACCTATCCGTGTCTCAGTCATCGTTAAAGAACATGGCGAATCATTGGCTGTTTCCAGTCGCAATCCAGTAACCCTCCGGATACGAGATTCCTGAGCTACCGCAATTCAGAAGTAAATGTGATTATAAAATAATAATAATAATAATAATAGTAATAAAAGGATAATTTTTCTCCAGCAGTAGCTATACAAGGATAAATCACAAAATATAACACTTTATGATAGTTATTACTGTCATAATTTATCATCTGTCAGTAAATGTGCGAGGATTGAAAGTTTAATAGTGGCAACTACTTATTTACATGGAATACAAAAGTGATTCATGTCACCATGTTTTACAGTCCTCCAATAATAGTCGGCGGCATTGTGTATAACCCGTTTCAAACGATCTGGAAATCGGAGAACACCTGTAGCAGTGCCTGTTCGGTTGATAGTTCGAATGGACTGATCTATTAACGCAAGAATCTCTAGAACAGTTCTGAAGCCAGAGCCACAAAGTATTTCCTTCATTTTGGGAATCAAGTCACAGTTGCAAGGGCTTAGATCTGGGGAGTATGGTGGATGGTAAAGCACTTCTCAGCCCCATCGAACAAATAAGTGAC
>CM063497.1:19909300-19959300 GCA_032207245.1 Pardosa pseudoannulata
AACAAAATGTCTAATATCGCAAGTGACCGGTCATCATTGGGCAATATAGTGTATTTTATTTGATGAAGAGTCTTAACAAGTTAAGTTAAAAAATGTACAAAGAGAGAATACAGTACTTAAATATTTTAAAAATAAATTATTCTTTTATCTTAAAATGTTTACTAAATGCAAAATTGGTGATAGTACGCTTTTGAAAGTCGAAATTGTTTAATTTTTAAAAGCTGAAGAAATGCCTGTAAAGCTGTTTCCACGGCAACAGAACTGATATTGAGGGAAAAATCTCTACGCAAACATTTTCGAAGGCTCAGTTCTAAAGGGCAACAAATCAAAATTCTAGGATTAGAGTAATATAAGAATTGATAGCCTATTATTTCATTTGAAACAAGGAATAATTCTAAAATGTTAGGTTAAAATAGTCCAAATATTGAATACATTGGGCTGATATTTTAAAAACAAACTACCGTCTTATCTCAAAATGTTTACTAAGTCCAAAATTGGAGACAAAACACTTTTTAATTCAGAAATTCTTTCGTTTTTAAAAGCTGAAGAAATATTTGTGATGGTGTTTTCACCTCAACAGAACTGATATTAGGGGAGGGGGAATCTCTACGCAACCTTTTACGATGGCTCAATTCTAAAGAGCAACAAATCAAAATTCTAGGATCTGAGTTATATTGAAAGCCTATTATTTCATCAGAAATGAGGTATGTTTTTAATACTTTAGGTAAAAAATATTCAAGGGTAAAATATATTAGGCTGATATTTTAAAATCAAATTACCCTTTTATCTCAAAATATTTACTAAATGCAAAATTGGAGACAATACGCTTTTGGAACCAGAAATTGTTTGATTTTTAAAAGTTAAAGAAATGCCTGTAAAGCTGTTTCCACGGCAACTGAACTGATATTGAGGGAAAAATTTCTACTCAAACATTTTCGACGGCCTCGTTCTAAAGAGCAACAAATCAAACTTCTAGGATTAGAGTAATATAAGAATTGATAGCCTATTATTTCATTTGAAACGAGGAATAATTCTAAAATGTTAGGTTAAAAAAGTCTAAAGATTGAATACATTTGGCTGATATTTTAAAAAGTAATGACCGTTTTCTCTCAAAATGTTTGCTACATGAAAAATTGTAGAAAATACTTAAAAGCGTATTTTTCTTAATTTTCTCATTCATTTCAATTTCAGCTTTTAAAAAATCATACATAATTATTATAATAAATATCAAACTAGATATTGTTTGATTTTTAAAAACTGAAGAAATGCCTGTAAAGCTGTTTTCCCGGTAATAGAACTAATATTGAGGAAAAATCTCTGCGCAAAAGTTTTGGAAGAATAACAAATCAAAATTATAGGATCAGAATAATATCAGGATTGAGAGCTTATTATTTCATCTGAAAGGAGGAATAATTTTAATCCCTTAAATTAAAAAAGTGTCCAAAAAAATGAATACATTAGGTCGATATTTTAAAAATGAATTACCCTGTTATCTCAAAATGATTTGCTAAATGCAATGTTGGAGACAATACACTTTTGAAACAAAAATTTATTTGGTTTTCATAAACTGAAGAAATGCCTGTAAAGCTGTTTTCACGGTAATAGAACTAATATTGAGGAAAAAATCTCTGCGCTAAAGTTTTGGACAGTTCAGTCCTAAGGGCAACAAATCAAAATTCAAGGATCACAGTCATATCAGGATTGAGAGCTTATAATTTCATCTGAAACGAAGAATAATTTTAATACCTTAAGCTAAAAAAGTGTCCAAAGATTGAATGCATTAAGCCGATATTTTAAAAATGAATTACCCTGTTATCTCAAAATGATTTGCTAAATGCAAAGTTGGAGACAATACACTTTTGAAACAAAAATTTATTTGGTTTTCATAAACTGAAGAAATGCATGTAAAGCTGTTTTCACGGTAATAGAACTAATATTGAGGAAAAAATCTCTGCGCTAAAGTTTTGGACAGTTCAGTCCTAAGGGCAACAAATCAAAATTCTAGGATCAGAGTAATATCAGGATTGAGAGCTTATTATTTCATCTGAAAGGAGGAATAATTTTAATACCTTAAATTAAAAAAGTGTCCAAAAAAGTGAATACATTAGGTCGATATTTTGAAAATGAATTACCCTGTAATCTCAAAATCATTTGCTAAATGCAAAGTTGGAGACAATACACTTTTGAAACAAAAATTTATTTGGTTTTCATAAACTGAAGAAATTCCTGTAAAGCAGTTTTTAAGGAAACAGAACTGATAGTGAGGAAAATATCTCTGCGCAAAATTTTTGGATGGCTCAGTTTTAAGGGCAACAAATCAAAATTCCAGGATCGGCGCAACATCAGGATTGACAGCTTATTATTTTATCTGAAATGAGGAACAATTTTAATACTTAGGTTTAAAAAATGTCAAAGATTGAATACTTTAGACCAATAATTTGAAAACAAATGCCCCTTTTATATTAAAATGTTTACTAAATGTAAAATCGGAATTAAGAGACTTTTGAAGCCAGAAATTGTTTGCTTTTTAAAAGCTGAAAAAATTCCTGTAAAGCTGTTTGCACGGCAACAGAACTGATATAACGGAGAATTTCTACATTAAAATGTGGTAAATTAAATTAAAAATAAACGCGATAGTACATTATTTTAATTTATAAATTAAAATTTATACATTTAACAATGTAAAAGTAGCTTTTTTTTAGTTTTTAACAACTTCTTTTTCAGAAAAGTTTTCTCTTTGTATCAACATTGACCCTGATTAAAATATTTACGAACGATGGGCGATTGGTTAGGGTGCTGGCCTTCGGTACCGTAGTTCGTGGGTTCGAATCCCACTGTGGATGTCCCGCATAGATGTTCGTAGCCGTTCGGAATGGGTTTAAGCTGTAGTCCCGGTCTCATTAGCCATCGTGTTGCAAAAAAAGTAGGCCGTAGCACTCCAAACCAAACCATTTTCCCATGCAGCATTACTGTCTAGAAAGTGTATTATATCCAGCCTTATTTTTGGTAAGACTTTGTAATTGATTGTTGAATTGTGACCTTTTAGTTGTTCAAAAGTTTTGTTATTTTCCAAAATAATCTCTAGAGTTTCCATAGTTATCAATTTCTCTCATTTCTCCGGAACCACTCCAGAGAATGTTTGTACATGTATACATAAAGGAAATGTTTTATTTATATCTACTGTAATTCAAATAGTAATGCAATAGTAATTCATCGTAATTCAAATAGATACCTGTCTGGTGGTTCCTGTTCGGTATTTGTGTCTGATTTGATGGACGTGGATTGGTAATTGACAACGCTTTGTGACGCTAGAGCATCCGCCATTTCGTTTATCTTCTGGTTTCCTTTAGACATATTGGAAATATTTGTCTGCAAGAGAAAGTTCATCATTAAGAATACAAGTTTCATAAATACAATTAGATATAATTCTAATTAATTAGATCTAATACGAATATTTCTAATTCATAATTAGAGTCACATAAGTTTAGATTCTGGTATAGGTATCACCATAAAATACACTTAAAACTGAGAGCGTGACATGTATAGAGCTGGTATTAAAGGAGCTTATTTAACAACGATTGGATATAATGGTTTATTCGATGTTACGCACCCGCTGATAAGAAATATTCCAAAAGTATGCATTAACATTGAAAAAAAAATAATAAAATATAATTCTGTATTGATGTACTTTCCCACGATAGTCAGCACGTGCATACGCAGTTGTGGACTAAATTTACAAGAAGAATTTAGGTGCAGCTGTTGACTTCGAGTTTTAGTGGGGACCCCTGAGGAGCAGTTATGGATCACGGAGTGGCGCAAATGTAATGGTCAATCCCAGAAATAGATGTGGCCGTGAGATATGAGGCAGGGCCTAAGCAATGTCAACTTTCACAAAAGGGGCCATTTTAATGAGCCCACCTGCACAACTGAACGGGATGCAGATGTGGGAAAATTTCACCAACAAGTGATTGGGACAGAGATAAAAAGCAGCGTTGAACCGAGGTGAAAAGGTAAAAAAGAAAGTTGGGAAAGGAGTCGAAGTTGGGATTCAAGAATTGTTGGACATCGAAATCCCGTGCCTGCAAGCCCGCACCGGTTGATAGCCCCAGCCTGATCCTTTGTAATTACTGGAGGTAAACTTAATAATATTCATAATTATTACCTTGGATCTCAGAATCTTTTGATTAAGGAATAACGTAAGAAATTAAGGAAAACAAAAAAAATCGTCATGAATTGTTGGACATTGATGAATGTCGAGTAATGAATGTTATATATATTAATCCAGAAATAATATCTGTAAACAATCAGTGTACATAATAAATGTTTTAGTTCAAATATAAGGCATTATATTTTTACTGTGTTTCCCCTTTAAGAACGAACACTACTGTTTGTATTGTAAGTTACAACAAATTTAAATTTTAATATAATACTCTACCAAAAGCCCTTTATAATTTTTCCCACCACAAATATTTTAATATTAAAAATTACTTGCCATCAAGCATAGACATAATAAAAGCATAGCGATAAGGAGAAATTTACAAATTTCTCCTAATCGCTATGATTATTTTATTATGTCATTGTAAAGGTTTCAATCTAGTTTTAATATTTTAAACTGAGGCAGTACGTTGTTACTAAAAGTTTTAATCTAAAAATAAACTTGTTACTCGTTTAAATAATTGACGAGGTTTTGATCGGTAAGATATACTTGTGCTCAAAGACTTCTAGTTTGGAAAACATATGCATTGAAATTCCAAACTGTTTTTGATCTATTTTTGTATTGTGGTTTAGGTGATGTATTTTACATCAATGGAATTTCTCCTTATCGCTATGCTTATTTTATTATGTCATTCTTAAGGTTTGAGTCTAGTTTTAATATTTTAAACTAAGGTAGCACGTTGTTACTAAAAGTTTTGATCTAAAAATAAACTTGTTACTCGTTTTAATAATTGGCGAAGTTTTGATCGGTAAGATATACGTGCGCTCAAAGACTTCTAGTTTGGAAAACATATACATTGAAATTCCAAATTATGTTTTTGATCTATTTTTGTATGGTGGTTTAGGTGATGTATTTTACATTCCCAGATACTCCTTAGGAATTTATGACATAGTTCAATTACCTCGACATAATTCTAAAAATTATATTTTCGAACTCGGGAATATATATCAAAATCAATGATTACAATATTTTCCATATACAGTGGATTCCTCTTAATGTGATCAGTTTGGGACACCGTGATTTCAATAACAATAACCGATTGATAACAATAAACGATATGCAAAATTAGATAAATTTACCCCCCCTCTTTAATTCACACATACTAAATTTCAAAACAAAGAGAAAAAACACACCTTATATTTATGTACTGCATATTATCCTTTAAAACATAAGAATTGTATATATAATTAAAAAAATGGATCAATTGTTGACTGTCTACAATTTTTTCTATGAAGCTCATTGATAAATTGTTCGTAATCATAATCAACCTGTCACATCGATTTAAAATTTCGATCTTTTGTTTCAATGTTCAATCCTTTCGCTTTTTGGCTTCCATATCTACAAGCTGCATGTAAACGAGCAAGGCATAAAATGCGAATACGCTCCTTCTCAGTTACGATAATAATGTGTTGCCTTCTGCTTATCTGGCAACTATTGACCACCAGCAGAGTGTGCGTATTTCTGAAATATTCCAGGAACTTGTAAAACCCCACTCCTTTGTTCATTCCAAATTTCCCTAGTTTGAAGAGGAGAATTCTCAGAAATTCATACAGCGAAGGGAAAGAAAATAATGGGTTCCTTCTGAATACGTTATGAATATTCCTTTGCCAGTTAAAATGAGGTTCGAAAACTGATAACATTAACCGATGTAATGATCCCATAAAGCGATAATTTTAACATACAAATGAATAGAGAAAATCGGGACCCAGTGATTTCGATAACAATAAGCGATTGATAACATTAACCGCGATCACATTAAGCGGAGTCTACTGTACTACGTTTACGAGAAAGTAAAAGATAAATATTATAGGCATACAACGAATTCAAGTGGTGGACCCCGAAGCAGAATGTGCCAAAAAGTGCGACACACGTCACAGAACTGACTCCGCTGCAGAACAATCGTGGCTTGCGGAAAAACTTTTTTTCCTTAATATATATATATATATATATATATATATATATATATAAATATAAATATATATATATATATATATATATATATATATATATATATTAAAGAAAGAATCGCGAAAGGGCAGTTCCAAGAACAGTGAGAAAAATTAAATTTATAACAAAATATTTTTAAAGGAAACTACAAATTTGAAAGTACTAAAGTTTATTTGTAATTTTCGGTGTCTTACCAAATTTGCAGACGATAACCCTTTGGGAGAGTTGTCATTTCTTTGTTTTCCCTACACGATCTGCTTATCCTAAAAACTTCCCTTGTATTAATGTTTGGGCCAAATTATCAGTCCCATTTTTATCATCGTAATGATATATCAAAATATCTTACATCAAAAGTAATCGACAGGACAGTAAATTCTATGTTAATGCCTTGGTTTTAATACAAATATTTTTCTACATTTCCGGTAGCACTGTTTTATTAAATATTTTTAGTTAACATATTGGTAAAGATGAAAATGTACCACAATAAGGAATAATATTGTGGAAGAGTAAATATATGATAAAATAAATATATCTATTGCAGAACATTTGTGATTATCTGAAAGCCTATTGCAGAACATTGAAAAGTATCCTACTGTAGGGGTGGTGGACAAATCAGATTTTTTTGTTCCTGAGCAGAAATACCTAATAAAAAATATACCCATCCGAATTTGCGACTAGTTCGTTTAATCTTTTCTTTACACCCTGGAGTAGTCCTAAAATAGTTTGCCGACCCCTGATATAAAGCACAGGAAGATCAATGGAATCTATTGAAGGCGTCTAGTGCTAATGCCAGTTTTTCTCTTGTAATCACATGCAAGCGTTTCAAGGTCGGAACTTGCAAGTGTGTCAAGTGCACATCCTCTCCGCAGCTTAATGGGCAATTGTAGACCTTATCTAATCGCGCATTTTCTGAAAATGTGAATGAAGAATACTATGAACAGGAAGATTGTTGATACTTAGGAAGTTTAATATCAAAGCAGGCGTTAGATATGTTGCTGGAATCTTGTGATACTGATCCTGTGGTCACATGCCATGTGAGCGTACCAAGAAGTTTTATACTCTTAGTAATAACTTTCATTGGTGGTATATATTTAACCCCAAAAGTAATAGATGCTAAAGATAGTGCATCAGTACTATACATGCCAATCACGTTCATCAAATGAAGGTAAGATTATATATAGAATTTGAACGTGGAACAGATAATACTGTTGCATTATCATTTACAATAGTAAAACCAAGGTTATGAAGCAGAGATGGTACCACCTAGAGGCAAGAAAAGACAAGACGGACTTTTGATTAGTTCCTGGTAAATATTATTATCCCTAACTAATAAATATATTTAGTAGTATAGCAGTTTTCATTTTCTACGTGTATATATATATATATATATATATATATATATATATATATATATATATATATATATATATATATATTTAGGTTGCCGAAAAAGAAATCCATTATTTTTGCGCGAAATAAATGACATTATTTAACATATTTTGGATTGTCTGATTTGGGTCAAATGTGCATCGTTTTTTTTTGTTGTTGTTAATTTGATGCCATTTTAAAGGTAACTTCAGAATGGCGCAATCATTGGTCTTTATTGGCGAAACACTGTAGTAATCTATTTTCACAATCTTCTCTTGATTCCAATTTCTTATCACTAAGGAAGTTTTGCAGTGTGAGAAAAAGGTGATAATCACTTGGTGCCAGGTCCAGACTATATGGTGGATGCTTTAAAACTTTCTAACCCAGCTCTCTCAGTTTCTGACGAGTCACTACAGACATGTGTGTCCTGGCGTTGTCCTTATGGAACATAACACCTCTTCTGTTGGTCAATTATGGGCGTTTCTGGTCAGTCGCTAGCTTCAAACGGTCCAGTTGTTGACAGTAGAGATTTGAATTTAGTGTTTGGCCATAGGGAAGCAACTCATAATAAATGATTCCTTTTCAGTCCCATCAAATACACAGTAGAACCTTTCTGGCCGTTAGTCCTGGTTTGGACACCGTTTGAGCTGCTTCACCACGCTTTGACCACGATCTTTTTCTCACAATATTGTCGTATTTGACCAATTTCTTATCCCTGGTCACCATTCGTTTAAGAAATGGGTCTATTTCATTCCGTTTGACCAAGACTTAACAGGCGGAAATTCGATCCATCATGTTTTTTGGTGTTAATAGATGTTGGACCCAAACATCGAGCTTCTTTCTGAATTCAACTTTGCGCAAATGGTTTAAAACTGTCTTATGGTCACTCTCTTTAGCTCCTTGGGCGATGCTACGACTACTAACATGCCTAGTCCACTTCTATTATTTTTGTGATTTTATCGACATTTTCGACGATCGCCCTACCTTGCGGGGTGAATCAAAAATGCCTGAACGAAATCAACGAAACCAAAATTGAATGTAATTAGTTCTTAGAGTATCGGCACCATAAACACCATTCACAATTTCAGCAGCATGGCTTGCATTTTGCCCTTTATAAAAGATAAACTGTAAAATGTACCTGAATTTCCTTTTTGTTGACTTCCATTTTTAACACTCTGTAACTCCCAACTGAATGGACCAAACAAAAAACAGTAAAAAGACTTTTTTAGAGTAAAATGTTACCTTGACAACGAGCATAAATTTGAAATAGTTTGATTGATACTTTACGTGATACAGACTACTACAGCCAAAAAAATAATGGATTTATTTTTCCCCAACTTAATATATATATATATATATATATATATATATATATATATATATATATATATATATATATATATATATATATATATATATATATATATATATATGTATGTATGTATGTATGTATGTATGTATCTATACATCTATATACATATATGTATACCAGACGACCCGACAGACGTTGTATTGTGTTTGTTAACGCTTTAAATCCAAAAATTGAAGAATGTTTTTAAATAAATTACAAATTAGACCGATTCGATGAAAAAGTAAAAAAAAAATTTTTTTAAAAAAATACTTTAAGCAACCAGGTGTACAGTCATCACAAACGCGAGTAGATTAAATTAAAATTCCCACGTCGCCCGTACGGGGATTCGATCCTGGAACTTCTCGTACTGTAGCCCGTTGCGCCGACCAATGCGCCACAGATACGTTGGCAGCGAAGGGTTTCGAGCGGCATTATAATAATCTCAATAAGTGCGCAATTCTGGATTTTTAATAAAAAAAACATTTTCTATCGGATCCAATTGTGAATCTAAACCATTCTCGAATCAACTTAATGACATACACAAAATTTCATCAAAATCAGTCCAGTCGTTTAGGAGGAGTTCTATTACAAACACGCGTACCGAAGAATTTTATATATAAAGATATATATATATATACACACACACATAAAATAAATAAATAAATATATATATATATATATATATATATATGTGTGTGTGTGTGTGTGTGTGTGTGTGTGCGTGTGTGTGTGTGTGTGTGTGTGTGTGTGCGCGCTCGCGCTTATGTGCAATGGGTAATCTAGCCATTCAGAAATATAATAGAATCCACATTGGCTTGGAAGTATTCGTAAGTAAAAAAGTGTCCAAAAGAGAAAACAAAGAACTGGAAGGAAGAAACCACCCACAAATTAATTTCAGAGAGACGTTTGGTTAATTACGTTGAGATAGGCGGGTACATTACTAGATATTACGTTGGTTAGATGTTTAGATAATAATATCATCACAGACAAACACAGACATATATATATATATATATATATATATATATATATATATATATATATATATATATATATATATATATATGTGTCTGTGTGTGTATGTGTCATAGTCATACGAATTGAGGGAGAAAAATTTCAAAAATATGTTATAAAGCTAATTTTTGCACATTTTTTGAACCATTAAAAATCTTGCCACCCCTTAATTAAATTTTTTTACTTGAAAATAACACGGCCGATGAAATAGATTACGATAGAGACCGATAATATAATTTTTTTTTCATGATAAAAGAAAGTCACAGTTAAGAAAAAGAAACCAAACACTATCGTATTTCACTTTAAAGGAAATTGTTCCATTTCCCTTTGTTCTTTTTTTCTTCTAATTTTGGGTGACATTTGAAAAGAAAATGCATCTTACTTTCCATAGAACGATTCTCCAGACAATTGTAGCAATAATTAAGATATCATATACCTTCCCAGACTTAGAATCTAGTATATTCAAACAACCTTATTTCGATTTAGTATTAAATAAATAGTTCTGTTCCATTTAGAACACATTTTTTGCATGTTATACGCTGCGCTTGTTTTGCATGTTTAACGCTGTAATGTGAAAAGTGTCACGACCGCGAAGTTTAGGTGTGCCGTTTTGGCAACGTTTGGCAAAAAAGTTTTTGTCTTTTTAGAATAAACATTTTGATGTGTGTGGAAGGATGCGAGGAATTAAAAGCGCATCGAAACATTCCACCTTTTGATTTCGATTTGATGAAAATAGAATTTAGTTATTAATGTTTTGTGTGGTGTTCGTGTTTGTTAAAATAAAATGAACTTTTTGAATTTATTTTGAGAACTTTCGACATAGAGAATAGAACAAAAAGGATTATTTATTTCTGCATTTGAAACCGTGTTTAAAATTTTAAAGTAAATTCTTAACCGCTTCCCTTACAATGTTTTTTTCTTGAAAAAAAAACTGCAAAAAATCATCACATTTTTAAAATTTTATTATTAAATATAAGGAAATAAAACAAAACAAAATGTGTTGGTTTTAAGTTAAATTTTAATTTTTTTACGGGTGTAAAACCATTTAGTTTTAATACTAGTTTACTATCATGAGTTATGTCGGCAAATGAAAAAAAAGTTAAATATTAGTCTTTGAATGATAGTTTTTGAAACAAGGGCAAACACAAAGTGATACCTGACATTCTGAACACTGGTATCTGGTTTCTTTTCTTACTGGCTTACCTCTGGAATCTCTTTTACAGGAGCAGAAAAGTAAGGGAGAGCGGGGCACTTTGGGACATAGCCCACCTTGGGACACATTTATTTTCAGGCTTTAATTTGCAGCCAGGAATTAGTGCTCATGTGTATTGATAGATGACATTACTCTTCACTTCTCAAAGAATTTTGATGAAAATAGTGCTTATAGGTAAGGAACAATTTCATTTTCTTTGTTTTGAATAACCCAAAATTACATCAATGTGCATTTTAAAAAGTAATTTAAAAAAAAAATTAAAATATTTAAAAAAAAGTGTATTGTTATGAAAGAAAATTCATTTATTATTATTTCTATGCTAATAAATAAATTGTATTGTTAAGCCTAACTGTATAGTAGTTACCAAAAGATACTATGTAAAATGGGGCAGGTTGGGACACACATAGATGGGGCACCTTGGGACATTTTAAAAAGTGTAAACAAATATCAATTCAAGCAAAATAATTAATATTTTGGCGCCTAATTTTTAATTGCTGATTTAACATGTCAAATATTAATTTATTAACCTTTTTTTGTTTCAGAAAAAAATGATGAGAACAAGAAAAACAAACAGAAAGTATTCTGCTGTAAATGCTAATATGCTTGAATCAGCTGCAAATATAAGATTTGTTAAAAAATGTATTAACTTGAACAATTTTCAGCTATTTCTCTTTTATAACAGTTAATAAAAATAATTTGAACAGTATTTTGTATTTGTTGTTTAGTGTCCCAACCTACCCCATACAGTGGGGCAGGTTGGGACATTGGAAAGGTATTTTATTTCTTTTATTACTCTTTAACTAAATGAGATATTAAGTAGGTTTAATGTTTATAAGAAGCAGATATGATGACAATATATGCATGCATACTTATTTTTTTTTCAATTAGCTTTAAAAAAATTCATAAAAATGTTTAACTGAAAAGTGTCCCAAGGTACCCCGGTCTCCCCTACACTGTCTTGTTGGATTTGATTTTTTTTTCGCAGTAGCAGGATTTACATCTGCAAAATGCTATGAGGTTAACCTGAGTGGTTAAGGACTAATGCTGGATCATCCTGATGTGGCAGAAAACTCTTCACGTTGATTTTTTTGCAACCTACCTTCTTTATACACTACTAATCCAGAAACCAATATTACTATACAATAGAGAAAACACGTGATCACTCCCGCCAAAATAACCTTGAAAAAAAAAACTGCCAATCATTAAAGTTTCCCTTTTGAATATTCCTTTTTATTTCCTCCAAGCCGAGTAAAACCGTAATAAAACAAATCGTACTAACAAATAATGCTTCGTCCGAGTTTGTCGGGATAATAATTAACTGCAATATATACGAACTCGAGATACAGGGTAGCTGCCAAAATAAAATTTTTCAAATCCATGACTTTTCATGACTTTCCCTGATTTAGCAGATCATTTTCCATGACTTTAAAAAGCTTTCGTTAAAGTATATATGAATAAAACTTCTGATGTACATACAAATAAAATATATGCTTTTAGAGAAATTACAGGAATTTTATCATAAAAAAACTATAAACTTACTTTATAAGTGTTAATAAACTCACATACAAAAAAATAAATTGTTGTATCTACATACTTAAGTTTAATCATATAGCAATTTTTCAATCAAAATGTTTCCAATTTGAATTCAGGGTACTTTGGTATTATCCAGATGAACATGAATAATAGCCAAATATAACTCTATAATGTTTATATACAGTATCCTTAGAGATAAACTTATATTTTGTGCAAAAATCTTAATTTTTATTAAAAAATATTAATTATTATATTAATAAAATTTTAATCTACAATTTAAGAAAAAACCAGAATAATATACATTTACCCACCCATTAAGCTTTCTTGCTTTGAGTTTCCTTGGTGAACAAATTTTACTTGGTAACATGGTCAATAGGATAATACATAAATACCAAACTCAGTAACTTCAGCCAAATGACAAGTAAATATAGAATTAAACAATTCAATGCATTTTATTTAATCGGTAGTTTAGCGGATCCAAGACTTTCCATGACTTTTACTCATTTTACTTGAAAAATCAAGACTTTCCATGACAAAATTAATCCATTGTCTAAATCCATGATTTTCTATGACTTTCCCTGACTTTCCAGGTGCGCGGAAACCATTGCTTTATATATCAAAATACTCCATTTTACAGTACTTATTTTACATGTAATACCAAAGAAACCTTTTTTACGAAGTTTTTCCTTTTTTATAAATGACATCCTATGATATTTAAAACGATATCTGATCACTAAAGTCACATGCTGCAGTACTGAAAGTTGTTTAAATTTTACATTTATTTTATTCTGTGTAGTCCACAATAACTTTGATTTAAGATATGAATGGGTATGGAATCGACAGAAATAACTCTTGCATTATCGATATATAAAAACTAGCTGCTTCACTGCACAGTGTATTTTCCCCTACTACGTAAAATAAACTAGATAAATATTTTATCAACTCTCGTCTAGCAAAAGATTAAGTTAAAGATAAAAATATGTAGCGAAAGATTAAATTAAATATTAAATAAAAGATTAAATTTAATGAAAATTAAGGGAGATATCATGTTAAATATGCAGCAAAAGATCAAATATTAAATAAAAGATTAAATTTAATAAAATTTAAGATGTTACCATATTAAATATAAAAATATGTAGCAAAAGGTTAAATTAAATATTAAATAAAAGATTAAATTTAATAAAAATTAAGGTGCTACCATATTAAATATAAAAATATATATAAAAAGATTAAATTAGATATTAAATAAAAGATAAAATTCAATAAAAATTAGGGTGTTACCATATTCAATATAAAAATACGTGCAAAAGATTAAATTAAATATTAAATAAAAGATTAAATTTAATAAAAAAATTAAGGGTGCTACCATATTAAATATAAAAATATGTAGGGAAAGATTAAATTAAATATTAAATAAAAGATTAAATTTAATAAAAATTAAGGGTGCTACCATATTAAATATAAAAATTTGTAGCAAAAGATTAAATTAAATATAAGGCGATTTCATGCAGCAGGGCACATCTCAACTTATGACAATTCTGGCTTAAGTCTCAAACGGAAGGGCAGTTTATTGTTTGTTATTGGCTGTTGTAAACATGAAAATGTACGGGAAGGGCATTATAGTAGTTCGTGACGTTGCGACAAATTGCTCTATTGAATAAAAGATTAAATTAAATAAAAATTAAGGGTGTAACCATATTAAATATAAAAATATGTAGAAAAGATTAAATATTAAATAAAAAATTAAATTTAATAAAATTTAGGGGTACTACCATATTAAATATAAAAATATGTAGGAAAAGATTAAATTAAATATTAAATAAAAGATTAAATTTAATAAAATTAAGGGTGCTTCCATATTAAATATAAAAATATGTAGCGAAAGATTAAGTTAAATACTAAATAAAAGATTAAATTTAATAAAAATTAATGGTGTTACCATATTAAATATGAAAATATGTAGCAAAAGATTAAATTAGATATTAAATAAAAGATTAAATTTAACATAAATTAAGGGAGCTACCATATTAAATATAAAAAATATGTATAAAAAAATTAAATTCAATAAAAATTAAGGGTGCTACCATATTAAATATAAATATTTGTAGCAAAAGATTAAATTAAATATAAGGCGATTTCACGCAGCAGGGCACATCCCAACTTATGACAATTCTGGCTTTAGTCTCAAAAGGAAGGGCAGTTTATTGTTTGTCTATTGGCTGTTGTAAACATGAAAATGTACGGGAAGGGCATTATAGTAATTCGTGACGTTGCGACAAATTGCTCTATTGAATAAAAGATTAAATTCAATAAAAATTAAGAGTGTTACCATATTAAATATAAAAATATGTAGCGAAAGATTAAATTAAATACTAAATAAAAGATTAAATTTAATAAAAATTAAGGGTGCTGCCATATTAAATATAAAAATATGTAGCAAAAGATTAAATTAAATATTAAATAAAAGATTCAATTAAATAAAAATTAAGGGTGATACTATATTAATAAATATAAAAATATGTAGCGAAAGATTCAATTAAATATTAAGTAAAGATTAAATTCAATAAAAATTAAGGGTGCTACCATATTAAATATAAAAATATGTAGCGAAAGATTTAATTAAATATTAAGTAAAAGATTAAATTTAATTAAAATTAAGGGTGCTTGCATATTAAATCTAAAAATGTGTATCAAAAGTATTAAAAGATTAAATTTAATATGCAATTAAATGCGCTATCATATTAAATATAAAAATATGTAGCGAAAGATTAAATTAAATATTAAATTAAACATTAAGTAAAAGATTAAATTAAATATTAAGGAAAAGATTAAATATAATAAAGATTAAGGATGCTACCATATTGCGGTCGAGATATGTCACAGGAAACTTTCGCGTCATAATGACTTCAAAAGTCGCCAAGAGTACCATAAATTTCTTTTTCTGGCAACTTTTGACGCTATTATGAAGACTTCTGACATCATTATGACGCGGAAGTCGCCAGTGACATAGGTCGACCGCATTAAGGTAGAACACTAAATACACTATGTACAAATTTGTCGGAAAATTTCCCAAATGAAGAGACAATTTGCGTAAGATCGCAATGCTCAAATTGAGCCCAGACCTATAATGTAATTAACATAAAAAATTAAAATCAAACTAACCCAGTGACTATGCTAAAGCCAAATTTGAAGGGTATTTTACGCAATTGCGAAACGAAACAAAACGAAAAGAAAAATGTCATTTGTCAGGGAAACAATGAGTAATGAATTTTAGTTTACGCTCTGTTTCAGACTGCAAAAGGCTTGTTGAAAAGAAACAATGGAGAGATCGCGTAGTGCATGATAATAGAGTGAGAGATAATTGGAAGTTTACTATTTACACAGATTGTGTGAATATCTAACGTCGTATACAGTTGGTTTACTTTTTATGCGTTCTGGTTTATCGCGATACATCCTGACTTAAGCACGCAAGAGATAAATATTACACCTACTAGAAAATCACTCGGTATGCTATTTTTTTTCTAATGCAGCTGGCAATACAGACATATACCTTTGTGCCACACATGAAGCTGTTACTCATTTAGCACCACCCGAGGATCACGTGTAGCTTAAGGAATGGTTCTGACGCGAGTAGCATTGCCGCCTCTAGGTCCTAGTAGTTTAAAAGCAGGGACCGAGCAGAAGACTCTCAGGTTTGGCCTACCACCCCCAGAGGTATTGATTGAGAACTTGAAGAACATTGTAACCTCGAACCTATTTTAAGTGCCACAGTCACCTTTAACGAATACGGTGGATCTTAGGCCGGTTCCACCCCCGAACCCGCAACTTTACTATTCCGAGATCGTTGTCTTTGCCGAATCGCCTGTCATGCTATGATGGGTGCAAATTGTCTCTTCATTTGGGAAATTTTGTGCATTTAAATTTGAAAGCTTAATTAGGGATTTCAAGTTACTTGATTTTAATAAATGTTTTTGTTACAAATTCGGGGTACTTGCCTTTATTAGCATTTTACCATACCATCCGCTGATTTGTTGCCCTTACTATTATCGGAGAACCGTATAATTAGGGCAACATCGCTCCCCTCCACCTGCTTATTTCACAACAAAGATTTCAGTGGGACAATGAAGGGAATATAAGATTCAAAATTGGTTCATACTCAAACCGAAGACTTTCAATGAGATGGGAATATTCCACCTAGTTTCAAAGTGTGATAGATGCTTAAACTTTCAGGATATATATTTCTTAATGAAAAGAATCGTTGTTGTCAAAGGCACATATGACTCGTTATCCGATGAATGTACATTATAAAATAGAATCATTATTTTCTGAAATAAACAATGATTTTAAAGGCCAGAAGAGGGCGAAAGTCAATACATTTTGCAAATGTCTAATCTTTACATCTGTTAATTTTACTCGAAGATTTGAGTAGAATGAAGAAGGGAATATGAGGGTCGAAACTGGTCCATGCGCAAACCGGACACTCTACAAGATAGGAATATCCCATCTAGTTTCACTGTGGGATAATTGTTTGTGTTGGTTTGTTTGGAACACTAAGGTCTACAGTTTTGTTACATGAGGGCTAATGATAATGGGACCTACTGCTTAACCCCTTCGCAACCAACGCCTCGTATAAGCGAAAGATTTCACTCTTATCAGTCTAACTTCGCTTCCACACGATGATTTCCGGTTGTGATTGGGAGCCCAGCGTCGCGTAAGCGTAATAGGGGATAGGAACGTTTTATTTTAATTTTTAAATGCTAGATTCAATTACTAGATGGCGTAAACGGCAATGGTTTTCACAACTGTTGACTCGTATAGCATTTACGTGGTAGTCCTCAAGGGGTTAAAGCCGATTTCAAACGGCTGCAAACATCCATGACAAAAGTAGTAATTGAACCTGCAAACTCTAAAACCGATGAGCAGCGCCCTACCACTCGGCCATCGTTCGGCGATGATAAATGCTTGAAATTCCAGGTACGATAACTTTCAATAGAAAAAAACTGTTGTTTCACAGGTGCACATGATTGTATTTTATAATGTTCACTGAATGTACATTATAAAATACAGTACATAATATTTTTTGGAATAAACAATGGTTTTAAAGGTCAAAAGAGTTGTAAAAGGCAACATGCTTTGTAAGTGTCTGTAAAAACAATTGTAGCCAAGTATTATCCAGTCCCTCCACCTGCTTATTTTATGTCGAAGATTTCAGTGTAGGATGATGAAAGGCATATGAGATTCATAATTGGCTTATCCCAAACAGAGGACTTCCTATGAGATGGGAATATCCCACCTAGTTTCACAGTAGGATAAATGCTTAAACTTCCAGGGTTGATATCTTTCAATAAAAAGAACTACTGTTGTCACAGATGCGCATGGATCGATAATTATTTATGTACTTTATAAAATGCAATCCCCAATATATTCTGAAGTAAACAATAGTTTTAAAAGCCAGACGAGTTGGAAAAGTCAATATATTTTGTAAGATTCTGTAAAAACAATTGCAGCCAAATATTTGCCTTTCTTTCCACCTGATTATTTTGCATCGAAGATTTCAGTGAGAAGGTGAAAGGAAATATGAGGTTTGAAATTGGTTCATGTGCAAAACGACGACTCTTTACGAGATAGGAATATCACACCTAGTTTCACAGTGGGATATTTGTTTGTTTGGAGCACTACGGCCTACTGTTTTGTTACATGGGGGCTAATGATAATGGAACTACTGCTTAAAGCCGATACCGAAAGACAACAAACATCCATGCCAGCAGTGGTATTCAAACCTGTGAATTCTGGTACCGAAGAGCAGCTTTCAGCGTGGATAAATGCTTCAACTTCCAAGTGCGCTCTTCCAGAAAAAAAAACCCGTTGTTGTCACAGGTACATATGATTCGTTATTCACTGAATGTACGTTATAAAATACAATCCATAATATTTTCTAGAATAAACAATAGTTTTAAAGGTCAAAAAGAGTTATAAAAGTCAACATGTTTTGTAAGTGTCTGTAAAAACAATCGTAGCCAAATATTTGTTTTTCTCTCCACCCACTTATTTTTAGATCCAAGAGATCAGAACGAAGTTCATAATAACGATCAAAAGTTTATTTTTATCGAAAACTCTGTGAAAATCTTACATTGTTCTTTAGATAGAGAATCAGTTATCAAATCAAAACAACTCAAGAAACGGTCAAATTCATTTGATTTTTGTTTCTTTTATATCAGTGTGCCTGAAGAGTTTTATTCGAGACAGTCACGAGGAACTTCTTGAAAAATGTAATAATTTTTAGTAGGAAATGATGATAAGAAATGATCTTGCTGTTTCAACAAAATATCTAATCTTTCCCATTTGTGCAAAGATAATAAAAACAGTTTTCATTGCTCAAGTAAAATTTTGAACAACTTATATAAATTCACATTTCTTGTTATTAAAACTCAACTTATGCAGTGGATGCAAAAGATAATGGAATTTTAAAATTTCATAGATCGTTCAAATATTTTTGAATTATTGAAGCAACTCAAATGGTATAATTTCGGGTAGACAAGGGTGGGTAAGCTACCTTTTGGTTTACACACTTGATAATTCATCTAAAATATGAAAGCTCAGCTAATACGTTGCCATGGCGTATAATTCACACGCTGTCTACTTTAGGAAGTAGATCCCATACATCATTAACACTAGTGTTACATTTTGCAAAAAACTTAACAAATCATCGTGTAAATTTGAAAACTCTACTGAAAAAAAATTAGAGAAAATTTTCACCGATTTAGTTTGTTAATGTCATTTTGAAAAAGTATTTGAAATTTATAATATTGTTTGTGTTCTAAACTTGATATAGTTCTGTAATAATTTTATTGAAGACACTTTATTGATTACATAAAATTAAAAACATATCTCTAAAGAAAACATTCTACAGAGAAAATGTTTAAAGAAAAACATTTATATAGGAAAAACATATCACTAAAGAAACAATTTCTATTTTATTACTAGATTTACGGATTTGATCCTATACCTATTTTTACTGAAGTGAGCCAAATTGACTCATACAAGAAAATTGAAGTTGTTCGCAAAGAAAATAGTTCCAAATTAATTTAAATGAAATGCTTATTATCAAAAAATTCATGGAAAACTCTTTTTTACATATAAAATCTGATTTTGAAACCCATTTTCCGCAAACATTTCTTTTACATTTAGCATAATAGTTTCTACATCTGTTTCTTTTGCATGATTGTTGAACTCGACAATTCTTAAGTGCGTCAGTAGCACGAATTTCTGTCACTGGAATGGAAGTGTTCTCGACTTCTTCTCTATATTTATTTTATACTATACTTTATACTATATTTATTACTATATTTATTTATTCTCATATACATTCTATTAGTCAAATTGGCTCACAACCGTGAAAATAGGTACACCACATTTGAAAATGCGAAATGAAGGGGTCTGCGGGGTAGAGGAATGAAAATTAACATATATTTTATTACCTAACTAAAAACCAACGTATGTTTTTGAAGAGCGATATTAAAGTTATATATATATATATATATAGTGATCCAATTTTTAATGCGTCAAATTGGCTCGGTCCGTAAATCTAGTGTTAAAACATATCTCTATAAAAAAAACATAACTTTAATAAAACATATATTTTAAACATATTATTTATCTAGAAAGAAATATTTTTCCTATAGAATATTTTTTAGAGATGTTATTAATTATTACTCATTAATAAAATATAGACGGCGCTCTACGCTTTATTATGTTTTTTTTTCTTTTAGTCGTTGTACCATTTTGTGAACGTTATAGAATTAAAAATGTGCTTTGTAATGGATAGTGTGATTTTGTGATAGTTCTACATCCTCATGAAGTATGAAAAGTCAGCTGGCAGTCACACGAATTCTGGACTGTAATGGAAGGTAAGCTCTTTACCTTATTACGAAATTTAAAAAAAAATTCAAAATGTGGTTTCTTTAGAAAATTTTTCTTTATAGTTAGTTATGTTCCAATTTTATGTAATCAGTAAAAATCTTCAATTTTATTAATACAGAAGCATATCATATTTAGAATTTCAATATCATCACAGTTAGAAAATTTTAAATACTTTTTCAAAATGAAATCAACCAACTAAATTCAGGAAAATTTTCTCTAATTTAACACATTGACGGGCAGTAGGAACAAGTGAAGTTCGAAAATTAACACCATATATTTTTGCAATTTTTAGAATATTAGAAGTATAGTTTTATTCTTTCTGCTTAAATAAACTTAATTTTGATTAATTCAGCACCTTTAATTAGGTTACGGCTATAACCGTCATGAAGCCAGCGGACTCTAGACACTAAGTAATGGGACGATGGCGGTTATAACAGAAAAATTTCAAAAACGTAATTGACAGGTTTAATGACTCAAATAAACAATTTTTTGTGGGCTTTTTTGGGAGTATTTTTGGGAGTTTTACACAATATGTTAGTTCATAATAAAAAAATAAATAAATGAAAAAAATAAATTAAAGAGAAAACACGATCGCACTACTCTCTTCACAACCACGTGCATACTGAAGCTTAAGTCGTGCAACAGGTGGAAAATGAAATTCAACCTAAAATATTTTTTCAAAACATGACACTAGGCTTCTATTTGTACGCCGGTTAATGCACAGTTGTGCCTCTATAGCCGTAGTGTCTAAAATCAACCGTTTCGTTTTGGACGGCTATTGCCGTCATGCTACATAGTGAACTTCACTTTTACGGCTATAGACGCAAGTGTCCTTCAACGTGTTAAGAAGTTTTTTGGTAACTGTACAAATATATGACCGGCCAAGCCTAGGGTTTTAGTGCTTGTTCCCTGCTTTTAAATTAGGAGTACCCATTTTGTATCTTTGTGTTGTCCCAGGGAGTAATGCTTGCCTCCTACACTGCATTCATATAATAAGATGGAATAATTCCTTGGCTTTGTATGGTCGAATGTTTAACAGGCAAGTACCCTAAAGTTATAAAAATATTTGAACGTTGAATTCATATAAATTTTAAATCACTGAAACAAAAAAAAAAATTGTGTCAAAACTGAAAATTTTTGACATCCGGGATTTAGTTAACCCTTGCGATAATAATGTCCGAAATTGAAGGATACTGGACTGATGCTAATGAGATTTAACTGGATAACTAAATTTACGCCCAAAACGCCCTCTACCGGTACAGTTCCTCTGCGAAATGTACCCGCACACGATGTGTTAATATTAAATTCTAGGTAAGTCACTGCTTGACAGTGCTTAGAATTGGCCCTGATCACACACTTTAGGTTTAATCCTTATAAATTACACAAGAAGGTCAGGGGGAGAACACACCGTTTTTATACTTATTTTACTTTTTATTTATTCCTATGAATATCATCTAAATTTGCAAGGTCGTCTTTTCCTAACAATCTAACAATCTCTCGTGGAATTTACCTCGTGCTCTGTCTCGTTTTATCAGGTACTTCTCAGCCACCTGATGATTTCCGGTTATCTCCCAGGAGTATAAGACTTATCACCTGTCGACAGATGTGCGATTGAGTATCTTGTCAATGGATACAGATAGTCACCTCTGAGATGATTATCCGGAAGCTTGAGAAGATGGAATGCGATTCCTAGGCCAAGCCTTTATGATTTAGTTATGAATGGTAAGCCAAGAACTGGGTTCCCCACCAGCTTGGCGTTAAAGCTCTGAACATGGTAGCCTAACATTTTCTCTTGATCTCGCAAATCCAAAAAATGTGTACCTATATTTTAATTTATATTATATTTGTATACATCTCTTCTTGTGAAACTCATTTCTTATATATTAAATGCTTGTAAGACTTTAAAATATTAAATATAATTAACCATTAAAGGTTCACTATGGCTAAGTTTTAATAATGTGGAGCTTTGTAAATTGTTAAAAGATTAATTGCCCATAAATGAAATGTCCGCTTTCTCAGTGGTTTTGGATGATTACGAAAATGTATATAATTCTATTACAAAGGTGCAATCTACATCCATTAAAGTCACCCAAATAGCAAGGGCTACAAAGTTGTTCGGATGAAATACCTTTGCGTTTTTGCAGAACGCTGGCCGATTGGTTAGGCCGCTGATCGTCGGTACCGGAGTTCATGGGTTCGAATCCCACTATGGCATGGATGTTCGTAATCGGCTTTAAGTAGTAGGTCCCGGTCTCATTAGCCCTCGTGTGCAAAATAGTAGACCGTAGTGCTCCAAACTAAACCAAACCAAACCAAAACTTTGCGTTTTAGTAAACATCACCAATAATTTCACCAAATTTGCCAAGGGGCACCCTATTCTGCAGTAGTACCAGGAAAGGGAATGCAATAGGATTAAGCGGGTCATAGAGGTTTCAAACAAAGAGATGAAGCAATATTTTGAAAACATAGAGGTTTTCAAAATATCGAAAATCTTTATAACAAATTAGTTTTCTTCATGTAATTCTCAATATATTAAAACAGTAGTTAAAAATATTAATATATAGTATTATTACGAATTCAGCATCCGGAAACATCACGATTATGGGATATCGGCAAGCCTGCTGCTTTCATGGGGGGTTTCTATGGTTAATTGCCTAACTGGAGAGATATTGGCTATTTGGAGATGCTTTTAGCGACTAATTTTTGTTTCCAAGTTCGCACCAGTTTTGGCGATTTCTGGAATCTGGTATATTCCAGAAAGTTTCGTACCCAGAAAGTTCTCCGGTCCTTTAAAAGCAAGGTTCAAGATCATTAGTTCAGTTCAGTTGCATTCAGATAACCGTTTAGAGCAGATATATATATATATATATATATATATATATATATATATATATATATATATATATTAAGGAGCTCTCTAGACGAAGGTGTAATATTACACCATGTATTGTATTTTAGTATATTGTGTTCTTATACACTATGTTCCTATTTTGAACTAGGATTATTTTCTGTTTAGTAGCACATATTACTGATTATTTAAGAATTTCAATAAACTTCTATCGTGTTCCGACTCCTTGAACAAGTAATCTCTCAATAGTATACAATGCGTCACTCATGCGTAGTTTCAACTTTACGGACTATAATTTTGTCGAAACTTTGTAGGTCAACCAAAGTTAATTTGCACTCCTCTGCAAAAGTTTTTCGATGAAATATTTGTTTGATTAATCTTTGCGGCAACACTCTTGGACTGTAACGTGTACCCTACTCACATCGTGTTTTGTAGCGGCTTTAACGAGACAATTTTAGTTTATCTGATAATCGGTTGTAAAAAAATTCTCGCAGCTTCAAACTGTGTCCAAATTTAACACGCATAGTGATACTTCTTTTTTTTTGGGGGGGGGTGAAAAATGTAATTGCATTGAAATTTATCGGCAGTTGCATGACGTGTATGGGGAAAATACAATCTGCAGAGAAGCTATGGCGAAATGACCAAAAACAAACGTGCGAACTTCTGAAAAAGTTTTGGTGGGAAGTGTGGTATCACCTTCCTTACAGTCCAGAAATTTTTCCTTGTGACTTCCATGGTTTTGGTCTCATCAAAAAACTTTCAAAGGAACGATACCGAGGTAAAAGCTGCAACCAAAGAATAGTTATACGGACGTTAGGCGGAATTTCATTGCTGGAAGCATTGAAAAATTTGTGCCACGCTTCGAAGAATGTTTAAATAACGAAGGTAATTGGGTCTACAAATAGATTTTTAGATAAAATTTTGAATACAAATAAAGTTATTGTAACATTTTTATCTAATTCTGTTTTATGAAGCAATATAAATAACCTTTTACCACTTATTCACCAATATTTTAATTATTACCATCATGAATTTAAATTTTTAAATTTTAATATTAAATATTTAGTATATTTCCTTACTTGCATTATTTGTAACACGATTTGTCATTTAAACAATTTATGTATTTTAAATGAGGCATAAAAAATGGTGAGAGAATTAAAAATACAGAGAATTAAAAGAACAGTTTTTAAAATTATTCTTTAAAATATTAAAAGTGTTAGATTTTATTGGGAAATATGTATATCTCAGTACATATATGTTGCAAAAATTTCAGTTGTAAAGATAATTTAAAATTTTTATATAAATGATGTTATCTTTCTCAACTTGTACTTTTTTTAATCCTAAAAGTCTGGAAAGCTATTTTCCGGTTTAATTCCAGTACTTGTATCCTCCATCTACAGTGGATTCCTTAAATTGTGAGATAATGATATTACGGATTTACTAATGAAAGAGAGCTGTAACATGACTGAGGTGATTGTTGATCCTCTGACGCACTTTGAGATATATTCAAAATGTAAGGCATCTATAAACAGCTCTTGGAAGCAACCACCATCCCATCCATGGTATTCTAACACTGGTACTGGTACTTTAATCGTTTTTGAGGGTGACAGAAGTGACCAAACTACGTTGGATCGACGGATATCAGAGTATTTCGATAAAACCCTCAAGTGTTTTACAATGGTGCTATGAACTTGCCTGTTTGCTCCAAGTGTTAATTAGCCTCCACACTATGGCCAATTGTTCACCACTTCCAGATGGTGACCTTGAACGACTGTTCACGGACTGGATCCACACGCTGAGCCACTAAATGAACCGAGCGAGAGGATTCATCCATAAAGTCTACTGCGCACTTTAGTTGAGCATTTGGCAGCCTTTGACCTTTGGAGAAAAACCGCTTCCAAAGCCATCCTCCGCGAAGGCCATTTCGTCTGCCATCGTCGACCTCGATAGGCCATATCTCCTCCAGACGGTGGTAAGGGCTTGCAGTGGACCATAGTGTGGAGGGGGCCTTTACATTCTTCAGAGCAGATGGTCATTTGCAGTTCCCGTGGTATGACGTCGCTACTCCAAGACTCAGCGAATAACAATCAAAACAGCAGCAGGTGTTGATCGCAGAGACAGTGACTCCTGTAATGTAACCTCCACACTATGGCCAATTGTTCACCACTCCAGTACTAGTCCTGATGGCGAACTTGAACACGATGGTTTACGAGTTGCATCCGCACACTGGGCCACTAAATGAGCAGAGCGCATGAATGTGTCCATAGAATCTATTGCACACTTTGGTTGCACAGAATGTCTTTGATCTTTGGAGAGAAACCGCCTCCGAAGCCATCGTTTGCCCAGGCTATTTTATCGTCTGCCACCATCGACCACAATAAGCCATACTCTCTCCAGATTGTGGTAATGGCTTGCAGTGGACCATAGTGTGGAGGGACCTTTATACAGAAGAGGCCACTGCACAACTCCTGATCAACTGCATTTATTTGGTATCGCATTTATTTTGGATCTTTTGAGCAGACCAACTATCGTCTTGGATGTATTTAAGGCAAACATTCTTATGGATTTGATCTGAATCAGACCAGAATAAGAAAAAGAAGAAAAAGAAATGTTTATCATCCATCATTCTGACATTTCCTGAAATGACATTAAATATTTACACAGAACTACAAAATATATAACATATTAAAGCGCTTAAAGTTATCGTTGTTGCATATCTGAATATGATTAAAAAGCCGATTTTATCGGTATTTTTTTATTTTATCAGCATTAAAATAATCAGCAAAGATTATTTTGATATTTGAAAGTCAGAGGTGATAAACGTTATGAAATTGAATTCTATTCATAAACCCTTTATCTGTTCCCATGACAAGAAAAAAAATAATTGACGCATTTCTCTCAATCTCACCTTTCGCATAGTTTTATATTGTCCACAGATGAGTTACTCGATATCCTGGAATCTAAAGATTATAATACGCAATGGATATTTTTAAGAAATATACGTTGCAGGAACGTCACGAACTACTATAATGCCCTTCCCATTCAATTTCATGTTTACAACAGCCAATAGACAAACAATAAACTGCCCTTCAGTTTGAAACTAAAGCCAGAATTGTCATAATTTGAGAATTTGCCCTACTGCGTGAAATCGCCTTATTTAGATATTTACATCATGAAATAAAATTACAGTTAAACAAAGTATCAAAATAATCCATTGAAGCTAATCGACGATTAATTTAACTAGATATAGGAATAGGGATAAACAGAATTGTGAGATACTGCTCAGTTTAGCTCTATATCCTTGGTTGTAAAAGTGGGACGTGAGAAACAAGGGTATGCTTGGAAAGATGAAGCTTACCTGTCTTGATATCCGACTGATGGCTATAATTATACATATTTTGCAGAGTTAAAAACAATATCGCTTATTTTATTCTGTAATTTATTGTAAAATATCAATTAAATTGTCGATTTAAATACTTTTTATACGTGAATTATTAATTATTAGCATATCTTGATGTATTTTAATACATCAATATATGCTTCTTCTGTCCTTGTGTCTATAATAGAACTCCTCCTAAACGGCTGGACTGATTTTGATGAAATTCTGTATGTAAATAAGTTGATTCAAGAATGCTCTAGATTCACAAATAAATCCGATAAAAAATGTTTTTTTCTATTAAAAATTCAGAAATGTGAGCTTATCGAGATCATTATAATGCCGCTCGAAACCCTTCACTGCCAACGTATCTGTGGTGCAGTGGTTGGCGCAACTGACATCAGTACGAGAAGTCCCGGGATCGGATCCCTATATAGGCGACATGGGAATTTTAATTTAATCTAATTACGTTTGGAATGACTGTATGCTTGGTGATACCAAGTATTCTTAAAATTTTTTTTTCACTATTTTTCCATCAAAACGGTCCAATTTATAGTTTATTTATAAAAATGTTGCAATTTTTAGATTTACAGCGCGTTAAAACAGTACAACGTCTGTCGGGTCGTCTAGTACATATATATATATATATATATATATATATATATATATATATATATATATATATATATATATATATATATATATATATATATATATATATATATATATATATATATATATATATATATGAGTTTCAAGGTTATGTACACACACACACACACATATATATATATTTATATATATATATATATATATTAGAATGATATATGTTTATTCGCTAATGAATTGAATTATAAAGAATTTACAGACTTATTATACAAAAAACTAAATCAAAATCTTTGTTTAAGAGTAATATATAAAGTTCACCGTAGCGAAGCACTGGGCACACTTGTTAATTATACATAAAAAGATGGTTTCATTTTAAATAAGAAAACATAGACATGAGAAATTTTTCTTTTCGTTAACTAAAATTCCCCATGTACATAAATTAGAACACACATTTGAGACAAAATTCATTTTAAGTACTATCCAGCGTCTTTCTCTTTCGGTTCAAGTGCTAATATTTTTTATTTCTTATGGGAAAAATAGCGGACAGTAAGGATCATTTTGATCGGGTGATTTTTCAGTATTTTACTATTACCTATTTATTATTTTACTATTGTCTAAGTTTACTTCATAAGTTCTAATAGTTCTTTATAGAAAGAGGACATACATATAGGGTCATTTTGAATAGTGGTGAAATTGTTCAAAAATAAAGTGCTTGTTTTCTTTTATTTTTTTTTTTTTTTTTTTTTTTTTTTTTTTTTGTGTGTGTGTGTGTGTGTGTGTGTGTTTGTTTCGGTTCTCTCTAAAATAAAGTTCAGGAAACCTTTATTTAATGGAATTTAGAATTTATATTTAAAGGATAATTAGGAATTTAAAGGATATTGTTAATTACTATTAAATTGTTAAAAATTATTCCTTTTAACTGATTACAATACAAAATCTAGAACAATTAATATAGAAGAATTTAAAACTATATTTTTTTTCAATATCTGTAATGTTTAAAGAATTCCATTTGAAAATAGAAAATAGATAAATTTACTATTTTCTTCACAAATCTTTAAATTCTTTTTAACTAACAGCATTCATGTAAGGGGTCTACCATACAATATCGTTGCATATTGAAACTGTGTATATTGTGACCTATAAATTTCTAAATGCTTAGCAGAATGTTCAAATCTACATACTATAAATCTCTTGATCTCTAACAATTGGCGACGCTAGAAAGTCAGCCATGCATATTGAGGCACCTCTATTAGAAGCAACAACGTGATTTTAAAATTTAACATGCTAGCCACAAATTACACGCGTATGCAATTTGCATACATAACAAACAAAATAACCCAAACAAATTATACATAACATATTTTATTCGTATCTAAATTAAAACTGAGCAAATTAAATTAAAAATAAACACACAGTAGTAAATTATAAAGGGTAAATTAAAGTTAATGCATTTAACAATGGGTAAGTAGCTTAATATAATATAGCTTAATATAATTAATATATGTTAGTATATATGTATTTATATGTAGTTTAATATAATATGTTAGTTAATACTCTAACATATGATTTACTGCATTAACTACTGATTGTCTGCTATTATAAAATTTTTTAATCAACTAATTTAAACAATTTTTAAAATATGTAATAACCGCACTTTCTTTATAAGTCGACTATAACAATATGAATCAGGGTATTTTAATTTTTTCGTACATTAATACATTTTTACTAATTTGTTAGACCTTAAAAACTTACTCAAACTATGTATGCATTATTTAAAGAATAAATTCCATAAAATCTTTTCTTTTAAGATTTGTATACGAACGGAAATTGAATTTTTAAAAAAAATAAGCACTTATTTCTTATAAAATACAGTCATTTAGAAGCTTAATTTTCAGAAAAATATTTCTTGTAGCAAAACTGACCCTGGTTAAAATATTTGCATTTTTCTGCTATCAGGTATCCTAGAGTTCGTCTACTGAAAATTGACCTAAATTCAGTTTGGTTTTTTCCGCAGAATATCAAAAATTCACTCATATGCAGCGTTACTGTGTGGAAATAGGTGCATATTCAGCATTATTTTTGGCAAGATTTTTATTTTATTGCTTAATTGAGATCTTTTAGTTATTCATAAGTTTTGTTATTTGCCGGAGAAATCTCGGGTTTCCGAAGTTATCAATATCTCTCAGCGGGATTCGAACTCAAGAACCCAATAACCCTTGGATATCGTTCGACCAATAAAATATAAAAATTAAATATAAAAATTTCAAAATTTAGTGGCAAATATTCAATTTACCAATAAATATTTTGACGGTATAACTGGTAAGTTTACCAATATTGAAACCCCTAATTCATTGTCCTAAAACTCCTTAATAAAATGTTTCATACCATGATTCCTTTATACTAAAATATTCAATTTCGTGCAAACAAAAAACAATATCTATGAGAAATATCCCCCTCCTTTATCACAATATAATTCAATCACAATATAACTAATTTCTTAAAATGTAGAAAATAATTTCTGGTCAATTTTTCCATTTAAAACAAATTAAAACATTTTTTTTATATCAAATACATAGAAAATGTTATAGTGACAGAAAAAAATTGGATACTTTGTCAACGTGTATAAATACATACATATATACACACACACAAACACTTGCACACATATATATATATGCATGTATCTATATGTGTATATATATATATGTATATATATATATGTATATATATATATATGTATATATATATATATATATATATATGTATATCTATGTGTATATATATGTATATATATGTGTATATAAATGCATATATATGTGCATATATATGTATATATACATACAAATATATGCATATAATATATATATATATATATATATATACATATATATATATATGTCTATATATGTATATATATACATACATATATATACATATACACACACACACACACACATATATATATATATATATATATATATATATATATATATATATATATATATATATATATATATATATATATATATATTTCAAAGAACAGAAATCTTAAAAATGGGGAACTTTCTGGAAGTTAATATATATGGTCATTGTTCAGTTTGAAAATGTTTTTAAGCAATCTAAAGAACAAATATTCATGAGTTATGACTGAGTGAAAATGTAATAAATGCCTAAAATTATTATACTATTTTAACAATAAAACCTTTTAATTATTAAGAACACGGATCTAACATAGTAATAATAAATATTACAATAGTTCTGTTTAATACTCTACCATACGTTTTATTGCATGAATTGTCAGCCATTATAAAATTTTTTAATCAACTAATTTAAACAACTTAAAAATATTTAATAACCGCATAACAATATGGATTAATTTAATAACAATATGGATTAGGGTATTTTAATTTTTTCATATATTAATATATTTTTACTAACTTGTTAGACCATAAATGGACATACTCAAACTATATATGCAGTATTTGAAGAAAAAATTCCATAAAGTTTTTTGTTTTAAAATTTTTATACGAACAGAAACTGAATATAAAAAAATAAGCACTTACTTCTTATAAAACACAGTTCAAAACGTTGAAACTTTCAGAATATTACTCCATTTTAAACAAAAAATATTTTCTTCAGTTAGATGACATTTGAATTCAGCTGTCAATATTAATGCCCATCTAACAGCATGATAAAACGTTTTGTCACATCATCGCGAAGAGATCGAGATGAGAGTTATCTACTGGCAGACGATAGAATTCGTTCTCCCTGATTGGCAGGAAGAGATGACGTCACAATCTTCATCCTCTCGGAGTGGTTTTATTTTTATGGACTATTCTGATTCGTTATACTCTATCGTTGAGAAATCTCAACGTCACGTATTTGCGGTGCTAACAGGTTAATTGTTAAAGATAATTTATTACTGACGATTGTATTTTAGGAAAAACAATCGATTTACGTCTTTTTCGTCATAAGTAATTTCATTTCATAGAAAAAATTATTTGGCATTTAATTTTCTTTACAAACTTAAAATAAAAATAGATAAATTTACCCTTCTCTTCACAAATGTGTTCTTTAAAAATTTTATCGATAACTACATTTTCGTCGTAAGTAATTTAATTTCATAGAAAAAATTATTTGGCATTTAATTTTCTTTACAAACTTAAAATAAAAATAGATAAATTTACCCTTCTCTTCACAAATGTGTTCTTTAAAAATTTTATCGATAACTACATTTTCTCTTCACTTAAGAAGCATCATACTTCCCACAGTAAAGCAGTGCAAGTTGTCTGTTTTAACCTAACATATGTTTCTAAATACTTCAGAAAATTATACAAAAATTTGTAAAGTATCAATAATTGTTTTATCTCTTATAAAATTATTATTCTTAACTGATTACAATACAAATAGAACAATTAATACAGAAGAATTTAAAAATATGTAAGGTTTAAAGAATTCTATTTGAAAATAGAATATAGATAAATTTACCAGTTTCTTCACAAACTTTTTCTTTAAAATCTTTTTAAATAACAATTTTTCTGTAAGGGGATCTCCTACAGGATATCGTTGCATGTTGAAAGTGTATCTTTTTTACCTATACAATTTCTAAATTCTTAGCAAAATTGTACAAAAATTTGTGAGGTATTCAATAATTGTTTCATCTCTTCTAAAATTCTTCTTCTTAAGTGATTACAATAAAAATATGGGATAGTTAATGTTGAATAATTTAAACTCATGTTTTCTCACTATCTGCAAGATTTAAAGAATTCTATTCTAAAATAGAAAATAACTTAATAATTTAAATAGAATTTAAAAATAGAATCTAAAATAATAATTTATAATTTTAAATTTAAAATAGAAACACAATTTAAAAATAAAATAATTAAATATAATTTAAAAATAGAACATAAAAGAATAATTTAATAATTTTAAATTTAAAATGGAAACAAAACTTAAAAATAAAAATAATTAAATTAAAAAATAGATTTATGATTTAAACAAAAAATATAATTTATAATTTAAAAATAGAGAATAATTTATAGTTAAATGTCTTTAATTAATTTATTAATTATTTATAATTTATAGATAGCTAATAGGTAAAGAGGTGACGTTATAATTTTCCTCCTCTTGAAGTGGGTGGTTTTTATGGTTTATTTTTAATTTCGATTATTATATATTATTAATATATTTCGATTATTAATAAATTTATTTTTTATTTATGATCGGAAGATTTACATATAATTCATTTGTGATGCTAACAGGTTAGTTGTTAAGTCTAATTCATTACAGACGAATGTATTTATATAAAAAATAATCTGTCGAGGTCATTTGAGTGAGAAGCAATTCCATTTTACACCGGGCTATGTATAGCTTCCTTTTCAAACCAAAAATAAATGATAATAGATTACTTTACAATTCTCTCCATAAATGTTTAGTGATAGGAATAACGAAAATCAATAGTGAAGTATAATTAAAAGTCAATTAAATAAAGTAAAATAAACGCTGTAGAATATCCAGAGAATACCAAATATAACCACTAAATTGTTACTACTAGCCATTTCCTGGCCCACCTTACGGCCTGGGTAATTAATTAATTTATCATTCCAAAAGTCTGATCATTTCTGTTACTTTCTGTCAAACGAAAGACGCAATCTTCGCCTTAACTCCTGTGGCATATGACCCACGTGCTTGGATCGTCCAAGTAGCATTTGCAACAAAAACAAAACATAAACAATTTTGAAATTAAAACATCTTAAGAATGAATGTTTTTAATTTCTGAACAATATTCTTATAATGAGAATTTATAATGATGTTACATGAAATATATAAGATACCACAATCTATTAAGGCCCCTCCACACTATGGTCCACTGCAAACCATTACCACCGTCTGGAAGGGTATGGCTTATCGCGGTCGATGGTAGCAGACGATAAAATAGCCTTGGCGGACGATGGCTTCGGAAGTGGTTTTTCTCTAAAGGCCCCTCCACACTATGGCCCACTGCAAGCCATTACCACCGTCTGGATAACTTTAAGCACTTTATTATGTTATATATTTTGTAGTTCGGTGTAAATACTTTGATGTCATTTTAGGAAATGTCAGAATGATGGATGATAAAAAATTCTTTTTCTTTTTTTCTTGCGTATCATTTTGATCTGAATCAGATCAGATCCATGAGGATGTTCGCCTTAAGTATATCCAAGACGATAGTTGGTTTGCTCAAAAGATCCAAAATAAATAAATACGGTACCAAAAAATGCAGTTGATCAGGAGTTGTGCAATGGCCTCTTCTGTATAAAGACCTCTCCACACTATGGTCCACTGCAAGCCATTACCACTGACTGGAGGAGTATGGCTTATCGAGGTCGACAATAGCAGGCGATAAAATGACCTTGGCTTCGGAGGCGGCTTTTCTCCAAAGATCAAAGGCAGCCAGATGCGCAACTAAAATACGCAGTAGACCCTATGGATGAATCAGCGGTCTCGCCTCATTTAGTAGCCCACTGTGTGGATGCAACCTGTAAACCATCTTCCAAGGTTGTCATCAGGAAGTGGTGTACAATTGGCCATAATCTGGAGGCTACATAAAGATCAAAGACAACCAGCATACGCTACCAAAGTGCGCAGTAAGTTTTATGGGTGCATACACACGTTCTGCTCATTGAGTGGTCCAGTATGTGGATGAAACCCATGAACCATAGTTCAAGGTCACCATCAGGACCAGTACTGGAGTGGTGAACTATTGGTCATAGTGTGGAGGCTACATTAAAAAAATATTTTTTTTTATTAAAATGCGAGACTATTTGATAAAAATTGAGTTGTCGAACCAATATTCCTTAAAACTGTTCCTAGTCCACAGCATACTAACCAACTGCTTTTATTTTTTCATTTTATAGTTAGAATTTACATAGAAACAAAACTGGAATTTCGATTTCCACTTACGTTAAATACTATTTATTTAAAAGAATTTTTAAAATTTTAGATTATTTTTACAGCTGTTTTCGCATTTTTACTGAATTAAATCCTCTGTAACTCGAGAAAAAACTTTACAATTTTTAAAAGCCTGCTCATTTTAGTGACAAACACATTAATATAGAATCTCAAAATTTGAATAAGAAAGACAAAAAAAAAAAAAAAAAAAAAAAAAAAAAAAAAAAAAAAAAAACATTTCAAAATAACTAATTTTTAAAAAATCGTCAAACGTCAAATTACTATTTTTAAAAAGTTTAAAATCAGAGTGTATGGTAAAAAAGAGATTTCAGTATAGTAAAATTATCGTGTTATTCGAAAAATATCTTTTGATAATGAAATATACCTAATTAGAACTTAAAAAAATACTTCATATTTGTGGTATCAAAATCTGTCCTTTTCAGCACCCATTGTCCCCTTAATAGACAATTTCCAAAATTTCGAATAAAAAATACATAAAAGTAATGCACCTGAAAAAACTACTAATCGAAAGATAGAACGTTTTTTTCGATGTACCTAAATTAGCGACCAGGTTATAAAAGCGCATGCGCTGTTACTCGAAGACGCGAAATCGGGAAGACGATGTTCGTATATCGAGAACGCTATATTTCGCATGGTTCATTACTGCCTTCCCGAAATCGGAACATCAAATTTACGATGTTTATAAATTATGAATGCCATATCGCGCATGCGTTGTTCCTCTCTCTCACTAAATCAGAATATTGAAAATCAGCGGAAAAGTTTAAATCGATTTAACATCGGCGTTCATTCTGCATCAGGATACATCGCCGAACTGAAAATTGATGTCCCGACGCAGCACACTATATCGATATTTCCGGATATATCGATACATCACTCAGTTCTAAATACGAGTTTTATTTTGACTGACTGTATTTAGAATTTAAAAAGTTTGTTTAAAAAAAGATTTGAAAATTTTGCTCAAAATCAGGGTTGGCATGATTTAAATCATGATTAAATCTTGTTTTAAATCAGTTGATTTTTTTAAAAAAAAAATCATTGATTTAAATCATTTTTTTTCACTTCTTTTTTTAAAAACCTATATTCCAAAGACAGGAGAATTAATCAGTCAGCACAGAAATACCAATAAGTAAATAAGTGTAAATGGATAGCATATGTTTTCCAAGAATTTAGGGGTTGTTATCAGAAAGTATGTAGTAAGAGTAGGTACAATGACTAGTTATGACGAGTGGAATTTATTTTATGTAATGGGAGGTCAAGTGAGTATTACAGAACTTGAAATCCAGTCTACCAAATAACAACAGCCATGGCTTAGTCTGCTAGAATAGAAAGACAGTTTTCTTCTTTTGGTATTGTTCATTCTAGTCTTCGGAACCAATTAGGAGTGTATAAAGCATAGAAACTAGTGTTTTTATTGAAACAGTTAAATACATAATTTGTTGCTTAAAAAATATTGAAATAATTGATTTGTTTTTTTAAATAAATAGTTTGCACTGAATGAATATTTAATTTGTTCTTTAAAGTTACATCTTTAGATTAAAATTAATATATTTAATTTTAAGTAAACAGTGTGTGAATATACTAGATAGATAAGATGTTACTTATAACAAATTATTCCATGTATATTGCAAAAATATAAAAACACTACAAAAATTAAAATTAGAATTCAGAAAAAAATCAAATAAATCTGATTTAAATAAAATAAATCTGATTTTTTTAAATTTTTTTAAATCATGATTTTTTTATTAATCCTGCTTAAAATAATCCTTTTGCAAAGAACTTTATAATAAAATATCAAAACAAACCACTGCGTAAATCTTTAAAATTCAAATTTTTCCTGTTCAGTTTTTTTCTGTAGCCACGAATAACAAATGATAAGCACAAACAGCATGACGAACTGCAAAGTTTTGTTCAAGGAAACCTTGTGATAACGTACCCTCTCAGGGAAAGAAGCGAGCATATTGAAAGATATCTTAGATTCCCTCTTTAGAATGATATTCAACCGAATTCCCTCTTACTAACTCATAAATAAACAAACTTGAGTAAGGAGAAATTTGTTAAGATTTATTTGATTTCAAAATGCTTATATTTGGGTTGTCCAGTTTTCTACGTTTCTTTATTCAAAGACAGAAAATTTTACGCTTTTTTTTTGTAAATAAATTATCGGGACATATCACCATCTTTAAATGAAAAATTTTTTTTCTTATTTTTCGACTTATCATTCGTTTTTAATTAATTTCGTAAAAACATGGGATTTTAGGCATTTATTTTCTACTTTTATTTTATTAGCTTGGCTGAATTTACATTGGTTTCTAAAAAATAAGAACTTTTTATATAAAGACAAAAGTGAGAACTTGTTTACAGAAATTTAGAATTTTTCTGACTATGTCCAGACTTATAACAACACAAAGTGAGTTTCATTAATAATTTTTGTAAACAACAATCGTCAATAAATGGAATTGGGTGTATACCTGTGCATTGCATTTCGATTCTCCCATTTTAATGGCAAATAATCGCCAATAAATGGAATGAGATTATACTTGTGCATTACATTTTGATTCTACCCTTTCAATGGCAAATAATCACCAATAAATGGAATGAGCTGTATACTTGTGCATTGCATTTTGATTCTCCCCTTTCAATGGCAAATAATCGCCAGTAAATGGAATAAGACGTATACTTGTGCATTGCATTTTGATTCTCCCCTTTCAATGGCAAATAATCACCAATAAATGGAATTGTATGCATACTGTGCACTGCATTTTGATTCTCCCCTTTCAATGGCAAATAATCGCCAATATAAGGAATGGGATGTATACTTGTGCATTATATTTTAATTCTCCCCTTTCAATGGCAAATAATCGCCAATAAATGGAATGAGATTATACTTGTGCATTACATTTTTATTCCCCTCATTATGTATAATTCTACTCCTATATAAAATTTTAAAAAGTATTAAAAATATTACACCACGGGATTAAATTTTCAAAAAAGGTAAAGTAATGTTTGAAAATCCCGTTTCAAATACTATAAATGCTAAATGAAATAAACAAAACGAAAAAAGTAGGAAGAGTTTCATCGTAGACCTATAATGCAATTACTGTGATAATTTGAAATCCATATGTGCAATAGTTTTTTATATACAGTGCGCGCAAGTTGAAAAAAAATACCATTTTCAGTAAAATGTATTTAAAGTGTTTATAGCTTCCTTGAAAGATATGATATTAAATTCAAAATTTGTATAGTTTTACAGGTTCTAATTCGAATATTTCAGTGGGGTTTGTTTTAAACGATTCCGAAATGACCAGAGATTTTACAAATGTAGAAACTAAAACAAAATCGAATTTTTGAAGGTTTAAAGGAGATATCACCGCCATTGTGAAAATATTTTCCAAGATGTGTGTTGATAAACATGAGATACAAAAGCCAATGGCTCAGGTTTGTTGAAGAAGTTAATGATGAAAGAAAATATTTTGTTAGGTTTGGATTTTTGTCAAAAAACACACATTTGTAAGTTTTAGAAACTAATTGCAACTATAAAAAATTTTTGCATCAATTCGCGTATAAATCGTAAAAACTGAAAAAGAGGTAATTGGCATTTATTCTACAGTTAGGTTTGGGAGATGGGTGTACAAAGAATTGAACTCGGCGAACAATCCTTTAAATCTGACATTTTATGGCTGGAAATTAGATATGAAAGAATGAGAAGGAGAATTTTAGTTAGATATTTTAGGTGTAATAATTTTGATTTATAGCATATACAGTCTGTTTCATAAGAGCGTGTCGCTCATAACTTCGTCAATAGATAGCTCGCAGATACCGGCTTAATTGCAAGTGTTCTTCAAACATTAGAGAAGAATGCTTTATGGTTATATTCTTTATTCGATTTGTTTTGCTGTGTTTAAATCAACCATTCCAAAATGAGTGCCGCGTATGCGAGCCGTTTTGAGGCAGTGTTTCTGTGCAACCATCCAAAAGAACACAAAATGCCTTTAACAGCTGCAGCCCGGTACATGAGAAAGTCGGAGTCGTTCGTCAAGAAGCGGGTATATATTACGTTATAAAGCGGGTACGTTATAAAGCGGTACAAAATGTGGAAGACCTACCGGAAAGGGGTAAACGCTTCTCGACTTCAAAATCGAATGATAAAGTGATTCTTGCATCATCGATAATAATGGAGACTGGACAACTTATTAGGTGAAATGCATTTTAGTTTAATATGCATACTACACGGTACAAATGTATTTTTAACTAATTCGTTTGTATTTTCAGAGAAATAGACGATACGCTCTTATGGAACAGACTGTATATGTATGTGCGTGTATGTATTATATACAGTTTAATCTAATGTTGTAGGCCCCCTAAAAAGCTTGCGGCCCATAGGCAATTACTTACTCCGCTTAATGAGTAATGCGCCGCTGCTTAATATAGTCCCCTTTCCACCACTGAAGCCTTGTATTTTACTTAGAGGTTCATGCTAAACATTTTTCATACTAACTAGAAAAACATTTTAACCCCTTGCCTGTTTTGCACGTACATCGTACGGGTGCTGTTATCGTGCCTTTAATGATTTGCCCGTACGGCGTACGGGCGATCTGATTTCTTTGTCATTCTCACTGTTTTAGCGATAACTTTTGTATTTTTAATGTCAAATTAGTCCAATATATGTCCACAAGATGTTAGTTTTCGAAATGTATTTAGTTTGGTTTAAAAGCGTGGGATTTCTGATAGGTTTTGCATTACCCCGCGAGCTTTTAGAGTTTTTGGCTTAAGGTTTTGGGATACTGATCAAAAGAGATTTTTTAGCAGCAATTTCGCCTACAGATAAAGACTAAGACCTGCAAACTAGTGCTATATGTGTTCACTAAAGAAAAATGACATATACAAAAGAATTAAAAAAGACTAGGTATTTTTTGTCCGGATTGTAACGTTGGACTATGCCTCTTACCTTCTTTCAAGATAAATCGCACTAAATCTGATCTTTGAAAAAACAGGTTAAATAAACATACTTGTAGTATTTGCATTCGAAAATAATTGTGTAGTAATTGTAATCGAAAATATTTTTAATTTTATATGCAAAACTGTAAACGTAACTTCCCTTTCTGGGGTGCACGAGATAGAAAAATCAGCTTCCAGGAAAAACATTCTTTTATTTCCTGTAAAACAGTTGTTATATATGTTTAAAATAATTAGAAATATTACTTTTAATAACATTTTCCAGCTTACAAATGTAACATGAACAAAAATATGCAATAAAGAAATGTGACATTTTTGAGGTCAAATTCGTGAAAAAAATAAAACTGTTAAGGGGTTAAGTATAACAAATCCCAAAAAGATTTTTTTCTTTTAAATTCATAGAAGTGAGATAGAGGATTAAGAGTTATTCTGATTGATAGACAGTTCTAAAAATCATGACTACAAACTTTCTTCGTGTATTGTTAGTTGCGATGAAGTTTGAAGCAATGAATTTCCTGAACGACTTATCAAGAAAACTCATAAAATCGCTTATACAATAAAGACGCAATGAATCGTTGCTTGTCACAATAAATATTTTCCATGCATTTGGAAACAATGCGTAATCGGTCAGTTCAGAATTTCTGCTTCTTAAAAAGGTTGCGAGCAGTAAAACGAACAGCAAAATACATTTGTCATATATTTCTGAGTACTTATGCTAAGACTCACTTGTGAAAATCGGTCACTTAAAGGACAAGGGTGATTTTTGCCATTGTCTTACAAAATAAGAACGTCTACGATAAACAAGACCAAAAAGAATGTATCATTGAAGATAATTCTATTTTCCAGTATGGCAACAAAATGAAACAAACCTTACTTTAATTCCTTTGTCACGATTGAATATTTATGATGGAATCAAATAATATAACAAAAGAAAGCCATTTAGAAAAACACCTCGATTGCATGCGGTTGCGTTGTGAATTGAACAAAGTAGTCTAAAAACAGAAAGTTTTTTCAATAATGTATGCAATGTACCTCCGTTCTCAGTAGTCTTAAATATGCTGAGGCACATTTTCCCTGTAGAATATTAAAAATTCAATAATATGACTGTAATATAAAATACTTGGTAAAAATGCAAGCGCATATAATCAGAAATAAATATGATTAGAAGAATCAACAGAAACAAATTTATGGCTCCCACCTTCATATATTTGTAAATATTCTCATTTTCTTTTATTTAAATTAGTTAATATTGTTTCATGTTCTTTTATCAAACTTAATAGTATAATTCTTTTTTTATAAAAATTGTAGTTGCATCGTGTATAGTGTAATTATGTTTATTTAATTTGTTCTTACATCGTGTAACTGTAAATATTTCTCACTTAATTACAACCTTATCTGATTACCTCTCATAAAATAAAACCACATTAATTTCGATAAGTCAAATATTATTTTTACTGATGTCCCTCACCCTTAATGAATATTCTTGGCTGTCATGTTAACTTATAGCTTTCTTCTCTCATCTATCGTGAGTATTTTAACCGTAAGACGAATACTTCTATTTTTCTAAGCACTAGAGTAAGGATGATTGGGTATTTCTACCTCTTGGTGTTATGACTGAGGATGAGTCCAACGGATAAGGTTCCCCGTTACCCAGCTAAAGGCACTATATCGCGTGCTACGCATTTTGATATTTATGTATCACACTTTTATAATATATATTTAAATTTTAATTCTATCCTTAATGTAGAGACAAGACCTACACAACTCTAACTTGTCTAGAAGAAAGACTTACTTGGAATTATCCCTGCAGGAATAATTCCAAGTATAATCTTGTCCCAACACAACTTACTGGTTAACCCTCAACTGGAAGTAATCCTTGGATTTTCACGATCCTCGTATTTCCCCCTGTTTGGTGAATACAACTGATAGTCACCAGGGATAACTCCAAGCAAGTCTTTTTTCTAGACAAGTTAGAGTTGTGTAAGTGTTGTCCGTACATTAAGCCCAACATAATCTTATCCCAACACCATTTACTGGTCAACCCTCAACTGGAAGTAATCCTTGGATTTCATGATCCGCGTATTACCTTCTATTTCGTGAATACCGTCGTATTAACCAAATAAAGGTAATATGCGGATCATAAAATTTGAGGATTAAATTTAGTCGAGGGTTAAGCAGTAAATTGTGTTTTCAAATGGAGGATTTCCTGATTCTTAAATTAACATTTCGTTTGTAAGCGCACCTGCATTTACGCAAAAAAGTTATAGAAATATACAGGCCTCTTGTACCATGTACTTATAAAATGCATTTTATAATAATAGTTATTGAGAGTCATTTTGTCGAAAAACTAAAAAGTAGGGACAAATATGCTAGTTCAAATTAAGAAATCTCATATCTTAAAAATAAAATAAAATTAAGAAAAAAAATTAGTGAACGCCGGAAGTGCGTATTTTTTTACCTATCATAAGCTTCTAAATGCTTAATAAATATCTACGAATATGAGATATTTAAGACTTGTTTTATTTATTTAGAGATGCTGATATGCACAGTACAAGCCTGTAAAAAATTTTGGATCCCTTCGTATAGATAAATAAAATGCACGTACACTATCGAATATTTCTTTGCATAAGGGAATATTTCATGCAACTGATTGTTCGTATAAGTGAATAATTTATTACATAGGCCTTATGACAGTTTCGCAAGAGAACAAGAATTGCTTCGTATAACTGAATATTTCGTATAGCTGATTCTCTATATAAGTGAATAATTTATTACATAAGCCTTATGGCAGTTCTTCCTGAAAATCAGAATTGCATCGTCTAATTATTCGTATAAAGGAATAATTTATTATATAGATCTTATGGCATTTTTTCCGGAGAACGAGAATAGCTTCGTATAACTAAATATTTCTTATAAGTGAGTTTCCACTGTACGTCTTTTGATAGAGATATAATCATTCTGATCAGCCATTACAAATCCTCAATTATAAATAGCAAAAAATCTCAGTGGCATTTTGAATAAGAGGGTTGAAACAGCTGTTTCCTCATTTTAAAAATTAGGACATTCTTTATAAGTAGACCGACGTCGAATTTATAAAGAAATTAGGAAATGGTTGCAGTTGGCTCAACAACTGTTAAAAAGTAGAATTAAGTATGATTTAAATGGGAGCAGTGTAAGTCAGATAAAATGAGTTAAAGATCTAACTTTTATATATGTGTGTGTGTTCATGAGGAAGCAACTATAGATACCAACCTGTACGATTTTCCGTACAATGTACGAATTTACAGATAATTGTAGGATTGTACGGATAAAACGTATGAATTTGCACAAAACATGTGAAAAACCTTCATGGTAAGAATATCAGTGAGATAAATCGACGCTGTAGTAATTAGAAGTTTTAAGTAGTGATTCGCCCAACTGTCAGTTGCACTATTTTTCTTTTAGAAACTATAAGGTAGTAAATTGCATGAGCGTGTATGTATGTATAAACACTATATTGCCAATGATGGCCTGTCACTTGCAATTTAAGACATTTTGTTGAATATCTAGAAAAATACACGAGGAATTATCCTGAAACCTCAGGCGTGTAAACAGGATGGTAGATGTCATATATTTCAGCTAAGAATTTTTCCGAAACTCCATAGGGGGCCGTCAACAAATTGAAGAAAAACGAATATGTTTTGGATACCCCTGTAAAAAGTAATCTATGAAAAGTGTTGAAACTTCAGCACTTGATTAGGCTGCTTCTTGTAATAATCTGTGTTCATTGTTATGAGAATAATACGTATACTCGTGGAGAAATTAACGTTTTTATAAAAACAATCACAAATTTCTCCAAATGTTTTACTTATAATTTGCAGAGTTCTCAATATCAAATAATGCTATTTTCAAGACTCATGCCAAACAAAAATGGTTGAATAATCTTGTAAAAGACTTTTCCCTCTTTTAAATACCAATTACTTAAATACCCTTAAACTAAAAATCTCCTCAAATTATTTTACACATTTATTCTACAAAGGCCAGATGATAGTATTCAATACTACTGAAGAAATTTTAAAAACAACACTAGATAAAAATACATATTTCGCTTCCCCACATGTGCCGATTACAAATAGAAACATGCAAAAAACAGAACTTACGATTGGAAAAATTGCTATATAATCTTGAAAATGACTTTTCCCTCTTTCAAATATTAATTACTTAAATATCCTTAAATTAAAAACCTCCTCAAATTATTATACATATTTATTCTACAAATTCCAGATGATAGTATTCAATAGTACTGAAGAATTTTAGAAAATAACACTAGATAAAAATACATACATTTCTTCCCCCACATGTGCCGATTACCATTAGAAATATGCAAAAAATTAGAACTTACGATTGGAAAAATGGCTAAATAATCTTGAAAATGACTTTTCTCTCTTTCAAATATCAACTACTTAAATATTCTTAAATGAAAAACCTCCTCAAATTATTTTACATATTTATTCTACAAAAGCCAGATGATAGTATTCAATGGTAATGAAGAATTTTAAAAAATAACACTAGATAATATATACATCTCTTCCCTACATGAGCCGATTACAAATACAAATATGCAAAAAATAGAACACGATTTGGAAAATGGCTAAATAATCTTGAAAATGACTTTTCCCTCTTTCAAATATCAATTACTTAAATATCCTTAAATGAAAAACCTCTTCAAATTATTTTACATATTTATTCTACAAAAGCCAGATGATAGTATTCAATAGTACTGAAAATTTTTAAAAATAACACTAGATAAAAATACATACATCTCTTCCCCACATGTGCCGATTACAAATAGAAATATGCAAAAAATAGAACTTAGGATTTGGAAAATGGCTAAATAATCTTGAAAATGACTTTTCTCTCTTTCAAATATCAATTACTTAAATATCCTTAAATTAAAAACCTCCTCAAATTATTTTACATATTTATTCTACAAAGGTTAGATGATAGTATTCAACAGTACTGAAGAATTTTAAAAAAATAACACTAGATAAAAAAAAATAAAATACATACATTTGCCGTTTGCAAATAGAAATATGCAAAAAATAGAACTTACAATTTGAAAAATGGCTAAAAAATCTTGAAAATGCCTTTTCACTCTTTCAAATTTTGATTACTTAAGAAATATCACTAAATTAAAAACTATTACGATATCATTGTTTCTATAAGCCGACTGAAATTAGAAAACAAAAGTACATTCTAAATATGTCCACGCCATGAAAGAAAATGTTTAACAGCACCTCCACTTGGGCTTTTGCTCATATTTATATCAATCCAATAAAAAATGGCGGGAGTAAAGATTGAAAGAATTCAGTGAGTACATCTTGACGTGTTTTATAATACGGATGCCTTAAAGTTGTAAACTAAATGGCTAAGTGTAAAAACGAACATCCGGTTAAAACCCATTACAGAGAGTGTTATTGCCACAATAAACACCAGTAAAAAGCAATGCGTTCTTGTTCCAAGAAAAACCTTAGAGTAAAATGTATGATCCGTAACCAATTAATGTGGCATTTTAGGCGGTCTAGTAGATCTTTCGTGGGAGATAAGGATTTTCATGGAAGAAATAAAGTTTTATCATAGTAAATATAGTCTATCAGCGAAGTTGTTTCTTTTATCTTGGTGTTTCAGACCGAGAGGATATTTATGTTCATTAAAATGGCTGAATATGCGGATAGCATAGAGGATGCAGATAAATATAATTCAGGAGATGACTGAAATCTAGTACAGATAAAAGAATCTTTTGACAGTTTTACTGGATTTAAAACAGATTTCTTTGTTCCCTTGATTTGTAACTCAATAGAAATAAAAAATTTAAAAATAGAAATAGTCAACCAAGAGTTCAGTAAAATTAGTACATCGAACTTTTTGTTTGTTTGGTGGGAATAGGAGAGTCAAACACCGCATGGCCTACTAAATTACCCTTTTAAAAATACAAAAAAAAAGACACTACTCGGATTTTCTATTTTCTAGTTCTACTGAATTTATTAAAAAAATAATTGACGAAGTTTCCTGGGACTTTTATTTTTAAGAGTTTTGCCGCTATTATACAAAGAACAATTCAATAGGCTAAACAATTTTTTTCTTGAAAGTTATAATAAGGCAGTTTCATGCAGTATAGCATATCTCAACTCTTGACAAATCTAGCTTTCATGGACTGTTGCCCTTCCGTTTGAGCCTTTGGTTGCCCTTCCGTTGGCTATCGTCAACATGGAAATGAAAGGGAAGGGCATTGAAGTGTTTCGTGACGTTGCATGAAATCGCTTTATACAAATAATCTTTGTATTTAGTAATGCAGCCACCATTTTCTTTGATTATAGTTTTAATGCATTTGTTCACTTTCTCCATACTGAATTTTGTATTTTTTTAAGTTCGTTAAAGGGAAATTTATGAAAAGTTTTTATTTTTAAAGGGATTATAATACGTAATAATATATTAGTCTACTGCGTTTGCTCTTTATGTTTTTATTATTTCATAAAAGATAAACTTGCAAAAGAGACTTCAATATGGCAAATTACTCTCTATGGCTATCTACTACAACAGTTTTTTTTTAAATAACCCGACCACTGAAACAGAAGTAATCTCACTTATTTAAAATTTAATGCCTAATACCAGTGCTGCTATATATTAAAAACAATAATATCTTGGCAATATCAAATAAAAAAATGAAAGTTTTCTCAAAAAAGAACTGAAATTTGAAAATACGAAATCCAAAGCAAAGTTTGTAATAATCTGGCCAACAGCTGTAAATAAATTAACGGTGTAGTAAATTATCTGTTTTCATATTCACGGTAGATGCGTTGACCGTCATAACTTCACAAGTCAAACGTAAAACTCTAAAAATAAAATTTTAGAACACTTTAATGAAGCACTTTAGAATAATTTAATTAATTCCCATCGGTTCCTTATAGAGAGGAACAACTCACGAACACAACACTTCTCATTTAGAACACATTCTACGAGAGTAGTAGAAGTAGTAGTTCTTTATAGTCTAGTAGAAGTAGTAGTTCTTTATAGTCTAGTAGAAGCTTTACAACATTATCCTTAAAAGTATTAATTTTAAAATGAAAAGAAAATAAAATTTCAGTGCGCATGACGGTAAAAATGTTAAAGTTCAACAAATCATCGGTGAGGCGATTTTACCGTGATATACAGATTTTGGCATTTTATTAAGCAGTTATACTTTGTGCGGCAAAGTTGCACACCCGAACTAGATGACCCCAAGTTAAAAAGACGTTATTTGAATAATCGATTAGCTGCGACAGTTTCCAAACAGAATAGAATGTAACATATATATATATATATATATATATATATATATATATATATATATATATATATATATATATATATATATATATAATTGACACGGACAAGTGGTTAAGGCATGGAAGTCACATTTGATTTCATATATAAGAACTACTTTATTCTAAACCTTCTGTTCATGGCTATGCAATTTAGGTATCCTTGGGTATTTTGGGATGACAAGCGTGGAGGATGTTAAGAGCCCGATTTCTAGACTAGAGGTGAGTTTTTAGAGTCGCTTATCCAAACAAAATCTTCTTGTCTACTTTCGCGTCAGCTTTTTTACTTTGTATAGTTCCGCTCGAGGGTATGCCTTTCTCCTATTACGCTATAGTTAAAAAGTTCCAGCTATTTCTAATTATAACTCGCTTAATTCGTAACTCCTATTTTTAAACCGGACATATACATATATACATACATACATACATACATATATATATATACATATACATATAGATACATATATATATACATATACATATATATACACATATACATATATACACATATACATATATACACATATGCATATATATGCATATACATATATATGAATATACATATATATATATACATATATACATATACATATATATATACATATATATATACATATATATATATATACACACATATATATACATATACATATATATATATACATATATATATATATACATATATATATATATACATATATATATATATATACATATATATATATATATATACATATATATATATATATATATATATATATATATATATATATATATACAAAGAAAAAAATTACGATTCGAATCTGTGGTTTTTATTTGTCAATATATATATTACTAAATAATTATATTGTAAATAAGAATCTATATAAATATTACATGTATGCAGATATACTGTGTTTATGATATATATTAAATCATGGCGGTTTGAAATGTGCTCGTTATATAGAACTATAGAAGAAATCTTGTAATATGCTGATAAGAGATGGTTTGTTTGTTTTTTTGTCTTGCTTTGAGTCATTTGCGCGTGCACTGTTGCATTAATTTATATTTTTGGTCTGCTATAAATGGAATGCAAAGATCTACAATTTAGGCACATCGTGATTTTTATTTTTAAAAAAATATGGAGTATGTGGTTTGGAAACGGAGCAATTCAACTCATCTATACAGTTCTGGCAACACTTAGCGATAAAGTACACTATTTTAGCTTTCTGTATTTGTACAATAAAATGGTTTGTTGTCCTTTTTTTTGTGCCAGAGTCATTTGTACTGTTTTATTATTTGTTCATATTTGTGTTTTCTTATAAATATGCAATATAAAATGTTATCATCATGTTGGTTTTTGCTTTTTAAAAAAAATATATGAAAAATAATTTTATTAAAAAATAGAATACGCATATCTTCACATTAGTACTCTCTTTACAGTACTCTGTGTTTTTCTGGCTGTTGCCATATGTCGCCATATTGTCTTTTAATATAAAATGTTGACGTCTCATCGTTAAATATATTTTAATGTTCTGTTCGTTTAATAAATAATAATTTGGTTTGTGCCTACTTAACACATTGTGTGCGGGTACATTTAGAGGCGGAACTGTACCGGAGCGGGCGTTTTGCGCATCAATTTAGTTATTCAATTAAATCTCAATAGATCGAAAATTATTTCATTTTTTAACCAGCTTTTCGTATTTTATATTGAACTATATAAACTGATATATAAATAGAAATATATAAATAACAACCATAAGATTTTTGTAAACAAAAAATATATTTTTCAGTGGATAAATTTATAATAGTATCGTCAATATGAAAAATCAAATAGAAATACTAGTATATAGTTTTAATTTTTTCCCGTTCTGTAATTCCGCATCGACTGATTTAAAAACTGGTTTTAATTTGTCTAAATTTTTCCAGAATCTATGTAGTAGACGAGAACATTCGGCTTCGTTTTCCTGTCTATACCGTTATTTTTGTACCCACAAACAAACCATGTTGTTACACTCACCCGTACTAGTATGTGACTCGCGCTCAAGTATCAATCGTCAGAAAATGTACTAGTACGTGTACCGCATACAATCCCCTATATAATAATAGCCTAAGCTATCTGTACGTCTGTCCTGCAATTTATGAAGCGGTTGGACCTGGAATGGATAGAGGCATCCATTCAAAGCGAATGAAGTTTATCCTCTCCTAAACTATCGATCCGATTCTAAAATAAATTTGTATAAATAGGCTTCATATCATAGCTAAAAATACTGTCGTCTTTAAAACGTTCGAAATCCAACTCTTCCCTCCTTTTCGAGCGTTTAATGCCATAATTTCAAGCTCCATTTTCCCCGGTTAAGAGCAGGCGATTCAATTTATCCATTTATCCCTTAATAAATAGGTAAAAATAAAATTTTTTTCTAGCATTGTGACGTCATTCCTTTAAACATCTCATTGAATCATTTCATATTTTAAACTACTTAAATATCGTCTACACTATTTTAAATATCTTTTATCACTGAACTTAGATATGACGTAAATGATTTTCTTTTATATTTGGCTTAAATAATAGATTAGGTACATACGTGATAATTTTAAATTTAATCATCGATTATTTTTTTGTTGCAATGAAACTTTTACGACCGGGATTAACAATAAATTCTTTTCATATCAGTCTAGGAGTCTATTTCATGGACTAATAAATATCTAACTTTTAATTTATATGTATTTATATATAATTTATATAATTATAACTTTTAATTTATATTTAGAAATTAAGAAGTTTGTTCTTTTGTGTGTTTGTTTATTATACATAACCACACGGTTTGACTAAATGAATTCAATGTGATTCTAAACTGCATTACAGGACGTTAGACTCTAGAGGAGTATAAATTATTGAGAGTGAACCAGATAGTTCTCAGCCAAAAAACAAACCCTTTTTTACCTGCCTCATTGGGTATTTAACAGTTCTGGAATATTAAAAAATTTACTAATCCCGTCATATGATGGGCTCTATGCTAGTGTGTTAATAATATCATTTTTACGACATTGTATGACATGTTAACATCATAAAGAAAAAACATTTAAAAATTGAGCTTCGTAAAAATCAACAAAATTATTAAACTTCATTTATTTAGAAGAATATTTATCTTCGGAGCAATACAAACAAGTCTTTTATATGCTTTCTTTTAAACAATTTGACATTTTAATTTTACATAATGTCGACACATTATCGGCAGATGTCTAAAATCTGTGCTCCGTCATTCAGCTATATTGAAATTTCAGACCAACATTTCTACGACATTAACTGACATATTGTGTTACTTGGTAATAAAACAAGTATTATATAAAAAAAAATTACTAAAAGTCAATTCCTATTTAG
>CM063497.1:19964300-19974300 GCA_032207245.1 Pardosa pseudoannulata
GATGAAGAATTTAAGTCTCAAAATATATTGCGTCTCCTTAATGTTTCAGAATAATTTCTCGAAAATAATCTTTTCTTGATTTTATTTCACGACATATTTTTTTCTATGGAATTTACAAAAATATACTATATAATACAATAAAAGGCAATAATTTTTTAAAATTAATCATTATTCAAAAATTTGTAAAAAATTCATTAAAGGCTACTGTAATCAAGAATTAAAGTCTCAAAATGTATTGCGTCCCCTTAAAGTTTCTCAAGAATTTCTCAAAAATAATCTTTTCTTGATTTTATTTCATTCCATATTTTTTTCTATGGAATTTTCAAATATGTACTATATGAAACAATAAAACGCAATATCTTTTAAAACTAAGCATTATTAAAAAATGCTTAAAAATATCATTAAAGGCTACTACAATGAAGAATTTAAGTCTCAAAATGTATTGCGTCCCCTTAAAGTTTCTCAAGAATTTTTCAAAAATAATCTTTTCTTGATTATGAACAAATGTTATCATAAATAATCTTTTTTAAATTTTGTTTCAGGCAATATTTTATCCAGTGTAAACTAAGATCTTTATTTTGAGTGAGATCAGAATTTATCTAAAAAATAATAATTCCCAAAATGTTTATGAAATCATTTTGATAACAGTATAATTAAAATTATTTAATGCTATAAAAAGTTATCAAAAATAATCTTTTCTTCATTTTATTTCACTCCATATTTCTTTCAAACAATTTTTTTAATAAAAGGCAATATTTTTTAAAAATAAGCATTATTAAAAAATGCTTAAAAAACCATTAACGGCTACTATAATGAAGAATTTAAGTTTCAAAAAGTATTGCGTCCCCTTAAAGTTTCTCAAGAATTTCTCAAAAATAATCTTTTGTTTGATTTTATGATCAAATGTTATCAAAAATAATCTTTTCTTCATTTCATTTCAAGTCATATTTTTTTCTATGGAATTTTCAAAAATATACTATATGAAACAATAAAATGCAATATTTTTTTAAACTAAGCATTGTTAAAAAATGCGTAAAAATTCATTCTAAAAGGAACAAAATTCGGCAACTGTGATGAAGAATTTAGTCTCAAAATGTATTGCGTCCCCTTAAAGTTTCTCAAGAATTTCTCAAAAATAATCTTTTGTTTGATTTTATGATCAAATGTTATCAAAAATAATCTTTTTAATTTTATTTCACACCATATTTTTTCTACGGAATTTTCAAAAATATACTATATTAAACAATAAAATGCAATATTTTTTAAAACTAAGCATTATTAAAAAATGCTTAAACATTTCATTTTAAAAGGAACAACATTCATCCTAAAACTTTTCGTTTTAGGATGAATCGATAAAAATGCTACTATGATGAAGAATTTAAGTCTCAAAATGTACTGCGTCTCCTTAAAGTTTCTCGAAAGTAATCATTCTTTTGTCTGGGCACAAAGTAAAACCTTCTATAGTGACTGGGAAGAGAAAATTCATTTTCATATTTAACCACAAAAGTTGAATACGTCAGTTTTAAGTTAATGCGTCACAATTTATCTGAAATGAAAATACCCCGAAAAAAAATTAATTTCTAATGACGTCACTGGTTAAGTAATGTAAACTAAGATCTTTATTTTGAGTGAGGTCAGAATTTATCTGAGAAAAACTAACTCCCAAATTGTTTATGAAATCATTTTGATAACAGTATAAATAAAATTATTTATGCTATAAAAAGTTTTCAAAAATAATCTTTTTTTATTTTATTTCACGCCATATTTTTTTTCTGTGGAATTTTCAAAATTATACTGTATGTAACAGTAAAAGACAATATTTTTTTTTAAACTAAGCATTATTAAAACATTCATTAAAGGCTACTATAATGAAGAATTTAAGTCTCAAAATTTATTGCGTCCCCTTTAAGTTTTTCAAGAATTTCTCCAAACTAATCTTTTCTTGATTATGAACAAATGTTATCATAAATAATCTTTTTTTAATTTTATTTCAAGCCATATTTTTTTCTATGGCATTTTCAAAGTTACACTATATGAAACAATAAAAGGCAATAGTTTTTAAAACTAAGCATTATTAAAAAATCCTTAAAGGCTATTATAATGAAGAAATTAAGTCTCAAAATGTATTGCGTCCTCTTAAAGTTCTCAAGAATTTCTCAAAATTAATCTTTACATGATTTTATAATGAAAAGTTACCCAAAATAATCTTTTCTTGATTTTATTTGGCGCCATATTTTTTTCTAAGGAATTTTCAAAATTATACTATATGAAACAATAAAAAGCAATATTTTTTAAAACTAAGCATTATTAAAAACTGCGAAAAAATCATTAAAGGCTATTATAATGAAGAAATTAAGACTCAAAATGTATTGCGTCCTCTTAAAGTTCTCAAGAATTTCTCAAAAATAAATTTTATTTCACGTCATATTTTTTTTATATGGAATTTTCAAAAATATACTATTAAAGTTTCTCAAGAATTTCTCAAAAATAATCTTTACTTCCTTTTATGATTAAATGTTATCAAAAATAATCTTTTCTTGATTCTATTTCACGCCATATTTTTTTCTATGGAGTTTTCAAAAGTATACTCTTAAAGTTTGTCAAGAATTTTTCAAAAATAATCTTTACTTCATTTTATGATTAAATGTTATCTTTTCTTGATTTTATTTCACGTCATATTTTTTTTATATGGAATTTTCAAAAATATACTATTAAAGTTTCTCAAGAATTTCTCAAAAATAATCTTTTCTTTATTTTATGATCAAATGTTATCAAAAATAATCTTTTCTTGATTTTATTTCACGTCATATTTTTTTCTATGGAATTTTCAAAAATATTCTACTAAAGTTTCTCAAGAATAAAAATTTTTTGATTTTATTTCAAATATTTTTTTCTATGGAATTTTAAAAACTAAAAATAAAGCTCAAAAATAATCTTTTGATATTTCACGTTTTTTTTTTTTTCTCTTTGGAATTTTACTACAAATATCAATTTCTCATAATTTCTATTTTGATAAATTTCTCAAAAAATCTTTTCTTGATTTTATTTCACGTCATATTTTTTTATATGGAATTTTCAAAAATATACTACTAAAGTTTCTCAAAAATTTCTCAAAAATAATCTTTTATTGATTTTATTTCCCGCCATATCTTTTTCTATGGAATTTTCAAAAATATACTATTAAAGTTTCTCAAGAATTTCTCAAAAATAATCTTTTCTTGATTTTATGATCAAATGTTATCAAAAATATCTTTTATTGATTTTATTTCAAGCCATATTTTTTTCTATGGAATTTTCAAAAATATACAACTAAAGTTTCTCAAGAATTTCTGAAAAGTAATCTTTTCTTGATTTTATGATAAAATGTTATCAAAAATAATCTTTTCTTGATTTTATTTCACGTCATATTTTTTTCCTATGGAATTTTGAAAAATATACAACAAAAGTTTTTGAATAATTTCTCAAAAATAATATTTTCTTGATTTTATGATCAAATGTTATCAAAAATAATCTTTGATTGATTTTATTTCACGTCATATTTTTTTCTATGGAATTTTCAAAAATATACTATTAAAGTTTCTCAAGAATTTCTCAAAAATAATCTTTTCTTGATTTTATGATCAAATGTTATCAAAAATAATCTTTTCTTGATTTTATTTCACGTCATATTTTTTTCTATGGAATTTTCAAAAATATACTACTAAATTTTCTCAAGAATTTCTCAAAAATAATCTTTTCTTTATTTTATGATCAAATGTTATCAAAAATAATCTTTTCTTGATTTTATTTCACGTCATATTTTTTTCTATGGAATTTTCAAAAATATACTACTAAAGTTTCTCAAAAATTTCTCAAAAATAATCTTTTATTGATTTTATTTCAAGCCATATTTTTTTTCTATGGAATTTTCAAATATATACTACTAAAGTTTCTCAAGAAATTCTCAAAAATAATCTTTTCTTGATTTTATGATCAAATGTTATCAAAAATATCTTTTATTGATTTTATTTCAAGCCATATTTTTTTTTATGGAATTTTCAAAAATATACTACTAAAGTTTCTCAAGAATTTCTCAAAAATAATCTTTTCTTGATTTTAATTTACGTCATATTTTTATACGGAATTTTCAAAAGTATACTACATAAAACGACTATATATATTTTGAGAATTTTTCGCATTTTAAGATATAATAAAATCAAGAAAAGATTATTTTTGGAATTGAAGAAAAATTTTACTTTATTCCCTTTATTGATATATTTAACTATTTGCTTTTTTTTTCCTGTATGGTGCAGAATACTATAAATTTTTTAATTTACTTACCTTTTGTTTCCAGCTCAGTTAACATGCAATAGAATCTAAACACTAATATAAAATTTTAAATCAATAAAGCCTTCATCAAATATCTAGACCAGGTTGGGCGTGAATTGGTTCATCTGAAAATGAACATGTTGTAAACAATGTACAAACAGTAAATGTGTCAAGAAACAATGTGAATAAAAAAACAACTGTAACTGTATTTAATACGTCAATGACAAAGTACAACATATACTGCAGTCTATTGTAAGACAGCAAAAATATGTATTCGCTACAAATGATAAAATGTGTTGGAATAATTTTGTTTGTCATTTAATACTATCGTTCTCTAGGAATAGGTGCAAACTAAATAATGATGACGGTGCAATTATCGAATAAATACATAAAGAGAGACGTGAAATTCTTCCTCCTACACTTTTTTTACTTTTCGGGGCGCTGATTTTTCTCTAGAGTTTAATTTTACCCTAGCATTATCCCTTCATAGATTTGCTCCATTTATTAGAAATGGGCAAGAGCAAGGTAGTTAGTTTTTACGGAGTACCTAATAGTGAAAAAATCACTATTTTAATCTCCGAACAAAAAAGAAATGGTTCATTCCCTTCACTGGGAATTTCCGATTGATTTTGACTTTCTGAAATATTTCCACTTTTTTTTATTATAAATCAGCAGCAACATTTGATAGCATTTTATCGATTAATCGAAACATGGATGTATATGGATATAATATCAGGATAGTTTCGCTACTGAAAAAGGTACCCCTGTCAAATATCGTCAATTTTATGCACAAATGCTCTTTTTGTTATGGTAATATTTTGGATGGTTTTGTTACAGAAAAAGGTACCCCTGTCAAATATCGCCAATTTTATGCACGGATGTTCTTTTTTTCATAGCAATATTTTAGATGGTTTCCTTACAGGAAAAAAATGCCCCAGTCAAATATCGCCAATGTTATGCACCGATGCCTTTTTTCTTTTTCTTTTCTTTTTTTTTTAATATTTTGAATTGTTTCGTTACAGAAGTAGGTACCCCTGTCAAATATCGCCAATTTTATGCACGTACGCTCTTTTTTATGGTAATATTTTGGATGGTTTTGTTACGAAAAAGGTACCCCTGTCAAATATTGCCAATTTTATGCACGAATGTTCTTTTTTTATAGAAATATTCCAGATGGTTTCATTACAGAAAAAGGTGCCTCAGTCAAATATCGCCAATGTTATGCACCGATGCTTTTTTTTTAATATTTTGAATTGTTTCGTTACAGATAAAAGTACCGATGTAAAATATCGCCAATTTTATGCCCCGATGCTCTTTTTTTGCATGGTAACATTTTAGATGGTTTGGTTGCAGAAAAATGTGCCTTTGTCAAAAATCGCCAATTTTATGCATGGATCATCCTTCTAGGATCATTGTCAAAGATGAAATATGTAATATATATTATAGATTTAATTTAATATAATTATTATTAGTTAAATATGTGGAATTTTAAATAAAGATTTTGAGAATCCAATTTTAAAAAAACCCACTTGGGTTTTTTCAAGTGGGTTTTTTGAAAAATCCCGCCCGGGTTTTTTCGGGTTGGGCAATTGAAGCCATCCCTGGTGTGTGTGCTATCTGCCTAGCTGTTCAGGCTGCTGGCCGGAAATACAGTACTGTATTTCTGGTACTGTATTCCGGAAATACAGTGCTTTACCTTTCATCAATTGAAGTATTCACAAATAAAGATATCTTTCTCCCTTGGTCCCCCTCCGAAAATAATTTCTGGCTACCGCCCTGATTTCACTTATTGCATATGGCACTCATTTCCATGTATCCTTTTATTTTACATCTTCGGTTTCTAATCGTCATTTATTTCTCCAAAAATGTCTAAAGTTCACCCTACACTGAAGGGATACTCAAAAAGATTTAAATCAAATTCATAAATAGTGTCGTACCGCTTTCTACTTTCATGAACTTACTGTAAAGGAAGCTCAATAAACCACCGACAGTTATGTTAATTTTAAAGATATTTAACTGAACTTTTAATTTTTAATACCAGATAGGAAAATTTAACCCCTTCCGGTAAAATGACGAGTCTAGCTCGTCATTAGTTTTTCATTCCATACCGCACAATGACGAGCTACACTCGTCATGCGATTAAAGTTACTGTTAAATATGATAATTAATTTAGTTTAAAATTTCTAGTGTACTGAATTTGGCAACACTTTTATCACTTGTGAAAATCACAAGTCACTATTGCATATTGTTTACTTGGTACAAGTCATTGCCAAATTAATGAGTCAGAATAAAAGAAAACCTACTAAGAAATGCCGTGTGTGTTACAAGAATCCAATTAAAAGTGAGACTACTTGGCGGTGTAAACAATTAAGAATTCTTTTGCACTTTGTTTTGAAAAGTACCACTAGCTTGAAGACTATTATCTGTATACCTTATTAATGTTTTGCTTTGATATTTTCTTAATTTTACTGTTTCTGATATTATTTAACACTATGTAAAAAGTGGATTTTAATTAAGAATATGTAAGAATTGTAAAATGAAACAAGTTTTTTAAATAAAAATTAAATGGTTAATTCATGCACAGTTTTTCATTATTAAATCATACCGGAAGGGGTTAAATTATTTTAAATTTTATTTTTCTCATACACTTAGGATCAATTTCATGAAAGTATATTACAACTGATCAGTGATTATACAAATTTCTATACGAATCTAGAAAAACTGTGATTGCCTTTAGCCTTAATACTTTTTATTTATATTACATGTACTTTGAGTTTTTGCCCTAAATTTTTGAAAACAAATTATCCTTATACTTTGGTAAGTAGAGTATTTTGAATAACAAAACGTCTGTTTTACTTCCTAATATCCACAGCCTATTCTCAATAACTGAAATTTTACAATCTAAATATACGTCACTGTTTCATTTTGCAAGATGTGTGAGTGCTATTTATCTCTGTTTCTTAACACATATCTCAGTTTTTTCAGATGATAAAGCCACGTAGTAAAGATATAAAACTCATGACCCTGACTCCTGTTTTGCATGGAAAAAATTAGGCTGGTGTTATTTGAAAATCATAAGTTTTGTTCAAAACACGCGAAGTTTTATGGGTATACTCTTTTTATTCCAAACTTTCCGCTTTGAGTCCAGTAGATATACATAAATAATAATATCACATGGTCTTTCGCAAACACTTTTGAGGGCTGTTTTAATTTTAAATAAAACATAACGTAAATTTTTGGAGGTTTATCTCTATACTCTACTAACAGAAATGTGCCTCTTTTTTGTATATTGTAGTCAAATTCATAAAAGAATATACTTTTTTCAAAGTAAAAGTACAAAGCAGGCCAGTATTAAACCGAAGGAAGATTCTAAAACCTTGTCATTGTTTCTAATTCCGCTTTATCAAGTCAAGCACGTGAACCAGATTAAGCCGTTTGAAGTTTGAAGCGTTATTGTTGTTTCTAATGGCATTTGAAGAATCTAAGCATGTGAACCAGAGTCTACACTAATTAAGCCGTATAAAGATTTGAAAACGTTTTTGTTGTTTCTAGTGGCAATTGAAGAATCTAAGCATGTGAACCAGAGTCTACACTAATTAAGCCATATAAAGATTTGAAAACTTTGTTGTTGTTTCTAATAGCAATTGAAGAATCTAAGCATGTGAACCAGAGGCTACACTAATTAAGCCGTATAAAGATTTGAAAACTTTGTTGTTGTTTCTAATAGCAATTGAAGAATCTAAGCATGTAAACCAGAGGTTACACTAATTAAGCCGCATAAAGATTTGAAAAAGTTTTTGCTGTTTCTAATGGCAATTGAAAAATCTAAGCATGTGAACCAGAATCTACACTAATTAAGCCGTATAAAGATTTGAAAACGTTTTTGTTGTTTCTAATGTCCCTTTACGATCCTAAGCGTGTGAATCAGAGGCTACACTAATTAAGCCGTATAAAGATTTGAAAACGTTTTTGTTGTTTCTAGTGGCAATTGAAGAATCTAAGCATGTGAACCAGAGTCTACACTAATTAAGCCGTATAAAGATTTGAAAACTTTGTTGTTGTTTCTAATAGCAATTGAAGAATCTAAGCATGTAAACCAGAGGTTACACTAATTAAGCCGCATAAAGATTTGAAAAAGTTTTTGCTGTTTCTAATGGCAATTGAAAAATCTAAGCATGTGAACCAGAATCTACACTAATTAAGCCGTATAAAGATTTGAAAACGTTTTTGTTGTTTCTAGTGGCAATTGAAGAATCTAAGCATGTGAACCAGAGTCTACACTAATTAAGCCGTATAAAGATTTGAAAACTTTGTTGTTGTTTCTAATAGCAATTGAAGAATCTAAGCATGTGAACCAGAGGCTACACTAATTAAGCCGTATGAATATTCGAAATCGTTGTTCTTGTTTCTAATGACACTTGAATTTAAACATGTGGAAAAAAAGCTATACTAATTAAGCAGTAGAAAGGTTTGAAAACGTTGTTGTTGTTTGTAATAACACTTGTAGAATCTAAGCATGTAAACCAGAGACTATACTAATGAAGCTGAAGGAAGATTCGAAAGCATTGTTGTTTAATCTAATGATAGTTAGAGAATCGAAGCATGTGAACCAGGGACTACACGAATTAAACTGAAAGAAGATTTTAAAAAGTTAGTGTTGTTTGTAATGTTACTTGGATTAGCGAATCACGTCAACCAGAGGCTACAGGAATTAAGGCAAAGCAAGATTCAAATGCATTTTTGTTGTTTTTAATAACACTTGGAAAAGCCAAGCACATAAGCCGGAGGCTTCACGAATTAATGTTAATGGTCACGGTTTCCGTTCGGAAGTTAAAACTAAAGTTAATAAAAACGATTTTTTTTTTTTTGGCTCAAAATGGGTTTCTATAACTTATAAGCAAATACCAAGCAGAAGATCCCAGCCTTGGTCTGCCACCTCCATAGGTATCGTTTGAACTTGGATTACATTGCAACCACAAATATATTTTACATACCCCAGCCGCCATTAATGAACACGGCGTATCTTTGACCGGGTCGAGTTTTGAACCCTTAATCATCCGGTTATGAGCTGAATGCCTTTGCCAACTGAGCTGCAGCGGCTCTTCTGAAACCGTTTCTATGATAAAGGTACTACAATTTGGCAAACATGATGTGGGGATTACTGGGTTTTATTCCTATTTCGAACTGTTACGAACATTCACGCCACAATCGGAATCGAACCTGCAAACTGCGTTATCGTAATGTGTTACCTGTTCGACCACTCTCCTGCCGTCCGTAATACCTTGATTTAAAAATTGGTAACAAATGGCAATGCATCAATACCTATAAACCTTGCTCTAAGCTTTACTAATTAAGTAAAAAACGGAAATACTAATAAAGCATCGATACGTCTCTGGTAGGTTTTAGTTAGATTTGGTACTCTGTCTAATTTTTGCTATCTACTAGTCTAATTAGAAAAAAATAAACTCCCCGACGCTATAACCTAACTAGTGAGGCCACTGCCTACAGTACCAGTCTTTTACAGTACCTTTTTCGGGCTCTGGAATGCGATGCATATGTTCCTGTTAAGTGGTCGACCTTGTGCGGAACCCCAGTTTTTATTTCCAAAACATGGTTGGTCCTCAATTTGTCTACTCCTTAAAGGGATTAAAGACTGAGTTAACCTTGCCAAACCCGTGGGTCGAACCTCGGA
>CM063497.1:19979300-20069300 GCA_032207245.1 Pardosa pseudoannulata
TAATGCGAGTTGCATATTCACTTGCGCAGACACTTTTCAGACGAGAATATTTTTCGGAACTGTCTACTCAAAATACTTATTCAATTAAAGCATAGGATAGCATAAAATAACATTTCGCTTAGACATCCGTATTTTAAGCTAACTCTCAGTTTGCTAAGCTACATCTTCTTAAATACCCCTATCGACTATTTTTGGAACTAAATTTTTTATGGAGAAACATTAACGAAGATCGGACACCGAACGGGGGATAGATTGGGTTCGCACTGCACCCTAGAAAAGTCTCCCCAACGTCTGAGATTATTTAATTCTTTTTTACGACTGTGTTCATCGTGGATATATTATCTAAGCAAAAATCCTTTGTATTCCGAATTGTTTTGGGATATTAGAATCCCTTTGTATATAGCAATTATTTACTCCAGAAAATAAAAGTGATTTCAAATTTTGTTAAGTCTGTGATCCTTCTGCACTCAAGAACAATGAAGGCGTCACACTAGAAAACGCCTCTAATTTGTTTGTTTTTACGCCAATTAACAACCGAAAATTCACCTACGCCATACTCGACTGCAAGTTTTATAAAAGTTTTCCCCATTAACCCTTAATTTGACAAGATGTTTATTCAAATATTTTTTAATTTCTGTTATTTTTCCATGTCTGTATAGACATTAGAATATCTGTAAAATAAAGAAAAAAATATATCATTTTCCATTTTTGATTTTATATTTTAAAGTTTTTGTTAGATATTTAAGCCGTATAGAAATTTTAATAAACCCGCTAGATTTTATTTATTAGATTGTTTGTTGTAGCGGACTTAGCCAAATTAAGGGATAACCAGTCTTTATAATGCTTATAATTTCACTTTTAACCCTTTAAAGGCTATCTACATAAATTCTTTGGAATTTAATAAAATTAGTTTATAAATATTATCTTTACACTTTATAAATGCAAAATGTTTAAAAAATTTTTTTACAATCTTTACAGGTGTTTGCTTAGAGTTTACCATAGAAAGGATTGAGGGGGTGTTAACTGACAAACCCATCCCCTTGTAAGTAGAGTAGTGAGCAGTGGAAAAAACCCGGGTTTTTCGGGAAGGGAATTTTGAAAATTTCCAAAACAATGGAATTTTGAAGTATTTTGAAGTCGCCAATTCCTATTACACATTGAGGACCGCCATTTTTTTCTGTCTTTGTTGTAGACCTCAAAAGTTGATATTTTCTATTTAACTATTATATGTTATTTTTATTTATATGTTATTTTCAATTTAACTATTATACGCTATGAAAAAAAAAATTGAATAATTGGAATTAACTAACTATATTCGGCAAGGTATAGTTTAGCATGAAAGTATGAGTATATTTTTCCTTTGATAAATATCCAATATTTTTATTATTACATAAATATTAGGCAATAATCTGTAGTGTCACAAAACCCATAAATCATTATTTTTCTTGGATAACATCTCTCTCTCTCTCTCTCTCTCTCTATATATATATATATATATATATATATATATATATATATATATATATATAGTGTGTGTGTATGTGTGTGTGTGTGTAGGAATTGGACACAAAATGCAACAGTGTCATTTGATGGCACCTTTAAATGATATATGCATTACAAAATAATAATAAACTGCTATTTTAAATTTAAAGATACTTATTTGTATATTATAAAACGAGGGGGAAAAGTTTAGTATAAAGTAATTTACATAATAAGGATAAAAAATAATGTGTATAATTATTATATTAGCAATTAAAATGGAAGCAACCAGTTATGTGTTTGATAAGACTAACAGGGTAATTAATTACATAAGTACTACTATAAAATCATTTAAATGCTCATTGCTATTATTTCTTGAATATATATATATATATATATATATATATATATATATATATATTTTGCCAAAAGTAAAAAAAAATCTCTTAGAAATAATATGCTAGTTCTTAAATAGTCACTGTTGAAAAAATAAATGTAAACATTGTTAAAATGATTTCTTCCCAAAGTTCCCAAAATTCCGGGTTTATTCCCCAAAATTCCCGGGTTTATTCCCACCTTTTCAAAATTCCGGGTTTTTTACATCTCTACCTGTCAGGCGTAAACACTTTTTAAAATTTTAATTATACTAGAAGAACAATAAATAAGTGTTCTCAAAAAGTGTAATAAATAAATAGTTCAACAATTTGTAAGTGTTGTTTGAATAGATAATATTGTTTAGGGTCATAAGTGAAAAAAAAATCGAATTACTAACTTTCCAGGTACAGCAAGTATAAATACAAAAAGAAAAATAGATTAAATGCAGAAAAAAGGAAAATAAATTAAATGTAGTACTATCATCTATTGTAAGCTTTAAATGGTAAAAACATAAAAAAATCGTAAAATACCATTTGTATTTTTTCTAAAATTAGAGAAAAAAAAATGTTTAACAAGAGGTTTCGCTGTGAAACCACTGTCCTCTAAAGGGTTAACGGAGTGAATTTCCCTTTCTTTTTTGTAGAATCCATCTTGAAAAAAAAACAACGAAGATTCTAAACACAGAACTAAAAAAAAAAAAATCTTTCAAAGGAGACTTAAAATTCCCCGAACTAATCGAACTTCAATATACACAAGTGAACTATTTTTAGAATGTGGGAAGATACGTTAGGAGTAGAGAAAAAAATGAGTGGGTGAAATCTGGTTAAACAATTTCCTGTCCAAGTTGAAACAGTACGATCCCACGCAACCCCTACACACACCCTGGGAAGAATACAAAACCCCTTTTCTTCAAGAGGGAGGATTCCTGCTGATAGCTTCGGCGTGCGTAGTGAACACGAGACCAGTCAAGCAATGAAAGACATAATTAAAGTAATAATTTTTTTTGGAAATAAATTTATTATTATTATTTTATAAGTCGGATTTGTGGGAAACAATCGAGACTCGAATTAGAGACTGTACTGTATTTAGAAATAAAAACTCGCACGATAAAAAACGAAGACATGAAGTTTTTATTTTATCAAATAACTTATTCTAATACTTACTTCCAACAGTTTCATATTTCAATAACCAAACAATGTGAATTCATGAAATAACTATTAATTTACTATGCAATAAATAAAAAAATGTCTGTAAAAAATATAACAATCAAATGAAAAGGGATACAACAAGACATAGTAACCCGATGCCTCGGCAAGCTGCAACACGCAACATTCTACCAAAAGAGGGATAAAAATTTGTACCGGAAACAGAAAAAACTTAATAAAGTTCCTTGGCAGCCATTTTTTTTTTCATGAGAAACACATGGAATGTGGAATGAAGGAATGTGCGCGATACAAATTCAGCATACTGTGGGTGATATGACACACAATGATTTTGAGTCAATTGACAGTTTGTAACATACAAGGGCTGCACAGAGAGTGATGACGGCCAGAATTTTTGAGCATTAATATATAGATATATATATAATCTCTTTTTTGTCACCCAACTCACAATTATTGCTATAAGTGCACATATATACAACACTTTTAGGAATTATATCATCCCAACCAAATGTACAACAAGGAATTAAACACATTTTCTGACAACATTTAATCGACAAAATTTGAGTCAAGCAGTCAAACTTTTCCCACGACCAATTAAAGTCTTTAAAAAACACATTTCATTTCACAGTACCATATAAACACCGACTATAACTGGACAATATAATGATTCTTTACACAGTATAAACTTTTTACATTAACCCACTAATGCCTAACATCCCTTCCTAAGAAAAGTTAAAAAATAGTTTGTAGAATTTTTGTTTTCTAGGAACGATTTTAACATTTTAGCGAATATACATCGCAATCCTATAAAGAATCTCTCGAAATCTCAAGTACCTGTCATTAATTATAATTTTGGCATTTAAATCGACATAGTATTTCATAGTATGTAAATTTACTTTTATGGCAGATGCATCGACTGAAATCATAATGAATAGTTAAATCTACTAAAAACTTCACAGTACCTTACCTGCTAAGTTTTAATAATTGGCAACAATAAAACTTCCTGCAAAATATCAGTTGACTTTTAGTGACACAAACAATTGTAATAAATAAAAGGCATTGTAATTTTCTGTTTCTCATGAAAATTGTAATAAGTGTGAATTGTAATTAATAAAAACGTTATGATGAAATATATTAGCTAGTTTTTTGCATTAAATTTTCATTTTAGAAAAACATAAAATTAACCTATATTTAAACTGAATGTCTATTTAACAAAATCAATAAAGTAAGATATTAAAATTATCTAACTATGACTTCAATTCCTCTAAAGAAATTATTTTTTCAATACTTCAAATTTTTTAAATCATATTTACAAAACTGGCATAACCTCTACTCCAGTGATATCACTATTTGACTCTAACAAATTCATATATGAATTTAATATCTTAAAAAAAATCATAATTTTTTACCAAAAACACCACCAAAAATAACATACTATTTACAATTTTTTTCGCAAAATTAACAGCATACTATTTAAAAGTTTCACTCAAAATCACCAGCATGTAATAAAGAAGCTGATTTTATTAAAGAGATTGTTAAGGTATATAATAAAATTAAGAGATTTATTTTATGTAAAGTGTCATCTGGCAAGACAAGATTGTGGTGAGCTCTGTAAACGATTGGTCAATTCACAAGAAGCATCAAACAAGTAGTGTTTAAAGGAGAATTAGTTTGGTTTGGAATGCTACAGTCTACTTTTTTGTGACACAAGGGCTAATGGGACCAGGACTTACTGCTTAAAGCTGATTCCGAATGGCTACAAACATGCAGTGGGATTTGAACTCTCATACTCTGGTACCAAATATCATCATCCTAACCATTCAGTCATCATTCGGCTAAAAAAAAATTACAATCCTATTGAGTATTTATTTAACAGAAACTAATAAACAGAAACTGTGATAGCTTTGTCTTAATTAAATATTCCAGTTGAACACTTTGCTAACAAAAAGATTTAGATTTAAGGTGGAGCATCCCATTAGAGTACCAGCACTGCAACCCAAGGCCTCTAGTACTGAACCCCCTCCCAAACTGGAACAAAAGAGTACCAGCAATAAGTTATGGAAATTAACAATTAAGTCTCAAAGAGACCAATAGCTGAGATAAAACTAAGCAGCAATTTAACCGAGAATTTAGCTAACTCCCATGGTTTAATGAAGTGATAACCAAGAAATTCAAATCTCTTGGCAGAGTAGTAATCATAATCTCACAAGATGTCTAAAGAACTTTCCTCCTCTACTTGACACCCCCTACATACCGGGCTATCTGTGATGCCAACGATGTTAAGGTGCCTCTTGAGGCAACAGTGACCTGTCAACAGACCAATGGTCACCCTTGGGTTATACTTTTCTCACAATGAAGTTTAGAATAATATGAGCAAGCCTTCTAAAGTTGTGCTCATTTTCACAATGCCAAAACTTGTGCAAATTCTACAGATTAAGTTTTATGGATAATCCATTAAAGCTGTCAAGTGTACAGTACTGTATTTATATGTGATAGCAAATAAATCTTTAATTACAAAATTTTCTTTTTTTGTAAATAGCATTCTATAATGTTTAAGATGACAATCACTTGTGAAATCAGGCTATAATAGTCTAACTTTCTCAAATTTTACATTTGTTTTATTCTCCGAGGTCTGTAATAATTCAGATTTAATATATAATATATTCAATAACAAAAATATTTGGCAGAAAGTATTGAGGCATTAATGGGTTAACTTCTATGAGAGAATTTTCTGAGAAACTTTTAGTTAACACTTAAACATTTTTACATAATTATATTAACTCATTACTATAATATGAACAAGTTTTTCTAAACACAATTTTCACATACTTTTCAAAAAATTTCTGCTGACAGCTAATTAACAAACATATATTTTAAAGTGAAAAAAAATGTTTGAATCAAAGGAAAAGTTTGCTGAGCTTGTTTCACAGCATATTATCACCAGTATTGTCATTTATTGCAAAACAATATTTATAAAATGAGATTAAATGCTTCAGAATGAAAGACATAACTCCGATATATAACAAACTTTAAAAAGTGTGGAATGTTTAAAGTCTACTGTACAAGAAACTCTATAAAAAAAAACATCAATTTAGAGAATCCATATAAGATAAATAAAAAATATAAAAGATTTGTACTTAAAAATTTTTTTACAAACATAAGTACAAAAGAGTTTTAACAAATACAAGTACTTATTTACTAGATACTATATAAAATCTACTTCAAACACATTTATACTAATTAACACTGGTTGCTTAACTGCAAGTTTACAAATAATGATTTGTTAGGTTTACAAAGAGGTTCAGTTAAACCATATTCTGCAACTTTTAAACTTCAACAATAGTGACTTATATTCACAAATAAATTCATTTGCATGTAAATTTGTGTACTAATTATATAAAAGCATTGTGTGCATTTATACATACACACATCACATCGAAATGGATTACAGTTGCAATAACACTTTTATCAACCATTAAGCATATGATCACACATACTTATCAAGCCAAAATGTATTATGCATAAGTGTATTATACTCCTTAACTTTACATGGAAGATCAAACTGTACTGGTTTCAAATGCTAACAACCAAATAGCCATTATATCGAAATAATTTCATTAACCCTTTGGTTGTCCCCATGAAAATAATTAAATGATGTTCATTAGATATATATATATATATATATATATATATATATATATATATATATATATATATATATATATATATACCTTGAAATTCCATATGTCTAACTAAAAAATATAACTAAATTTATGATGCTCTACCAAAATATTTTCCACTTAAAATATAGTTAATTCTGTATCGCATGTGATATACAAGCGTATAAAGCTTTAGATATGTATATCATATGTGATATGCAGAACAAGTAAAGGGTTAAACAGATTAATTCAATTAAATTTTGAAGATGTCATGATATTATTTAGATTCAACAAATTCTATGCATAGCCCAGAGCTCAAAGAAAAGAATGATAAAATTTTTAGTAATTTTATCTGGTATTTTTGACACAATTAAGATAATTTCCGAACATTTTGAAACTTTACTAAACATAAAAATACAATCTTAAAGCGATGAATAATTTTTTTTTTTTTTAAATATAATTATGGGAAGTTTAGCTAATTTTAATCTCAAATAACTTGACCTTGATTATTGTTATGATACCCAATTTGATAACTACGGGTATAACTAGAGCCAGATTTATCATTAAGCCAAAGCTTGGAGCTCGCCCCCCCCCAAAAAAAACCCTTAATTTGGCTAAGTCCGCTACACCGGACATGTATATTTATAACTACTATATAACATAATTGTCAGTGTTCGCCATAGTGGACATTAATTATCTCAAAAATGGAAAATGATATATTTTGTTTATTTTACAGAGATCCCAATGTCTATACAGACATGGGAAAATAACAGAAATTAAAATAAAAAAATATTTGAAAAAACATCTTGTCAAATTAAGGGTTAAGGCAGCAATTATTATTTCTTAAATCTTAGAAAAGCCAATTTTACTTTTCCCTAAATATACCACTTTATTTTTTTTACATCCATTAAAACTTCTCAAAATTCAGAATGCAACTTTCATTATTCAATATAAAACATGCATTACAGATATATTTCAAGGTGGATATGTGTGAGGGGGGAAGGGCAGAGTAGGTATTTGTCAGGCAGAAAAGGTTGTCTTCTTACAGCCCCCCTTCATATACATTGAGTACATAACAGCTAGTGATTAATATGCTAATTGCATGATATAATACTGTTTCTAAGATCAAATCAGTTTTACGTTATATAATTTTGTATTCGATTATGCTTTACGAAAGGGAGAGAGCCCCAGACTTGTGCTTGTAGTCTACAATTCACTAAATTGGGCCATGGGTATAATAAAGTAAAGCAAAGAATTTTTAAATTTTTCAACCTATACTTTGAATTTCAAAAGATATTTACTCTCTTATAATTGCTAGCTTTTATATACTAATATCAAGATGTAAAAACAGGTTTGGTTTGGAGTACTACGGTCTACTTTTTGCAACATGAGGGCTAACGAGACCGGGACCTACAGCTTAAAGTCAATTCTGAAAGGCTATGAACATCCATGCCCCAGTGGGATTTGAACCCACAAACTCCAGTACCGAAGGCCAGCACTCTAACCAATCAGCCATAGTTCGGCAATGTAAAAATAGGATTGAAATAAATATGGCTATTGTACTTAGAAATGCATAATATGAAGCTATCATCACCAGTTTCCATCATACATTAAAATATTTATAAGAGGCTAATCCAGTACATATACATTTCATTAAAATATATAACATTTCCCCAAAGAAATGCAAGAACATATTTAGTTAACATATTTATACATTAAATATACACATATCAAGGTGATAAAAAAGAACAGTTGAGCTATTCAGCCTTATTTTCAACGTTATAGCTGAAAGAAGTCACAAAGCATAATACTTTTTGAATCTTCAACATTTAACTAGTTTTGACTAAGTATTTAATACAACAGTAATTATCAAATAATAAATATGAAAACACCATTTTAAAAACATAAAAAATTTTTAAATATTATTAAAATCAGATCAAATGCTGTACTTAAGGTCACTATATGCATAAGTTTACATAAAGAAAACTTATTAAATATGTCATGAATTTGAAGTAAATATTTACCATTATACACCATTTTAAAATGATGTATACCCATGTACACCATTTTAAAAACATGACGAATTTTTAAATTTTATTAAAATCAGATCAAACGTCCTTCTGAAGATCACTATATGCATGTTTACACGAAGAAAACTTATTAAATATGTCATGAATTCGAAGTAAATATTTAAATATAACTTCAATGGTAAATTAAAAAGCTTGAGCATATAAAACTTGCAGGTGAATATTTAAACATAAATAAATAATTTATACGAAGTAACAACTGATAAATTATTCCTAGTTTTTGACTCCTATATATACTTTATATTTTTTGGTAAAAGCAGATTTTTTTTTCCTTTACTTTGATATCATAGTAGTATACATAATAAGATACTTTGAAGAGAAAATATTTAATCACCTTTTTCCTGTGAAATACTTTGATATGCTTTTATTATAAATTATATAGAAATAAGAAGACTACACTATGCTACAGGTTAAAAAAATTATAAGCTATTTAAATATATTTTATAACTTTATTATACCTAATTAAGAAAGAAAAAATGCAATATATTAAATAATATTAAAATTCAGATGAATTAAATATTAAGATGCATACCTTTCACTTTATTCACACAACTTCTCACTCTATATATTTTCTTAAAAAATTCATTAAAACATTTATGGTTTAAGAAATATATGCAACTACTCCTAAATTTTTAAAAATATTTATTTCACTTTAAACATTATAATTTAATTTATCACTATTTTTTACCTCTTTAAGATAATTCATTCTTCCTTAAAGGTAACATATGATTTTTGACACAAATTTTAATAATGTTAAATCCTAGAGGAAATTTAATGATTTTCTGACTAGTAGACTGTTTGATTATATGCATTTTATGTATATGCCTATTTGACATATGTAAACAAAATTTTGAAATGCTTCAAAATTTATATTTCACAATATGAATAATTACATTTTGAGGTACATTTTGCCAAGTAAAACCACTCTTAAAAGAGCAACAGATTTCTAGGATATTATCACTTTTATACAATTATAAACAGTTGGTGGACAGTGCTGTTAATAGCAAAACTTTCTTCTCTAGAAGGAGGGATAGCGATTATACCACAGTTTTCTATAAGCAGCCTAATATAAGACATCTCAGTTAATACACACGGTTGCCATGAAATACAAGGAAAAAATTCATTAATATTTGTTTGACTAATTTTCCACAAATTTCTTAACATATAAGCAAAAAGTATTTATATAAGTAAAGAGTGTAGTTTTAGGTACTTATTAATACTTTTGGTTTGCCATCTGGATGCATTTATGATTTCCCTACTCTTTCAATTAAGAGTAGTAAAAATTTAATAAATTCAAAGTTGTTACTTTTTTTTCTGTGTGCAGTGGGATAAACAACAATTTTTAGATGTAATTTCTCACCCAAATACTCTTAATCCATGTATATATGAATAAACCAATAAAATTGGATGAAATGTTTTAAGATCTGTTTTGTTTTGAACACTACAGTCTACTGTTTGGCTTCCAGGGGCTAATGCGACCCAGACCTACTGCTTAAAGCTGATTCCGAATAGCTACGAACATCTATGCCAGCAATGGAATATGAACCAGTACCAATCTCGGTACAAAAGAGCAGCACTCTACCATTTGGCCATTGTTTGACAATTATAATTCATAAATAATTTAAGGTACATAACGAATATTTTTTTAAAAATTAATATCCCCTTAAAATGTAAATAAAAAAAGACAGATTAATAAAGAATGATAAAATTCTTTAAAGCTATTTAATAAAATGTAAAATTGCCTTCTTTAAACTTAAAATATTTAAAATTTTAATCTTGGTGAGATAATTGCTCTTTTGGTAATAAAAAAAAAGAACTTTTCCCAGCCATAATAAAATTTTGGAAAATTCTCTGATTTTTGGCAGAAAATTGAAAAGTACCGTGATATTTTTCAGAATTTTAAAATACCCTGATTTGTGGCTACCCTGAATATAGGAAACAGGAACAACTCTTAACTATTTTGAATCACTAAAAATAGTGTTTTAGTTAAATGTGTGCTCTTTAATAATAATTTTCAATAATAGTCCATTCAACGATATTAATAATTAATAAACTTTAATAAAAATTGTCAATGTGACTTAAAATTATAAACACTTTCACAAAAATGCATTGTGAATAATATATTAAATTTTCCAGCAGATTGATCAAAATAAATTAACTGTGAAAGTCCTTAAAGGATAAATTAGCATAGGAAAATGGCAGGAACAGGATTTTTGTTCATTATATCCAGGTGTTCAATGTGTGCTAGGCTCACAATAAGGGGGCAGTTGACTATGCATATTATTTTCCTGTCAATGTTTTTTTTAACCAAATCAGTGTAAAGAGCTATACAACAAGTTATAACAGCTATCATAAAAAGAAAAAGGTTGATTAGGGGATAATAGTTCAGCGAGCATTACGCTGGTGTTGGCAAACCATAGTGCATCAAATAATAAAAATATGTCAATTAACTGGCTTATAGAAATGTATCAGCAAAACAGCCATATTTGAAGCTAAAAGCTAAATATTGTTTTGTTCATTGTAATAATAATAAAAAAAAATAACTATCCCAATTCCAAATGTACCTTACATAAAATTAAACTTTAACAACTATTTCTGAGAACTCATCATCATCCAATCATATTTTATCTATAAATAGTTTGAAAAATTGGCTTTGTTCATAATCATTATAAATCAGGGATGGTCAAATGATGGCCATCCAACCTAATTTCATAGGCTATTATTTTACTACACAAGTTCTAAGCTTGGCCAATGACAGAATTTTCATAATATGTAATTGAAACAAATATCACATTCCTTTCACTAAGTAAATATTATACGATTGAATTATGAATTATCATAAATATGTATTATATTAATTTATAACTGTTCTATTGTCAATTTATGAGTAATAATAGTTACTATTTCTGAATAGTGCAGAGTCTTCTAAAATAGTGCATTGCTTTCCATCATTTGGCCAATAGATAATGTTGGCTGCAAAAATGAAATTAATTTTCATTGCACACCACTAAAGTTAGCCAGGCTTGAAGTGATTAGCATTGGTACAGCCAATAAAAACTGCTTATGAAAATGAAACTATATTTTAAATACTAACTATAATGCTTTTTTAAATATCTGATATGCAGAGATACTAGTTACATATACATAAATGTGCAAAATAATACATACCATTTTGATCTTTAATTAAAGGTAACTAAATCTTCTTAACACCCATATATCTATATAACTATATTATAAAAACAGAAGAATGAAAATTGCAATTTCATTTTTAAGCAAAAATTTTAAAATTACACATAAAAGAAAAAGAAATGTATAAATTTAAAATGATTCCTCAAAATACTAATTACAGGAATTTTTCTAAATGCAATGTTCTCAATTTTTTTCTTCCTTTTTTTTTGCTACAGTACCTTGTCAGGATAAAAAGTATTCAGGGCACAGCTACCCTTAACCCCTTCCGGTAAAATGACGAGTCTAGCTCGTCTTTTTCATTCCATACCGCACAATGATGAGCTACACTTGTCATGCGATTAAAGTTACTGTTAAATATGATAATTTAGTTTAAAATTTCTAGTGTACTGAATTTGGCAACACTTTTATCACTTGTGAAAATCACAAGTCACTATTGCATATTGTTTACTTAGAATTTCTTGGTACAAGTCATTGCCAAATTAATAAGTCAGAATTAAAGAAAACCTACTAAGAAATGCCATGTGTGTTACAAGAATCAAATTAAAAGTGAGACTACTTGGTGGTGTAAACAATTAAGAATTCCTTTGCACTTTGTTTTGAAAAGTACCACTAGCTTGAAGACTATTATCTGTATACCTTATTAATGTTTTGCTTTGATATTTTCTTAATTTTACTGTTTCTGATATTATTTAACACTATGTAAAAAGTGGATTTTAATTAAGAATATGTAAGAATTGTAAAATAAAACAAGTTTTTTAAATAAAAATTAAATGGTTATTTCATGCACAGTTTTTCATTATTAAATCATACCGGAAGGGGTTAAAGGAGCTTAGGTGCAAATGAAAAGAAGAAAAAACTGTGCAAGTGTAACACTTATTTGTTGCAATAAATGGAACTGTTTGGATGATTTTTTTTATATATATATATAATTAGTGGTTATCGCAGCACCCTTGGCATATGCTCATGGCATCCATGAGTACTACAGCACCCAGGTTGAGTCTATATTATCCAGTTAATGTAGAGCAAATTTAACTTGAGAAAAATCAAATATAAAAACACTCTTTTAAACCTGTATTACGACTAACATTGCAAAATATTATTTAAGTGCATGACATTCCTAGAAATATACATTTTTCAACTATTAATATTTTATAAAATAATTCAAGACTATGAAGCATACTTGAGAAGTAAAATACACATAAAACCACAAAATACATTCTCTAAGTATGTTAACAAAGTATAGTATACTTAGTACAGCTTATATTCTAATATTTACAAATATATGAAAATAGTTTACAATAGGGATTGTCAATGAGGCATCCAGTAAAAATCCGGATCCTAAATTTTTTTTTTGATATTGTTTCTACACATTTTAGGTTTAAAAATGTTAAATTTCATTATTACACAACAGTTATTAAAACGGACAAACATCTTTTCAATACATATTGCCAACTTCAGTATTAACAAATAACATTTCTTCAAAATATTGATAAAGTAAATTATTATTTTATTGCTTTAGCATAGTTTTTTTTTTAATCATAAAAAATGATTTTATTTCTTTTACCTCTTCTATGCAGTTTCTTGAATAAAATTGATAAGAAATATTTGGAAATTACACATTTTAACTTGAGTAGGTAAAAGTTTGATTTGTCTATTTGCACTAATTCAAAGAAAAAAATATATACATCAATTAATATATATTATATTTTTCTTTCACTTGGTACAATTGTTACATTAGTTACCAGGGTGAGACCCTATATATATTATGTGTGTGTATTAATATCAGTATCATTTATATTTAGAAATAAACATTAATATTAAAATCCAAAAGCTGTAAAATTATTGAACATTTTCTCATATTTAATTTCATAACAAAACAAATATATTGTTAAACATTAAAATTAATATGTATAGTAAATACTACTCATAAAGTTTATTTATTATTTACTAAAATGTCACTAATAGAAAAAAATAGTAAATTTATGTTTATCTTGTTAACATACAATTTTTATAAGAATATACACTTAACATAATTTTCCATTTGGCTTTGCTAAACTTTCATTAAAAATAAGAATTAATTAAAAAAAATCACTTCTGAAAGACTATACTTTATCCCTATACATCAATTTATATTTAAATCTTAAACTGTAACAGCACTGTTATATGGCTGAAATACCATTTGAAAAGTAAATTATCAATACAAGTAACATTATCAACTTTTTTTTTCTATTCTAATAAAAGATGGTTTAACCTTTATACCCTATACGCCCTATTTAAATACTATGACTGCAAGCAATAAAATGTAATGTGTTTTAAACACAGAGAATAGGAACTTTTTCATTATTAAAATGACAACTATGGGTGCATAATAACACAGTACATACTGAAAAAAGCAGTATACATATCTAAATTAGTAAATATCGGTAACATGAGATATTTGAATCACAAATTTAAATAAGGGTTAAAATCCAATACAAAATCCTTTTATGAAATACATACCATATATTTTCATGTATAAGCCAAGAATTTTTGGGACATTTATGGAGCTAAAGTGGAAGGATTAAATTATATACAAATCTGCAAGACAAATGTAGTACACCTTTAATGGCAACCTTTTTTCTTTTGGTGACCAAAAAATTTGTGAGTCGTGGGTCTAGTACTTTATTTTACAGTGATTTGATTGGTAAATATTTTATCAAATTTACAGTTTGGCAACATATTTGAATGTCCAGAATTTTCTTTTTTTTTTTTTTTTTAGTTTTCAGTTGGAAACATTTTTTGCTGTTGGTGACTAAAGAGCTTGTGAACCATTGATTTGACTGGAAAATATTTTACCTGCTTTGAAACATATTTCAACATTTCATTGAATTTTTCTTTTCTATTTCAGATTATATACAAATTTTGAATTTTGGGTGAATTCTTTTACAAGAAACACAGTCTCAGCTAATACATGAATAGGCTTATATTTAAAAATATATGGTATATTATGTTCTTTGTAGTCAGCAGTGTGAATGAAATTCCCAGACTATAATATTTAGATGAAGAACAGTACTACAGTGCATTCTTTCAGAATGTGCTTCAAGGTCACAGACTTACTCTTTATTGCCAAGAACAACTATGGTAATATGACAGCCAACAAACTCAGTTGTTTTTATAAGTAAAAAATTATTTCTTTTTCTTATTGACATTCAAGTTGGGTTTTAACAGAAGTGGCAACATGTGGCAAGTGATTATTTAAAAGAAAATCCTCTCTGTTAACTTTATTCTATTAATATCAAATTGAGTTACCTACTGTAACAACAATACTAGACTATATTTTGTATAAAATAAAACTTTTGAAAAATTGATTGCATATTAAATTACTCTTAAGTACTGAAAATTTTACATTAATGCAGGAAAAATGTTTCTTTGAGATAAAACTAAATACATTACTAGTACAGCAACAAATTTGAAATATTAAGACAAACTAATTTTAAGATAATTCTAACATTTGTTCTCATTTCACTATTCCAGATATGTATATAAAAGTAATTATTAAAAGATTATACATTATAATACTTAAGAGTAGATATAATGGTTTTATTGTAGGGCTATCTAAATAAAATAAAAATTTAAGAAAAAAGGCACATAATTAAAATAATATAAAAGCACTTGTTATATGTCACAAAAATTAAATGCCTAAATAACAAGCATTAAAAAGCTTAATAACATATCTGCACCACATATTAAGAAATGGAGGAAAATCTCAGATATAATAAAGAATTAAAAAAGTCAAACATTTCAAAATGAAATATGAATTGTAAGCAATAATATCTACTTTTTGACCCCTTCTTATACCACATTTATCAGGAGATAAGTAAAAAGCATGTAACATTTAGGATAGGCAATTTGGTAAACATTTTACTTTTATAATTATATGCACTCAAAATACAATAAAGTGTAAATAAAATTAGCAGTGTAAATACAGTAATAAAAAAGAATCATGTGAAAGACAGAAGTACCATTTACCCTTTATAATTTTATATACATATGTAAATTTACAATTCTCATTCAATAGGAAAAAAAATTGAGACATAGAAAAATTGCAATATGTACAGATGCATGATATATCGAGGCCTGATATAATGAAGGGTTATTGTATTTGATTTTATGCATTAAAAATCCTAAACTGCATATTTACGTTTCTCCAAAAGAAAGAGATGCATTTAAAATAAATATTAATTTTTCTATCACAATTTTAAATGAAGATATTGAGCCAATAGATAACAAAAATAGGTAGTGAGCCAAACTTTCATGTGAAAACAACAGTTGGCACAGAAAGATTTCTTCTCAAATAAACCAAGTATAAATTTCTGTGTGTGAATATTAAACCACATTAACATTTATATACACATATATATCTATGAAATTTCAACATGTTAAGTGAGGATGGAAGACAAACTGGACTTTGAATACAGAGGAATAAGAGGATATAGATAAGCAACTTTTGAGATAAAATTATGTAATTCTCTATACCCACCAAGGAGGGATATATATATATTTTTGAGTAAGTATTTATAGCTGTTAAACATTAAAAGAAAAAAAATTGCAATATGTTATCATTACTGTAATTTGGGAAATATGATAACCTAATAGTATTTGCTTACTCACTGTAAATTCCTTACTTATATAGTAGTATTATTGTATACTTATATTTTACTATTATCGCATCTCCTTAATTATATTGTGTGAATTAAAAATAAAAATGGCAACAGACTTAATACCTGTTCTTTTTGTAGATTTTAGTTATCTAAGTTTATATTTTCATTATATTTCTAAAATATATTTTCTTGGACCAAAATTAATGATTTATGTGGTAAACATATTTTTGGTATATGGAGTTACGTGTAATCACTTGGCATGAATAGCATTAAACATAAAACTTGGTATTACAATTGAAAACTCCATATTGTATCACATTATTCTGTAAAACTCAGCATTCATATTGCAGCAGTGCAGGTAATTTTTTTTTTAATTAAAGCCTAAAAACCTTATACTAACTGTTTACAACATTCAATAACTTTAAATAGTTTATAATTAATTAAAAATAAACTAAAATATCAGAGAAAAGTTTTGATTTTTCACTTTATAAAAGTATAAATAAAAGATAGACTCTTATTTACTATTGAAAGATAAATTGAAGCAGTCTCTTAACATATAAAAATTCAAATAAATAAAGTTCTTATAAAAGATTTAATACAAAATGCAATCATAATGTTAAAAGGAAACATTACAATTAGAAAACTGAGCATTAATAATTAAAACAAATTCACTAAAATACAGTTTCAGCTCTGGAAAAACTAGGCATGTATTACATGGATTTTAACGTCTTTCATTGCTGATGTAAGATAAATGCTATTTTAAAATATGCAGTTATAATAAATTTTCTATGAGCTAAACACATTTAAATAAAGAAAACAGGTCTAAATTAGTATAATTACAGTTTTCAAAAAACAGTTATAATATACAAAGGAAAGTGCTTCAATAAAATATAATTTGTAAAAGATATAAATGAATCCAAAAACTTTAATAATAATAAAATGCAAACACTTGAAAAACTGTGCTTTACATTAAAGATAAGCATTATAGATTATCATAAATAATTCCCCATATATTAAGTTCAATACTACATTATTCTATGTGTTATTAAAACATAGCTTAATAGAACTTATTAAAAAAAAAAGCTATAAGTATTGTAAAGCATATAATAATAATAATAGGTAAATTTCAAATCAAAATAAATATTTAGTAGTTTGTAAGACTTCACATTTTTAATATGGGGTATATTAAAAATAAGAGGGAAAAACTCAAAAGCGACTTTCATATAAATAAATTGCATGTGATTCCTAAATATTTGATTAAATTATATATGTATGTGTATATATATATATATATATATATATATATATATATATATATAAATATATATGCACTATATATGTGTGTAGATACATGTGTATTGAGCTATATAAACTGATACTAATTAACAAATTAATTAGTTTTTGAAACTTAAGTGCAACAAGAGTTCTTAACAGGAAAAACCTGAAAATTTTAAAGATTATTTTACCTAAAGCATGCTTTTCAAAAACACTAGAAATAAAATTTAATTTTGACTAAAGCCCAGAGCTGAGTACAGGAGCCAATGTAACATTTTAAACCAAATAAAATATCTTCTAATTTTTCTTGATTCAAAAATACATTTAAGACAAAAAAAAAAAAGTTTTTGATATAATTGAATTTAATACTAAAATACATAGTGTCCTATTAAATATTTCATTTAATAATTATAACAAATTCCTAATTTTGTTAATTTTACTAACAAAGGAAATATATCTTAATAACAATAGATAAATAATTTTTTTCTCAGTCAATAAAATTTATCATGTAGTGCTTAAAAAAGTAAATAAAGTACACATATTTTAAACCTTGACAGTTTGCAACTCTGAACAGAAAAGCTAGGATCAATGACTACTATCTCTGAATTTTTTTTTTTTTTTAAATCTAAGAATATGATTTTTAAAATAATAAAAAAAATCAATGCTAAAATTTTTTCTGCATTATTTTACAATTATTTAACCCATTAATGCCTAAGTTTTTTTTAATTATCATTTTATCTTTTAATTATAATAGTAAAATTCCTATGAGTCAAAGGCATGCCTCTTTTCCATGTGTAATGGATATATTACACTGTAATTTCTCCTCCAAATAGTCTAAAATGGCATGTACATGAAACTAAAATTGATGAAATGTTTCCTTAAATTTGAATTCAGATGAAAAAAAAAAATGACTAAATAACATACATAATGAATATTTCTTAAAAATTACGTTATTTTAAAATGAAAATAGAAAATTACCTTACATAGAAGAAAATGTTAGAGTTCTTCAAAGCTGTTAAATAAAATGTAATGTTACTTGTTTAAATTGAAATATTAATCTTAGCACAACAACTGCTCTTTGGGTAAAACAATTCTTTTCCTAAAATGGATAAAATTTGATGAATTTTAAAATGTAGAGTGATATTTTTTAGAATTATAAAGTACCTTGACAATTACCTGATTTGTGGGCACATTGAGGATAACTCATCATTAATAACTGTTTAACCTTTTAAAGGTCACCAAAATAAATTAATTGGAATTTAGTGTAATTAATTTGTAAATGTTATCTATGAACCTTGTAAATGTAAAATATATGATAAATTTTCTTTACATTCTTTAGGAGGGTTTGCCTTAGAGGATACCTAAGAAGGGTTTGGTTTGGAGTGCTACGATCTACTCTTTTGCAAGACTAGGGCTAATGAGACCTGAACCTACTGCTTAAAGCCGATTCCGGACGGCTACAAACATCCATGCCCCAGTGGGATTTGAACCCACGAACTCCAGTCCCGAAAGCCAGCACCCTAACAAATCGACCATCATTAGGCAAGTAGATTTTGAGGAGTTGTTTAACTGACTAACCCCTCCAATTGTACAGCTTGAACATTATACTTTTTAAAAGTTTAACTATACTAGAAGAACAATAAATATTAATCCTTAAAATGATATAATAAATAAACAGCTTAATAATTTATAAGTGGGATTTCTATAGATACTTTTATTTGGGATAATAAGAAGGATAAATTGAATTACTGACTTCTCAGGTACAGCAAGTTTAAATACATGTATTTCAAAAGAAAAAATAAATTAAATGTAGAGCTATCATCTGTTGTAAATTTAAAATTTCAAAAACATAAAAAAAAAAAAAAAATCGAAAAATCATCCATGTCTCTGAAAAGTTTTTTTAATTGCAGAAGCTCTTGATTCTACATTATTGGCTTCCATACATCATAGATGTATGGGATTGGAGCTGTAAGTAATTATGCAAAGATAAAGTAAAGTATTCCAAAAAGTAAAGTTTAAAAGAAAGATGTTTAATAGGTGGTTTCGCTACGAAACCACTGTCCGCTAAAGGGTTAAATTTCATATTCTTGCAAGTTCCCAATAACTTAGATTTAAGATATTCATTAATATATGTTTGGCAGAAATAATACAGGCATTAATGGGTTGATGAATGACCTGATGACACTTTCTAAAAACATTACAGATGACTCTTTCAAAAAGTGTTCTGCAATATTTATGCAAAATTGATCCATAGTGGCAAAATTTAAAACTTGTTCATATCCATAAATAGCAGGAACTGAATAATCTCAATGTATAAATATATACAAGAGCTAATTAAACTTTGATCAATAATAACTATATTACTAGACTGTATTAAAAAGAAAAATATAACTATTCTGTTTATATTTGTAGTAAGAAGGTAATAAATGCAGATGTAATGAAAGCTTTATAAAGAAGAGAGTTAGATTTTATATACCAAAGATGAAAGTTACACCAGTATATGTGCACATTACTGCTATTGATAGCTTGTATTTCATTATCTAATAATCATTTTAAGAAAGGATCATCATCATTATGGAAAATGTACTAAAACTATATTTTTAACTAAGCCTAAGAAAACTAAGCACTAAGTATTAATTTGCTTATCACTTTCAGAGCTCACAAAAATATTATAAACAAAAAGTTCAATTCACTAAAGATAGTTCCAGAACTATTAAAATGTATGCAATAGAGAATTGTTTAATAAAACAGTGATATGTAAAATATTTATTTTTGTACCATTAATGATACAGATATCAAAAGTAAAATTTAATTATCAATGAATCAACAACAAAAATAACTTAATATAAAAAAATGTATAAAAATTGCCTCTAGAACATTATTATATACAAGTGAAAATAAGTAAACATTAAAATGAAATGCCTACTAATGATATAAATGAAATAAAGTGCCACCTATATGAGTAATACTGTTTTCCAATAAAATAAAAAAATGCTCTGTAACATATTTAATAAAATAAATCAACAAAAATATATATTGGTAATAAAAGCAGGTATGAATTGCAGTATGTACAATCTTTATACATGAAATTTAGACAACAAAATAGCAGAGTATTCTCTTAGAACAACTATAATATAACTATGAGAGTTGGGATGATATAAGTATATTTTGATAATCATATTTTTGTTTCACTTGTTGGTAGGAATGAGTGACAAGGTCAGGTCATTCTACCAGTAAGATTTGTTAAAAACATAAAAATAAATAAAAGCTAAAAAATTCAGTCTTACACTTAAATGTATAAGTATTTCAATGTGATGAGCAAAACACCATAGCTCTATATTGCACAATAATAAGCTCTCCCAATCTCTGTGCAGCCCCATGAAAAGAGAGCAGCACTAATATTTGGCAGCAATTTGGTTCAACAAGTGCTCTCTAGTTCGACAGAACGTTGCCTTTCACGTTGTCTCTGTCGAAACCGAAGGAATTCTTCTTTGAGAGCAGCACACCTTGCTTCTGTATTTTCATACTTTCTGGGACCTGTGGGATATATAACACCACAAAGTTCACTATCACTGAGACCACGTTCATTCCAGCCATCTTTCATGTGACGACCAGAAATAGCAGCTCTGTTCCGTGAATGAGAGAAGCCATCTAAAACAGGCATGGCTGGTTCTGAGTGTGGAGAATCAGCCTCAAACAAAAGACCTGCATTATGATGAGGAATGGTATGCACCCCATTTGGAGTAAGTGAAGATGAAGCAAATGCAGCAGAGTGGTTTCTACTAGCAAAACCACTACTGCTTCCACTGCGGTTGTTCATATCCAGTTCTCCTTGAAGACTGGAATGGGCTAAAGAAGCAGCCTTACTTCCATGACCAGAACTACCACTTGTAACACTAGTGCGACTTGGTGTTGCCAAGCGCCGGCTGGTTGCAAGTGGCCCATCTACTTCAGCGAGGAGCTCAGCACTAGGTAAATGCTGTTGTCGATGGTAAGCAGCACTCCTCACACGCTCCACAGCACCAAGAAGTCGATCTCTAGTATAAGTGACTTGATGCACATCACTGCTGTCACTTTCACTAGAATCTGGACCACAGGGAACATGAGAAACACCATTGCCTCCATAACCTTCTAATCGTGGTGGGCTGCTGGTTGCTAAGGGTCGCTGATAAGTAGGAGAAATCTGTTGACGGGGATGAACAGGACCATTAAAACCTCTAGGCACAGCTGGACGTAGAGGATAAAAACGAGGTCCATTAGCATTAGCAGGATATGCCTGGATTGGCAGCCAGCGCCGAGATCCTGGCCATCCTTGATGCCAAGAGGTTTGTATTGGAGATCCTAAAACTTGTTGATGAAGCATCCAAGAAGGAGGTGCATCTTGAGCTCGATGGATGGGTCGAAAGTGCATTGGAAAAGGAGGAGTCAAATGACTGGAGACAGTGCTGGGGAAAGAGCGCTCTACAGATGATGGCTGTCTGACTGAACTGATGTCTTCAGCAAAGAAGGAACCTCCTAAGCCAGGGCTGCTAGTATGGAAGCGAGATGGCGTTGCATAAGGACCATATGAAGGAGTAGAGGGACTAAGATGCATGTGGTGGCTACTTTGCCCACTGCCATCACTACGAATGCTGCCTCTGGCTCCTGCATGGTTGGACGGAATGAGGGAGTGAGTGGCAGTAGGTGCTGTCCTCATAAAACCTCCCTCTTCATCGTCAGCACTGCCGCGCAGCACAAATTTACCATCTGCAGAGCGACTAATCCAGCCCAGGGGTTGGGAATACTCCATCTGAATATTATAACGAGCTCCTCTAGGATGTCTCAAATGTACAGGCCACCCATGAAATGTTCTTGTTCTCTCCCTGGGATTTGATGCTAAGCCTATTCTACCTAAGCTGGCCAGACAAGGAAATTTTATACCTGGTATTCCGCTTTCTTCATTTCTAAAAAGAAAAAATAGACATATATATATAAACCATTATAGGTAGCAATGAATCTTTAACTAACCAACATTTCTTTCTAATTTCTGAACTAAAATATTCTATACATTAATTAATACATTCAGAAAAATTGAAGTAGTAAAAAGATGCCACACAGCATGTCAACATGATAACTGAGATCATTTGCCTTAATAGATTACATGCATATAAATCTAAATTTAAAAAAAATCAGTATTAATGACATTGAAATGCACACCAAGCAATAGGGTAACCAAACTCATTTTTAACAACATGCAAGTTGAAAATGCTAAATTCAGTATATAAACAAATAAAACAAATGCACAACCTTAATGACAAAAAAATATTTTTATAACACTAAATCAAGACAGATGTCATACCTTTCTTTCTTCTTTAATAAGAGCAGCATCATTAAAAGAAATTACTAAATAAGTACAAAATATTGATAATGATAGTTAACTAGTTAAATTTATAACATAAAAGAATGTTTTTATAAAAAATGAAATTTAATGACTGAAACAGGAAAAAAAGTGTAGTCTGAAAAAAAAAACCGACACACTAGATAAAAATAGTATAATTTACATAAAAATCTAGCAAATTTAGTGAGCACAAATATATTAAAAATTTATTTCTGAAATCTATGTAGAAAATAACATATTTTGTGGAAAAAATATTCATATTGTTTAATAAATATAATTAATTTGATTAGAGTGAAAAATAATTACTCATTGTTTTAAATATATTACCAAAAATTATCTTTATGAATTAAATTTAGATATTTGGGTGAATTGGTAGTTAAAAACTTTCTTTTTTTGTTCTACTCATTAGTTTTGTATATTACAAACTTTTCCAAGACATTTTCTGTTTCAGACACTAAAATTAACTAGTACTTGAAGCTCAGATCAATGTTTTCCTTACAGATATAAAATCTGAAGATTCAACTTAATAAGTAAACTACATTTCATTAGACATTAAACATTCAACAGATCCTTTACCTGATATTTAAAGGGTGATGTTGAATTCAGCATTGTTTCCAACATAATGTTATTTTTAAAGAGCTTAAAACACCTTTAGTGATCCATCTGTAGTGGCTATAAAGGCTATGAATTGGTAAGTTTTAAAGTTAGAGATTGCTAATTAATTTAATACTCATGTTGGTATTTGATCGCTGGTTACATGAACAAAGCTAATAGTTTATTTTATTTAATAACATCATATTTTCTTATTTGAAAAGTTATCAACTCCTGCACTGGACTGTTTGTCAATATATTGTCAGATATTGATACTCTTCAAGCATTGTAATTAATATTTAAAATTCTGCTTTGCTGATCAGAGCCGTAACTAGGTCCTCTGACGCTCGTGGCAGAAAACTGGTCTGCGACCCTACCACCACATAGTGAGAAAATATATTGGTAAATACATATTGATATTTGTTTTCTCTATCATATACCCAAAACGAACTCACAAAATATTTTGTTGATTCTTAAAATTCTCCCAGTATATTAATTTTTAATTTTTTCTTCTATTTTTAACTTGTTAATACTTTAAAATATTTTTCAACACTCTGAAGAATTAATTTTGCTAATAAACTGAACAGCTTATTTAAGGGGTATACTTTTTATTTAAAAGTTGAATTTTTATAAAAAAATGAATACCTAAATTTAAATTTTTAAATTTAATTCTAAATTTAAAATTAGTTTTAATAACTTTAATAAATTCAAAATTTAAAATGAATACCCGGATTTTTATTAAGGCATATTAGGCATGTTTGGTAAACATTTTCTAAGAATATATAAAAAGTTTAATCTCCAGAAACATTAATAATAATTATAATAATAATAAGAAGAATAATTTTTAAACAGTTTGATAATTGTGGTGCTACACCATGCAGCCAATATTTTTTTTTACATAGATGCTAACGACAATAATTTCAACTCTGTTAACTCATATGAAAGTAAACTCTTTCATAAATTTAAGGAATAAAAGCCATATTTGGCTATTTTTTTATTGCTTCCAGCTTCAGTGGTATATTAGAAAATTAACTGATCAGCTACCATTTAGTACTGTCATTTTGATGCAATTATAACACAAATAAAAGTCATTTAAAATTTATTTTTCAATTTTCGTGTTTTTTCTCATATCAAAGCTTTTTGCAAACTTCATTTACTATTTGCTGTTATAAATTTTCATTTTTGTTCTTTCCTATTTTTTTTAAAAACGTTTCGTTAGTTTTTGCTGATTTGGTGACTTTTTTCACCAACAGTAAAAAAACCTCACTAAAAAATAATATATTACATGTGTTTCATGGATCCATATATAAGCTCCCCCCCTAATTTTGGTCTATAAAAATTGAAATTTTTTTGGCTTATACACAAAAATATACAATATATTAATATAACAGGATATTTCTCCCAATTACTGTATTTGTTTGTCTACTTCTCATATTTACCCCCATACTTGATACAATCACAAGATAAAAAATCTACTTTAGAAGATTATTATGTCTCTAACAAGGTCTTTGGTATCCCAATACATACATTTGATATGTTTGGGTTAAAACTGGAAGTTCATTATTGTCTTGTTCTTGTACTGCTACTGGCTTATATCAATTGGGATATATCAAAGATATCAATATTCAATGCTTGATAACAATACACTGATATATCTTGATAGCTTGCTTATTCATATTTGCTGTCAATATTTTAGGCATTCAATTTTATTTGTGAATATTGATATTGTTAGTTATTTCAAAAAAGTGTTATATCTATTCATTCCTAATTAATAGTAGTATCTCAATATATCAATAATATTGATATTGGGAATATATCACAATATTAAATTCCTGATTTTGTCAAGCCCTAATTCAGCTAATAGTAGTTGCTATGGCTAGTGCAAGTTAAAAGTACTGGGTGCTTTTGTTACCTAGCAAATGCAGAAAATGTTAAATTTAGAAAAATATAAAAACTTTTAATTATTTTCACTGGAAACTTCTACCAAAACTTGATCATTAAGACTAACTTGAAATGGTTAAATTTACCAATATTGAACAACAAAAACAGTATTCTCAGAATTTCTTAATAATTAGTACCCAAAGGTGAGCCCAGCACATGAAGATATACACACATTTTTAAAAATATATAAAGACAGTAAACACTTAAGCATCTCTCAGTAAATGTACAAAAAATGGAAATAATAAGAGTTAAATTATGTTATGTAAATGTTAAAATAATATATTAGATGTTAAAATAATGAAGTAAATATATCTGCTAACATGGTTAAAAAAGATATGTAAAATAAGGTGAACAGCATTTTCCCCGATTACTTATATTAACTCACGAAAAGTATTTATTACTGTAAAATATTTCAGTGAAATAGCAGCATTTTTAAGAATTCATAAATGGATATAAATAAAATTTGATTAAATCAAACAACTCGCTCTTGAGAACTTAAAGTTTTCATATTTTCATAAGGTTAAAAAAATTATTCAAGAATAGACAATTTTTTTTTTTTTAATTTAGAACAAAAATATGAGACTGCTTAAATTTTTATTATATTATTTTACATTTTGAGGGATAAAAATATTTTAAATTAAGACAATATAAAATTCAATAGTAAATTAATTACTAGTAACCTATTTTAATGTTGAGTTAGGTAAATAGTAGCTCTGCCTTTTTAGATCAAAAATATGGTTTAAAAAAGCAGTGATAGCTAAAAAAAACCTGTTCAAAACTTTTAGAACAATTATGGAAAAGTAACTAAAATGTAACACATAATAAATTCAAAATTATGTAAAAGACAGTTAAAGCATAAAGATATAAAGAACAATTAAAAAATATTTTTAAGCTTAAAGTATAAAAGTTAGCAAACGTATGTATAAACATACAAAAAAAAAATGAAAAATTTGAAAAACGGGAGAAAATTGGCCTTAAATTTATTTTTATTTCCAGTACACAATTTTTAATATTCATATCTTTACTGTAATTAGCTGTTATCACACTAAATATAAACTGGAAAAAGTTTTGATTTTTAATGTAATAAATTTTTCTCATAATTTTCATGATTTTGAATAGCTTTTTTTTTAAGGGGGAAAAAAAAGAAGATTTTTGAGCATAAAACGACTAAATACTTAGTAAAAAAGCAGTAATACTTGATGCGACTATATTAGATACTAAAACGTAAACATACTGAATAAATTAAAATAAATTTGAGGTGTAAAAAAAAAGATGTATAGACATAGTAAATATGATTTAATGTACTGGACAAAAATTTTAATTTAATCTTTCATTAATACGTATTAACACAAACATGCTTGAAAATTAAAAATGTCATTTAAAATTAATGAAATTTCAATATAGTTTTATTAGGTAATTCTATAAATAAATGGAAAAAGGTAAAAAGAATCAATATAATACATAATTAAAACAGCATTAATGTTAAAATATATCATATTGAAACCATCAGAGAATGGAATGAAAGCTGGAAATTTACTCAACTATCAAACTTAAAACATGATAAATCATTTTGTAGTATATAAGGACTATGCTCATGACTCAAAATAAAAAAGATAACAGAGAAAAACAACAAATCAGGCAAGAAAAATTGAAATGCATCCTTATGCTTCATGCATAACTTTCATACTTAAAAACATATATGCAATATGTTCACATTTCACAGTTACCATGAAAGCATAACATTAAATCAAACACTCATATTACTGATATGTGTCAAAATATTCAGCATTCAATGAAAGAAAAGGAAAAGTCATTCAAGAAAGCAGAATATATTACAATTTACTTAGAGCAGAGTTTCCCAAACTGTAGTCCGTGGCTCAGTATTGATCCTTGAAAAAAATATACCAATCCTCAGAAAAAACAGATACTACTTTTGGAAATATAAAATTTACGAATATATAATTAACCATGAGAAACTAATCTCAATATTCAAAAATATTCATTAAAGACCAATGAATTCTTGCTTTTTTTATTCCTTACCTCACATAAGTTAATGTATTACTACTGTAATCACATTTGACAGTTATCAGAGATATATAATCATAATCTCTTTTTACGTTCTCAAACTTCATACACGAGAATGTTATATTACCAGAGCTGGATAAATATATTTGCATAGATAAATGAGACAAATGTTTAGGGCTCGGTCAAACTATTTTGAAAAGACTTGTAAATAAAATAGTTTACTTCTCTGTTGGATAACTGTATATAAAAAACAAATATAGATGGCTTTTAATGGTTATATAGTTGAGCCAGTGGTACATAATGTGAAGACTCCCCTTTGTCCGAGCACACGCCAAAACAGCTGACCGGAGTACACATGTTTATCTGGACAATAGCATGGCGTCGCAGAGCCTGGGATCTTGACAATTGGACTGAATAGACGAATACGCCCCTGATGGATCCCGTTAATGAATGCTTGGAAATTCTGTGAAGAGACAGCCAGCTAATGAGAATTCAGCTAAAAAATATAACTGTAACTTTAGCTGGAGTTCTCATGTAACTGGGATCTTAACTGAGAAAAAAAACAGTGGCGGGACCGTAACTGACTCCCCAGGTATAAAAAGCCTAAAATTTTGCGACTCACAGCTTTTCGTCATTTTTTTCGGAGGTGTGTTGACCTCGTGGAGGCTTTCGCCTTTTTACTAGAGAGCTTGCTAGTTCGGGAGATTCGTAAAGTCTGCTCATATAGGGAGCAGCAGAATCTAGATACCGGACATGGGATAAATTGGGTTTCATTGCACCCTGAAAAGCCTCCCCATTTGTGAGAGATTATTAATTCTCTTGTTTTTCTTTCGACTGTGATTGTTGTGAGGAAGTTTTATCGGCAACCATCCTTTGCAGTTCTAGATGATTTAGGAATTAACGTTCCTTTGTAAATAGCCGTATTTAATCCAGAATTAAAGTGAATTTCCAATTTTATTCTTTGACTGTGATCCATTATTCACGTTACCTCTCATTTGAGAATATTGAAGGTGTCACAATAACAATAAAACAGTTTTGCTATTTGTCATTTGCACTTTTAAAAACTAAATTCTTCAGCTGTTTTATACATTGAATAAAATGCTTTGGAGAATATTAATTATGATGAAATAACAGAAAATTTTGCTGAATTAAAGATTGGAAAACAGAATTTTTAAGTTTGTTTGTGTATTTTTATAATTACTTTTTCTAATTGTTTAAAAAAATTCAATTTTTTTAAATGTTATAAACAAATTGTTCAAACTTTTCTAGAAAAAAAAATATTGTCATATATTATATATTTTTTACTAATAAAAATTTCACATTTGCTTTTGTTTTATTTGTTGTTATTAGTAATTTTTTGTGTTTTCTATTTTTTGAGGGAGAAGTAGGGGGCACAGAAGAAAATATGTAAGGTAGCAAAGTGGTTTAACCCATTAACATCCAGCACTTTTATTTGAGGGCTTTAAAAAATAGTCCACTTAAAAGAGAATATTTTGTCACATTTTCATGAAGCAGAATATCTAATGATAAATACTTTTACACAATTTTAAACTATTACTAAACACTGAAGATCTTATTTATTATTCTTAAACTTTGACAAATAATAAAGGTAGATAGCAATCCTACGAATATCCCCCAAATTTTCAACTATCTACTAATACTTATTAATAATTTTGCCATTTGGATTTACATTTTATAACTTTCAAGTTACGCACATGAATTTACTTTTTCATTAGGTACATCAACTGAAATGCAGTGGTTCATTAGGTACATAAGCATGGTGAATAGCTGTATCTGCACTCACACATAATAACAAATAAATTTCTTATCACAAAGTTATTTTTAAAAAAACGTCTTATGATGTTTAAAATGACAGCTTATCACTAATGAGAAGCCTTCAAAGAATCTTAAGTTTTTAACAAATCTACCAAATCTTATGTTGCATGAATAATAATCAACAATATATATTATTAATAACATAATTATTAATAAATAATAAATTATTATTATCATTATTATATTACTAAATTATTAGTACTATTATTACAATATTATTGATATTATTAATAACAATAATTCATTGTTATATATTTTTCCGGAATCTGCCATATATACAACATTGAATATATTAATGCCATATATACAACAATGCCTAAATTATTATGGGCTGTATAGAGTAAAACAAATAAAAATAGGGGACTTTGAATATTACAGCATATCTTTATTAGAGAACACCTGGCATCTTAAACATCACAGGATATCATTTATAATAAAAGAAAAACTTCATAAGAGGTTTATTTGGTATCACATGTAAACACAATATAATAAATTGAACATTATTTGTCATGATATCAATTGATGTACCTGCTAAAAAAGTAAACTTATCTGAAAGGCTTGAAAAAAAATGCCAATCAAACAGACAAAATTATAAATCATAGCAAATACTTGAAAATGTGGGGATTATTTATAAGACAGAAGTCTACCTTCACTTAAAAAAAATCTAAAACTATTTTTTAACAGTTATTTAAAGGAATGCTAAGCCTTTATGGGTCACTTATCTACTGTAGCAATGTGAAGCAAAGAAAACTGCTGAATGAAAAATATGAAGATAGTGTATAAAATCAGTTGCTAGGTGATGAAATCTCTGCTCCCATATGAACAAATTTTATATTTTATGATGTTGACAATTGTGTGGGTAGTTTCAGAACTACAGATTGTTGTGAGTGGATTTAAACTTTAGTAGATTATAGTGTTGTCTTATTTTTAACAAATAAATTGAAAACATGCTTTAAGTCAAAAATGGCAAATTTATAAGCATTTCTATATAGGTCTGTTAGGGGTAGTTTCATTTTTCTTTAGTCTTAAAGCTATTGTCTTCCAAACCCTTTTAGTTAATTTTAATTAAATAAATGTAAATTAACATAATTTCAGGTACATAAGCTGAACTGATGTGTATATGCTGCACTGTTATAACTGATTTTAAGTAAGGAAAAACGAATGAAAGAAAATGAAAGTTCATCAAATAAGCATTCCTGGTGTATATACATTACACTATATTGGTTTTAATGTTGCCCTGGTTTCATCATGTTGCAAAAATATGGCTGTTGCACTCAAAACCAAACTGATTCTTCTTGTTCACGCTTCCAACACTGGGAGAACCTCTCATCAACATTAAATATTCCTACCATTATGCAGTGGTCTCCAATCTCTGCCTAAGAAGCCGGCTCTGGAACACTTGCATAGGAATAACATTTGTTGATACAGTACAGCACACTACATCAGGTTGATATTACTTTTTTCCGCCAATGTAGCTGGCAATACAGACAGATATCATTAAGCCAAACATGGCTACAAAGTTGTTACTCATTTAGCACAACTGAAGGAGCATGTGTAAATTAAGGAATGCCACAGACGCAAGTAACATTGTTTAGTCTTCATAGTTTAAAAACAGGAACAAGCACTATATCCTTGAGTTAAGCTTACTACCACCAGAGGTATTGTTAAAGAAATTGGATGATATTGTGACCATGAACCTATTTTACATGCCACAGCCACTATTAATGAACACGGCAGATATTTGGCCAGCTCAAGCCTCAAACTCACAATCTTTTGGTTATGAGATTGACACCTTTTGTTCACTGAGCTACTCAGGTTGATACTGTATGGCACAATAAGAAAAAAAATTCGAATAAATTGGGTAATTGAGGCACATGAGAAACGTTTGATGAAAAAAGTATTTTTAGATTGGTAACCGAAAAGATAAAATTCCTCCAGATATGTTGCAGATGTTAAACTATAATTTTTCAACACATATAAGCCGTGGCTTATTTGCCCAAAATTGAAGTCTTTGTTTCTGTTGACATTTTGTATACTGATCATTCCAATTTAGAGCAAAAGAGAGATTTTCAGACAAGCCCTTACAGCTTTTGATCTTTCACTGGATAAATACACTGAAGAAGTAGCTCAATTACTGCTAATAACTGTTTGCTATTTATTTTTATTTAAGTTTGTCTTAATAATTTTAGCTTTCATATATTTTAACTAAAAGGAACATGTGCTTTGAAATTATAGCAATTTAAGATGTTCCAAGTTTATGGTAAAATACATAATGACCATTGACCTTCAATATCAGATAAATATAAAGTGGAGAGCATGAATATTTATGAATCATACTTTTTAATTGGAAGAGGAGAACCAGCATGAGAATGACCCCCATTTCTTTGATCTTGAACTGAGGATGTCACCATCATGTAAGCTGCAATAAGAGAATAAATTAGTATTTCAGCCTGACAGTAAATGAAGACAAACACAATACACTGTTGTTTATCTTAAAATTCCAGATAGATTGTATTAAGTCTTTTTGTGATATATAATAGAGATAACTTGCATTGATGATGTTATTACAGAGTTTTCACTCTTTTTCCAGAAGAAAAATTAAGGACGTTCTAAGGAACAAAGTAACTTTTTATAAGGACCTACTTGAAATACACAGCATAATGACATAAACCCTATTTCCTGAGGAACATATTTTAATGATTATGAACCAGACAAGGCATGTTCAAGAAATGCCCTACAATATTTCAGAATTAAGTTTTTAAAAATGTATAAAAATTAACATAAGATAAATTATTTGACAAAACTAATTTTGAAAAAAGTACATCAAGTTTTTTGAGTGTTCAAACTAAAAATAAATTAATAAAATACAATATTATAAACAGTACTTTCTGAGGGTTTAAAAATGACTCTGATATATATATGTTTTTATATACTAGATGATTATCCCAACATTGCCTGGGAAAGAAGAAAGTTTTAGACTTTTCTATTACATTCAATCCAAAGAAAATTAAACTTCCATAAGTAACTGAAATATCTACAAAACCCCCACCCTTCATGCTTCGTTTAATTAAAATCTGCTTGACTGTTAGCTATTAGAAAAGGACAGCTCACTTTATACTTTAAACCATTTCAGTATGCGAAAGATTATTTATTTGTCAGATAAGTTTTCTTGCTCATGACCATAAAAAATACTAATAAGCAAAAAGTATTTTCATAATTTTTTAGAGATATCAAGGTAAGAAATTTTGAATTACTACAGTAATATACTGACAACATATATGTATTTGAGGATTTTCTTTACTATTAATACAGTACTTTTGGCTACAAAATGTAAACGAATGTTATGAACTTTAACAAATATTTATTTACTATTTACAAAGAAATTTCCAATAGTGCAAATTCACATACATAAATAACTTCATTTTGAAAGTTCAACAAATTTTGTTTTTTGTATCAGAAACTTTTTAGCTCAAGTTCTGTAACTCAGCTACTATTCCTTTTATATCTTTCCATGGAAGAAACTGATAATTTTCCAATTTCAAAATTAAGGAGTTTTTAAGGACCTTTGATAAAAATTAAGTAGTTTTAAGAGCCCTTAAAAATGAAAGCTGAAATTAAGAAGTTCTTGGGGACTTTTAAGGACCGTGGAAACCCTGTATTATGTAGGCTACAAAATCAAGTTTAATAAAACCAGTCTCACAAATAAGAGAAATAAATATCTTTAATAATTTTTACTTAAGTTAATCTAGTCACACAATAACTTTTTAAAGCCAGCTTGAACCTGAAACTTACAACCCTATGGTTATGAGATTGACACGTTTATCACCTGAACTACTGTAGGTCTTATATACTATTTTAGTGTACTCTATAAAAAATAAGTATATACTTTTTTCTGTACACTAAAAACTATATAGTTTAACTATGTGCATTCTTAAAGTATTAAAATAAACTGAAAACATATTTTCATGGATCAGAAAATGCCTCAGGGTTTGAACTGGAACTGAAACAAAAACTGGAAAAAACAGTTACTTTGGTCAGGACAAAAACCGGAACTAAATCAAAAAAAAAAATCAGTTTATTTTGGTTTGATATTTCTTCAGTCATTGTATTACTGTAACCAACCTATCTATATTTTCTAATTTAATGTCAATCATATAATTACTGTCATTAAATGTGCATTGCCTCTCGATTTCCAGTTTTGATGTTCACTAGTACTTTTCTGTTTCAGTTTCACATGAAACTACTTGTATAAGGAAGATTTAATTCAGTTGAATATTCAGTTATCAAATGTGATTTTGATAATGGATAACAATGCCAATGCTTGCTGTTTTCTGCTCACTGCTTGTATACCTGGTATATGCTAGTTAATTGTCTCAATTCACATAGTTTACAAATTAAAAAGGGAATAAAATATCCAGATTCAAATTTTAATAGAATTACATTTTTTGATTATGATAATATTATTTTAAAAAGAAATAGGAATATACAAAAAATAAAATTATTCATTCGGAATTGAACCCAAAACCATTATTTTTGACAGAACAAAAACTAGAACTGAACCAGATTTTTTAGTTGAACTGGAATGAAAAGAATTATGGTTCAAAGCCTTGATATGCCTTTTAAATAAGCATTAACATTTAATTCTTAAGGTCCTATAAAATGCATAATTTCAGTAATGATGAATATAGGATTATAAACTATATTGCCATGATGCCAAACAAACATTAAAAACATTTAAAAAGTTAATTTAAAACACAAAAAAATAAAGCATTTACCCTTTTCAGCTTTTCTTCGCTTCCGTTTATTACAAATCTTTACTGCACAAATGGATAAAATTATAGCTGCAATGAAAAACAATATACCCCCAACAACACCAGCAGTTATTGCCCTGTTCCGACTATGAATTTCATCATCTCCTGAAATACAGAGAAAATTACAGTCACATGAAAGAAGAAGCAAAATGCTTAGTAAATAATGTAACATACCAACAATCTGATAAAATCAATAAAGAAATTTAAATTTAGACATTTTCAGTAACTAGAATATAAAGATCAAATTTTAAAACAGTACAATCTTAACAACTTTTTGATAGAACACTGAAGAATAATATGCCACAAAATTCAACAAATGTACATTGCAATTTTCTACTTCATTTTTGAAACAAGAATTTTCATAAGTAGTTCAATTTTTGCATGAACTAGGGAAGAAAATGTTACTTATATAAAAATTTAAGATTTTACAAATATTGCTTTATTTTTCTTACTGATTCAAGATTTTACCAATTCAAGTTTTAATTTTTAGATATATATCAGCATACATATCATCTAACCATGACTAATTATATTAATATTTGATATTTGAAAAATTACAACGAAAAATGCATCCTAAACCTATATATATATATTAGATCTGAAAAAAAAAAAGGTCGAAATAAAACTTGCACACATACTGACCTTTTTCTCTTAAATTTGAGATTTTAATACACACACACACACATACATACACACACACACATATATATATATATATAAACAGCAAAATCTAATGTCTATAAATTTAATGATATATAGTTTTACACAGAAAGTAAGTTTCCTGATGTTTTCCCCTTTAAAGTAAATGTAATTAGATATGTCAATTACACATGCATAACAGATCTATGACGTATTAATCATATGCCAGCTAGACAAGTCCCAATTCCTGCCAGTAGCGGGGTAGCAGTGGTTCAAAATGGAAACTCTATTTCCTTCTTTTGTCTCCTGCAAAGTTCGGTCGGTGATCTTGAATGCATAAAGCATTGCACCAATTGAAATTCATTGTCAGCTCTGTCAGGTCTATGAACCGAAACTCACACCCGAACACAAAACTCAAAGTTTAGGAGCAGTACTGACATTTCTGCTACGGTATCATGAAGACGGTGACAAGTTCCTCGACAGGATCGTCATGGGCAATGAGACTTGGATTTCGCACTTTACCCCGGTACCAAGCAGCAGTCAATGCATTGGCATCATGGTGGATCTTCGGTCAGGACCAAATTCAAACAGACACTGTCGGTACATAAAGGGATGTGCACAGTGTTCTGGGACAGGAAGACTAGTTCCATTCACAGGTGGCAGAGTTCTACGACAAAGGTATAGAAAAGTTGATCCCACAATACGACAAGTGTCTCACCTTTGGTGGTGGCTATGTTGAAAAATAACTGAAACATTGCTGTACTTGTTGCCAATAAATATGTCCGTGAAAGTATGAGTTCTTTTTTTCTTTTAAATAGGGAAACTTACTTTCTGGATGGGCCTTGTACATATGTTTCTTTATGCACATGTATTCTAAATGCTTAAATATAAAATAAATTTTTTTTAAATGCATTGATATTTTATAAATAATAATGCATATAATCCAATTAACTTGTGATAATGAGCCTATAACCATGAATGTTAATTGCAATCGTGCATACATAATAATGTTATAATTGATTTGAATTCCATGAGATAAATTACGTAATTTTTACTGTAATGCCACTTTAAAGGATAAACAAAACTAAAGAAATTTACCTGGTGCATGATATATGACTTCTGGGCTGGCAGACCCAACAGACATAATAGAGTATGCATACACTCGAAAATGATATGTTTGGCCTCCAGTTAAAGATGGCACTAAAAAAAAATAACAGTTATTTTAAAAATTTATGGTTAACACACAACAACAACAAAAACAACAATTTATGTAGAGTTTACCTAGTAAGACCTAATAAAATAATAAGCTCCAGCATGACTTTTAATATGAACCTTACTTATCAAATAAGCTCTAGTTAACATCATTACCAAGACAATCCCTTTATTCCAAAATAACCAAGTTCAGACACAACACACGTGCACCCATGAAACAATGAATGTTGTTTTGACAAATTACAACCTTCAGTATTCAATATGCTGCACTTAGACATATAGTCAAGTGGATTTAGTATTTAATAATAACCCAACAGGATAATAAATTTTAATGCTCAGATATATGAGTGTAAAAAGAAAGACCAATTTCATCAACTATAAAAAAGAAATTGTGGAAGACCTCAGATAAAAAATTGACTAGTTTCCTGGAAACAGAAGAAATAAGATCTATAAATGATACAAAAATGATGACCACAGTACAATAATCTTGGTCCACAACTTGATAACGGAAATGCCAAGAAATGCAAGTTTGGATCAGGTTGGTAACCTTTATTTCTTGAATTGGAACATGTGAATTGCTGACAGAAGAGCAAAAGGTTTAGTTGTTTTAGAACTGATAACAGCCCAAGTATTTTACTGATGGTATGGATGCCAAATTAATATATTTAAAAATTTGCAGTAATCAATGATTATTTATTGAAATTTTGATTTATCACATTCATCACATTTTCATTTATCACATCATCACAGCTCTTGAACTTATAGTTCTCAAGCTAGGAACTTCAAATATGGATGAATTGAGAAATAATGAAAGATTCATCCAAGCAGTTTCAGTCATAATACTAAAGGTAGGTGAGCATTAAATTTGAACTGCTTTTTCCTATTTACTTTTGCCTTCAAACTGCTATAAGTTAAACTGTGGAACAAAATCTTTTTAGCCCACTAAAGCTATCATGTCAAAAGAAGTTTGAGAAATACTACCTTGAGCAACATATAAATATTGCTTTACTGTAATTCTAATGCATACAATGCACAGATTTAATCCTTAAACTTTTAAGGTATCCATCTACGTTCACAGAACTTTTTTCTTTAAACGTACAAACTAGTTCGTGTTTTTACATGTTTAGATTTATTCTCTATATTATCATAGAGAATTGCACTTACAAAATTTATTTCTGGTGAAGTTTTTATAAAAATTTCTAATAAATGAAGAAAATTTAGTAAAAATAAATAAATAAATAAATAAAAAATCGGATTTTTTTTCAAAAGGTCTAATTTTTTTAATAAATTAAATTATTTCAATATTTTTTGATGCAACACATTTCTTATACACTGGATTAGTGAATCACCTAAAATCTTTGCTTAATTTACATTTGGTAAAACATTTTGGTCCTTCAAAATCATACACATTGAATTTTTAACGAATTTTCATTACCTTTATATCTAATTCCCCACACTTTCTTGCTTCAAAACTTTCTAATTGCCAAGTTGCTAATAATTAAAAATACTAAAAAAATGTTTACACTAATCTTCATGAAAATTTAAAAAGTTTTGTCCAAAAAATGCTCTTTTTTAAAAGGCTTTAAATTCACAACTTCCGGTTCTGAAGTAGCTACTTCCGTTTTGTTTTGACAGCTGTCGCTGATGTTTAAACAGCTGTAATTTTTCTTTAAAATGCCGTAGAGACAAAACAAAAACAGATTCAGAAGCCTTAAAGTTGAAATTTTACAATAGAGAAATAAAAAAAAATTATAATTTTTGGCAAAAAATGTTGTTTTGAACCTTAATTTATTGAAAAAGAGGAGGAATCTGAAAACTAGCTGACCTAAGTATGAAGTCTCATCCCGAACAGGGCCCCAGCGCTGCCACTGGCCATCATCCGTCCTATGCTCCACAAAATAAAACGCAACTGGAACTGTCTGATTCCGTGGTGGCTGCCAAGATATCACAACACCTAAAGGTCCTTTTTCAATAGATACATTTCTAGGAGGCCATGGTTTAGGGCCTGCAAAAATAAAACAATTATGGCATATAATAATCTTATAGCAAATAAAACTTTTTAATTATATTTAGAATACAGACCTATATATGTATTCTAAATGTGTGGGTGTGGAGGGTGTGTCTTAACAATTATACATAAATTTGTATGATAATCCCCAGTTTCATCGTTTACATAATTAACATTTTATGTTGCATTATATAACTCTCTGTTGAGCACACATATTAATATAAATAAACAATAATTCACAGCTTATACACAGACATATAGAGTGTATGTATACATATATATCTGTAATGATATATTTACCCTAAAAAATGAACCAACACAATTATGTCCATCTCAAAATAATTTTCAGGTAATTCTGATGAATATCTTTGTTTTTCCTATCATTTTGGCTACTTCAAAAACACCAAGCTTCCTGTTACATAAATGCTTTTATATAACCTGTAATATTTAAACTACATTACTGTGTCACCTTGTAATTGGCGAATTGAGACTTCTGATTGGTTTGCCAACTACAAATAGAGATGTATATGTTTTTTGAGGTAGAAATCTGTGAGAGCAGTTGTCTCGATAAACTCTGTTCAGTTTGATCCTAAAATGTTTTTGTCTTCCAATTATAACTACACCTTTCATTGGCCTCATCGTTTCTAACGTGGATATTATTCCCTATGTGATGGGACAAATTACCCATTACAACACACAGACAGACACACACACACACATATATATATATGTGTTGGGATCCAGTGTTAAGGTGAATGGAAAGCAGTCTTTCTTGAGTCTTTCTCTATTATTATTAAGAAAGACTAATAATAAGTTTATTAAATCACAGTTTCATTTAAAGGCAACACTGTGCCATTTTCATTTGTTTGTGGCGGAGCTAAGCATGGAATGTGTTGACAGCTCCATGTCGCTGTGCTAACTGATTCTTATCGCTTGATTAGCCATCTACTTCCTGTGAAATATCTGAGCTTCACCGCATTACTCTAAAAGGTTATGCAAGCATGGGTCTTTTTCATTTATTTCATTATTAAGAGAGTCCCCTTTTAAAATCATTTATAACTCATGTAATTTCCAATCACCCCCTTTTTACACCTGACATATATATATATATATATATATATATATATATATATATATATAAAATTCAAATAAAGAACAACAAAAATTTTTCAATTACAAAAGTTGAAGTAAAAAGTAATGTTAAAAAAAAATCAATTCTTATAAACTGTTTATGCTAGATTCAGATATTCTTTTTTTTTTAGAACAGGAATTGGAGAAATTATTTGATTCTGAACTTACCTGAAGGCTTTTGAACAGTTGGAATATAAGTGGCACCATAGGCATCTGTAGGATATACACCACCGAGGTAATCCCATGCTTTAAAATAAAAAAGAATGTAGATGTCATTTAAAATAATGTATCACAAGTAAGTTCAAGATAAAAAATATATATATATTATTTCAATAAATATATTGACATATTACAAAACTATTCTTATTTTTTAATTTAGAAGTCTTTTTAAATACAGGGTATCTGCCAAAATAAAATGTTTCAAATCCATGACTTTTCATGACTTTCCCTGATTTAGCAGATCATTTTTCATGACTTTAAAAAGCTTTCGTTAAAAGTATATATGAATAAAACTTCTGATGTACATACAAATAAAATATATGCTTTTAGAGAAATTACAGGAATTTTATCATAAAAAAAACTATAAACTTACTTTATAAGTGTTAATAAATTCACATACATAAAAATAAATTGTTGTATCTACATACTTAAGTTTAATCATAAAGCAATTTTTCAATCAAAATGTTTCCAATTTGAATTCAGGGTACTTTGGTATTATCCAGGTGACCATGAATAATAGCCAAATATAACCCTATAATGTTTATATACAATATCCCTAGAGATAAACTTATATTTTGTGCAAAAATCTTAACTAATTTTTATTATATTAATAAAATTTTAATCTACAATTTAAGAAAAAACAGAATAATATACATTTACCCACCCATTAAGCTTTCTTGCTTTCAGTTTCCTTGGTAAACAAATTTTACTTGGCAATATGGTCAATAAGATAATACATAAATACCAAATTCAGTAACTTCAGCCAAATGACAAGTAAAAATAGAATTAAACAATTCAATACATTTTTATTTAATCGGTAGTTTAGCAGATCCATGACTTTCCATGACTTTTACTCATTTTACTTGAAAAATCAAGACTTTCCATGACAAAATTAATCCTTTGTCTAAATCCATGATTTTCCATGACTTTCCCAGTGCGCGGAAACCATGGAAATACTGCTTTAAAAATATTTTTTTGTGGGAAAAAGGTAAACCTTATGTTCAATATCTTCTCTCAGATAAAATATAAAACTACAGTATGAAATTTTAAAAAAATGCATAAAATTTTCAAGATTTCAAAAGAGGCAACTTTAATATATCAAATTAACATCACCTCTACACCGCAGTAAAATAAAACTCATTTACTTTTAGTTCTTGCCTTTACAACAGGGCTGAAGAGTCCATCTCCAAGAATATTGCGAGATAAAACTTGAAACTCATATTCTGTATCTGGCTGTAAGTTGTACAAGGTGACAGTAGTCGCTCCCTCAGGAATAACTCTCACAGTACGCCACTCACTGACACCTTGATCAGCTAAGCGATACCTAGAAATAAAAATTTAAACTTTAATATAAAATTTGTGAGTTCTGAAAATATTTTACAGTGGAATCTTAATCAACTATTCCAGCATTATTAATTTTCTTACATACACCATTTGGTCCCAAATTTATTACTACAGAATCAATGTTATTTTTCTCAAATTTATTGTTACCATTCATCTCTAGTTAAAATATTTTGATCATTATTTTGTCTTTCTTGAAGTATTGTTACCAGGGCCATAACTAGGGTATGGCAAAGGTGGCATTTGCCATGGGCACATTAGTCTTAATGGCACCGCACCATGAGAAAAATGGGGTCCAAAAGAAGACGATTCATCTCAAGTAAAAATAAGGAAAAGTTAAAAAATATTTATTTTATTATTTAATCAGATTTTATTTTTAAAATCCAATGCCTTTAAAAATTACTTTATGAATTTTCTTATTTTTTAAAATGCTCCTAGAGACTAAACTTGCTATAGATTTTTAAGAAATGTTTACCAAACACTCTTAACCCTTTAATGCCTGGCATATCATTTTTGATACGGCTAAAAAATAGCTTGTAGAGTTTTTATGTTTTCTTAGAACAAATTTTCCTTTTGAGAGTAGGTAATGGGCAATCTTATAAACAATCTACAAAATTTTCAAGTAATTTCTATTATTTATATTTTTTTCATTTAGATCTAGATTTTATGATTTTTCGATCAGCGCTCATAAATTTACTTTTTCGGCAGGTACAGACTGAGATCATGACAAATTTGCTTTTTCCATTACACTACAGCATTTTGCAGAGATTATTTTACCTGCAATATCAAATAAATCTTTTTTCAGGAAGTTTTTCCTTTTTTTTTTATAAATGTCACTCTATGTTTACCACAATAACTGATCACTAACATGACATGCTCTAGTATTCAAAATTGTTTGATCTTCAAATTTATTTTGTTCTGTACAGTCCGTATTAACTTAGATTTAAGATAGGCTCCGAAATGTAATCGGCAGAAATGACTTAGGCATTAAAGGGTTAATATGCCTTTATATAAATCAGGCTATTCATTTTAAACTTTGAAATTATTAAAATTATTAAAACTAAATTTAAATTAAGAAAATCATCATTTTTTTATGAAAATTCAACGTACAAATTAAAAATAATTCCCCTCAAATAAACTACTCAGTTTATCAGCAAAATAATACCCCTAAAGTGTTCGAAAATATTTTTAAGTATTAATAAAATAAAGAAAAAATTAAAAATTAATATACTAGGAAATTTTAAAAATTAACAAAATATTTTGAGTCCATTCTAAATATAGGATATAGAAAAAAAAAACAACCCATATATTTTCTCACTATATTGGGTGGTAGGGGCGCAGATCAGTTTTTTGCTACGGGCGCTATAGGACCTAGTTACGCCCTGATTGTTACTCTGGAATTTAAGAGAACTGGAAAAATGAGGCTTTTTTTTCTTGTGTGTATTGATATGAATGTTTTAAGGTTGTGTGAAAAACAAAAAGATTTATGGCTAATCCTAGAAGAAGCTGTCCTAGACATAAGTTAATAGCACAACAACTATTGGAATTACAAAAGTTACGGACATATTCAAAGAAACAAGATCATGAATTAGAAGAGGAGGGAAACAAAAATAAGCTATAAAACAAAAAAGACTGGCTACTGTCTCATCTTGTAGTAGCTCATGAGCTAATAAAAGGATGCTCCTAAAAAAAGACTACCCTTCTAGCTACCAAGCAAAAAAATGATCAGTTTTGAATGATGTGTGCTCGGTCAGAATGGGAAATCATGTGTTGAAGTTGGTTTCCAACTATAAATGACATAGGTTTGGTTTGGAGTGCTACGATCTACTTTTTTGCAACACGAGGGCTAATGAGACCGGGCCCTACAGCTTAAAGTCGATTCCGAATGGCTACAAACATACATGCTACTGTGGGATTCGAACCCACGAACTCCGGTTATTAAAACTAAATTTACTTTAGTTACTTAGTTAGTTTACTTTACTAAATCTACTTTAGTTATTAAAACTAAATTTAAATTTAGAAAATCATCATTTTTTTATGAAAATTCAATGTACAAATTAAAAATAATTCCCCTCAAATACTCAGTTTATCAGCAAAATAATACCCCTAAAGTGTTCAAAAATATTTTTAAGTATTAATAAAATAAAGAAATAAAAATTAAAAATTAATATACTAAGAAATTTTAAGAATTAACAAAATATTTTGAGTTGATTCTAGATATATGATATAGAAAAAGAAACATTTTCTCACTATATTGGGTGGTAAGGGCGCAGATCACAATTTTTTGCCACGGGCGCTATAGGACTTAGTTACGACCCTGATTGTTACTCTGGAATTTAAGAAAACTGGGAAAATGAGGGGGGTTTTTTTTGTGTGTATTGAAATGAATGTTTTAAGGTTGAGTGTACAACAAAAATTTATGACTTATCCTAGAAGGAGCTGTCCTAGACATAAGTTAATAGCTCAACAACTACTGGAATCACAAGAGTGAGGGACATATTCAAAGCAAGATCATGAATAAGGAGAGGAGGGAAACAAAAATAAGCTATAAAACAAAAAAAGACTAACTACCGTCTCATCTTGTAGTAGCTCATGAGCTAATAAAAGGATGCTCCTCAAAAAAGACTACCCTTCTAGCTACCAAGCAAATAAATGATCAGTTTTGAATGATGTGTGCTCAGTCAGAAGGGGAAATCATGTGTTGAAGTTGATTTCCAACTATAAATGACATAGGTTTGGTTTGGTTTGGTTTGGTTTGGAGTGCTACAATCTACTTTTTTGCAACATGAGTGATAATGAGACCTGAACCTACAGCTTAAAGCCGATACAGAATGGCTACAAACATCCATGCCACTGTGGGATTCAAACCCACGAACTCCGGTACCGAAGACCAACACCCTAACCAATCAGCCATCGTTTGGCCGATAAATGACATAGGAAATGTAGCACTGAGGACCAAGTAAAGAAGATCCACTACATATGTACAGAATGTGAATATACTTTTTCACCTTTAACTGGCAAATAATGGTTATTAAATTTAATTTTCTATATGACCATCAAAGGTTTCAGGGAAAGTATACTTTCCACCCCTAAAATTTAAATACAAACATAAAATTCAACAATATAAAATAGATTTCCTTAAATGCTATTTTTTAAATTGATAAAAAAAAAACCCACAAAAACTGGGAAGAATTTATAAGACATAACTCCACAAAAGGGTTAAATTGTCTGATATGTACGACCACTATCCTTTGTTTTCCATTTTCTACCAAAACAACTATGCATCATAAATTAAAAATATTTTGCCAATTTTTTATTATGGTATAACTTGTACATGATTGAGTATAAATGACACATACATATTTAAAAATTTTATATAAAAATTACAAATATTCTACATTTACTTATTTTTTAAATTTGTATAAATAGAGAATTTAACTTAACAAGGATTTTAAGAATCAACTTTTGTAAATATGATTATAAATGGCATTACCATATTACATAGGTCTGCTCATAATTGCCGTCATACGCTGGAAGCCAAGTAAGTGTAGCATCGAAAGAGCTGGTATTCACTGTTACATTTGTTGGAGCATGCGGAGTAGTCCCTGCATCACCAAATGTTAAATTAATACTAATCTATGTAATATCATGTACAGTACTAACTGACATCTAATCATAGAATGAAATTTTAAACTCTAATCAATTATATAAAAAATAATCACACAGCTAAAGATCAATATCTTAGGCACTATACAAATAATTATAAATAGTTTAGAAAACAATAAAATGTTCATAGCTGTAGCCTGCACATATGAAATTATTTGACGAAAGTTATGGTGGTGAATTGCTTGAAGTATGTAAATAAATAAATTTAAGTTTTCTAGCATAAGAAAAACAAAAGTATAATTAATAAAATAAAAAAATTATATATATTTTTATATTGTAAATTATTTGCTATGAAGCAGCTAATTTTCAGCCTTTAGTCTGGATATACATCATTAATGACATCACATGACCTTCTGAAAACACTTATGAGTTAAGAATTATTCCAATTTCAGATAATTATGACCTATAAACTTGCTATATTTGGTAATATTCGGCAATTTAAGCTTATTCGCTTTCAAATAATAATCAGTTCAATAATCTTCTAAGGAATGTGGATCCCTTGGACCAGTGTTTCACATGTATATGCCTTTCTTGTTTTCGACAAAACTGTTACCGGTATTGCAACGAACAACTCAATACCGGTACTTTAGCAGAGCAAGGTTCTGGTAGTGATTAAAAAAAAATGACGAACTATTTAAAACGAAAATGTAGATTTATTTTAAATCTTAAAATAAAAAACATCATACGATGCCCGCCTACGTGCCGGGAAAAATGTGCAAGTACAAAAAAACTCCCAACATTTCTCTTATATATCCAGCAGCAAACATCACATATTTTAACATATACATGCAACTTCCTCTTCCACTCAGCCAATCACAAAATTACACAGTTCGTAGCTGCCGAGTGAGAGTTGAAGTCACAATCAAATGTACAGCGAGAGTCAGCTTTACAAATTGCGATTAAAAAGCCTCGGTTAACTTTAAACAAAACAAAAACAAATTGCCGGGATTCACCGGAGGTTGAGAAGGTGCCGATTCGGCTGCAACTTCTAACAAACATTGCCCCTATTGACCCCTCCCACTCGGTGTGCCTTGAAATTGGAGATGGCCGGTTAAGGTGGGGGGGGGCTAAAAAGGTTCTTCGGATGCACTTGGTTGTGTTTTTGCAGGTACATCTGGACAAGAGAAATCTTTTCAGCAGGGATCCAGTTGCGAGAAATGCAGACAACTGCACCCCAGAGGAAAGGGAGAGAATATGTGAATAAAACAGTTGGATTTGGGCCTGCGACTTGGAGACGTCTCTCATTTCAATGTGAGAGAACACAATGGCGGTTGTATTCTGGATATGATTCTCTCAGCCATATAATCTGGATAGAATAGGCTCAGAGACTTGGAAATATGTCATTTTGATTTTCTTTAATTTTTTGTAAATTTTGTTTTGTAAATATATGTGTTATCCGTCTAAGCCCTTTGAGCCTTAAGTTATGCATCCAAGGGATAGTCTAAGAACATACCTGCCACAGTAAAGTAAGCAGGCAAGTCACACGCAAGTATAGCACCCGTAGAACAGGGTGATATAATAAATCTCATTCAATTTCCATGATGGTTTTCATAAAACTAATCTAAAAGTACAACCCAAATTAGTGTTAACCCACAAGATGTGAAAGTGTTTGCAGAATTAGAGTACCACAATTTGGCACTTACAATGAAAAAATTAACATGTGAACTAAACTTTCACTAAACAATTGGTTTGGCACAGTAAGATAATTTTTTTTTAATTATTATCCATCACTACATTAAAATGAAAAGGTTTCCAATTAATTTTTCACTTGATTTACACAAGGCTGTTTTATCAAGGTTTGGTTTGGTTTGGTTTGGTAGTGCTACGGTCTACTTTTTGCAACACGAGGGCTAATGAGACCGGGACCTACAGTGCTGTTTTATCAAGACTTTAGATTTTGAAAAAGGCTTTATCAAGCATATTCAAAAATATACACAGGAACAAAAATTATTTAAATGAGTTTGTTGTGTTATGTTACACATTAAAAAATTAATACATTAATTAATGCTTAACCTGTTAATTCCATCAAAATTTTAAGTAAATTTTGACAACTGAAAAATGTTAGTTCATACGATTAAAAAAAATAATCAAAGAGGTTGCTAAATAATATATTCTATAGTCCAAATATAAGCTCATCTGTATATAACTGAGAGTGGAATTTTTCTTTAAAAAATTATCCCAAATTCAAAACCTGTATGTAAGCCAAAATAATGTTCCATAATGATCAATATGTCACCAAGCAGGTAAAATGGGGTATATGTTTTCCAATCAAATTGTTGTAATATTAAGCACTATATCAATGATTCTTAAAACTTTTTATGCTGTGGCTTCCAATTTAATTACTGCAGAGGTACAAGATAGGTTGGATCTCGAGATAACAAGGACATTTCTTAACCCGTATCAGCAGTTGAGAGGAAAAATAAGCTTTAATTAAGTTAATTCAGGCTGTTTTTTATTAATTCCATAATATTATGCTGGCTTTTCTAGATTAATAACACAGTACTTAGTTTGGGAATAGTGGTGCTAGACATATGCAGCCAATGATTTTCTTACTTAGATGCTAATGACAATAGTTTCAAATCTCGTAACACTATTTTATAAATTTAAACAATATAACCCAAAAATTAAAAAAACTGCTATTCCTGGCAATTTATCAATTGCTTTTGGCTTATGTAGAAGTATGTTTTTTAGAAAATTAACCAATTTGATACAGATGTAGTATTACTATTTTGCACAATATTAATACAGATAAAAGTCATAGTAAATTTATTTTTCAAATTTTGTGTTTTTAATTATTTTAAAACTTTTAGAAAATTTTATTTTTTGTGAATTTCTTTGACCTTTTTTTTTGTTATTTTATGATTACAAAAATAAATAAATAAAAATAAAAGTTTCATTTAGTTTTGCTAATTTAGTGACTTCTTGTTGCTAATGACAAAGATATATATTATACCTGTTTCATGGATTTGTATATTACTTGATCCCCCCCCACACACACACACACTTTAGGTTTAGGGAAAGCCCCAAAAATTCTTGGCTTATACACAGAAATATACAGTAATTTTCAAAAATAAAAATCTTTAAAATAATCAAATTAACACAAAGATTTTTTTTTTCCAAATAAAAATGAATTTTTTCTACAGCCTACTCAACAATTAGTTACGAAAATAGGAATGAAACAATTATTGAAAATTGTCAAGCATACAAACAAAGCTGATATTTTTTTTTAGGCAAGTTTTGTAAAAAATAATTATTATGATTGATAAAGATTAACCTAAAACTAAAATATACATTTTAATAAATAATTTAATAGATAAGTTTTGATCAAACACAGGAACAATTTTAGATACAAAGAAAGTGCCAAAAATACATTTTAAGTTAATGACCTAAAATTTTGCTTAATTTATAATAAAATTAGTCTTTAGAGCTGATTGTTAGAAATACAATGTAAATATATACCTTCAACCAAAAGCAGAGTGCTCGTAACTAAAGTCGCAATTTCATTTTCTAAAACACATTCAAAACGCCCATGATCTTCTTTCCTTAAACCTTTGATGGTTAGATTTCCTCCACGAATGATAGCCCTTTCTCTTGGTAACTTTTCTCCATCAGCCTAAGATATAAATAAATAAAACAGGGTTCAAGCAAAAATTAAGAAGTTTTTAAAGGCCATCCTAACACAGAAAATTGCAGATGGTAGAAACTTATTCAGATTTATAATTTTGATTACCCTTCTTAATTGCACAATTTTACAGGAAATTGCTTCATTTGTGAGATTCGCATAAAATATTCTCTCCTTACAGAAGAATCTTTAACCAATTTCAACTAATACTCTAGCAATATTTCAATCAATAATCAACATCCATTTTAAAAAAGCACTTAATATAAAAGGCTGGTTGGTGTGGAGCACTACGGTCTACTGTTTTGCACACAAGGGCTAATGAGACCGGGACCTACTGCTTAAAGCCGATTCCATACGGCTACGAAAATCCATGCCCTAGTGGGATTCGAACCCATAAACTCCAGTACCAATGATCAGTGCCCTAACCAATCGGCCAGCATTCGGCCCTTAATATAAAAGGACAACTGCAAATACATCCACATTAGCAGCTCTGAACTTTAATGCCTACACATTGCAAAATCCTTTTCTAAATCATTTCACATAGCTTCATTAAAGTACCAAATAAGAGATGAATCATCAAATGATACATGAAAATGCTTAGAAAAATTAATGATTTGAACCTTTCATAAAATTATCTCAAAATAACCTTCTGTAGTAGAATGCCTCATAAAATTTTATTTAAATGAACCATTAACCCTTTGATAATTTCATTTTTTTCCAGAATTCGGTCAAAAAAATGTCACATTTTTTTATTGCATTTTTTTGTTCGTTTTACATTTTCAAGTAAAGATATGTTATTAAAATTAACATTTCTAACATTTTTAAACATTTATTACAACTTTTTTTCTTTCTATGAAAGCATCCTAGAACTGAAGTTTACCTTTAATCTCATCGATATCCAAGTTAATTTTTGGAATTCCAGTGAAAGCAAATCTAAGAGGCAGATCCGAAGGATTATCACAATTAATTTTAAAAAATTGTCTTGCTTGACTGATTTCATCTGTACTACTATCAGAGCCACTACTATCCAGGTCATCTAGTAAACTTTCGCTAGTATCATATACAGATAATTCAGTCACAGTTCGAATCGCAAGAAATTAGTTCCATACGCTCTGAATTATCCACTATTTAAAAGTAACAATATATTATTCTCTTACATCAATAAAATTATCAGATAGTTAGTATAATATAACCAGAAAGCTATACACTGAAAGGTAACAATTCATCTTCTAATACAAAACATGCGAAAAAACCTGCACTTTTGAACCAATCAGAGTCGAAAATACAATAAACTGCAAACTATCATTTACTGGACAACTATCGTCATCTATACGAATAATTTGTTACTAAAATTGGAAAAAATACGGCCGAAACAGTGCAATTGAAATAGAAATCAGATTGCCCGTATGCCGTATGGGCAAATCAGTAAAGGCCCGAAAGCAGTGCCTGTACGGTGTACGGACAAAACAGGGAAGGGGTTAACACATATTTAAATTTCTTGATATTGCTAAAATTAGTTTCTAAAATATAAATCAATCACAATGTTTACTGGAATGCTTAAAACATAAATAAAATACTTTAAAAAGATATTATGTTCCCTTATTACAAGCTGATAAAAGTAAAGCAAAAATGGCATACCCTTCTCCAAACAACTGTAGGTTTAGGTTGACCAGATCCTTCGCATGGCATTTTCACTTCACTATTCACCGGTTTTTGATAGGTATCACGAGGTTTCATAGTAAACATTGGAGGATCTGAAACAGAAGTACAATAATTTATACTTTACTAATTTACTTTCTAATATTATCTTCATCTAAACCTAAACTTAACTGTAAAAACCATGTTATAAGATCAAGAATTAATATCTTTGCTATTTCTGGAGTTATTAATAAATAATAGATCTAATGTTTATTACTGTATTATGGTTTAAAAGTAACACAACAGAAAGATAAAATTTTGGTGCCATGTTAATCAGAATTTATAGGTGTATGAACCAGCCAATCAAGATCAATAATAGTTAATCCTGTGGTGATGCTTAATGACACTGGATAATTATATAAAGCCTTATATAACAGCGGGGTCAACAAAAATTAATTTTAGTGTTTTTGGAATAGCTAATTTGATAGAAAGAACAAAAAATAGTTGCAAGGTTTTGCCATAAGAGAATAAAATCGCCGAAAATTATTTTAAGATTATATTGATAAGTTTTTCAGGTTAAAAAATCATTACATACATACAAGTAAAAATAATGTTCTCTAGAACACTACAATAGAATGGCTTATCATAGACAATGAAATATAGTGACTTTGGTAATAAGCACATTTATCATGGCTTTTAAATGGGTTAAATACCTAAATTTGCCCAATAAAAATTACAAAAGTAAACTTACCCAGAAAATATCAGTACAAAAATGCTTACCTCTCACTAAAACCTCCATGATATTAGATGTTCCAGCAGTACCATGCACATTATAAGGAGTACAGCGGTATCGCCCTTGATGTTCGTGACTCACTCGTTGGAACAGCAAAGAGCCATTATTTAATGTTATTACACCAGGATTAGCAACAGGATCAAATGGTCTACGATCTTTAGTCCAGTTTATGAATTGAAATGGAGGATTAGCTTGAACATAACAGCGTAAAATTCCAGACAAACCAGATGGCAAATACTGTATAGTAGGAGAATAAGTTACTCGAGCAGGATCTATGATCAGAAAAAGAAAGTTTAATCAGACTTCAGAAAATTTCTTCTATCTTATTGGTTTTGAAGTACTAAAAGATGACACTAATGATTAGAAAAATTAATTGGATTACCATTAGAGAAATTTATATATAATTACTTATAAAGCTGTAACTATCTGAATGTTATTAAAAGTTGAGAAATATACAGTGAAAACTCAATCCTTCATTTTTCAATGGGACAGAGATGGAAAATTATAAATATGGAAAAACAATAGATGTGGGAAATAGATGTAGAAAATTGACAACATGTTATTATGAATAAATTATTTACAACACTAATTGGAAGTACTTAACCTTTTATACAAGATACATTTGGAATGATACTTAACATTATAAAAACCCTTTCTAATTGATAGCTGCTTTGTGCAAGTAAATCACTGGATTGCAAAATAAGGATTATATTGTTTATACCAATGAAATTATACTTGCACTGTCACTGTGCACACATATAAATGATTTTAATTTTGACAAAGCTTTGTGAACTTTATAAAAACCATGATACTGATTTAGGTTTATTTTCATCTTTCTTCCCCTATTTCATATAGTCTTGTTTCTGGTTTGTGCATGGGCCCTCCACTATTGTGAGATTACTAACTTTTTGGTGGTCTATTAATCCCTAATAAGCCAAAAACCTTTATACCATCCACAGAACCTTGAAAGATTCTTATTAAAAGAAAAAGACTCATACCCCAGTTCTCTCAAATTCCAGAAAAATGCTACCTGGCAGATAAGGGACAGAACCAAAATTTTTCATCACTAGTTACGGGAAAACGAAGAACTTGGGAATGATAAATATGAGAAAAATAAATTTGTTCAATTCAATGAAGATAAATTTGGAATCAAATGATTCGAACAATAATTGTGGGAAAACAATAGAGTGTTAATTATAGATTGAGTTTTTACTGCCCACTTAAACCTGTTTGTAAAGTATTACAATCTACTGTTCTGCTACACAAGGGCTAATGAGACCAGGACCTACTACTTAAAGCCAATAGGAATGACTACAAACATCCATGCCAGTAGTGGAATTTGAACCCTATAATTACAGTATCAAAGAGCAGCATCCTACCCATTAGGCCACCATTTGTATTGGGTATAAAGATTAAATAAAAATATATACCTAAAACTTCAAAAGTAGCTATAAAATATATAATTTGCAACACACACGCACATAATAAAATATTAGCAGTAAGTAGGGACTGCAAAAATAAATAAAATAAATATATAAAAAGTTCTGCAAAGGCACTATGTAAATCAAAACTTCAAAATGTTGCCAGAAATTAGTTTCTCAAACACTTCATTTTTTTTTTATTATTCCTTTTTCATTTCAATGATGTGTAAACAAAATGCATAAAAAAATACAATCAATAGAAAAGATAATCTTTAATTCAAATTCAAATTAATTTTGTTTTGACGGTCAATAAATATGTATATTAATCACAAAATGGTTATCAACGAATCAGTGGATATCTAGATAAGTGGTTCTCTAACTTTTTTTGCCACAGCACTCCTGGCCCACACTTCAGGCACCTCAGGATACTCCAAGCAACCAATATGAGAATCGTATAGGTCAGGGGTGCCCAACCCAAATCGGTTGGTGGGGCAAAAAACAATTTACTGAACTGAGGTAGGCTGCACATATAAAAATAAACCAACAAATTATTCAAAATATTTTATTAGCATGCTATATTCAAAATATGCATATTTTTCATTTGTTTTTGTTCATTTATTTTCACCTTGTAACTTCTGATTTAGTTCATTCAGTTTCATTGTTATATCTGTTATAAAACAAATATAGAAGCCATTGATCATCCAAAAGTTCACTTATATCACTACTGTACTGTTTTATACATCAAATTAAACATTTTGGAGGTTAGAATTGAGGTTTCAAACGCATTGTTAGCTTGAGTTTTCTAAATAAACAATACCTTAATTATTCCTTTACAATTAATGATAACTTCACAATAGTTCATAAATATAATTTATAACTTTCTTTCCATACAACTTCTACTGACTGGTCAGACAGAGGATGTGTATGTAACGCGAGTCAGCTGGTTCTATAAGTAATGGCCAATTGACAGAGTATTCTAGAACACTCAAATTTCGACGTAACCTGTCCATCCCCACTCAAAGACCAGGTTTACGTTGGTTACTATCAAGTCTTAAAGTACATAATATGTGATATTTATTATTGCAAACATTAACAACTAAAATTCTATGTTTCAACTGTATATAGTCAAAATGATTAAAACTATATAGACAGTTGAAAACTTCAATTGGGCCTCAAAAAGTTTTTAAATGGGCAGCATGGGCCCATGGGCAGTGGGTTGGGCATGCCTGGTATAGGTAAAGGACAAATTGCAACATGAAATAGTCAACTTTTAGCACTTTTCACAGTGGTGTGGGGAAAAAAACTTAAATAATAAAGTTTTTTCCTGCTTCTTTAATATCTCACATTTTTTGTTGATTATTACCATGGCACTGTTAGGATGCACTTGTAATAGCTTAGGGTGCTATAACACCCACCTTGAGAACTGTGGGATTACATGATGTAATATGCATAAGTAATGACATAATATTGGGTGAACTATATATTGGATTCTTTTCAATTTGCATGCTAGTTTGATTAGAATTGGCAAAAACCCAGCCCGCTTGGTTTTTTTTGGCATGTGTGAATGCTTGTTTAATATTGTTCTAATTGCTTTTTTTTCTATGTTTGACAAAAGAAAATGTAAGTTAATTTCATTTGGATTAGTAACTTCAAAACTGAAAGAGAAAAAAAAACTTACACTCAACACTTAAAAATGCTGATGCAGAATCGGGATTGCCTATACCGTTGGAAACTTCACAAGTAAATACTCCAGAATCTTCAGCTGTCAGAGGACTCACAAAGAGAAGGCCATCTTTTCGAATAAGTGATCGACTTTCAAGCCAAGTAAGTTGACTGATATCTACACCATTGTGATACCAACGATGAGTAATATTGGCAGGCAAAGCTTTAGCTTCACAAATAAATTCAACTTTACCGCCTTCTAATTTGCTGGTGTTATGGGGTGGCACAGTAATCACAGCAGGTCCTAAAAAAGGTGAAGTAAAATAAATTAAAAAATTCTAGTTATAATGTTTAATATTTGTTTAACTTATGACAAATTGGATTTCATTGTAACTTGCACTGTAAAATAACACTATAAGCAAGAGGGGTTGTATATAGTGTTTAACATGGTTTTTATATGATCTTTTTCTCTTACAGTTATCTTTACAATAAGAAAAACTTCACAAACTTACCAGCTACAATAACTTTAGTCAAAGCATTTACACTGCCTTCTTTATTTTTGGCTACACAGAGATAATCACCTATGTCTGCTTGTTGAATATTGTTTATATGGAGCTCAGTAGCACTGATTTGCACTGAAGGAGATGACTGTAAGGGTTGATTGTCCTGTTAAAGAATTTAAAAAGTACATACTTTATTATGCTGCAATTTCAAATATTCTGCAATAGTATATCAGGAGAGATTGTGCCTCTAAGTAAAAAACCCTGAAATTTATATCATTCAAAATCGAAAACGGAAAACAAAAAAAAATTTAATTACATGTAACAAATAACTGCATGCTACTAATATTATACTTAAAGTAATGTTAGTAAATTTCAAGCAATGATTTTAACTGTTAGCAAAATAAAGCAGTAACTACTTTCAGGGTATCTGCCAAAATAAAATGTTTCAAATCCGTGACTTTTCATGACTTTCCCTGATACAGCAGATCATTTTCCATGACTTTAAAAAGCTTTCGTTAAAGTATATATGAATAAAACTTCTGACGTACATACAAATAAAATATATGCTTTTAGAGAAATGACAGGAATTTTATCATAAAAAGAGCTATAAACTTACTTTATAAGTGTTAATAAACTCACATATATAAAAATAAATTGTTGTATCTACACACCTAAGTTTAATCATGTAGCAATTTTTCAATCAAAATGTTTCCAATTTGAATTCAGGGTACTTTGGTATTATCCAGTTGACCATGAATAATAGTAAAAAAACTCTATAATGTTTATATACAGTATCCCCAGAGATAAACTTATATTTTGTGCAAAAATCTTAATTTTTATTAAAAAATATTAATTATTATATTAATAAAATTTTAATCTACAATTTAAGAAAAAACCAGAATAATATACATTTACCCACCCATTAGGCTTTCTTGCTTTGAGTTTTCCTTGGTGAAGAAATTTTACTTGGTCAATAGGATAATACATAAATACCAAACTCAGTAACTTCAGCCAAATGACAAGTAAATATAGAATTAAACAATTCAATGCATTTTTTTTAATCGGTAGTTTAGCGGATCCATGACTTTCCATGACTTTTACTCATTTTACTTGAAAAATCAAGACTTTCCATGACAAAATAGGCAATGGATTAACCATTGTCTAAATCCATGATTTTCCATGACTTTCCAGGTGCATGGAAACCATGTACATTAATTTTAACAATTAAAATAAAAAAAAACTTCCTTTTTTCTTTTTTTTTTTTTTTGAAGAATCTCACTTTTAGAGGTTAAGTAAATTAGCCTCCTTAGAACTGGATTTTGAAATCTTGAGATTTTATTTATGATAAATCTGTTTTTTGGTACAATATTGATAGATTAAACTATAACCAGAAACAGAAGTAAAAGATTACCCCACAAACTTTCCCTACAAACGCCCACATGAGTCACAAGAATATGTTCTCACAACGCTACGTTTACACAAATCAATCAACACCTATTTGAAGGTCAAAACCTATAGTTCAGCAAATTACCTTTCCTCTTCTACCCCCCCCCATGACCGTAAATGGTGACTGTAGTAGAATACTTGCTCTTCAGCAGAAACAAGAAGCACAAGTGGTAACGAAAGTTTGACAAAAAGCCTTCTTAATTTATTTAATATTTTTTCTTTTTTGAATTTAAACTACCATGGTGGAAACTGTCAACCCATAAGATATTACAGTGGACTCCACTTTGATCAGTTTGGGACACTGTGATTTTAATAACAATAACCAATTGATAACAATAAACGATATGCAAAATTGGATAAATTTACCCTCCTCCCCCTTTAATTTACACATATTACATTTCAAAATAAAATGAAAAAATTCACCTTATATTTATGTACTGTATATTATCCTTTAAAACATAAGAATTGTATACATAATTAAAAAAATTTATCAACTGTTGGCTGTCTACAATTCTTTCTAAGAAGTTCATTGATAAATTGTTCATAATCATAATGTTTTTTAAAGTCATCGGAGAGGTGTTGTACTCCACGTTTCAACACTTTCAATGCAATTCAGAGAGTGAGATGTGTTTAAATGTGCTGACTCATTTTTAATAGCCTGTCATAATGATTTAAAATTTCAATCTTTTGTTTTAATGTTAAATCATTTTGCTTTCTGGCTTCCATATCGACAAGCTGCATGTAAGAAAGCAAGGCATAAAATGAAAATATGCTCTTTGTCAAATATGATAAGATTGTGTTGCTTTCTGCTTATATGACAACCACTGACCACCAGCAGGGTGTGCATATTTCTGAAAAATTCCAGGAACATGTAATTTCCCACTTCTTTGTTCATTCCTCACTTCCCTAGGTGGAAGAGGGAGAATTCTCGGAAATTAAAGCAACAGCGAAGAAAAGATTGGGTTCTTTCTGAAAACATTGTGAATATTCCTCTGCCAGTTAAAATGAGGTTCAAAAACTGATAACATTAACTTATGTAATGATAACATAAAGCAATAATTTTAACATACAAATGAATGGAAAAAATAGGGACCAAGTGATTTTGATAACAATAAGCAATTGATAACATTAACTGCGATCACATTAAGCGGAATCTACAGTATTTCCAAATACAGAAGAATAATTGAAAACCCCGGTATTCCAGGGTATCCTGGGGCACATTCACTCCTGATATATGCAATTTTAAAATATTTAAAATAATGTTTATAATAAATAAGATAAAATGACAATAAATATAAGCTATACATGCCTTAAACCATGATATAACAGGTAGAGGGGTTCCAATTGCTTCACAACTTAAAGAAACAGATTCACCAACTTTTACATAAACTGTATCAAGAGGCTTTAATTTAAAATGTGGTGGTGCTAAAGAAAAAGAAAATGAACAATTACACAATTTATATAAATAACCTATTTTTAGAAAACATCATTCCAAAAATTTACATTTTGCATTCTTAAAATTTTATTGAATAAGCAAAATTTAGAAATTCATATTACAAGCACTCTTTATTTCACAATTTATCTGCTTTAAAATCACTTGCAAAAAATCAAATTTTGACCTGCATTCTTCGTTTAAGGAATCCCTGACGTGCAAACAGAAACTGTAGTCAGAAGCAATTAATGACATATACATTGAATTATAATTGCTATGGTCAATTTAGAATGAAAATGACTAAAAAAATGCATATTAAATGAAAAAAACATGAAATTTTCTTACTTGTATTATAAATTTTGAAATATGTGTGTTAGAAGCGAAATTTTTATACCAAATTGAAGTAAAATAATTGTTTTATTCTGTAAACTAAAACTTAGAAGATGTGATGTTTTAGCATCATAAAATTAAATTTTAAAAAATATCATTTATTATGCTATAAATTAAAATATATAGCCCCTACTAATATAATTTTAGTTCACAAAATAAAAAGGATAAGCAGTTTCTATTTAATATAAAAATTTACTTTCTAACTTACATATTCAAAAGTCATTTTGTGGATAAGTAGATTTCATTTTTTTTTTCGCTTGGTGCATATATATATATATATATATATATATATATATATTTAATGTTTCTTTTAATATATTACTTTATATAACAAAACTAAATAATTTTTATAAAGCTAAATCCTTATTAATGATATAGAAATTAATTTATTCAAACAGATCAGAACTTTCAATGAATCAAATATTGTCTATTATAATAACTTTTCATTATTATTATTTTTTTAATTTTATATTATTTTCCAGTTTATCCTCTATTACACCAAGGTTCAAGTTTACATACTAAAGCAGGATTTTTTATGCAAATTTGTAACAACATGATGCAACTTCAGCAAAGTTTTGGGAAAATTTGTAATAGTGGGATTAAATTTTGGTTAAAGTCCCATGATCCTGAAAAAGCCTAAAAGAAAAAGAGTGAATTTTTTACAATTTCAAAGGGACACAATTTCGACTTATTTTGGATATTGAAGACACCAGTGGAACGGAAAGAGGTTATTTTTTCAGCAAAACTTCTAGATAGAAGCTTCCTGTATGAAGAGAAACGTAGTTCTAGAAATAGATGTACAATAAAGAAAATGAAAAATAGAGAAAAATTACAAAGACTAAATTTAAAAAGAGGCCAGTGAGACTCTTTCCAATGCAAACACAAAAATTTTTGGGGAAAAAATAAAAAAAAAAAGACAATACAATTTGAATGTAATTTCCACATACATGATTGCCAATCAATTTTCTTTGTAAATATATGCAATATTTATTATATTCTTTAATTGAATAAATATAGTTTTTCTCTTAAAATTTAAAGGCCTCAGATTGGAGATAGTTCAGTGAAATAACTGTTAAACAAACCTTTGAGTACATAAATATATATATAAAAAAAATTATTGGAATACAAAAAGACTAAGATACAAACTTACCAAGTACATCTAGATGTACCCACGAACCATTTTTGGGAGAATCAGGAGGTCTATTCAAAAAATATACTTTACATTCATACCATCCTTGATCAGCTTCTCTCGCACCTGTGAGATTAAGAGAAGCCAGTCCACTGAGAGAAGCTCTGCCTTCATAACCTTCACCAGCATGAGGTGGATAGCCATCATACCAGATATAAATGGGAATTTTCACACCTTCTTTTTGCCACTGCACAACATAAGGTACAGGTGTACCTTCAGGAAAAGAGAATGTGCAAGGCAGAATAACATCTTCACCGAGAAGAGCAGTAGTGTATTCTGGTTCTAATTGGATAACACCTGAAATTACATGTATTATTAAATTTTTGAAATATATTCATTTTAAATAAAGCTGTAAGAGGGAACTAAAAAGGGTTCAAAACAATGCAATTTCTTCCTAATTATGGCCACATCTAAAATTATGCAAAAAAAGAGGAATTCTGTTTAACTTACTATTTTTCACAATCCCTAATTTGCGACATTTTATTCCCACTCACACTTATTCTCCCTTTTTATTTCAAAGAACCACTCTTATTATCCACTCGTATGCAATTAATCACATCCCCTTTTTAATTTCTCTCTCCCAAGTGTTTGGGCCAGACCAAACAGCTATCCTAAATATTGATGGTGATGTAGTATTCAAATGTATTCTAGAAATTGCTGATTTATCAATTAGACTCGAGGCTACTGCATATTAAGGAACCTTCACACTACGGTCCACTGCAAGCCATTACCACCGTCTGGAGGGGGTATGGCTTATCGTGGTCAATGGTGGCAGACGATAAAATAGCCCTGGTGAAGGATGGCTTTAGAGGCGGTTTTTCTCCAAAGATTAAAAGCAGCCAGATGTGCCACTAAAGTGCGCAGTAGACCCTATGGACAAAACCACGAGCTCAGCTGATTTAGTGGCCCAGCGTGTGGATGCAATCCATGAACCATCGTCCAAGGTCACCATCAGGAAGTGGTGAACAATTGGCCATGGTGTGGAGGCTACATTAGTTGTTTGTGAATTAATTCTTTGGTTTTAATGTAATCAAATTCTAAAATTCAGTAACACAATTTTCAGATTTAACATAAAAAATGAAGCAAGCACTCTCAGTATTACTTTATTTTCTTGAAGGCAAAAGAGTAATATCATATTACAGTCAAATATTTGGGAGAAAAGAAAAAGGGGGAAGGGGAAGAGAGAGCAGATGTTAAAAGTTTTTTTTTGTCTGCTGAAGTAACATCCCCCTACTTAAGAAACTGTAATGTAATAATAGCTGTGTAGTGGTGTCTATGGGAACATTTTATTACCGAAATTATTAATTCTTTGTTGTTCAATAGCAAGAAAGCTATTTTTTAATAGACATTCCATTCAATGTGTTGTTTTTTGTAATTATCTTCTCAGCCATATACATATTATCTGCATAAATTCAATAAATAAAAATCCAAATCCATATAAATTCCAAAATTACTGCTGCATTTTTATTGATCCCTAAGTATAGAATATTCTTAAAATATTTTTAATTGGTAAAACAAATTAACAACTGAGACTAAATTTTATTATAATTTTAAAAATTTTAAATTAAACCAATATCATGCAATATATAATGGTTAAAGAATAACATATAATTACATGAAATAAATGGCATAAGCATCTCTCATAATTTAAAATACTTTCCAGTGGAATTTTTTTCAGTGTTCAATATTAGTTACCTTGTATGCATTTATGTGGATAATATATACATAAGTGTTCAAATACAAATAACAATACTTGATTAATTGAATAAATAAGATTTAAATTTTACTTAGATAATCAACTTATACAATATAAAAGGTTCATATCTTTAAATGTAATAAGCGTATAGCTTACATTTACTGTCTTATGGAATATAAACATTCATTCAAATTATATTATGCAAATGTTACTTATATATAACAGAATACAATAACTTCTTCAATATATAACCCCTAGTAATTTAGTTTTTACTTTAAGGGAAAACATCAATTTTTTTTTTTTTCAAAATAAGATTACACAACATATTACATAGTAATGCAATTAAATTTGTTTTCATTATTATCTTTTAATTCATTGCAAACAAATTTAATACATGAAAATTCATCATTGATCAATATCTATCACGTAAAACATAAGAATGGGTAAGAGAAAACATTTTATTCAAAATTTAAATATGGTTTGTAAAAAACTAAAATTTTATTCCTATAAAATTATAAAAACATACCTGAATAAACAGCCAGTGACCAAACAGATATAAAAATAACAAAGTGACATGTTTTCTTCATCACCATCTCACAGTCAGCAGCATATGGTGTCACTCATCTTTTGAGATAAGAAATTTGAAATTTCCTCTTGCTGTTCTATGATAGCAAGAGTTTCTCATAGAGCAAATAATAGCAAAAACTAAATGTTCTGAAAAGAAAAAAAATTGTAACAATAATTAAGTTGATAATTTCTACTGAAAGAACTTTAGAATTGATGAACAATTGACAAAAAATATTTAAACACTGATTAAAATTGCTGTAAAATGACAATCCAACTTTTAAAAATTAATTAGATTAGTTTTTTAGTGATTTAATAACAGTAAGTTGCCAATACTAAATGGCAAATCTGCTTCTAAGAAAAGAAATACTAAAAGAAATAAGTATGCACAATAAGTACAAAAGAATGCAAACTATTCTTTTATCTGTTACTTCCTTCAAACTGTTCACCATTGTATGCTAATGAATTATTGTGAAAAATGTTAAATTTTATAATTAAAGATTTTTTCATGATACATGATACTTTCTTGGTATCATTAACATAGATTTCCTGAACTAAACTGCATAAATGTAAACATTATGACATGGCATTCTATTATGTTGGTTCATGTTAAAATAACAAAGAGACAGAAAACAGGAAATTAATTTCCACCATGAGTCATCGAGCTCCTAATAATTTTCTCATAGGATAGGCTTGATTATAAAATTTTTCCAAAATCAATAACATAATACATAAACATAATCAGTGACAAACAAAAATTCCATTCACAGGCTTGCAACTGCTGAGGTACTTTCAAAAAGGTGAGAAAAGTGACAAATAATACAGAATAAATGACCAAAAAGTGACTTAACATTGAAAAAAAAGCGATTTTTTTTTTCTCCTCTTGATTACAAATGCTATATTAAGATTTTTCTATTTATTTTAACTCTAAATCAAATGATTCATGCAAGACATGATTTTAGCGTCAAATACAAAAAAGGTTAAAAATTTTGTTTAACACAACTCAACATTGCTTTTTATTCAAGAAAACCTATAAATTAGATCTGAATACATACAATACATTAATTTTATAATCACAATTTTCTGCATATATTAATGATGTTTTGAAATATGTACATAGCTAAATTAGAGTATCTAAACAAAAATTGTGAAGAAAAAGAAAAAGAAAAATGTGTGCTTTGACGTAAATTACTTTAATGTATTAAATTGTACATTTCAGTACAAATGTAGATTTCAGGAACTTCTTTACGACTTTTTAAAATCACTAAATTCTGGAAACATACGACTAATTATATTTTAATAATAAAAATAAGATTAGAGCAGCACATTTTTGGTCTTTTATTAAAATATTTTGTTATTAATTCAGATTTTCTTTTTTTCAACCAGACTTTTGCTGTGATACACCATGAAAAAAGTGACTAAAAGTGATCAATTGTAAAAAAAGTGACTAAAGGTGAAAAAAGTGATAAATTGCAAGCCTGCATTCAGTAAAATCTTCATAGGTCAGCTCTTTTCCTCTCAAATATATATGCAAATTGCAAAATATAAATCTAAGCATGATTCATCACAAAAGTACGTAGAAAAAAGTACTTTTCGAAAATTCATTTAAAAGAAAATTTCTAATAAATTACTGCATCTAATAACAGTAATGAAAATTTTCAATAAAAAGAATAAAATAATTCAGTTGGAATCAAAGCAAGAAAATTTAAGCTTATTAAGTCATAATCATATATTTTTATATATAATAATGTATTATTTAATAATTAATCTTGATAAATCAGGAGGACAAGCAGCTAAAATCTACATTATAACTTATAACCTATACTTTAAAATATGCTGTTATATATTTAAAAAGAATATATCTTCATACTTCATGCAACATTATAGATTCAAAAAGAATACTTAATAATCACTATCATAGATATATTTAAATGAATACTAATCCTTGACAACAAAATTAAGGTTTCTATATAGAACATAAGGCTAACAGCTTATATCATACACTTTATTATCTTTCTTACCTAACACTGGAATGTTTCAAATTACATATATATATTTCAAATAACATAAAAATAGTCGTTTCATAAAAAAAGCATCCTTGCAAGTTGAACTAACAGTAAAAAAAAAAAAAAAAAAAAAAAATTATTATATCAAGAAATAACCTTTGCATACATCTTTAATCCTTATATTACAAATGAATTTCAAAATTAACTGAGATTTAAAAAAAAAAACTGTAATGCTGTAATAGCCCTATCTAAAGCTCTAGCTTTCAGGGTACATTTATATAATTAAAATTAATGGTGTACAACACACAGAAATAAAAATGATTTATATAAACCAAGGCTTATAATAAATATATATGTACTCATAAAATAGGTATTAATGTATCTTATCCCCATACAGGAAAATCATTAAATAATCTAAAACAGATACAGAAATTAAAAAAAATATCTTAAACACATACACACACACACATATATATATATATATATATATATATATATATATATATATATATATATATATATATAAGAGAGAGAGAGTTAAACATCGTTCATTTACTTTTAAAACCATGCAAATTTCTTTACTGTTATTAAAGGTTCTGTTAGAAGAAACAAACAGAATCCCAAACTGAATTACTTAATATAGACGTTTAAATTTACTATGAAAATGATAGTGATAATAATCTACTATATAAACTTAAATATTAGTAAAATATGGTCATTACTTTTAAAACCATTCAAATTTCTTTACTTTTATTAAAGGTTCTGTCAGAAAAAACAAACAGAATCCCAAACTGAATTACTTAATATAGAGGTTAAACTTTACTATGAAAATGATAGTGATAATAATCTACAATAAAAACTTAAATATTAGTAAAATATGGTGATCAGAAAACCTATTTAAAAATTATATAAAGATTATCAAAACAACAATTTTGATAGCATATTTTATGAGTAAAAATAAATATAAATAAATTGGATGGCTTTAAAGGTAGAAGTAATATGTATTATAATTTTTTTTTTTAAATCATAAACACTTATAATGAACATTAAAAACATACCCATCATGTCGACATCCTTTACAAAACAGATAAACTTCAATTCCTGACAAAAGACAGAAATCAAATTTCAAAATATGAAAAGCTTTTAAATTTTTATACAGAACAGATAAGGAGTTTATAACAAACTGCAAAGGCAAACATAAATAGAAATTTAAACCATAAACTGCAACTCAAAAAAAAAAGTTTAGCAAATGTAAACAGCAAAATTTGCTTTGACTACTGTTTTTTAAAACGAATATTTGTTTACTTTAAAGGCGCTCAACATCTATCCCTATGAACAAGAATAAAATTTACAAAACGTGTTAAGTATTACAGTTTAAACCTTGAATGATGCTCGAATGCGTTTAAAAACATATTCGGTGAAAGATAAGTCCTTCAAAAGATGGGTGATCTAGATATGGTATCAGACATAGCCTAAACAACATTTATTAGCGCCTTGAAATTCCAGTAAAACTGGCACAGCAACGAGTTCTATACATGTATGAGAACACATCAAAATCAATTAAGTTATATACTACTAATACTTCAACAACTGACAAATTCCATTTAAACTATGATTTGGATACGAAATGTATAATCTTTATTTTTATAAAGATTAAATATAGAACCAAATGAAAATCGAAATGATCAGAGAAAGTATTACACTGTTACCAACTTCCGAAAGTGAAGTTAAATCAACCGTACGAAGCATACCTCCGGCAAAAATGTTTAAATGTATGCGGCGGAAGACGGAATCCGATTAGATAGATACAAACACAGAGTAAACAAATGTACTACTAGGTTACATGGATCTTAATAAGTATTAATCCAATGCGTGCTGATAGAAAATAGTAACGAATAGATGAACTTGATCTTTACCTGTCAAACAGAAGCGAGAGTAGCATCCGTAGACCTAACAGGTAAACGAGCTATTTACCAGAGTAGCTTGGTCGCTTGAAGCGATGTCCAGCGGCCATTTAAATGATCAATAACTGTAGATAACCTAACTATTGAAAGATTGCTCAGTAAGCAACATACAGAGCTAAAGTTTTCATCCATAATATGTATAACTTATAGAAAATTAAATATTTTAACCGTTATCAATCGCACTAGCACTCGACTTCATAGCCTGCGGAGCTAGCGCCCTCTCATTATTGTTTTATTTTTTATGTTGACAGGTGAGTTCACGACACGGTTCAACAATCTTTCTATATCACTAGAAGGGATGCTAATGATAATATTTATTCATCTCCTTAATGGTAAATACCTCATGGCAAAATGTAAATAGGTACAAATACTTTCGCTTATGCAATATGAAGTAGGAACTACTTCGTTGCAGTGTTATTAGTTAATATGAAACTACATTCCATTATCCCCACGTTACACTCGAATTAAGAATTTATTTAACAAGCCTCCTAACGTAGTTTTAATCCATTTAAATGCTTTAAAATAAACTAACTTAATCTTGATATCAGAAAAATTCAAGCATCATCTAGATATTTCGCATATTTCCTCTGGATATAGGGAAAAAAGAATTGTTTAACGTGTCTCAATAATTTCAGAGAAGGAATATTTTATATTTTATTTATCTTTATTTACAGTGGAACATCTCCATAAATGTGCTGAAAATAAATCTTTTTGTAGTACTATTTCCAAATTAAAAGGCTGTTATTGTCATTAGTCATAAATTTTATTTTATTTTTTGTAATGCTAGTCCTTAACAAGATTTACGCGTCAATTAGCAATTGAAAATTTAAAATAATGATTGATGTAAACAAATTAAAATCACTTATTATGGAAAATGATGGTTTATGAAACACCTTGTCTTACGTTTATTTGATTAAAATTTCAGAAAAGCAGGAATTATTTTTCTATTTTTTTCCTAAATGAAGTATTTAAGGCCATTAAATGGGTTGCACAACTTAAACACTTGATACGAAAATAGGGGAGAGGCATCGAAAAGGAAAAGAAAGAACATGCATTTCTGTAATAATCAGATTAGTTGCAAGTAACATTGCTTACTAATGACATTTTCCATGTAAGCTATAATGATTCCCAGACTTTTCCTACAAAATAATCATCAAAATCGTGAGAGGACAATTCCATTCTGTTTAGAGATTTTGGTGTGCTTTCATTGAGAGCAGATAGTTTAAAATTTTTTTACATTTAATTACATTAATATTACATTATACATTAGTTACATTTTTAAAAGAGCTTGTGTTACTATCATTTAACAGGACAAATTAACATCTTTTCAAAAATATTTTTAGTGGCTTTTGAAAAGTAAGTGCTCATTCAAGATCGTTGTAAAATCCAAAAGACTGGCGGACTTGGTGGACTTCAAAAGTTACAATCTTTAGATTGTAACTTTGATCATAATATCATTATTGTGCCTGAAAGATTTAAATCTTTCAGGCACAATAATGATATCATGATATATCATAATACCTACACAAATTATGTTTAACATAGAAATCTCTCAGAAAAATCGATCAAACACATCAAAAAGGTTCCAATTTTATTTAGGACTTGTCTGTGTAATACCTCCAATAAAGTTTGCCATTTTTTTTTAATTCAAGAAAATCATACGTACATGGATTGTCTGAGGCTTGTTATAGAATCCTTTCCTGTTACCTTCAGTGAATTTTCATTTTTTTCTTTGTATATTTTATTAGGTAGGTCTCTTTGTACTTTGATGGGTGGTTAATTATTTTTCTATGTCATCTACAATATGGACAATTGAGAACCCGTTTCTCCGCAAAAAAAAAACCGTTTTCCAAAAGGCCGTTACGAATTTCTATGATATATTTTGATAAGTGAAATTCCCATTGCTTCCGTTTGAAAGTCATTGTTTCCGTCATTGTTTTCCCTCATATTAATTACTACTATATAATAACATACTAAATTTTAGTTGGGATAGTTTTAAAGAATCTTGTTCCGTATGTCTTAGTTAGGAACGGCGTAACAATACACTTACTAAGGAATCTTATACGATGGTTTTATAATGAATTTTTTGTTTTACTGGTTGAATCAATAGCAAAACATTCATCCAGCTACTTCAGAATGCATAATTAACATACATACATTCATGCATACATGCATGCACATACACATACAAAGTATTTTTCACAATCGCACAAGAAATCTGAGCATTCTTCATCCGGAAAAGGAATCGTAAACAAAATCTGTTACTTTTTCAACGCGTACAGGTTGACATGCAATAAAGCTTTAAGGAAGCCCTGATGAGCCAGAATTTACTTTGTCATCCAGACTACCTTGAAACACTGTTATAAATACAAACTGATTTTTCCCGCTCTCCTAAATTTATAGCCGAATGGTTAGAGCACTGATCTTCGGTACCGGAGTTTGTGGGTTCGAATCCCATTGTAACATGGATGTTCGTAGCCGTTCGGAATCGGCTTTAAGAAGTAGGTCCCGGTCTCATTAGCCCTCTTGTAGCAAAAAAGTAGACCCTAGTGCTTGCTCCAAAACCCAAACCTAAACCTAAATTTCACAAAAGGGATACTAAGGGAAGGCAAAGAGACGGATCGAAATTTTTAGACGAAAGATGAGAGAAATAGAGGAATCAGGAAACGATGAATGCGGGAAAAGGTTACATTGATTTTATGGGACTAAATTTGGGACCAACCCTGATACCCCAAAAATGCCATTATTAAAATTGTTATATTGGCCTTCATTAAATGCACCGCCCTATCATTTTTTCATATTTAGCAATGTTGGCCAAATGAAGCTGCATGTCGTCAGATATCATTTCATGTTAAAAAAAATAACATTTTTATGAACACCGACAGATATCGCTGAAAATTATTAAAATACATTCATTTTTTACAATAGCGTCAACAACATTAAAAAAGCAATAAAAAAGTGTAAATCATAAAAACAGGCAAATTTGTTCAGGTCCAACTTTTAGAATAACATTTCTAAAGCATAATAGATTAAATGTAGAATTAGAATAATATGTCTAATTTAATAATAATATTAAGCGATAAACAGCTCTTTTAAATAATTTCAAATTTTAATTATACATTTCTTCTGTAAACATCTTAAAATTGATGTCCGACATTTAGCAACATTCAAAATATAGGCCAATTGACATTTGATGATATTGACCAACGTAATGTAAAATTAAAATTTGAAATTGTTTTAAAGTTAATTGTTCAAAGCATATGAAACGGTTGTTTGTAATTCTTATAAGCGAAATTTATTCTAAAAAATCAAATTTAATAAATTCTCAGATGTCAGAAAGATAATATTTTTTTTACGATATCTCTCGATATTCTTAAATATATACATCTATATCTATCTATCTATCTATCTATATATATATATATATATATATATATATATATATATCTATATATATATATATATATATATATATATATATATATATGTATGTATATAAATAATTTTCTGACATCAAATAATAAACGATCAATGCGGGAACGCTAAATCGAGGTTCTATAGTATTATAACACTCTCCTGTCATTCGAAAATCCTAAACTTTTTTAGCGAATAATTCCGCTCTGATTTGAAATTGTTTAAAACGAGGCATATAAAATGATTGTTTGTAATGCTTATAAGAAATATTTATTCTAAAAAATTAAATTTAATAAATTCTTAGATGTCAGATAATGATATTTATTTTACGATATTTCTCGATATTCGTAAAAATAAATATATAATTTTCTGACACCAAATGATAAACGATCAATACGGGAATGATAGATCGAGGTTCTGTAGTATTATTAAATTCTCTACTGTCATTCAAAAATTCGAATTTTTTTAGCCAATTATTGAAAAATAAATATAATTTCTGACATCAAATGAGGAACGACAGATCAAGGTTCTATAGTATGAAACTCTCTCCTGTTATTTTTTATAAAACTCTAAACTTTTTTAGCCAATAATCATGAACGATTAATGCGGGAACGATAAATCGAGGTTCTCTAGTAGTATTTATTCAAAAATACCATTTTCTGGCATCAAATAAAGAAGGATCAGTTTAGGAACGACAGATCGAGCATCCTAAGTAATAAAAAACTCTCTACTGTCATTCGAAAACTCGAAACTTTTGTAGCCAATAATGATGAACGATCAATGAGGGAACCATAAATTGAGGATTCCTAGTACTATGGAACTCTCTCCAGTCATTCTAAAACAAAATATTTTAAGGCAGTAATTCAAAAATAAATATAATTTTCTGATATCAAAAGAGGAACGATAGATCGAGGTTCCTTAGTATTATAAAACTCTCTATTTTCATTTGAAAATTCGAAACTTTTTTAGCCAATAAAGATGAACGATCAATGCGGGAACGATAAATCGAGGTTCCCGATTATTATAAAACTCTCTCTGCTCTTAGAAAATCCAAAACCTTTTTAGCCGATTATTCAAAAATAAATATCACTTTCTGGCATCAAATTATAACGATCAGTGCAGGAACGATAGATCGAGGTCCCATAGTATTATAAAACTCTCTCCTGTCATTCGAAAATTCGAAATTTTATTAGCCAATTATTCAAAAATAAATATCATTTTCTGATATCAAATGAGGAACGATGAATGCGGGGACAATCGATCGAGGTTTCATAGTATTATAAAACTCTCTTTTGTCATTTGAAAACTCGAAACTTTTTTAGGCAGTAATGATGAACGATCAATATGGGAACGATAAATCGAAGTTCTCTAGTGCTATAAAACTTTCTGTATTAGAAAAGCCAAAACCTTATTAGCCAATCATTCAAAAATAAATATCATTTTCTGGCATCAAATAAAGAACGATTAGTGCACGAACGATAGATCAAGGTCCCCTAGTATTATTAAATTCTCTCCTGTCATTCGAAAATTCCAAATTTTTTTAGCTAATTATTCCAAAATAAATATCAGTTTTTGATACCAAATGAGGAACGATCAATGCGGGAACAATAGATCGAGGTTTCATAGTATTATAAAACTCTCTATTGTCATTTGAAAACTCGATACTTTTTTAGCCAGTAATGATGAACGATCAATACGGGAACGATAAATCGAGGTTATCAAGTACTATAAAACTCTCTCTTGTTATTAGAAAATCCAAAACGTTTTCAGCCAATTATTCAAAAATAAATATCATTTTCTGGCATCAAATTATAACGATCAGTGCAGGAACGATAGATCGAGGTTCCCTAGTATTATAAAACTCCTTCCTATTATTCGAAAATTCAAAATTTTCTTAGCCAAACATTTTGCTCTAATTTTGAGTTGTTTCACAAGCATTCATAAAATGCAGACCGAAAGTCGGAAAGTTGTTAGTCTATATGAAGAGAGCAAAAATTGCAATGGAACATGAGGTCACAAACCATGTCTAGCGGTGAAAATCGTGAAAAACGTGTACAGGCTGCGATGTTACGCTCGGATGACAAAAACTATAATAATGACTACAAAAAATAGTATGTGGCAGCATGTTAACAACACGGCTTATGGTGTACACTACAGTTGTGGGAACAGAATAATATTCCATGGGTTTTACGCAAGTTTCACTCATCCGTACTTGATGCTCAACATCTTTTTCCATTGCTATGTAGTGTTATTATACATAGGTGATATTTTGTATAGAATGCCTTATGCCTTTTGCATTGTATAGAATGCCTAGTTATTGTATATAACAGCACTGTAGCCAAAAATTATATTTGGGGGAGACTAAGGGAAAAGACATTCAATTTTATGAATGATACTTCAGTAAAACTACAGGTTTTCATATATATGCGTATCATATGTATATGTATGTGTGGTTTTAAAATATGAAAAAGATTTAAAATTGATATAAGGAACAAATTTAAAGCCTAGAATGAGTAATGAAGTAACTACGCAATCAATTTATTAGTAAAATTAACATTGAAAATTATACATGGTATTGAATTTTAATTTTTAAAATAAAAGTATAACAAAAAAAAAAAGAATAATTTTGAAAAAAAATGTACATGTCCGAATTTATTTAATCTGTATATTATAACATATGTTCGCCTTGTAAGTTTGTAAAAAAATTTCCGAATTTCTTCCGATTGTGCATGGATGCTATCGCGAGCTCGAGATTAATTTGACTGTTTTTAGTTTTCCGCGATTGGCAACATTAAAAGAAATGGAGTTGAAAACAAAATGGAGCGGAAGTTCTAGCCGATGATGTCGAATACAATTATTTTTGAAGAATAAAAGCCTTTAAAATCGAATATGAGCCCACCTTCTAGTTTAAGACTTCGAAATAAATATATATATGTGTGTGTACGTCATGCGAATAAACTCTACAAAAAGCTGTTCCAAAGACTATTTCATTTAGAATAGAACAAATGTGATGCGTTACTAAAAGTGTTTTCAATAAGCTCTTACTGGTTGAGTACAATTTGCACCTTCTGTTTAATTCAACGACACTAAACATACTGTTGTCTATGCATGTTAGGCAGATGACACAACCACACACATGGTCCATTTTCTTTCCACGAAACAGTCATTATAAAATCCAAAGTGTTCAGAAAGTTTTTTTTGTTAATTTTCTTACTTTTTAAAATGCTTCTAGAAACTAAACTTGTTATAGATTCTTATCAAATTCTTACCAAAGACTCCTAAAACGCAGTAATATAAATCATGGTATTCGTTTTAAATTTTGAATTTATTAAAGTTATTAAAACTAGATTTAAATTTAGAAATTCATCAATATTTTATGAAAACTAGCATATAGCCCGTCATATGCCGGGATCAGTAAAATTTTTAATTTTCCAAAATTGTAAAGTACTTTATGAGGCAGGTAAAAAAATGGTTTGTTTTTTTGGCCGAGAATTATCTTGCAACAAAAAATAATGGTTGGTTGGGAGCACTACGGTCTACTTTTTGCTACACGAGGGCTAATGAGACCGGGACCTACTGTTTAAAGCCGATTCCGAACGGCTACGAACATCCATGCCTCAGTGGGACTCGAACCCACGAACTCCGGTTCCGAAGGTCAGTGCCCTAACCATTCGGCCATCGTTCGGCAAAAAAAAAAAAAAAAAAAAAAAATAATAATAATAATAATAATGGATGATTAAATTTATAATTATCGCATATGTACCTAATCTATTATTTAAGTCAAATATAAAAGAAAATTATTTACGTAATGTCTAAGTTATATGATAACACGTATGAAAGTACGGCATAATTTAAATAATTTAAAATAAGAAATGATTAAACGAGATGGTTAAAGGAATGACGTCATAACGCTAGAAATAAATGTTTTTTTTACCTATTTATAATTGGATAAATTGAATTTAATCACCGGCTCTTAACCGGGGAAAATAGGAGTTGAAATAATGGCATTAAAAGCTCGAAAAGGGGAAAAGGGGTGGATTTCGAACGTTTTAAAGACGACAGTATTCTTCGCTGTGATATGAAGCCTATTTATACCAATTTATTTTAAAATCAGATAGATAGATTAGGAGAAGATAAACATTACTCGCTTTGAATTTTGGTAACTATAGATGCCTCTATCTATTCCAGGTCCAACCGCTTCATAAAATCGAGGACAGACGGACAGATAACTTAGACTGTTATTATATAGGGGATTTAAAGTACAAATAAAACATATTCCCTTGAAACAAACTATTTCATTTATCAGTAAAATAATACACCCAGTGTCCAAAAGTATTTAAAATGTTAAACATATAAAAATAGAAGAAAAATTAAGAATTAACATACTAGGAATATTTTAAGAGTTAACGAAATATTTTGTGAGTTCCTTCTGAATATATGATATAGAAAAAGAAAAAAAAAGGTTTATATATTTTCTCACTATATTTGGCGTAGGGGCGCAGGCCAGTATTTTTGCCACGGTTGCTAAAGGACCTAGTTACTGCCGTAGTGACAGAGTATGGATTTCTGGAACAACGGATTTCGAGCATATTCTATTGACGATCACTTTCAGAATTTCCAAGCTGTGTTTTTGGGACTTTCAAAAGCATCAAAGGTGGTGATGCAACTGGACCATATGGGCCGAGTTCGTCAATCTAGAGGCTTCTGTCAGTAAGCACAAAAATGACAACGAGCGAAAAATAAACACATAAAAGAGCAAAGAGATAGAAGGGTGGATTCGTGAGTTCATAAAACAAAACTAGAGAGTAGAGAGTTTAGGGATAGAAAAACATAAAATATTTTTGTGGGCCAGTGACATCCGTACGAAAAACGCCGAAAAAATTAGAACAAGATTGAACAAGATTGAAAAAATTAAAAATTTTTGGAAAAATAAAAATATATGTTTTAAAAATAAATGAGTTGTATTAAAACCCCAAAAAGGATCTAAATAATAATTTTTAATCATAAAAATAATTTTTATTAATTTAGATTAGATTTTATAAATTTTTGTTTATTTAATAATAACGATCAGAAACGATAAAGTGAAAAATTTTGAAAAAATAAAAATATATGTTTTAAAAATAAATAAATTGCTCTAAAAATCCGAAAAGGGCCTAAATAATGATAAATAAACGTAAAAAACAATTTTTATTAATTTTGATTAAGTTTTAGAATTTTTGTCTTCGCCGGGGACAGACAAAAGTTTCTCTATACTAATACATTATGCTCATTATATTTTGATTGCATTCGCGAATGCGCAGTGAAACATTATTTAGTAAACCTGTTCATTTTTCATCTAATATTTATTATTTCTTAATTCCGATTGCAGGGTATTGTGTACAATGTTGTTTGACATGCGTCCTAAAAATAGCATTATTTGATATTGAGAACTCTGCAAATTATAAGCAAAACACTTTGAGAAATTTGGGATTGTTTTTATAAAAACCTTAATTTCTCCACGAGTATACGTGCTATCCTCATAACAATGAACACAGATTATTACAAGATGCATCCTAATCAGGTGCTCACGTTTCAACGCTTTTCATACATTTCTTTTTACAGGGTTATCCAAAACATATTCGTTTCTTTTTCAGTTTGTTGATAATCCCCTATGGGGTTTCGGGAAAAATTCTTAGCTGAAATATATGACGTCTACCATGCTGTTTACAAGCCTTAGGTTTCAGTATAATTCCTCTTGTATTTTTATGGATATTCTACAAACTGTCTAAAATCGTAAGTGACAGGTCATCATTAGCATGTAAAGTTTAAAGTAAAATTGCAACCATGAGTGAAAGTACGTATTCTAAATTTGAATTTTGAACCGTGGAATCGAATTTGCATAATACAGTGAACTCCGCTTAATGTGATCTCGGTTAATGTTATCAATCGCTTATTGTTATCGAAATCACTCGGTCCCAATTTTCTCTATTCATTTGTATGTTGAAATGATAGCTTATTGTGATCGTTACATCGGTTAATGTTATCAGTTTTCGAACCTCATTTTAACTGGCGAATGAATACTCATAATGTATTCAGAAAGAACCCATAATTTTCTTTCCTTTCGCTGTTGTTTGAATTTCCGAAAATTCTCCCTCTTCAACCTAGGGAAAGCCGAACGATGGGCCATTGGTTAGGGTGCTGGCTTTCGGTACCGGAGTTCGTGGGTTCGAATCCCACAGTGGCATGGATGTTCGTAGCAGTTCGGAATCGGCTTTAAGCTGTAGGTACCGGTCTCATTAGCCCTCGTGTTGCAAAAAGTAGACCGTAGAACTCCAAACTAAAACCAATCAACCTAGGGAAATGGCGAATGATCAAATGAGAGGGAATTGACACGTTCCTGGAATTTTTCTGAAATACGCACTTCCTGTTGGTGGTCAATAGTGGTCAGATAATCAGAAGGCAACACATTCTTATCGGAACTGAGAAGGAGCGTCTTCCCATTTTATGCCTTGCTCGCCTACATGCAGCTTGTCGACATGGAAGCCAGAAAGCGAAATGATTTAACTTTCAAACAAAAGATCGACATTTTAAATCGTTATGACAGGTTACCAAAAATAAATCAACGCAATTCTGCAGCAAAGTTAAACATTTCTCAACTTCCGAATTGCATTGAAAGTGTTGAAACATGGAATACAACACCGCTCCGATGAGTTTAAAAAATATGATTACGAACAATTTATCAATGAGTGTCGTAAAAGACCACAAGAGATTACAGCACAATTAAATCAATAGGTAAAGCAAAGAGGCCTTACCTCCAAATTTCCGATGGTACTGCTTCTCTCCAATTTGTCCCGGGCCGGGCTGTTTTGTGATAAACACCTTGATTTCATGTTTGGCATTAATGGCTCGAATACATTTGTGCAAAAAGGAATAAAATTTATATACATTTAAAAGGAATTACAGAAAACTATGTACATGTAAAAATAAAAGCTAGCGAGAGTTCATCTCGACTGTTTACACATTCGCGGCAGACACCGACACTGAGTTCGTTTTGTTACGGTTACAGTTAGTTCGCCGGGGGATTGCCCACAATGAGCTTCTTAGAAAAAATTGTAGACAGTCAAAAATGGATCAATTTTTTAAAATTACGTATACAATTTATCTTTTAAAGCAGAGGTGGGCAAAAGCCAGCCCGCAGGCCGGACCCGGCCCTTTTGCTTACATTATCAGGTTCTTTGAAAAATTCTGCATGCAATTTTTTTAATCTCTTATATGCGATTTTGTTGAAATCAACAGTATTTGTATGTGTAGTGTACATATAAATAATGAAAAATATATAAATAATAGAGAGTATTATAATTTGAACAGCTGTAACTTTAATGTATGCAACATACATACTCTCCTAAAGCGTGTGGTCGGCTTACTACATAGAATTGACTGTTTATTTTGATTTAGCACTAGTCGCATACTCGTCATTTCTTTTGAGGCTAATGTTTGTTATTTTACAAATATAATAATAAATTGAAAAAGTGGACTTTTTGTAGTTAAAATTTTAAAACATTGGTTTTATTTTATTGTAATAATTAATAAATTACTTATTTATTTTTAATTATTATTTAATTATTTATCATCATATTTCTTTAAAAATTACGTGAGATATTTTACTGGGCAGGAATTGTTCGCATATACACATAAGTAAGACAATTTATTATTACTATAATGTTTTATTAACTGTCAAATTTCTCTGTCCAAATGGTTTAAAATGATACTTACAGTGTTTTTGTCAAAAAAATTTCTTGGGCAGGGAAAAAAACCTCCTTCCAAAACATTTGCATGTGCACAGCGTACGCGGTATAGTTGTTCTATTCTCTAAAAAATAGGTTTTTGGGAGAGCAAATTAGTATTCAAAAAAGAATGAAACATTCGACCACAAACTACACTTCAACATCAGCAACAACCTTTATTTTCTTTTCAACTCTTTTCGCGTTGCCACCGGCGGGAAAACAAAAACAGCCGACCTCGCGACAATAGTCTTCCGGCCCGGGAGACAGTTTGAAAATTTCCTTTTGGCCCACGCTTAAAAGTATTTGTCCACCCCTGTTTTAAAGGATAATATACAGTACATAAGTATGAGGTGAGTTATTTCATTTTATTTTAAAATTTAGTACGTGTGAATTAAAGAGGGGGAGTAAATTGATCTAATTTTGCATATCGTTTATTGTTATCAATCGGTTATTGTTATCCAAAATCACGGTGTCCCAAGCTGATTACATAAAGCGAAGTCTACTGTATTTATTTAATTTTTTTTTTCATTTGCTGAATTCCCATTGTGGCATGGATGTTCGTAGCCGTTCGGAAACGGTTTTAAGCAGTAGATCTCAGTTTCATTAGCTCTCTTGCAGAAAAAAAAAAAAAAAAAAAAAAAAAAAGTAGGCTGTAGGATTCCAAATCAAACCAAACCATTTGCTGCGTATCTAACAACAATTTTAGAAAACTGAGAGCATTCCTTTTTCAACCCCTCTTCTTAGCCCACTCTCCTGTTTCTAATCATGGATCTTGTTGGTGCTTCAACCACATTTGGCGAAATTGGCGTGCTTGCAGCGTGGCGTTTGAAATCTGGCGAGGGGATCGTAACTCAACAAATTGATACATAAACAAAAACAACATTTTGAGGAAAAATTTTACAAAAATTGAATATTTAAAATCTAATTGAACTAACAAAGAAAACACAAAGGAAACACATAACATTCATACTGAATAGACTGAAACATTCACTTAATCACAAATTAAATAAACTGAGTGTGATTTTCATCACAAATTTGTGATTTAGTGTAAATTATAAAATTAATTTAATCAAGCGGGATCTCATCCAGCAAAAAACTCTTTGACTTAAAAGAAACTGTATTTTGAGTGGAGGTTGAAGAGGAGTTGTAAAATTGAAAATTTTTTTTTCAAATCTCTTATTTCCCGTGTATGTATTCTTTTTCAGAGGGTAAGTGGTAGAAGTCGAAACCGAAAAGTGAAATTTTTTTTTTGCTAATTTATTGTTTTAATTAAAATATGTAGAGTGGTGCTTTTGCAGACATTATACTGATGAAATCAGGTGTATATGCGTGTATGAGGGAAGGAGTAGAAAATTTCCAGCTTCGGTTAAAAATTCACTACAACCGGTTAATTTCTCAAACACAACATTTAAACACATACCCCCTTAGAAAAGAAAGAAAGGAAAAAAAAAAAACTTTGCACAGCACCGGAAATTCGGAAGCTCTCACTGCGTCAAAAACAAAAGCGTAAAATTCGTTCTATTGTTTATCTGTTCTGTTTTGTAACTTTGGATTCTCATAGGAGTGCGTTGTGTTTAATTTTAAATTGTTTTATTTTTCTTTAATTGTTCTAACATATAGCCCGTCATATGACGGGATCAATAAAATTTTTAATTTTTCAGAATCATCAAGTACCCTATGAAGCAGGTTAAAAGTTAGTTTCTTGGCTAAGAATTATCTGGTACACGCTGAATAATTTATTTATCTTCATACTCCTCTAAAGTCTCCCGATACTCTGAGTGCAGTTTAGAATCACCTTGAATTCATGTAGTCGAACTGCGTAGTTATGCATAAAAAAACAAACACACAAACGAACAAAAGTCATTTTCAACATTTGTCAAAACGAAAAAAAAAAAAAAAGAGAGAAAAAAAGAAAAAATTTAATGCTCAACAGGAAGTACCTTTACAAATAACAGCAAAAAACCCTAACTTTAAAATTTTGTGCGAAACAGTTCAAGACTCATACCAGTTATTAAAAAGTAGCATATAGCCCGTCATATGACGGGATGAATAAAATTTTTAATTTTTCAGAATTGTAAAGTACCCTATGAGGCAGGTAAAAAAATGGTTTGTCTATTTGGCTGAGAACTATCTGGTACACGCTGAATAATTTGTTTATCTTCATGCTCCTATAAAGTCTCCCGATACTGTGAATGCGTTCAGAATCATTCATTTAGAAAGCTAATTCAAAGTTTTCGCAGCTACGTCGAAATTATCGTTATAGGATGGACAGCAGAGGTTTTAATATTAACAGTGATTATTTGGCGGTATATATGTATGAAGTCCAAAATTGAGCGAATCGATTGCTAACCGTGTGGTTACTTATAAAAGATAAACACACAAATGAACAAACTTCTGAATTTTCAAAAATATAAATCTTAAACGCTAGATATTTATTAGTCCGTGAAATAGATTCCTAGACTTTTATGAAAAGAATTAGTTGTTAATACCGGTGATAAAACTTTCGTTGGAACAAAAAATAATTGATGATCAAATTTTAAACCATCACATATGTACCAAATGTATTATTCAAACCAAATATAAAAGACAATTATTGACGTCATATCTAAGTTCAGGGATAAAAAGTACGAAAATAATGCAGACTATATTTAAACTAGCATATAGCCCGTCATATAACGTGATCAGTAAAATTTTTAATTTTCCAGAATTGTAAAATACCCTATGAGGAAGATAAAAAATGATTTGATTTTTGGCTGAGCATTATCTGGTACACACTCAATAATTTGTTTACCTTCATACTCCTCTAAAGTCTCCTGATACTATGAATGTAGTTTAGAATCACGTTGAATTCATTTAGTCAAACCATGTGGATATGTATGAAAAACAACCACACAAACGGACAAATTTCTTAATTTTCAAAGGTATATAGCCTAAACGCTAGATATTTATTAGTCCGTGAAATAGGCTCCTAGGCTTTTATTAAACGTATTTGTTAATATCGGTGATAAAATTTTCATTGCAGCAAAAATAATCGATGTTTAAATTTAAAATTAACACATATGTACCTAATCTATTATTTAATACAAATATAAAGGAAAATTATTTACGTGATAAAAATATGAAAATATTGCTGACGATATTTAAATAATTTAAAATAAGAAATGATTAAATGAGGTGGTTAAAGGAATGACGTCATAATGCTAAAAAAATGTTATTTTTACCTATTTATTATGTGATAAATTGATAAATTTAATCCCCTGCTTTTAACCAGGGAAAATAGGGCTCAAAATAATGGTATTAAACGCTCGAAAAGGAGGGAAGGGGTGGATTTCGAACGTTTTAAAGACTACAGTATTTTCCGCTGTGATGTGAAGCCTATTTATACCAATTTATTTTAGAATCTGATCGATAGAGTAGGAGAAGATAAACTTTGAATTTTACTAACCCTAACTCATCAAGAAATCAATATGGATGCCTGTATCCATTCCAGGTCCAACCGCTTCATAAATTTGAGGACAGACGGACAGGTAACTTAGGCTTTTATTATATAGGGGATAATTTAAAATGAGAAATGATTCAATGAGATGATTGAAGAAATGACGTCATAATGCTAGAAAAAGATGCCATTTTTACCTATTTATTATGGGATAAATTGATAAATTAAGGGCCGGTCTTACCAAAGTCGTTTAACGACTTTGTCGTTTGACGTCCCATCATTGGTTGGTGCCATGGGTTAATCACGGTTAGCAATTAAACAACTTTGGTGAGACCAGCCCTTAATCGCCTGCTCTTAACCAGGGAAAATAGCGCTTAAAATAATGGCATTAAACTATCAAAAAAGGGGGAAGGGGTGGATTTCGAAGATTTTAAAGACGACAGTATTTGTTTCGTTGTGATATAAAGCTTATTTATACCGATTTATTTTAGAATCGGATCGATAGTTTAGGAGAAGATAACTGTTTGCCTTTGGTGATATCTTACGAGAAAAGGTTAAAAAAAAAATAAAAAGAGTTAAATCACCGAATGTAACTTATTGTTACATGCTCCAAACCAAACTAAATAGAATCTTAGCAGAGTATCAAACCAAAACTCAATTCTTAAAAGCTTTTAACGTGGTATACTGCAATTTATGTCCAGAGCAGCAAAATCAAATCTGGACATACAGTTAATAGCAAATTGTCGTACCATTGCTAGTAAATTGAAAAACAATCCATTTTAATCTTGCCAAACAATAATTTAATTTTAATTTCAGTAATTACTTTAATATTCTTTCCCACCCCTTAATTTAAAAATCTGAATATTTTTAAGCTATAAAATATATTTATATTACTCCTACTGCACGAATATTTCAGTCCGAAAGGAATTTCTTCTAGCAAACAAGGTAGAAAAGTCCATTGCCGTTTTCGAATCGTTTCGTCCGAACGGTGATACGCAGACGAAACTGTTCTCGCATCACGACCTAGTAATCTAAAACAACTCCTACCTGAAAGTTTTCTCGAGCAGAACAGTATCTTGTTATTGCTCCGGCGACGACAGCCAGATTTATTCTTTTCTTTTCCTGCCTTTTATTTGTTCAATAACATAGTAACGAATGTCTTCAACGATGAAGACTCAATGAAAATTGCTTTCCGTGAATAGAACTTTTTCTTACGAAATACTCTAATCTTGTTTTTGTTTTTTTACTTAATCTATTTTCGAGCGATATCACATTAGCTTTTCTATTTTTAAAGTGTTTGGACTAATTTTATTTATTTATTTTAATGGGATTGGTCTGGAGAGCTAAGGTCTACTGGTTAATTAGATTGGAACTTGCTGCTTAAAGCCGATTCTGAACAGCTGCTGACATCCATGCTACAGTGGTATTCGAACCGAAGAGCAGCAACTTACCCATTCGGCCTTATTTTTGAATAGTTTCCACATGGTGTTTTTGTTGTTGTTTCTGGTGCCACTTGGTCCAACCAAGCACGATTGAGCTGTACACTACTAGTAGTCAAGGCCGTAGGCAGGGGGAGGGATTTGGGGACTGGTCCCCCCCCCCGAAATTTTGAAAGTCCATTTTGTAGATAGACAATGTCTCCCGTCTGTGTGTGTATGTGCTATCTGCCTAGCTGTTCATGAACATGGACTGTTATTCTCTTAAAAAACCCGCTGAGACCATAAAAGCCTTGCTGGACCGCTGGCCGGAAATGCAGTACTGTATTTCGGAAATACAGTGCTTTCCCTTTCATCAATTGAAGTATCATTTACAAGTAAAGATGTCTTTCCCCCTTGGTCCCCCTCCGAAAATAATTTCTGGCTACGGCCCTGCTAGTAGTAAGCCAAAGGGGTGTGCCTTTCGTTTTGACGAGCACTTCAAGAGTGAAAGTTCGACTAAGGCTCTAGGGTGTGCTCATAATTTTGAAGCAGGGACCAAACAGAAAACCTCCAGAGGTATTGATTGAGAACTTGGAAGACATTGTTACCACGAACATATTCTACGTGCCCCAGTCACCTTTAACGAACACGTACTTCCAGCTTCAGAATGCCGAACGATGGCCGAATGGTAGAGTGCTGCTCTTCGGAACCGGAGTTCGCGGGTTCGAATCCCGCTACTGGCATGAATGTTCGTAGCCGTTCGGAATCGGCTTTAAACCGTAGGTCCCGGTCTCATTAGCCCTCGTGTGCAAAACAGTAGACCGTAGCGCTCCAAACCAAACCAAACCAGCTTCAGAATACGGAATGTAATCAAAATTAAGTTTTTGTTATACCTTTTTAACTTCTTAAAAATTCTAATATGTGCTAGCTTCTATTTTCACCATTGACTTCTATATAAAGTAACCACTTGTAATGTGTAAAAACTGGGCTCAAAGAAAGGCTCATTCTAGGGTTAAAATCCGAACTCGTGTTCGGCAAGGAAACCTTCTTTCAGGAGTCACCGTCCGTGTGACCATCACCTGCTTCGATATCTCTAAGACAAGCAAAGTAGAATCAAATTGTCGTAGATTTTTGTTTTGAGGGAGAATGTCAGGTAATACAAATTTTAAACGTAAAGCTTCTAAACAAACAGAAAAAGCCTTACTTAAAAAAGAACTGAATGAATTAGTTCGAATGGCAAAATTACCACTTAAAGAATTGACCAGGGGAAATGGTGATCAACAATGCTAAATATTAAAAAGCGATATTCAGAGATATCGGAAAATATTTTTTAAACATTGTTCAATATGAAAAAATGATATACAGGGATATCGGAGAATATTTTTCGAACATAGCTCAATATCCAAAAATGTTATCCAGGGATATCGAAGAGTATTTTTTAAACATTGCTCAATATTCAAAAATAATATTTAGGGTTATCAGATAATATTTTTGAATATTGCTCAATATCAAAAAGTGATATTCAAGGTTATCGCAGAATTTTTTTAACATTACTCAATATCAAAAAAACATTACTCAATATCAAAAAATGATATTTAGGGTTATCGGAAAATATTTTTTTTAAACATTGCTCAATATAAAAAAAATGATATTCAGGGATATCGGATAATATTTTTGAACATTGCTCAATATCAAGAAATGATATTTAGGGTTATCGGAAAATATTTTTTAAACATTGCTCAATATCAAAAACTGATGTTCAGGGATATCGGAGAATATTTTTTGAACATTGCTCAATATTAAAAAAAAAGGTATTTATGGATATCATTTTAGAAGGGTTCATTTGATGTAGGCCTGTATTGTAATTTTGATATTGGCAGTTATTTTTGAGCTACCTGAGTACATAGACAATTATAAAGCATATATGTTCATCAAAACAATTTTAAATATCTCATTAACGAATTATTATATGTTCATTCACACGATAATGTGTGTATGTACATATACGTATGTGAAACATTAATTCAATAGGTGTTAGTCCAAGACTGATCTGACATTTGCATATTTTGTTAAGGTTCGACCAATATCAGCAACTTATTAGCAAATGAATTTTTTCCCGAATTAATCGAGATATATCCTTTTTATCTGTGTTAGTTATCTCTTATTTTCTCCTCATCTATCTGTATTACCTTCTCAAGATAGAGATAATGAAAATCGGTCCATCTGAGATCTTTTCTTTGACAGTGGAAGTACCAGAATGGAGAGATAATCGTGTAATTAAAATGTTACCATTTCTCATGATTAAATAAGCCATAAAATAAAATAAATAATCCATAATAGTTTTACTAAAAGGAGTATAACATTTAAAAAATAATGTGTTTTCATAACGATATTATTTTGAAAACTTTTTTGTTAAACAATAAAGTTCTTATTTAGACGGATCTGAAAAGAAAAATGGCTCATGTAGACTTTGTACAGTAAGCTCTATTCCATTTCAGATTTTAAAAGTAAAAACTTGAAAAATTTTTTTAAAAATAATAAATAAAACTAATGACAAATTGTATTGCGAAAGGAACTTTAAGCTTTACATATTATTTAAATAATGAACTACTTATTTAGACAATATAGAGAGAAAAAATGTGAAAGTAAAACTCACACACTAAGCTTTTTTCTGAATTTGAGATTTTAAAAGAGAATATTTTGTCACATTTTCATGAAGCAGAATATCTAATGATAAATACTTTTACACAATTTTAAACTATTACTAAACACTGAAGATCTTATTTATTATTCTTAAACTTTGACAAATTTTTATAAAAAATGAATAAAACTAATGACAAATTGTTTTTCAAAAAGAACTTTAAGCTTTACATATTATTTAAATAATGAACTACTTATTTAGATGGATCTGAAAAAAAAAGGTCGAAATAAAACTTGCACACTGACCTTTTTCTCTTAAATTTGAGATTTTAAAAGAGAAAATTTTGTTACATTTTTATTAAACAGCAAAATCTAATGTCTATAAATTTAATGATATATAGTTTTACATAATTTTAGCTATTATTTAATCAATGAAGATCTTATTTAAATGGATGATCTTATTTAAATAATAATAATTTTAAAAAAAAGATCAAACTAAAACTCGTACATTAAGCTTCTCTGTTCAATTTGAGATTTTAAAAGTGAAAATGTTGACACATTTTTATAAAATAATAAATTATGCTAATGCTAAATAGTTTTACAGAAAGAAAGTTAAACTATACATACTATTGAAATAGCGAATCAAATCAGATGAATTTAGATGTATGTGAAACAAGTAATATATAACAAAAAAATTTAAAGTCAATTCTTACTTAGGTCAACAAAGAAAAATTTTATTTTACTTACTTGCGCATGCTATAAAAATCTCGTGTAGTCATTTTTTCTCGTGTAATCTCGTGTAATCATTTCAAATCCCGATTCTTAGGTTTACCGATACTCACCACACATACAATTATTAGTAGATTTATTTAGTTTACCTATATTTTCAAGAAACTGGGAAAACCCATATTCAGTTGTAGAATAAATTAATAATACATTTTTAAATATTAAGTTAAAATCCATAGCATTAATAATTTGATGAGTAAATCTTCTTTTGTCAGCTTTATTCCACAGTTCCTGCCAGTTAAACAATCTATTTTTATTTTTATCGATTTTAAGTATTGAACCAGGATATGTTATTGTCTTTATTTTTATATTTTTAATGAGACCTTAGCCAATATATGAACGCCGTATTACAGTAGATCGATGATGAAATTCTACAACTGTCTACATAAAAACTCTGGTCTCACAAAATCCCCCTGCAATTGACATTCTCATTTGGCCGAATGATAATATCAATAAAAAAGCCTTTTCCATATCCCGCATTTATTAAGCCCCTTTTACATCGTTCTTTACAATATACAATGAACAGACGATAAAGCAATCAGCCTGTATTCCATAGATTTTATTACACATTTTAAAATTCCAGAAACTGCCCACAGAATATTCTTTTCGGAAAATTTAAAGCAAGCAACCAAACAAATAAATAAATACATTTTATTGACATGTTTTTAATATTTGTTTGCGAAACCTGTAAGATTTTCTTAAGAAAAGAGAAGCGAGAGATAATCCGTTGCCACTAGCTTTAATATTATTGGGACCTTATAAAAACAATGGTAATCGTAACAGTAGAAATAGTTTTCGAAGCTCACTTCTCTAGTTTAGAAATTTGAAAAATCGTGCAAAGTTGATTAAAAAAGCCATGATCAGTATTAAGATAAACCCAAACAATTTTATCTAAATGTCACCGGATGTAAACGTATTAATGGCTTTTTACACCATTTGTTTCAAAAATGGTCACAATGAAAACAAAACTACAAAACACTAAATAACTAACTAGCTAAGATATTTTTTTTTCATTTTTCGTACTCTGTTTTAAAAATCAGCCGCAACTACATTAGTATTCATATTCTTAGAAAATAGAAAATAAACGTACTTTAGAATATCTACTAGAATGTTTAAAAATGAAAACATCCTTTGAAACTGAAAATTACGCGGTAAAAGAATTTTTCGATAAATATTTTTAAACAAAAGTTAAACTGTCAGAATCGTCTGCAGATTATTTCAGTGCCGAGAGAAAATTTGAAAATATTTTCCATGGAAATGAACACATACAAAAAATGTGTAAAGCATAATACATTTCGTGTTTAACACTTTAAAATTTTAATGTCGCAGGCGTTTTGTTCTCAAATGAAAGAAAGCATTTATTAAAATCAAAAGTATAAATTAGTTTTATAGTAGTAAAAATATATTTATATAAAATAGAGAAATTTATTCAGTTCGTTGCAAAACCTTTAAACGACAGTTAAAAATTTTGAATTATTTATCAAGCATGTTTTATTACTGTTTGCATTTCGCATTTCAAGTTAATTTGTTCTCAAAGTAATGTAAAAGATTTAGCATTTTAATCATGCATGAAATCTTAAAATGAAATATTTTTTATTTTTAATAGCATAGTTTATAACATAGTTTTATATCTATTTATACCTAATTAATTATGACCTTTTTAAAAGATTTTCGAGAAATCTATTACATAACACACATCAGTTGGTAGACATAATTGTGTTGCAATGCTTAAATGCTTTTTTTGGTTCATTTCTTAAATATCATATAAAGTTATATAATCTGTAAAAATATTTATTTTTTGAGCAGAGATAATTTTCTACAAATTTCTGATTCTTTTCTAATTTTTTCCAGAAGTATTGATGATTGAATTTAGTAAATTTCCATACTGAAATCATGCTTAGCTATCATTTTATAATAAACAATGAAAAAATTCTTCAAATAATACACACAACCTAATAATTTCCATCGTACATTCATCAAAATACTCTTGTGTTTATATTAACTATGAGAATAAGCGATTTGGCTAAATCTTTCGATGAATAATAAGAAGCTTGAAATTTATGGCTAATGTATAAATTTGGTAAGATTTAAAAAGATGTCTTTTATGGGTATAGATTATAAATGGACTATTCTCATGACCAACAGTAGGCTCCTATCTTGAAGAGTAACGTCCTATATAGGCATGGGTAAAAAAGAACAAGCTATTTAAGAAATAGAGAAGCTCCTTTCTGAAAAGTTTGATTTTTAAACATTCCAAGTTGCGTGGTTCTTTGTAAAGACGCAAAACCAAATGAAACATTGCTTTGGGTTTAAAACTTTTAAAGTTATTATCATGAGAGGTTTAAAAAAATTAATATTCCGCCACTCTATAATCTTTGCCTCTTACAATAAAGGATATCTCCTTGTCAGCATGTGAACTGTGGGACTGGAAGATGTAGATAATAGTGTACATAACAAGATATTACACAATCTTCATAATTCTTGTTACATTTATAATCCATTATCATAGGTCATTAAGCTTAGATATTAAGAGCTATCATACTGCAATCGACCTATGTCACAGGCGACTTTTGCATCATAATGATGTCGGAGAGAGGCATTTGTGGTGCCAAATTTCCATCTCTGGTGTCTTCTGTCGTCATTGTGACGTAGAAGTCGCCTGTGACATATCTCGACCGCAATATGGTAGAAACATAAACCTGGTTAGTTCAAAATAATAACAAAATGGCTTACACAAGATCTGCTAGATATCACACATTATTTACTTATGTCTGGTAGATATTGGTATATAATTGTCAGTTTCGTCAGACTGCTGTCTCGGACCACATGTTTTTCGTACAACTCAATAGAACACAGACTAAAGTCAGTAATTAGGCTGCATCATTAAAATATTATTGTAATCGACTGAAGTTTTTTAAGTATATTTTTTTATTTCTAGTGATTAAAAAAATTGATCTGTTTTTACTACATGAAAATTATCACTGTAAAACTTTAAAAAAAAAAATCCACTAAATATTAAACTTATTAAAATTTGTTCCATACATTTTTATATGACTTCAAATGTATCATGTTTATTTTTAACCCATTTACACTAAAAGTTTAGGTGTAAACTTTCTTAATGATAAAAAAATAAAGTTCTTAATAAGCTCTTCATTACCTCAGTGTTTATTTGTTTTGTTTATGGTGGTCTAACAAAAATGCTATAAATAATAAATATCTACAAAGAGATATATAATCCATAAAGGGAGCTCTAGTAAATTTCTGTCAAATGTAAAGAAGCATTGAACGTGCTCGATGTATTTAGTCATATACGTTGGAAATTGAAGGCAGGGAGTTTCTAGTAGAGATAATTCAAATTCTAGAATGTGTCATGGAAAAAAAAGGACTCCAAAATAAGAAAAAGGGTATTAAAATAACATCCTGCTAAACTTACGCAAAGAGTTAATCTATACCTATTTAGTAAAACACCTCAACTTTACTTTTTTACAAGATTGAAGCCATTCTCGGTAATCACACTTTAAGTTAACAATAGAAACAGTTGTTTAACTATTAGTCATTCTAATGAGGATATTACGGTAAAGAAATAACATAGATTAAGCATCATTATGGATATCGAGGAATATTGACTAACACTGCTAAATATTAAAATATGATATTCAGGAATATTAGGGAACATTGACCAACATTGTTAAATATCAAAAAATAATATTCAGCGATATCGAAGAATATTGATCAATATTACTAAATATTGAAAAATGATATCCAAGGATAATGGAGAACATTGATCAACTTTACTAAATATCAAAAACTGATATTATAGGATATCGGGAACATTGATCAACACTGTAATATAACAAAAAAAAAATGATTATTGGGGATATCGGGGAACATTAATCAACATTGCTAAATATCAAAAAGATGACATTCAGGATATCGGGGAAATTTGATCAGCATTGCTAAATATCAAAAAATTATGTTCAGGGATATCGGAGAATGATGACCAACATTCATAATGATCAAAAAATGATATTCCGAGATATCGGAGAACATTGATCAACATTACTAAATATCAAAAATGATATTCCGAGATATCGGGGAACATTGATCAACATTACTAAATATCAGAAACTGATACTATTGATATCGGGGAACATTGATCAACGTTGCTAAATATCAAAAAATGATGTTCAGGGATTTCGTCGAACAAAAAAAAGGCAGGTCAACACTGCTAAATACAAAAAAAAAAATGATATTCAGGGATATCGGGAAAATTTGATCAGCATTGCTAAATATCAAAAAATGATGATCAGGGATATCGGGGAACGATGACCAACATTGATAATGATAAAAAAATGATATTCCGGGATATAGGAGAAGATTGACCAGCATCGCTAAATATAAAAAATGATATTCCGAGATATCGGGGAACATTGATCAACATACTAAATATCAAAAACTGATATTATAGGATATCGGGAACATTGATCAACATTGCTAAATCTCAAAAAATGATGTTCACGGATATCGGGGAATATTAACCAACATTACTAAATATCAAAAAATTATATTCCGGAATATCATTAAGGGGAGGAGGTCCATTTGATGAAGTCTGATATTATAATATTGATATTGTCCGATATTTTTGTGCTACCTGGGTGGTTCGTCCATGGGTAAAATCCATTTTTGCGAACATGAAGTAAATACAGACTCATCGGATATTGCCCTCTCTAAAGAGAGTTTGAAACTGGCGTAATAGACCTCGGATTACATATCAGGCGTGAAAGAAACATCGCAAACATCGCCAAATCTTTGTTGATGCTGTGCTTTACGAGTTTTTAACGATATTTTTTAAAACTACTATGGGAAATTCCTACACCAGACTTACATGGTTCTTTGACCCATAATGTGACAGGAAATCGTCCGGATTATACGAGGAGAATAAAAAAAAGAAGCCCTTCCATTACCAACTAATGTGAAGAAGTTAGGAAGAGTAGGTTATAACGTCCTATGGGGTTAGTTTTTTTAGAGTGAAAAATACAACAGTGGCAATAACCGGCAAAGTGCATTTACACACAGATTTTGTGTATGACTCTCCTGAATTTGTTGCAAAAAATCCGTTCCAGTCTACAGTGTCTATCGCAATGTGGAAAAAATTATGTTGCTTCGAAACAACTTTTAATTCAAGCATTAAATAAAGTATTTATGCCTAGAGTGCTATTTTAGGCTTAGCTAAAACACAAGATTCTCCTCTTCTTATTCTAATTCTTTCCTATCTATTTTCTCAGCTACAAAATATCTTATTTAAATGAGTGTTGGATAACTTAAAATTCTTTTAGCAGTCTTCCAAAGCTAACTCTGAAATAAAGGCAAATTTTCTGTCCACTCGCCAGTTTCCAGCTGCAACCAGCTGCACATACGGTTGACTTTACCGATGATCGAAATTCCTGTCAGATTTCTAATAACGCTAACTGGGCTTATCTCTCTTGGGAATGTTCTCCGCGTCTCTCGCTGGGGGGCACAATATTGTAATTGCAAGTGTTTTTCGTCTATCCT
>CM063497.1:20079300-20111800 GCA_032207245.1 Pardosa pseudoannulata
TTTTATTTTTGCCATTTTGTCTCCTCTCAAGAGAGGAACAGAAAACATTGCAACACAAGATAATATATTCTCAAAATATTGCACCATTTTATTCGTTAGTATGGAATATAAATATTCCATACTAATATAATAAATATATAATAAAGCTATAATTTTTCTTAAAACTTGTCTTTAAACGTTTGTTACAAACATTGTCAAGTAAAATTTCTATAAATTAAATTCACTTATTATTTCTCGTAATTCAAAAGCATGGACCAAAAGTGAGACACCTAGAGGTATCGTTTGATTTTGGAAGATCTGGTGTGGTTTGGTTTGGAGTACTAATGTCTACTTTATTGCAACATTATTTTTTTGGAGCAAACAAATCAGTAACTTTTACATTGAATTTAGAGAAGTCATTTATCTTTTTTTTTTTTTTTTTTTTTAATTTTTCAATTGAGAATACGGCTAAAGAGCTTATAGTGTTTCTTATCCTTTGTCTGACCTGTACATTTCATATGATATGCACATGTAATGCTTTATAAGCTTGAATATCACATATGAGGCACAATAAACTATATTTTAAGCAGAAAGTCTAAGGTTTGCTCCTTTCTTTTTGAAGAGCACCACTAGCGGGAAAGAATGACTTTGTTCAAAAGGTATTCTCGTAATTCAAAAGCATGGACCAAGCGTGAGACACCCAGAGGTATCGTTTGATTTTGGAAGATATGGTTTGGTTTTGTTTGGAGTAGAGATGTAAAAAACCCGGAATTTTGAAGAGGTGGGAATAAACCCGGGAATTTTGGGGAATAAACCCGGAATTTGGGAAACTTTGGGAAGAAATCATTTTAACAATGTTTACATTTATTTTTTTCTGCAGTGGCTATTTAAGAACTAGCATATTATTTCTAATATATATATATTTTAAACTTTTGGCAATTTATATATATATATATATATATATATATATATATATATATATATATATATATATATATATATATACATATACACACACACACACACATATATATATATATGTGTGTGTGTGTGTGTATGTATGTATTCAATAAATAATAGCAATGAGCATATAAATGATTTTATAGTAGTACTTATGTAATTACCTTGTTAGTCTTATCGAACACATATCTGGTTGCTTCAATTTTAGTTGCTAATGTAATAATTATATACATTATTTTTGATCATTATTTATTATGTAAATTGCTTTATGCTAAACTTTTTCCCCACCTTTTATAACATAAAAATTAATAATTAAATTTAAAATAACAATTTATTATTTTTTGTAATGCATATATCATTGAAAGGTGTCATCAAATGTTAATGTTGCTTTTTGTATCCAATTTCTAAACACACACACACATTATATATATATATATATATATATATATATATATATATATATATATATATATATATATATATATATATAAAGAGAGCGAGATGTTATTCAAGAAAAATAATGATTTATGGGTTTTGTGACACTACAGATTATTGCCTAATATTTATGTAACAATAAAAATATTGGATATTTCTTAAAGAAAAAATATACTCATACTTTCATGTTTAATATGATACCTTGCCACGTGTGCTTGATTGCAGCACATTGCGTCGATGAACCTAATTTATGTATCCTAATACCCATTAATGAATACAACGGATCTTTGCCGGACTCGAAAGTCGAATCTACAACCCTCCGGTAATGAACTTGACGGCTTTGCTAAATTTCTTCAGATAGGTAGATACTTCACAGACAGCCAGGCCACTAGATATGTCACATACATTAAATTTCAACTTTTAAACACGATAAGCCGAGGCTTATCTACCCGAAATTACGCAATATGATGAACATAGAATTTGATCCAGTTTCCAAGCCTAAATTGTACCGCACTTCCCATTTTCCCATTTCCTTCTCATGCTGCCTTCAATAACTATTGGTATTTTGGGCATTCAAAATTGCCTTGAGGCAAATATCCCATTACTTCAACATGCTGAATAAAACCTTTTGGTAAGACTCCTGTGTACGTTACTTGAATAATTCCGAAAATGCCTGCTGCATTTCTACATTCGGCAAGAACAGTCGGCCATTCAAAGACCTTTTTAATAAATCGAAGGCAGGAAGATTGCATATATAGGACTCAAAACAGCAGGGTGGGTGCTCCAGTGTTTCCCACATTTGTGAGTGTAATTCTAGCTTTGCGACATTTCCTATATAGAGGCATGCTTTAGTATAAAGAAGAATAGCCCCATTTTTCAGTTTTTCCGGACGTTTCGCATTAATTGTGCTCTATAATCTCCTCACATTAAAACGAGTTAAAAGATTTGGAACTTTACACTTGTTTGCAATTAAACCCGTTCACAAACTATTTTCATCTCCAGCTGAAATTTTATTATTTTTTGTATTTTAACTGATCATTTTAAGGGGTGAAATCGTTGAAACCATTAATGTTTGACTGATTTGTTCAGCATGTTATACTGGTTGGTTTGTATACAAACCAACCAGTATAATATGTAAACATTCTAATAGACTAACTATAGTTAGTCTATAAGAATTCGTTTCTAATAAGATAATTAATATTAAGGATCAGGGCCGTAGCCAGAAATTATTTTCGGAGGGGGACCAAGGGAAAAAGACAGCTTTATTTGTGAATGATACTTCAATTGATGAAAAGGAAAGCACTGTATTTCTGGCCAGCAAGACTTTTATGGTCTGAACGGTTTTTTTTCTAAGAGAATAACTGTACATGTTGTTGAAAAGCTAGGCAGGTAGCACACACACACACACACACAAATGTGGGACATTGTCTATCTATAAAATGGTCTTTCAAAATTTCGGGGGGGGGGGGCCAGTCCCCCAAATCCCCCCTGCCTACGGCCTTGTTAAGGATTAGTATTTAACAGCGACAAGGGATTTTATTTCTTTTGGTAAAACTACTAGTAACAATTGATCAGTGGCTTACACAGAATTTTTTCAAGGGGGGCGGGGTTCATAATTCTAAAAAATAATAGTCCGCATAATTTCTACTAAAAATTTTATTTTTGCCATTTTGTCTCATCTTAAGAGGTGTGTATAAACTCCTAATCTTTTCGTAACCTTCGTTTTATCATTTATATTAATATTTTTAATAATGTTTCTTATATAATAGTAAACGAATAAACGAAAATCAAAATAATTCGTATGATTGATTCATTTATGCATATAAAACATTTTCTGAAAATTATATTTTTTATAGTAAGAGTCAGAAGTTCTATTGTCAATATGACACATACTTCAGCCCCCAGGAGCCCCCAAACAAACTACATCTACGTCTTATGTTTTTTATTGTTATAAATTTCCTTTTGCAGTAATACTTATTTTAATTCCTCACCTTCGATTATTAAATATTCCTATATTTAATATTCTTAATATTATTTCAATACTCATTGTTATACTTATATATTAACTGCGACTGTTACGAATTTCGTCTGCAATTAACATAGACATATGCGAAAATAACCTGTGCGAAATCGCGATGTTTATATTAAAATTTATTGCATTTCGCTTTGTAGGAATAAAATGATTGTTTTGTTTTAACCTGTGAATCAAAGAATATTTAATATCCAATATGTTACCTGTAATTTTAAACCACAGTTATTGCATAAAGTTTGTAAATATTTATATTTTTCACTTTCTGTATGTTTATCGCTAGTGTATGTATAAGATTGAGATTTTGATCAATAAGATTATGTGACTCATGTTAGTAAATATTTTGAGGTGAATTTTCTTTTATAGTAAAAGAACTGTATGGAAACTAGTGTTACTCATTTGTAGATCATAACGAAGCAAAATAGGTTTTGTGATTAAAAGGCACCATAGTTATCAAGTCATTGCTTGTGAGTATTTTGCGATTGAAGAATCCATATAAATTATTAAAAGGTGTTTGCATTTTATCCATTTTGTATGCATTTTTATTAACCTTTCGTCAAAAATTCTCTAACTTTAGATAAACTTCTAATATAAAGAACTGATGAATATTTTTACTTTGTTTTTATTTGTTTCTATAATTAATTAAAATAGTTTTCATGTATGATAATATGCATTTCATTTTATTAATTACATCTGTGCTATTAGTAAAGGAAATTAAAAGGATTGGCAAATGGTTCATTTGTAAAATTAAGCAATTTAAATATTTTTTTATACAATGTCTAAAAATTTGTCATTTATTAATTGTGGGGTACAAAAAGTTATGAGTATAAGTCTTCTTAAAATGAGTATTATTTTTACCTTATAGATTTCCTTTTGACATGATACCAATATTAATTCTCCTACCTTTCATTAATGAATATGCCTAGTTTGGATTATGTAAAGGGTTTATTAATCAATATTTCCAATACAGGGTTCTCACAGTCCTTAAAAGTCCTTAAGAACTCCTTAATTTTGGCTTTCATTTTTAAGGGCCCTTAAAACTACGTAATTTTTGTCAAAGGTCCTTAAAAATTCCTTAATTTTGAAATTGGAACACTATCAATTTCTTCTAAGTAACAATATAAAAGAAAAAGTAGCTGAGTTACAGAACTTGAGCCAAAAAATTTCTGATACATAAAAAGAAATTTGTTGAACTTTCAAAATGAAATTATTTATGTATGTAAATTTGCACTACTGGAAATTTCTTTGTAATTAGTAAATAAATATATTTTAAAGTTCATAACATTCTTTTACATTTTCTAGCCAAAAGTGCAGTATTAATAGTAAAGAAAATCCTCAAATACATATATGTTGTCAGTATATTACTGTAGTAATTCAAAATTCCTTTCCTTGATATCCTTAAAAAATTAAGAAAATACTTTTAGTTTATTAGTTCTTTTTATAGACTAATAAAGTAAAGACTTTTAGAAAACTTATTTGATAAATAAATAATCTTTCGCATACTGAAAAGGGTTAAAGTATAAAGTCAGCTGCCCTTTTCTAATAACTAACAGTCATGCAGGTTTTAATTAAACGAAGCATAGAGAGTGGAGGGTTTGTAGATATTTCAGTTACTTATAGAAGTTTAATTTTCTCCATTAAATGTAATAGAAAAGTCCAAAACTTTCTTCTTTCCCAAGCGACATCGGGTATAATCAGCTAGTACACATACATATATATAAATATATCAGAGTCATTTTTAAACCCTCACAAAGTAATGTTTATAATATTGTATTTTATTCACAATTTATTTTTATTTTGTTCACTCAAACTTTAGATGTACATTTTTCAAAATTAATTTTTGTCAAATAGATTTATCTTATATTAATTTTTATACATTTTTAAAAACTTAATTCTGAAATATTGTAGGGCATTTATTGAACATGCCTTTTCTGGTTCATAATCATTAAAATTTGTTCCCCAGGAAATAGGGTTTATGTCGTTGTGCAGTGTATTTCAAGAACGTCCTTATAAAAAGTTACTTTGGTCCTTAAAAAATCCTTAAAATGTCCTTAATTTTTCTTCTGGAAAAAGAGTGGGAACCCTGCAATAGCATAGAAAGCCATTATTCAAATGTATGTTATATAGCTGGAAGAAAGCTATTTATTTACATTTAGTTTTAAATAAATAGTAATTTCATTATAGCCTCATCTTCACGCTGTTAATAATTTGAGCATTTTGAAACATATACAGCAAAATATCTATTAAATAAATTTTGTATTTTAGCCAAAATATATCATAATGACATTTTTAAATCCAGAGGAAGCATATACATCAAAGTGTTTTAAAATTGCAAGATCAGAAAAGGGAAAACAGTTGAAAGGTCTAAAGAAACTTTTAGCTTTTATTAAAAAGTATAATATATTTTGATAGCAGCCATTTAGGAGGATTTTATCTTTGGGATAATGCAGGAAACTCTCTGTGGGCATTAATGACTGGTGATCAGAGTTCCCACGGTCCTTAAAAGTCTTTAAGAACTCCTTAATTTTAGCTTTCATTTTTAAGAGCCCTTAAAACTACTTAATTTTTGCTAAAGGTCCTTAAAAACTCCTTAATTTTTAAACTGGAATGCAATCAATTTCTTATACTCATTTGACAATGAATAATCTTTTGCATACTGTAGAGATTTAAAGTATAAAGTCAGCTGCCCTTTCCTTATAGCTAACAGTCATGCAGATTGTAATTAAATGAAGCATGGAGAGGGGGCTTTGTAGATATTTCAGTTATTTATGGAAATTTAATTTTCTTTTCACTGAATGTAATAGAAGACTAAATCTTTCTTCTTTCCCGGGTAACGTTGAGTGTAATCAGCTATATATACACATAGCTGATACATATATATATATATATATATATATATATATATATATATATATGAGTCATTTTTAAACCCTCAGAAAGTACTGTTTATAATATTGTATTTTTTTCACAATTTGTTTTTAGTTTGATCCCTCAAGAAACTTTAGATATACATTTTTCAAAATTAGTTTTTGTCAAATAGATTTATCTTATATTGATTTTTAGGCATTTTAAAAAACTTAATTGTGATATTGTAGGGCATTTATTGAACGTGCTTTTTCTGGTTCATAATCCTTAAAATATGTTCCTTAGGAAGTAGGGTTTATGTTGTTATGCCATGTATTTCAGGTAGGTCCTTATAAAAAGTTACTTTGGTCTTTAGAATGTCCTTAATTTTTGTTCTGGAAAAAGAGTTTGAACCCTGGATATTTGAAATTTTTATTGATTAAACAACTGTTTTTTTTTTTTTTTAAATCTTAGAACTCTGTAAAGACATACTGTTAGTAAAATTTTGTTTTCTTTGTTGTTATCTAGTTATAAGAACCATTAAAATTAGTTTTAAAATGCTGATAAATTTAACATTAAAAAAGGTTTTATAAAATCAATTGAATTTAGATAAACCTTGAAATGAAAAAATATATACTTTATGGTTGATCTTATTTAATAAATTCAAATACGTTATTCATTAAGCTATTTAATCATTATCAATTTATTTTAAGGATAAGTTTATTATTTATTTTAATTTTTTTTCTCTGTGAAAGCATTTGTTTTATAATGTTGTATTTTTTACTTATATAGAGAAATTTTATGATCTAGCAAAGAACTTTCAAATATTTTTGTTGAATGGTGTAGATTAAGAAGGAATTGTGAAGAAAATGCTTGATTATTTTGTAATGTAAGTATACACTATGAATTTTTTTAATTAAGCTGTAGAAAGCTGAAAAAATTGGTTATTTTGCATTTATCCATAATTTAACTTGTTTCTGTAACATATCAGCCAAAACAGTACTAAATAATTTTGTTTTTTGTTATTTTATATTACTGTTAATCCTCTTTAACTAAAATGGTATAGCCTATGTGTTAAAAAGAAAATTATTTTCATAAGTCAGATCTATGAGATTTAAATATTTTCCTGCCAATATTTGAAAGTCGGAAACCTTGATTTGACTAAAGAATACCCCAGGAAATACTGTTTAAACACTAGATTAAAGCATTGCACCAAATAATGATACTTTGAAATATGTTTTGACCTTTTAAATTATGCTTATAATACTCTTAAAGATGATTTCTTTAATTTATAGCTTTTCTAGATTTTTAGGGCTGTTTTATAGTAAGATTTTTCATACAACCACTTTTTTTTTTTTTTTTAGAAAAGTGACAAAATTAATCACGTAGAAATAACATTAGAACAGTTAAAAGGAAAAAATCATTTTGCTTTTTTTAAAATAGAAAGAACTTTTGTTTGGTAAAATTTTACTCAAAGTGCTAATGTTCCAAAAATGAAACATACTGTAAAACACAGATAAAATTTTTTATTTGAAGGTTTTGAATTCTATTATAGAAGGTATAAAGCATTGAAATTTAAAAAAAAAATGACCACTCTTATCTGTTTATGGTTTTGTATGTAAATAGTTAAATAAGAATTACCATAATTTTGCACGTATAATCTGCAGACTATCTGTGTTTAAAAAGAAAAGTTTTTCTGTCGCATACTATCTGCTGGTTGTTCAATTGGCTCAAATCATCAAAACTGGATGAAGGTGTAAAAAAAGCATGTTGGTGAATGGCCTATGTACAAACAAAAGGACGACTCACAAGATGCCAAGAAAACATTGTATCATATTGGTAATAAACCATGAAAAAAGAACCCATAAAGCAGAATGAATTAGTAGTAGCAAGTAGCGCAATCTTAAATTGTGTTCTGGTGTACGGGAAAATATCAATAGTCACTATTTACAGCTCCGATTGACAACTCCAAGTGGATGGGTTCTAGATCAAAGGTTAAGGGTCAAAGGTCATTATACCACAAGGATCACTCGTAACAGAGTGTTTTGTTTTTAAAATTTTAATTTGTGGTAATATTGGTCATTCATTATGTCTTCAAAACATCGTCACAATGTTATTGTTCATTTCAAGCTGAAAGTAATTCAGAAGTTCAATGAGAAGGCAGTAAAAAATTGGCACAAGCAAAAGGAAACATTAAAAATATGAGAAGAAAGCAATCCAATTGTCATGGAAAAATACAATGGCCATTAGAAGACGATTTACATAGCTGGGTTCTCGAACAGAGAAATGTTCAATTTCTTTCTTAACGCTCAATTTCTTCCGTTAAAATTCATTTCAATTATTTCATATTTTAAAGGTGAAATTAATTGAGTCTAGTCCATACTTTTCGGCACTCTACTGTCCTTAGGTTTTTATTCTTAAAATGATTTAATATTGTCTTACTAAAATAAATATTTTTGCTCATATAGTCTGCAGATTATCTAGTGGTGATGATTTATAAAAGTTTTTGAATAAAAAATCACACCCGCAGACTGTACGTGCAAAATTATAGTAATATTTATAAAACTACTACTTTAATTTAATTGTTACAAGCAACCTTATATGTGTCTAGCTTTATGTATCTATTTTTATGATTTCAGTGGCTAATTTTGTACTAGCTACAAAGAATAATGTGATGGTTTGAAAGATGTCAGAGACAAGTCAGCAAAGCTCTGAAAATGAGTAAGCATTATTTTATTGATAACATTAACCACATGATTATAACATGAAAAAAAGTGATTAATGAAAAGTATGAAGCATGTAAGCTGAGAAATACTTATGTTAGTTTGCCTACTTGGTAGTTATATAATTGAAGACTAAAAATTTTTAATCTAGGTAACAAAACCTAGATTAAAAATATAATATTATATATATATATATATATATATATATATATATATAATAGATTATAATAAAGTCTTTGAATGATTAAATAAAATTTTTCAGTGTTGAAGTTTCAAGTAAATAAAGAGTATTAGTAGGTTATGAATTTTCTCTTATTAAAATCTGTATCAAGATATAAATGAAAATGTTTATCTATAATTAACTGTAGATTTATCATTATTTAAATATTAAAGCTACTTTTAAGATAGATAGCTAAATGTTATTGAAATGATATCTAAAGTATGATGAATTTGTATTTTTATCTATGCAAGGGATCAGTATAATTTTTATATAATTATTTTTACCATGCATCTGGTATTTTGAATTTCTAAATAGGTATTTGCCCTGTAGGTTGGGTGTGTAACAGCCAATATTTTATTACTCAAAGGATAATTGGACTAATACCCAGTCCCTGGGCTGTAATTAGGTCCTTTATTGCCCGTGGCAAAAAACTGGTCTGCTTCTATCACCAAATATAGTGAGAAAATATATTAACAGGATTTTTTTCTATCATATACTCAGAATGAACTCGCATATTTTGTTAATTCTTAAAATTTTCTTAGTACATTACTTTTTAATTTTTTCTTCTATTTTTACATTATTGATACTTAAAAATATTTTTGAACACTTAGAGAGTATTATTTTACTGATAAACCGAAATTTTTTTAAGGAGAATATTTTTAATTTACATGTTCAATTTTCATAAAAAAAAGCAAATTTCTAAATTTAAATTTAGTTTTAATAACTTTAATAAATTTTAAATTTTAAATCAATACATGGATTATATTAAGGCATATCAAGAGTCTATGGTAGACATTTTGTAAGAATCTATAACAAGTTTAGTTTGTAGAAACATTTCTAAAAAATATAAAAAATTTATAAAAATATAAATTTTAAAAATTTGGATTTTATAATAAGAAAATTTTTTTTCAACTTTTCTTTATTTTTACTTGAGGTGAATCGGCCTCTTTCAGAACTAATTTTCCTCACGGTGCGGCACCCCTAAGACTGATGCACCCGTAGCAAGTGCCACCTTTGCCACTCCCTAGTTACGGCCCCGCCCAGTCCTGAAAATTGATCCTGATCAGTAGCTACAAACATTTATACTAACATTTGAACTTGAACCCTAGACTTGATTGCAGTTCCAAACGCCAAGATTAGTAATTTTGGCTTACAAATTTTTAGATTTAGATAAGACTTAAAACTGTATTTCAATATGATTAAATAAGTCATGTCAAAGAAAATTTAAGGAACTTTATCTAACTATTTAGATTTTGTTAAGAGTCGATATGCAGCATTGTTATGGGTACATATCAGTAACAAGAACCATGGTTTTGGTGATATTATCTGATATGATAAAGTCATATTTTCAATTAATCCAATAACACTAAAATTTGAATTATAATACATTTGATGTTTTACCCCTAACAGTAGCATAACAGGAATGAAATGACACTAAATAGGAACAAACTGCTATTAATAGTAATTATTGGTAACCACCTATCTGTTATATCAGTAACCAGTGTAAACCAGAATTTGACATTGTTTTGATGAGTTGGTGAGTTTGGCTTCATGGTACCTATAACTGATAAGTATCTCACTATGTAATATGTAACATGGGATAGTGAAATTAATCTCTTGCCTTAATGAATTGAGCGATGATTGTGTGTGCCACTTTCGATGAAAGCTTTTCTTATGTGTCGTGACCAGAAGCAGTTTCATCACTAACTAAACTTTGCACACATTTTTTTACAAGACAGACTACAATGCTGTCTTCAGATGTATCCAAATCAGTATTTGTTTCAGTTTCTAAGGTGTCATCAGGACACTTTCCAGCACCATTATTAGTATCAATTTTCCTTTTTGACATTAGATTAAATTTTTAGATTTTTTAAAGAATTTTTTAAGCACCAGCAGTTAATTATTTATTGCATATAAATTAATATTCTATTGCAATTACACCTAAGAATAAACGACCAACTCTTATATTGTAATGGTAACAAACAATAACACAAAAATAAAATCTTTATCGCCTAAAAACAATAACATGTCTGATACAAGCTTTTCACTTTTGGCCAGAAAGAATCATCATGTGTGTGATACGAGATTCTCATTTTAGGTACAGCAGTCTGATCATGTCTCCCATCTATTGTTTTAAGGCAAAGGGTTAAATAAATATTTCATTTTAATGGTGCAGCAGGTCTTTGACTTCTTCATTAGAGAATATTATGTTTATTGGCAAAATATTATTAATACTACAGAAGGATAATTTTTTTCTGATTATGCCTTGTGTGTGAATTTTAATTTGATAAAAAATTTGTTAGAAGTTTATGTCTAAGTAAGATCAAAAGATCAACAATTTCTTGTGTTTTATTGCAAAACTTATTGAACTTTTTAAATTATTGCTTGTAAATAACTTACTTATACAGTTCTCATCTATTACAAAATTTTTTTATTCCATATATTATCATAGTAAGTGTGTAATTTATTTATAAAAATATATTTATTATATAAAATCACTAATAATAATATAAGTGTGTATATCTCTTCTATATGTTATAATATTAGAGTTTTTTTCAATCTCAGATCGAGTGAATAAAATTAAATGTTATTTAATTTTTTTTAGATTTATATGTAACTGATATGCATTAGTAAAGAAAATTTAATATAGTCTGTATTTATGTGTTTGGTTTACAGTGGAAAATGCCATAGACCCCGTGGTTCACGTAAGAGGCAAGTTCATAATGAAGTAGAAAGAAGGCGTAAAGATAAAATCAATGGTTGGATTTCAAAAATTGCTGAACTTCTACCAAGGAAAGATTTACATAGACCAGTAAGTTTATATCAGGACTATGTTTGGATGTCATGTAAGCTATTTCAAAATGTTTTCAACCCCAGCTTTCAGAGAAACTCAGCATTTAATGATAGATATTACCTACTCCAGTATCTCTCCAGTACCTCTGGAGAATTGAAAGAATTTAATAACTCCGGAAACTCCTTAGATTTCTCTGGAAAATAACAAAATTTTCAAACAGCTAAAAGATCACAAATCAGTAATCAAATAATGTGAAATATATTACTCTTTCCACCTAGTAATACTGCATGTGAAAGCGTTTTCATTTCTGGGTGGAAAAACCAAACTGAATTTAGGTAAAATTTGAATAGACAAACTCTAGAATCCCTGATGATAGAAAAGTGTAAATATTTTTAATCAGGATTAGTGTTGCCACAAGAAACACTTTTCTGAAAAATAGTTTGTTAAAAGCTGGAAAAGCTACTTACACATTGTTAATTTCAATTTTTCCTTTATAATTTCAACTGTGTGTTTGATTTTGGATTTAATTTACTCAATTCTAATTTAGAAATCAATAAATGCAATTATGTGTAATTTATTTGGGATATTTTGTTTTCTTTATTATGTATGTAAATTGCATACTCTTTCTGTTTGTGGGTAGCATGTTTAATCTTAAAACCACACTGTTGCTCCTGACAAAAGTGCCTAAATGTTGGCATATCTAATTGTAGTTGTGCTGGCAGAATATAAATTGTAATTTGACAAAATATAGAATTAAATGTATTATAGAATTTTATTTTTATTTGCATAGCATTATTTACCAATAGAATAAAAATTTTCTGCACATGTTAGTGAAACTTCATGTTCAATAATTGGTAAATAAATTTGCTTGGAATTAGTAAAATTATTCGTTAAACTTAGTTTATTGTTTTAAGATGAAAGGAATTAGGATTATCTGTGAAAACTTTAAGCTTGCCCTTTAGTTGATAAGTAGTTTTGTTTCATTAATTCTTTCACTGAACTTATTTTTTACTGTTAAACAATGTTAATTTCAAAGGATTGTCTATTGGATTTATTATTTAAATAAATTCTCTTTCAAAAAGTACAAAGAATATAATAATTTTCCTAAAATTTATCCCACCACTTTTGACTTTTAAAAATTCATGTTATTTAATGATAGTTATTACCTTTATTATTTTGCATGATTATAGCTGTAGTAATGCCAGCAAAAATTAAATTATATTTACCAAAATGCAGATTTAATGTACTAAAGAATTTTGCTTATACTGACATAGCATTATTTTTTGGTAGAAATTTTTCTGTCCATGTCAAAGAAACTTCATGTTCAATGTAGAGAAAATAATTTTATTTGGAATTTGTTCATTAAACTTAATTAATTTGACTTTTTTTAAACATTTTTTCTTTGAACAAATACTGCTTACTTTATCCAGCCCATTGAAAAATCCTGCATGCAATTTTTAATCCCTTATATGCAATTTTGTTGAAAACAACAGTATTTGTATGCGTAGTGTACAACATATATTTGTGAAAGAACCTATTCATTAATGATTTACACAAAAATAAATATCGATCACAAATTACTGACGAAAATCTACCCTCGGTATTAAGGAATGTTACAAGTGATTTGGATACAAATTTTGAAGAAATAATATCAAATGGACATTCCAGATTTCACTTGTTGCATTAACTAAAACTATTCTATTTTAACGTTTGATGTTTGTCTTTTTTAAATTCTATTTACTATTATATTTACAAAATGTAATATAAATATAAAAATATAATAACTATGATCATGATAAAATGATTTGTATCGTTAAGATATAAATAAATATCAAAATAAAATCTTTCATTAACAGATTTGTTTAATGACCATTAATTTAATATAATGGATCCTATTTCTTTAAAAATTAAGTGATATATTTTACTGGGCACAAATTGTTCGCATATACACCTAAGACAATTTATTACTACTATTATCTTTTATTAACTGTCAAATTTCTGTCCAAATGCTTTAAAATGATACTTATAGTGTTTTTGTCAAAAAATTTCTTGGGCTGGGAAAAGACTGTACCCGAAACATTCATGTGTGCACAACATACGTGGTATAGTCCTCCAGCCCGGGAGACATTTTGAAAATTTCATTTCAGTCTGCACTTAAAAGTATTTGCACACACATGGTTTACAGGCTTAACTGTTTAGTATGTCCTTTTAAATTAAGAGTTGAATTTTTTCATGAACATTTTACTTGGTTTCACACAGTGAAAAAGTGGTATGTTATTTTGATTTTAAAATTTTTTAATTTATGGTAGAATATGTAGCATGTGCTAGTGTGAATATATATGATTTTTTGTCTTTTCTGATAGAAACTTTCATACTGACTCTTCTGTTGTTTTTGTTTTAACATTTTCTAATTATCCTTTTTTTTCAGAGCAAAATCAATATTTTAGAGCAAACGGTCGATTATATCAAGCTGCTTGTATCGGAACGAGATAAATTGCTGTCAGAAAATTGTTCTGAAGTTCAAGGTATTGTTTGCTATTTAAGAAAGAAAGTTTTTTTAATGTATAAATTTTGTATAAGGTTAGGTTTGTTGATTAAAATAACATAAGGTGAAAAAGTTATTAATATATTTTATTATTGATAGCCACATTGCTATTGTTACAGATCTTCGATGGTCTAGCAAAGCTAGACCATCTGTATTGATACATAAACCTTTGAGAAGTCAATGAATAAAGTTGGATTTTTAAAAATGTCTTCTTTTGTAAAACCTAAACTGGTCACCTTTTTATCAGTGACAACAGGGTTCCCACGGTCCTTAAAAGTCCTTAAGAACTCCTTAATTTTAGCTTTAATTTTTAAGGGCCCTTAAAACTCCTTAATTTTTGTCAAAGGTCCTTAAAAACTCCTTAATTTTTAAATTGAAATGTGATCAATTTCTCCATCAACGTAATCCACCATCGTCACGTGATTTCCTATCAGTTTTCTTATGGGACAGCTTTTTTCAGTTACTTATTATTTGACCAATAAATAATCTTTTGTATACTGAAAAGGTTTAAAGTCAGCTGCCTTTTCCTAATAGCTAACAGTCATGCAGGTTTTAATGAAACGAAGCAGGGAGATGGGGGGGGGAGGTGTTGGAGTTATTTCAGCTACTTATGGAAGTTTAATTTTTCTTGCATTGAATGTAATAGAAAAGTCTAAAACTTTCTTCTTTCCTAGGGAACGTCCGGTATAATCAGCTAGTATATACATACATACATATATATATCAGAGTCATTTTTAAACCCCCAGAAAGTACTGTTTATCATGTTGCTTTTATTCACAATTTGTTACTAGTTTGATCACTCAAAAAACTTTAGATGTACATTTTTCAAAATTAGTTTTTGTCAAATAGATTTATTTTACATTAATTTTTAGGCATTTTTAAAAACTTAATTCTGAAATATTGTAGGGCATTTATTGAACATGCCTTGTCTGGATAATAATCATTAAAATAGGTTCCTCATGAGATAGGGTTTATGTCTTTATGTCGTGTATTTCAAGTAGGTCCTTATAAAAAGTTACTTTGGACCTTAGAAAGTCCTTAAAAAGTCCTTTTGTTCTGGAAAAAACAATGGGAACCCTAGACAATCCAGAAAGCCTGAATTTGGAGAAAATTTTCAGCTTAATGTTTTTCCCTGGATTTTGTGGCCCCCATTAATAATTTACAAAGTTACTTTTTCTTTTATTTACGTATAATATTGAAGAGGGTTAATAGTTCTTTAAACCTATTCAATTAATGCATTTTGGTAATGGAGTTTAAGGATTTGGTCACTTCAGTTATTTTGTAAAAGTGTTTAATTTTAATCTGCTTCTAATGGCTGATTTGATTTCAAACTGTAAAAAATAAATCACTAACAAAACTTAAATAAAAGGGGAAAGGGGGGTGTGGGTGCTTGAGTAAGTGATGAGCAGATTTTGTAGGATTTCTATACAAAAAATCCTTTTAGATTGCTCATTTATACATTAATATCAGTTTAAAATTCAATACTTTTTCTGTTTTATGCCACTTGTTTATTTATGACATTTGTCCATACAAGATAGGAAGCCAGGGTTGGAAAAATATCATGATTTTTTCATAAAAATAAAGAAAATCAGATTTATTTTATTTAAATCAGATTTCTTTGATTTTTTTCTGAATACTAATTTTAATTGTTGTTTTTATGTTTTTAGCAATATACATAGAATAGTTTGTTATAAGAAGTAACGTCTTATCTATCTAGTATATTCTACACACTGATTACCTAAAATTAAATACATAAATTTTAATCTAAATACATTCCATTATTTTGTAATTGGATAGTGTAAACTAAATAAGATGTAAATTTAAAAAACAAATTAAATATTTTTTTAATGCAAACTATTTATTTAAAAAAACAAATCACAATTTTTTCAATATTTTTTAAGCACTGAATTATGGATTTAATTATTTCAATAAAAACAGTAGCTTTGATGTTTTATCCACTCCTAATTGGTTCTGAAGGCTAGACTGAACAGTACCAAAAGAAGAAAATTGTCTTTCCATTCTAGCAGATGAAGCCATGGCTGTTGTTATTTGGTAGACAAACTGGATTTCAAGTTCTGTAATACTCTCTTTAGCTCCCATTACATAAAATGAATTCCACTAGTCATAACTAGTCATTGTACCTACCCCTACTATATACTTTCTGATAACAACCCCTAAATTCTTGGCAAGCACATGCTATCTATTTACACTTATTTCCTTATTGGTATTACTGTGCTGACTGATTCCCAATTCTCCTTTGGAATATAGGTTTTAAAAGAAATGAAAAAAAAAAATTTAAATCAGTGATTTAAATCATGCTAACCATGTAGGAAGTATTTCATATTTTTAAGCTTTTCTAAAACTCTTCTTCAATTTCATGTCAGAGTGTCATGTATTGATTCCTTTATAAATAAGCCAGTGACACTAAGAGTAATCTAAATATAAATTTAGAGCTTTCAGTATATGAAGTTGCAATGTTTTAAAAAATTTTGGTGTTAATGCAAGTGGCTTATTTTTGTCATATGTAACAAGAAGAATTTAAATGTTTTAAATGAACTAGATGTACATAACAAAGTTTATACGAGGTGGTAGTTAATTTATTTTATAAATTTTGTCTTTTGATACTCAGACTTGTTGTATAGAGTTTATGAGGAATTTTAGAATCCAAATGTCATGTTTAGTACATTAACTTTATCTTAATAGGTTTTAGATATGACAGTAAATGTTCACCATTTTGTCCATTCATTAACTTATTTCTATCTAAATAATCTCTGAAGAAAATGAAACACAACCAAAACAGATCTTTCTACTCATCTACTATATTTTAAATTCTTACAAAAACAGTACTATCGTTTTCATTTCCTGTTGCCAACAATTTTTAAAATTAACTGGGAAGTAATGACAATACAAAAATCGATATGAATAATGCTATACTTAACAATAAGCTTGTTTTTAGAGCATTGATAATAAAATGTAATTTTGGAAATAGCCCTCAAAGTTTTAAAATGTGTAATGAAGCTGAATTTTAATTTTTCCCATTTTTATTCCAGCTGAAGAAATAAAGAAACTGAAGAAAGATCTTGATGTCCTATCTGAACAAAATGCCCTGTATGTGAAGTTATTAGAGCAGTCCAACATCAGTTTAAGAGCATTGCCAAAAAAGGCTCTAAAGTACAGTAATAAATTTGTTCGAAAAAATGGTGTGTTAACTGTCAAAAATGCTGAATCAAATGTTAGTACTACTGAAGAAAGTTCTGTTCAAGTAAGTAACATGTGTCTCAACATTCCTGCTTCAAATGCTGTGAATTCTAGCATCCCATGTGAAAGTTCAAAGACTTCAAACAATGGGAGTGGGAAAAGTTCCAAGGCTGTTACTAAAACTACTTCCAGTGCTCCAAAGCCAGTTAAAATTGTGTCAGCAGTCACAACTAGTTCAGTCGTCCAGTCATGTGCACCAGTTAATAGTCTCCAAAGCAATACTTCCGTAAATGCTACTTTAGTGTCGCAAACGATTCAACAGCCTTGTAGCATATCTCAGGAAAATGTCATTCCTATCATCAATTGGAATGATCCTACCAGAAACACTGCTCCAGTCCATGCAGGCGGGGTTACTACTGTTTTATCCCAATTTCCTGTAATGTCTACCACTCTTGGTTCTTCATTTTCAAATGTTTATAATAAGAATGTACCCACTTTAATCATACCCACTGGTGGTAATATTCTTCAGCACTTTCCAGCAGAGAAACCATCCAACACTATTTCTATTATATGCCCAAGCACATTACCAATACTTGTGCCTCAACAAGTCCTAAGTGTGCCGTCTGTGGCAAGGAATGTAGGTTTACCTCCTACAATAATTTGTCCAGGACCTGTAGATAACAGTTCATCTCAACCAGAAAAATCTACCCTGGGTAGTGCATTATTGACTATTAATCCGAGTTCTGTGGTTCCTATTTCATCCAGCTTTTCAGCTAATACTCGGATTATTTTACCATCTCAACCTACATTGCTAGGAAATGCTTGTGGTAATGTTAATTTGACCCCCAATGTTATTCCTCCACTTCTGACCACTGTAACACAGAGTGAGGATTTAATTGTGCCTTTAGTTCAGAAATTGCCTGTTTCTTCCCCTAGCAAAAGCGTGCAAGCTTCTACAAGTGATACTCCCTGTGAAAATAATGTAGCCAAAGCTGATAACAATGCTGTTAAAACTGTAGAAAATACCTTAGATTCAAGTAAAGATATGCCTATCACAACATCAGCATCATTAAGTACCGACATTGATACTAAAACATCCTCTAAAATTCCCGTTCATGTATCTAAACATCCAACTAGTCGATCCTTAAGAAATCTGTGTTCTAATTCTCCTCCATCATTACAAGTGCTTTCTGCAAATAAAATTATATCCTTTGCAAACCAAACTCAAAATTCGAAGAAAACAGATCCAAAAAATAAATCAATAGATAAAACAAAGTCTTTTGATATAAATAAAAGCAAGGTCAGTGAATCTGCTAGTAATCTTTTTGTTCAAATGGATCTGCCTGTTCAACCAGTAGCATCACAAACGGAAAAGAAAAAAGTGCTAGAAAGCTGCAAAAAGACTCTGTCCTCAGGGTCTGAAATGGAACCTGGTCAAACATCAGACGTTTCTACTGTTAAGTCTAATTTTTCTCTTACTGTTTTGATGGGAGACTGTTTAACAGACAGAAGTTCTTCTCAGACCAATAAAGAAATAGATATGAATCAGAAATCTCCAGTGCATGATGAATTATCACCTATTCAAGTTTCTGGTTCAGCATCTAATACCAATGAATATACCAACAATGCTGTAGAAAATATTCAGTTTTCTAATATTCCTGAAAGTGAAACTATTTCTAATGTAGCAAAGGAAAATTCTTTTGCTTCTGTTCAAATTCTTTCTAATACCTGCAACTCTGGAAATAATACAGAAATTGAAAAGCAAGTTATTTCTAATTCTGAATCTAATAATCAGAGCTTTTCTAATAATTCTATCTCAGAAACCTTAAATGGTTTATCTGTATCTCTAAACTCTTCTGATATAGATACTAATGCATTGTGTAATTTTAATAATTTGGCTGTTTCGAGTGCTGCAATCAGTACATCATCACATAACTTAGTGTCACAAATTGTTCAAAAAGAGAACTCAGAATCTGTTAATTTCCCTTCAAAAGATAATCTGCAGCCTGTGAAAACTTTGACTGAACAAAATCAATCTAATATTTGCAGTGAAATCGCTAATTCTGTTAATAATACATTTAACGAAAATGTGCCATTTACTATGAATGAATCATCTATCAATCAAGCTTTATTACCATCCTTATTTTCAAGCAACCAAATTAATCTCAATTCACAAGTTCTAGTGTGTCATACTGGCCATGAGAATGCTACTGGAATAATTTTGCCTCACGGAGTTCAAGTTACTAGTGAATCAACAAACCAAACTTTGAATCCATGTTTACTGCATGATGCAAGCACTGATTTTCAAACTTTTTCAGTTTTGAATAAAGATTTGCCAAATTCTATGACTAGTATGTCAACTTTAAACGATCATACTAAAAAAATGTCTGATACTATTTCAAACTTTTCTGTAAATTCTAACATAAATGCTATATCTGTTAATGACTGTAACAAAATTGGTGATATCAATAAAACAGATTCTTCTGTGGATAATGGTTGTAACAAACAGTTTATAACATCCAAAAAGAAAAACAAAGCAGCGTACAAAGAGTCTAGAGTCAATTCAAATGATAAAAACCTTTCAAGTTCTGAAATTTCATCTGATGCATCTAATAATTCTGCATTAAACAAAATGCCAACTGTCGATACAACAGGTTCATTTTCTAAGAGTGATTCATCTAATTGCAGTAGACAAGATTCTAATTTTATTTTCACGTCAGATATTTTAGCTAGAGCTACCGAATCTATATTTGCAAATGATATTCTTGAAAGTCCACAGATGCCTAAAAGGAATGAAGGCTGCTTTTCGGATGATGCATCTAATCTAAATATCCCTGTTACAACTACAGAGAAAGTTAGTGAGAGCAACTATAAAATACAATATAATGGAGCTAAAGAAGATCATAATGTTTCAGAATCTCCTACAGAAAAAACTCAAAAAAATATATCTGGGAATGACCTGCAGCATTCAAATGTTTCAAGCACTACTCATAATATCAGTGATGGCCGTACTGTCCAGGAAATGACCTCAAAGCCGGCAAAACTATGTAAGATAAGAAAATCCAAACCTGGTAGTGATCCAGAACCACCATGTAAAAAACTGAAAGAAATGTCACCTAATTCTGATAAGTCTACAGGACATATTTTCAATATATCTCATCAAAATGATAAAGAAAGCGAGAAAACTCTTTCAAATGTTCACTCTAACCTGTCATTTCTGGAAAAACAGGCATCTTCACCATCTCAAACTTCAGTCGATGATCAAGCAGGTGTAGTTTCTATGGGTAATTTTGCTAACCATATTCATTTATCGGACAGCAATTGCAAAACACCTTCTTCAGTTGATGCCATTTTCTCTTTAACTCCTATGTTAGGCGACATATTGAAAGATGTATCTCACAATGTCAACTTAGATTCAAGGAACACAAACTTTGGCAATGAAAATCAAGCTGGGTTTTCCTCAGAAAAGAACTTTATTTCTTTCAACTATCCAAATAATTCCAATGAAGATTATTTAAATCTTCCAAGAATGTATTTCCCTATAATTCCTGAAATTTCTACTGCTCCAGTTGTCCATGTTACTAATGTTTCTTTTGCCCATAGTGTATCTTTATGTTCTACACAAAGTGATTCACAGAAAACAACTGAAACACATTCCTCTAGTGATTCCCAAATTAAGACAAATAAGAAAAAAGATATCTTACCTCTCTTTCACAGCAACCACAATCTTAATCTTGATTTAACGCCTGCAAATAGTATGTCTAAGCAATCTGAATGTGTTATGAAATCTAATGATTCTGAAGCTCAGTTTAATGCATCATCTGGCAAAGTCACAAATGCTATGCAGTACGATGGACAACATAATGATGGTCAGACCCAAACTTTAAGTTCAGTCCATTCAACAAATTTGGCTGTTTCACAGTCTAATAATCAATATAATACAAGAGATAATTTTACAGCTCCAGTATCTCATTCTATTTCCTTTTATCCTACAATTTCAAGTTCTGCAAATATTCAAAATTTTTCTTGTGCTACTACATCTGCATCTCATGTTGCTTATAACAATATAGGAAGTATAGGAACATCTTCTGTTTCATTTCAGACATCGGTAAATTCAAATAATTCATATAGTTCTCAGTCTATTCCAACCAAATCTGATAACCTGAGTCATTCTTTATGTTCTCTTCTGAAAGAAAATTCCAATATTGTTGAAAATAGAGGTGGAACTAGTGAGCCGTCATCACAGAGTTCTTCATCGTCTAATATAGCTCAATCAAAATACTCTGCATTATCTCTAATTTCAGATCAAACTCCCTATTCTGAATCCGTTTCAACCACTACATGCCATCAGCATTTTGTCCAAAGTTCGACAGTGTATACAACTAGTGGTTCTGATGGACAATTTGTAACTACAGTTCCCTCTTGTAGTAGAAATCCTAAAACTTCTCTTTCGTATTCTGCAGAAAGCCTTTTACAAACCTCTTGTGCTAGCTCTGACAAGAATAAAAATAATAAAAATAACAATAGATTTCAATTACGAACATCAGAAAAGAAAATAGATAGGAATAGCATTGCAAACATTCATAGTATTAATGACACTAATATATTCTTGCCTGTTACAAGCTGTGACATTAATATACAGAATACACCCCTGATTCCCTTACCTCCTGTTACATCATTTCATAATTTTCCATCAACATACACAGTCTGTGACACTGTGCCATCAACTACCATTTTTAATTCAGTTACAAGAACCCCTGACATTCCGCTGTCACTTTCGAGTGATAACTTTTTGAATCATATGAACTTAAATGTTGAATCCCAAATGTTAAGCAACAGACATGAAGTATCTGCAACAGTTCCTAAAGCTCATTCAAATATCACTTTACCCTTTGAGAATCATAATGCCCTGTACAATAACTGTAATTTTTTACCACATGTCAAGCCTGCTCTTGAAAGTTCCAGATCATCTGAAGCTTCTGCATGCTTTCAACCATCATCATACAGCAACAACTATACTCAGCAATCACAAAAGCCAAATTGCTGTCATTTCTCTCACCGTTCTTCTAATTCGGATATATCTTCAGATATTAACTTGCCCACTTCTGTTACTGTTACCTCTTTTCACAATGAAAAGAATAACTTTCAGAACAGGTCAGGTCTTCAGACATCATTTTCTCAAAGTAACTCCAACTTCATGGGTAACTTTTTTTATAATACCCCTGCCAGTTGTCACGATGGTAATGAGAGAAATGATATGAATATCAAACCGTCCACTATTCGACCATCTCAGGAAGTGTTTGTGCCTGATGGAGTCCGACAAAGTATCCATGATCAAAATGCTGTCAACATTTTCAATAGTCGTAAAACAGTTCCCTCAAACAGAACCAAATCTAAGAAACCTAAAAGCATCTCTTCAAATGAAAACATCAATGTGATACCAACTTGTATATCTAACTACAGCTCCTCTCAAGATAATTCTTGTAATAAGGCTAACATATCATATGTTCCAAATGGTTATTTCAAATCTACTCCACACCCTGTCCTTCCTGGCCAGATTCAATGCTCCCAGAATAAAATGAGTGAAACTGTACCACCTGCTGTGATACCTACAAACCCATCTTTCAACCCTGTCTTGCACCAACAAACGGACAGCTTCTTAAACCTTAACTTTCAGCATACAAATTTCACCATGAGCCCTTTGCCTCGTCCTCCAACGCAACCTCTGTCTTGCTCTTGCCTTACTACTCCAATTATAAGCCATACCTTTTCATCAACTACTCCTCATCCTGTTCCCAATTTCAATTTAAGCAACATACTACCAGATATGGGTTGCTCCAGCAACCAAGTATCATTCTCCCCAGCAAAATTTCCTATGAACCATTCTTTGTCATCCTCATCGACACAGTGTCAGACTAATTCAACCATAACTAACTCTGCACATATAGTGTCTCACCAATCTTGTGCTCCATCATTATATCCTCCTCATCCACCTATGGTGCGTGGTACTTTGAACCCAATCCTTGGCCCTAATTCACAGACTTTAATTGATAGCCAAGTTTCTCTCGTAGGCTCTGCAGGATCAGTTATGTCTCAGAACACCACATTTACTGCCACACAAAATCCCACATTTCGAAATGTTATTCATTCTATAACATTTCCTCGTAATGATCGCTAATATGTAATTTGAAATTTATAAAGCTTTCTAAAATGTAGTACTAAAAAAAATAATACACTTACATTAATTATTTTCGTTACAAAATGAAACTGCCTTTACTATTTCCACTCTTTTTACTTTATTTACTGCAGGACGCATTTAAATTTTGTCATTAGTGTATGTATTATTACAGAAAATATTTAAAAGCATAACAATTTTTTATTATCTGAATTATTACAGAGAATAAGAAATAGCACTATTATATTTTTATTACAGTTTGAATTACTCTAAATAGCATTACAATTTTATCTTAATATTTTATAAATTAGTGTATAAATAATTATAAATTTGCTCTTAATATATTGATATAATGTAAGAAAAATAGAGATGAAAAGACATTTTGAGCTTGCTTTCTCTTGTACTTTTCAGTATAACTTTTTTTTTTTTTATCATATCTTTTCATGATAATATTATATATTTATTTGAGTGCATTAAGGATAAGTCCTTAAAATAAATTTTGGGTTGATTTTTAAAATACTGGATAAAGCTATAACTTAGTTTTGTTGTTTGCCTTTTCCAATAAAAATTATATATTTTTTTAAAAGTAGATGTTTGTCTATCAATAATTTCTATAGGTTATTCATATTCTAAATAAAGTTAAAAGTTTTAGTGTTTAGATGCCTGAATAATTATATTCTTTAAATTTTTTGATTTTCTGAATAAGTAAAATCGGTTTTGTTAATGTTTAAAGTTTGTAGTAGTTTATTTTAAAATGTTTATTCTTTCCAATAACTCTTAGATTGTTTCAGCTGTGCTGTTTTTTATGTTACAATTTTTTTTTCTCTACAAAGGAACATATGCTTTTAAAATTGAATATATTTGTGAATTTTAAAATTTTGGGTCAAAGCCATAAACCAATTATGTTGTTTGTATTTTCCAATAAATGTTAGTTTTTCTTGTTTTTTTTTATTTTAAGTAGATGTTTGTGTACCAAAAATTCATAAACCACTCATATTATTGAAATAATTTTTTTAAAATTTTTGCATCATAAAGTAATTATATTATTTTAAATTTTTGATTTTCTGAATAAATAAAATTGACTTTGATAATATTTTATTGCATATATTGTAATATATATTATTTGAACAAATATTTGATATTCGTAGTCATTATTTTTCTTTTATGAGTTTAATATCAATATGTATTTATTACACATAAAATATAAGCTTTTACTAATTATATATCCATATATATGCATATACTAGTCATACTCATGCTAATTTTTTACTTCTTTTTGTTATGACTTCTGTTTTAACAATTTGTTGCCAATGAAATATCAAAACAATAAGTGAACTGTTTTAAAATATTTCTTGTACAGTAGAGAGCATTAAATTTGGAATCATACATTCTGAACTCAGTGATTGAAAATTTCAGACTTTCCTGAATATTGGGTTCTTTGTAGTTTTTTTCTTATGTTAAAAGTAATATTTAAACCCTTCCCCTCACATTCTGTGAACTTGTGTATATGTTATGTCTGAATTCATTTGCAGCACTAAGCAGATACATTTTAACTCTGCAATTCTATGAAATTGTTTTGTTTTTCAAATGCATCTGACAATACAGGCAGATATCTTTATGAAAAGCTGTTAATCATTTAGCACCCCCCAGGGAGAACATGTAAAAGAATGCTGTGGACATAAGTAACATTGCCCCTTTTGGGTCCTTGTAAGTTAAATAGCAGGTCCTTGTAATTTAAGTAGAAGCCCCCCAGGCTTGGGCTGCCACCTCCAGAAGTATTGTTTGAACTTGAAAGACATTGCAATCACAAACCTATTTTACAAGCCCCAGCCCCCTTTAAAGAACATGGGGAGATTTTTGGATGGCTTGTACCTCAACCCTCAAACTCAGAACTCTCTGGTTATGAGATCAACAGTTTTGCTGATTGAGCTACCATAGCTCTACAATCCTAGGAAAAAGAATGAAGATGCGAGATTATCATTTTGGGTTCAGACTTTCAGACACTAGTACAATAGTTTCTTGACTTCTGTCAGAGACATGCTTGAATGTCTCCTTGAATGGACCCTCCATTTTTTGCTTCTATTTTTGCTACTGATTTGAGGTGCAGAAACAAATAAGCTTTGCCACCAGAAAAAAAAAAAAGAGTACAAAGACTGTCAATCCTGTTTTAAAAATTGCAAATTATAAATACAAAATTTATATATTTAATAAATATGTGTAGATAAAATAAATAATTAGAAAATGTTATTTTAAATCATTTATTGTTAGGTTGGGGAAAAAGAAATCCATTATTTTTGCATGAAATTAATGACTTTATTTAACATGTTTCAAATTGTCCGATTTGGGTTAAACATGCACTGTTTTGTTGTATAGTTTGTTGCCATTTTAAAGGTAGCTTTATAATGCCTCTTTCATTGAAGTTCTTGGTCCTTATTGGCGAAAAACTCTAGTAATTAATTTTCAAAATCTTCTCTTGATCCCAATTTCTTATTACTCAGGAAGTTTTGCAATGTAAGAAAAAGGTGGTAATCTCTTGGTGCCAGATCCGGACTATATGGTGGATGCATTAAAACTTCACCAAGCACCCTGAGTTTCTGGCGAGTCACTACAGATGTGTGTGGCCTGTCGTTGACCTGGTGGAACACAACACCTCTTCTGTTAGCCAATTTTAGCCGTTTCAGGTCAATCACTAGCTTCAAACAGTCGAGTTGTTGACAGTAGAGATCTGCAGTTAGTGTTTGGCTATACAGAAGCAACTCATAATAAACTATTCCCTTCCAGTCCCATCAAATACACAGTAGAACTTTCCTGGCTGTTAGTTCTCAGTTGGCTCCCGTTTGAGCTGCTTCACTGCACCCTGACCATAATCGTTTTTGCACAATATTATCGTATTTGACCAATTTCTCATCCCCAAAAACCATCCGTTTAAGAAATGGGTCGATGTCATTCCGTTTGGCCAAGGCTTTGCAGATGGAAATTCGATCCATCATGTTTTTTGGTGTTAATTGGTGTGGCACCCAAACATCAAGCTTCTTTTTGAATGCAACTTTGTGCAAATGGTTTAAAACTGTTTTATGGTCAACTACTAACATTCGATTATTTCTGTGATTTTATCAACATTCTCGATGATGGGCCTGCCTGTGCAAGGTACTACTTTAACATCAAAAATGCCTGAATGGAATCAACAAAACTAAAGTTGCCCGTAATTAGCTTTTACAGTACCGGCACCATAAACACAATTTACAATTTCAGCCGCCTGGCTTTAATTTTTGCCTTTATCAAAGAAAAACTATAAAATGTACCGAATTTTTGTTGACTTTCATTTTTAACACCCTGTAACCCACTGAATGGAACAAACAAAAAACAGTGAAAAAACTTTTTAGTGTGAAATGTCACTTTGACAACGAGCATAAACATGAAATTGTTTGATCGATACTTTACGAGATATCGATCACTACAGCCATCTACTGAAAAAAATAATGGATTTCTTTTTCCCCAACCTAATATTATTATTATTACCATTTATTATTTATTATTATTCCTAGGGTATGGGCACTTGCCACTACCAAACCATAGATATTTGTTGGCCATTTTATTATGAGAGCTTCCTATAGGCAGCCGACATTACTCTGTAGGATGGGAAAATCAAACACACAAAGTGGGTTCTTGGAATTCACAAGTAAGGACCAAGCTGAAGACCTCTAGGCGTGGTCTGCTATTTATATAGGTATTATTTCAGAACTGGGAGGACATTATGACCCCAAATCTGTTTTTATGTGCCCTAGCTGCTAATAACAAATGCAATGCATCATTAGTCATCTTGGAATAAAACTTAACTCTCTGTTTATGAGATTAATGCTTTTGCCAATTGAGCTATTGTGGTTCTCAATTTTAATTCAAAATATATGATATTTATAATTTATAAGAAAAAAACCTGACTTTTGTAAAAATTTCCACATTTTAAATGGTGTTCTAAATTTTGCATATCTAGATTTGAGGCTCTCTACTGTACTGTGTTTTGTAGTTATTGTACATAGAAAATTATATTTATAAAATAAAAAAATAAGCTTACAATGTTAAATAAACTTGACTTAAAAATATATTTTATTTGTGATTTGCTCTGCAATTTTATTTTGCAGTGCATGATGAAAATGTAACATATCTTGGCTAAATTTTGACTATTTGTACATATTACAATGTAAATACTATTTTTATATGAATTGTATATTTTTGCTTGAACATAAATACAGTGGTTCTTACTTTCCTAAAAAATAGGATCAATCTTCAAAAGTTCATTTTAACATGTTTATGTTTTCTAAAAACTTTTTGATTCAGTTTCAACTGCACTGTTTAGTGTTACAAAAATAAATTTTTCTTTTACAAAAGAACACATGCTTTTAAAACTGATATATTTGTGAATCTTTTCCATTTACAGATTAATGAATTATGTTATGCTTTAATATTTCTATATGGTAAAATATACTACTGAAGTACCATTAGCAAAATTTTGGTACAATCTGTTCCATTTTGGTGCAAGATAACTAATTGTTTGAAATAGCAAACTTGAAATTTTCCCTTTTCTTTTCATTTTTAGTTTCACACCTGGTATTCATTCATACATACACACATATGTGTCTGTGTATGTATATATGTATATGTATATATGTATATGTATATATATATGTATATATATATATGTATATATATGTATATATATATATGTATATATATGTATATATATATATATATATATATATATATATATATATATATATATATATATATATATATGTGTGTATTTATATACACATACATGTCTAGGTCTTATATGTACATATATTCATTAATATGTATACACACTCATACATATGTTATATATGTGTGTGTGTGTGCATGTGTATATATAAAACTGTAATAAAAGGCTAGTATACATACCATGAAGAAATTTTCATTGCACATAGTAACTATATACACTTTCATATATATATATATATATATATATATATATATATATATATATATATATATATGGGGAATGATCAAAAAGCCAACAGTGCTACATGTACACATTATTTTACACATCCAATACAGCCAACTAATAGTGCATGTATAGGTTATTTTTTGACAGTCTCCATATTGGTTTAAGCTCTTTTTGCTTTGTAGGGTAAACTTGAATACTCCCTCTGTGTAAATACCTATCCTTGTATGTTTTTCATGTTATCATCAGGTTGAACAATGGCCGAATGGTAGAATGCTGCTCTTCAGTACCAGAGTTTGCAGGTTTGAATCCCGCTGCTGGCATTGATGTTCATAGCCATTCGGAATCGGCTTTAAGCAGTAGGTCCTGGTCTTATTACTCCTCAAGAACAAAATAGTAGACCATAATGCTCCGATCTAACCCTAAATTTTTTTCATGTTATCATAAAATGTTTCACCTCTTAGTCCCTGAATGATGACCAAACAGGTTGGACACTGCTCTTCAATACCAAAGTTCCTGGGTTCAAAACCCACTGCTGATATAAATGTTAAGAGATGTTCAGAATTGGCTTTAAGCAATAGGTCCCTTGGAAAAGTAGTTGGTAATGCTACCAACTAATAAGAACAATGTCACCTCTAGTTTGAAACAAAATGTTAGTCTCTTAGGTGCTCTTTTAAATAAGGAAAGAGGTAAAGTTCCTTGGAGCTAGGCTCAGGTTCTAGGAAATTGGCTGTTTACCAGCTGTAAAACAGACATGCCAAGTACTCCGGAGTTGCTCCGGAAAAATGATAAAAATTAATAACTCCAGAAACTCCTAAGATTGCCCCGGAAAGTTACAAAACTTTTGAACAGCTAAAAGATTACAAAGTTATGCAAAAAAATACTGCTGAATATTACTCTTTCCACACAGTAATGCTGCATGTTAAAGAGTTTTCAGTACTGTGCTGAAAAACAAAACTGTATTTAGTTCAAATTTTAGTAAACAAACTCTAGAATACCTGATGATAGAAAAATGTAAATTATTTAATAAGGGTTAATGTTACTTCAAGAAACACTGTTCTGAAAAATAAATTGTTGAAGCTAAAAAAAATCTCATAAATTTTCAAATGCATAAATTTTAATTTACCTTTTACAATTTACTACTGTGCAAATATTTTAAATTTAATTTTAATTTAGAAACCAATAGGATATGTACTTATGTATTATCGGTAATTAGCATGTTAAAATTTCAAACCACGCTGTTGCTCCTGACGCAAGTGCTTGAATGTTGGCATGTCTAGTAAAATTTTAGTTCTATTCTGTGAAATGCTGACAAGAACTACAGTTTCTCTATAAACCTCTACTAGCTGCTATTGATTTTATAGTTATGGCTACATGTTTTACCCATAGAAATCAAATAACTGAGATTTTTTTTTTTTTGCTAGACCAGTTTTCCAAATAAGTTGCCATTTGTATGAACTTGATATATATAATATATCAAGTATATGATAGATATACTATATATAATATATGATAGATATATATAGGGCTGTTAAGGGAGGGTGGTAGAAAATCATAGGTATCAACTTTATGTACTAGAATTACCACACATTACTTATTTCTCTATTACACCCAAAGTTCCAGGAATGATATTAGTTTTTCAGTCTTACTTTTTGATCACTCCTCATACACATATGTATGTGTATGTATAGTTATGTATGTATGCATGTGTATGTATAAAACTTTGAAAAACTAGTAGGCTTACCATAAGAAATATTTATTGCACATATAGGCCATAAAGCATGTGTTTAATACTTTAGCTTTTCAAAACTCCGAACTGGTTAATTATACTGGTTGTAATAAACAAACTATTAATTTATCATTTGATCATATAAAACTGTTTATTAAATTTACCCACAAAGCATAATTTAATATTAATTTTATTAATAAATACCAGTGCTATATTGCTATGTGTTTTATAGTAATAATTCTGTTAAAATATAAAGAACTGTAATCCATGTATAGTGTATATGATGAGGAATAAAGCAAATTAGAAATTAAAAAGTATAGAGTTATAATTGCATTTTTTCTCCATATAATTTGAATATACATTATGTGTAGCCTGTGCTAAAGTGAAAGCATTGTCATCTATCGTGCCTATTTTCTATATAAAGAGTAAAAAAGTTCTCTTATAATGATAATCCTTGTATACTTTATATGTCAAATCATGTGTATATATCTGTGGAAAATAATTCTTGTAAATAAACATTTTGTGTAAAATTTGATGCTTTAAAGTCACATTATTAAAAGCACATTTTTAAAGTAATAAGTAGGCTTTCATTTCCACCCATTTTGGAAGATGGTAATTAAAACAAATGTATACCAACAGCTACTGATTTAACAGACAATTTCCTTGGAAATATATATATGTAAGGGAAAGTAAACTAATGTAGATATTTTGTATAAAACCCTGAGGTGCCTCCTTAAGGAGTATTGTGTTATGAAACTTCTTCTAATCTGAGAGTTCATAGATATCGATGTAAGTTTATTGCCTAAAGCCCTCATTAAGGCCTCAGAAAATTTTCAGGAATTTTTAATCTAAAATCAATTGATCCCAAAGATGAACTATCATATGATGAACATAAAAAGAAGTTGAAAATATGAGAGATCTCGCAAAATATATGGAAACTCTGGGCATCCTATTTCTTAATCCATTCTTTTACTTCTCAAATATCTTACCCTTTTCTTTTTTATTAGGTCATTCATATTCTGCAACGTTATAATTCTGTAATGTTGCCATACTTGCATTCGTATTTATGAATCCTGTTAGATGAAAACAATACTAACCTTTTCATGGAAGTTAGAATCAAGCTATTTGTTAACTACCATTAATGGATCCCAAGGATGAACTGTGATATGATGAACATAAAAAGAATCTGAAAATAGGCGAAATTTCGCAAAATACATGGAAACTCTGGGCATCCTATTTCTTAATCCATTCTTTTACTTCTCAAATATCTCACCCTTTTATTTTTTATTAGGTCATTCAAATTCTGCAATGTTATAATTCTGTAATGTTGCCATACTTGCATTCGTATTTATGAATCCTGTTAGATGAAAACAATACTAACCTTTCCATGGAAGTTAGAATCAAGCTATTTGTTAATTACCATTAATGGATGCCAAGGATGAACTATGATATGATGAACATAAAAAGAAGTTGAAAATATGAGATATCTCGCAAAATACATGGAAACTCTGGGCATTCTATTTCTTAATCCATTCTTTTACTTCTCAAATATCTCACCCTTTTGTTTTTATTAGGTCATTCAAATTATGTAATGTTGTCATACTTACATTCATATTTATTAATCATGTTAGATGAAGATAATACTAATCTTACTATTGAAGTTAGAATCAAGCTTTTAGTTAACTACCATAACTTAATCTCAAGTATGAACTATCATATGACCTACCTAAATACAGTTGAGAACCTTATAAAATCTTGCAAAATACATGGTAATTCAGAGCATCCTATTTTTCAATCAGTTCCTTTACTTCTGAGTTATCACACCCTTTTGTTTATTATTAGATCATTCATTTTCTGCAGTGTTATAATTATTGCTGTCTTGTTGCCATAC
>CM063497.1:20116800-20129300 GCA_032207245.1 Pardosa pseudoannulata
TTACAGCCTTTCGGAGGCAAATCTGGTGGTGTCAAGGCGCAGCAGACATTCTGGGACTAGTGACTGACGGAATAAAAATTTTTCTTTAAGAAATTTTGGTTGTGACTACTTTTCGAGTTTGGTGTCAGAGTTTATAAAAGTTTGGTAACCAGACGACTTTGTGACTCCATGGTGAGCCACCAGCTTCCACGCAACTCTACAACTCAACTCAAAGCTTAGCGGAGACAAAAGGTTGGATCCTATACAATCTATATTAGTACTTCTATTCTTAAAAAATAATATAATATACAGTTCATATAACCTTTTGTGAAACAAAAGTCACAGGGTTGAGCACATATCTTAGTCTCTTTTGAAAATAAATATGCTTCTGCTCATGAGCACTGTTGATTTGGATGATGATGCAGATGGTATATTTTATTATATGGAATATCATCGACCTGGTCTTAGAGGTTGCTACAATAAAAGAAAAAAATATAATGGTATTTATATACACACACACGCACGTATATATGTACACTCAAGAGCCAAAACATTATGACCACCTGTCAATAACGAGTTGGCCCACTTTTGGCTCGCAACACAGCTTCAACCCGGCTTGGCATGGATGCTACAAGTCCTTGGTAGATGGCCGGAGACAGATTGTACCAGATGTTTAAGCAACGGTTACGCGAATCCGAGATATTGCGAATGGGTGGTCTTTGAACTCTGAGATGCCGTCCCATGACATCCCAAATGTGTTCTATTGGATTGAGATAAGGTAAGTTAGGCGGCCAGGACGTTAACTGGAATTCAGCATCATATTCCTGGAAACACTCCAACACAATTTTAGCCTTGTGACAGGCGGCGTTGTCCTGTTGGAACATTCCATTTCCAGCTGGAAAAACAGAGGCCATGTAAGGGTGCAACTGGTCCGCAATGATGTTCAGATACCCTGTAGCATTCATGGTCTACTCTACCACAACCACGGGTCCCAGAGATGCCCAAAAGAACGTCCCCCAAAGCATAATACCGCCACCACCGGCCTGTGTATGACCTACTGTACATTGAGGGAGCATCTGTTCGCCTGGAAGAGGGCGTTTACTGACACTGCCATCGGAGTGATGAATGACAAAAGTGATTCATCTGACCAGGCAACTCTCTGCAATGATTCATGGACCAGTAGCGATATTCCCGGGCCCAGAGTATGCGCAGTTGGCGATGACGCTTGGTCAGCAAAGGCACACGAGTGGGACGTTTGCTGCGTAACCCCATATTCAGCAGTGTCCGCTGAGCAGTGTGTTCCAATACTATTCTACTTGGCCCTGCATTGTATTGGGTTGTCAGCTGAGCCACTGTCTGGCTTCACCCTGCGAGACAGTCTTCGACCTTTTTCTTTGATAGCGTGTGGACGTCCAACACCATGTCGTCTACTGCTGGTTTCACCGTCATTCATCTACTTTGCATAAGTACTAATAACTGTAAATCGTGAACCCGCGAGTCGTACAGTTTCGGAAGTACTTGTTCCGAGCCTTCGATCCATTACAATCTGCCCTTTATCAAAATCGCTTAGATCCACAGCCTTTCCCATGACACACAGAAGTAAGTGAAAGAATGATTCTTCATACTCTCTATCATCAGTTAAATATCACTTCCACCTAATCACGTGCCTTCGACGTCATCCAGGCGAGTTCATTGCAAAATGTAGGGGTGATCATAATGTTTTGGCTGAGTGTATGCTATGGGTGTTTCTTACTCTACAAACAAAATGGTATCCATGATGGATAAAGTGCATTAGTCCATGAAAGAGAACAGAAAATTTGAAGAAAATAAAATGTTAAGTTTATTGAAACTATCCATTTTTATTTAACTCATTAGGACTTTAACCCTGTCAGAGCTACATTTTTATAAAAAATATGGTATTTCTTAGCCCTAGGAATCCTAAGTTAGCATAATATTCCATAAAAAGAGGTGAGAATCTCGCTCATGGATAACAAAAGTTACAGCCTTTCGGAGGCAAATCTGGTGGTGTCAAGGCGCAGCAGACATTCTGGGACTAGTGACTGACGGAATAAAAATTTTTCTTTAAGAAATTTTGGTTGCGACTACTTTTCGAGTTTGGTGTCAGAGTTTATAAAAGTTTGGTAACCAGACGACTTTGTGACTCCATGGTGAGCCACCAGCTTCCACGCAACTCTACAACTCAACTCAAAGCTTAGCGGAGACAAAAGGTTGGATCGCTCGGACGAAGACGCTCTCGCGAGTATTTCTCTTTCTATATATGTGAATGAATAAATATTTATAAAAATAAAATGGAATCAGCCATCATTCACCTTAAAGGTCTTAAACTGAATTAAATTGTGGAGTCTAGCCACTTTAATTCAAAAAAGTATTGTTTTTCCTCCTTTGATTACATTTCTAATAAATAAAATAAAAAAAAACCATAGTAAACTGTGATCTAGGATCGATTTGACCTGCCTAAAACATTCTGTGGGTAAACTTAATTTGTGCGAAATTTCATCAAGATTAATCCAATTTTGAATGCACAGAGATATACATATATATCTATTGTTACGATGTTTGTAATCATGCCTATTTTGACTTGCTGGAGAGGTTTATAGAAAATATCTTTTGGAGCCAGATTTGGAGATTGGCGACAATTTTATATATATTTGGTTGACCAGATACTTCTAGGACCTTCAAAATCTTGAAATATCTCGAAATGTCTGTGTGCCTATATATACAGCTTAATTCATCGCCTCTTGGCATACAACTGTACAATACTGTATGTTTACCCATCTCTAAACTTTCTACTCTTTAGTTTTTTGTGTTATGAGCTCACGAATTCACCACACTATCTCTTTCTTTTATCCTTTAGCTGTTTATTTCCGCTCGTTGCCATTTTATGCTTAGAAATATCTCGATTAGAGGGCTAGGCCCAGAGAATCCAGTTGCACTAGGCCTTGAAGGCTTCTTGGCATTCTGTTAGCAGACTTCAGAGTCGAAAAACGTATTGCTTGCCTTACCATGCTGTAGTTGTGTTTTGTGTGCTTTGAGCATTGAATTGTACCAAAGCGTACTGGAATATCCTACGCTGTAAATTTTGAACAAGATTGTTCTGAACTGTTGTTTGTAGACTGAGCTGTACTGAGTTGTGAACTTTTTGCTTTTAAATCAGTGTTTCATATGTTGTATTATCTAAAGACCAATCAATCCTCGAATTCACTAGAGCAATAAGCAAAATAATATACATTCATACATAATATTATTAAGTAGGATAAAAAACTATTCTACATATTGCAATAAAGGATTGCATCTTACTATGTCCACTATAATCAGAATGGAATATTCTTGGCCTTCTGCCAACCGGAGTTAAATAATAATGAATATAATTAAACGTAGTGCAAACATTAAGGAATGACTGCGTTATTCATGAAATAAAAATACAATATAAATGAACATACCATACTCAAAGTAGAACCGGTGTCATCTAGATATCCCGAAGTGTTTAATTTTTTATTGATTCTGAAAGAAAATATTAAAAAATATAATAAATATTAGGCTCAACATTGTCAAGTGAAGCTAATCAGAGATTACCTTACTGTCAATTACCTCATTGTCAAATGAAGCTAATCAGAGGTTAGCGTCACTTGATAATGCCGAATCAGCATGATACATACTTTTTTACTATGTCTCGACATTGTACATTCCAAATAATAGTAAATCAAACGATATAAAATAATCATTAACAGCCATTTAACGTCAATCAGTTATGACGTACAAAATAAAAATACGATCTAAATTTAGTGACTGTCCCCGTCGAGGACGTATGGTCATTTCATCCAAGGGTGACTTATGATTAAAAGTTGTGAGCAGTGGAAAAAAACCTGGAATTTTTGAAAATTTCCAAAACATGGGAATTTTGAAGTATTTTAAAGTCGCCAATTCCTATGACACAATGAGAACCACATTTTTTTTCTGTCTTTGTTGCAGACCTCAAAAATTTGATATTTTCACAAAATTTAACTATTATATGTTTTGAAAAAAAAAAATGAATAATTGGAATTAACTAACTATATTTGGCAAAATATCATGTTTAGCATGAAAGTATGAGTATATTTTTCCTTTGAGAAATATCCCATAATTTTATTATTACATAAATATCAGGCAATAATCTGTAGTGTCACAAAACACATAAATCATTATTTTTCTTTAATAACATCTCTCTCTCTCTCTATTTATATATATATATATATATATATATATATATATATATATATATATATATATATATATATATGTGTGTGTATGTAGGAACTGGACACAAAATGCAACAGTGCCATTTAATTACACCTTTAAATGATATATGCATTACAAAAAATAATAGACTGTTATTTCAAATTTAAAGATATTTATTTTTATATTATAAAAGGAGGGGGAAAAGTTTAGCATAAAGCAATTTACGCTAAATTGCAAAAAAATAATGTATATAATTATTATATTAGCAATTAAAATTGAAGCAACCAGTTATGTGTTTGATAAGACTAACAAAGTAATTAATTACATAAGTACTACTATAAAATCATTTAAATGCTCATTGCTATTATTTCTTGAATATATATATATATATATATATATATATTGCCAAAAGTAAAAAAAAAAAATCTCTTAGAAATAATATGCTAGTTCTTAAATAGCCACTGTTGAAAAAATAAATGTAAACATTGTTAAAATGATTTCTTCCCTAAGTTCCCAAAATTCCGGGTTTATTCCATAAAATTCCCGGGTTTTTTATCAATCTAAATAAAGTTGAGAATACTCTAAGCCTAACAAAATACATGGAAACATAGAAATGCTATTTCTCAATCTATTCCTTTACTTCTCAAATATCTCATCCTCTTTTCTTAATTCATTTATATTCTTCAACGTTATAATTTGTGCTGAAATGTTGCATACTTACATTCTGTATTTGTGAATCATGTAAACTGAAACCAAGACTAATCTTACTATGGAAGTTAGAATCAAGCTATTAACTACCATGAATTAATTTCAAGGATGAAGTATTTTACGATCTACCTAAATAAAAATGAGAACCTTATAAAATCTTGTAAAATACATGGAAACTCAGAGCATCCTATTTCTTAATTCCTTAATTTGCCTCTCAAATATCTCACCCTTTTTATATTCATATTCTCCAACGTCATAACTAGTTCTGTAATGTTGACATACTTACATTCTGTATTTATGAATCATATAAGATGAAAACAACACCAGTCTTACTATGGAAGTTAGAATAAAGCTTTTAGTTAACTACCATTAATTAATTTCAAGGATGAACTATGGTATGATGAACATAAATAAAGTTAAAAATACGAGAAATCTCGCAAAATACATGGAAGCTCAGGCCATCCTATTTCTCAATCCAGTCTTTATTTCTCAAATATCTCACCCTTTTGTTTTTAAGTAGGTCATTCAAATTCTGCAACGTTATAATTCTGTAATGTTGCCATACTTACATTCTTATTTATGATTCATGTTCGATGAAAACAATACTAATCTTACTATTGAAGTTAGAATCAAGCTTTTAGTTAACTACCATGAATTAATTTCAAGGATGAACTATCATACGATCTACCTAAATAGAACTGAGAACCTTATAAAATCTTTCAAAATACATGGAAAATTCAGAGCATTATATTTCTTAATCCATTCTTTTACTTCCGAAATATCGCGTCTTTTTGTTTTTTATTAGATCATTCATTTTTGCAGTGTTATAATTATTGCTGTCTTGTTGCCATACTTACATTGTGTATTAATGAATCATGTAAACTGAAAAGAGTTCATATTCCACAGTATTGCCATACTTACAGTCTATATTTATGAATCATGCTAGATGACAGCAAGACTAATCTTACTATTGAAGTTAGAATCAAGCTTTTAGTTAACTACCATGAATTAATTTCAAGGATGAACTATCATACGATCTACCTAAATAGAACTGAGAACCTTATAAAATCTTTCAAAATACATGAAAACTCAGAGCATCCTATTTCTTAATCCATTCTTTTACTTCTCAAATATCTCACTCTTTTGTTTTTGAAAGTTAAGAAGTTTGTTCAAGATCATTCATTTTCCTCAATATTATAATTAAGGCTGTGATGTTGCCATACTTACATTCTGTATTTATGAATCATGTAAGCTGAAAACAATACTAATGGTATGACGATGGTAGACAAAGTGATGAGAGCCACTTCCATTCCTTTAGGATCTGTAAGATAACATTGTTTTTATCAGAAAATGTATTTTTCAACATTTTAAGGGGGCATAATACCTTTCGAGTTAAAAAATTCTTGCTTATACAACCGTATTTTAAATTCAATGGGAAATGAAAGCTTTGCTTTGTTTAAAGAAATATTTCCTCGATAATTAATAAAGGTGTAACTTTATAAAAAAAAGTATTTAGTTTTGTTATAAACATAATGCAATACTTATTTTAAAAGGCATAAAATACAAACACCAGTTAGAAAAACAGAAATCTACTTACCCACAAAATTATTTTTGAAATTTATAAATTAGATACTAGTTTTTTGTTTTAAATAGAAACTAATTATCTTTTTTACTTTGTGAACCTCAATCATATTAATACGATTGATATATTATACACTGAAGTGCCGCTGAATTAGGGGTACCAACCTAGTAACGGAATGGGCCTCCTCTGGGCTTGATAAGGGATGCTACGCGATGAGGCAGAGATTCAACAAGTTTCTGGAAACGTTACACGGGAATGACTTGCGAAATATTGGCTAAAGCTGTCCATAATTCAGTAAGGTTCGTTGGTTCTGTGTGATGATCTTTCAAGCCTTGTTCCAAAACATCCCAAAGATGCTCAATAAGATTTATGTCTGGACTTCTAGGTAGCCAATTTCTGATAGAAAAATCAGAGGAATGTTCATCCAACCAGCTAGTAGCCAACCAGGATTTGTGAGAGGCACATTTGTCCTGCTGGAAAACTCCATTGCGGATAACAGAATAGAATAAATGGATGGAGGTGTTCACCCATCAACTCTACGTACCCAATTGCATTGAAGGAAGTTGGTACACGCACCAAAGATTCAAAACAGTGCCAAGAAAAAACACTTCAGACCATGCCACCATGCCCTTGTATAGTTCCAACTGGCATGCAAGATCCCTGGCTTCATGAGCCTGAAGCTATATTTTCAACCTCCCGTCAGCTTTAAGTAGTCGGAATCCAGACCCATCATTCCATGCTACTCGTTTACAGTCCTCTACACTCCAGTCTCTGCGCTCTCTCGCCCATGCAAGACGTGAAGCTCGATGGCGAGCATAGAGCAATGGTACTCTTGTGGTTGACGTCTCCCGAAATTCATACGGGATAGCAAGTATTGCACAGCCCGTTTACTGATTGTACAACTGGCACCGTTATTCAACTGGGTGGTAATTTGAGCTAATGTTTGGCTTAGCTGGCTACGTTCAATACGCCTCAGCAGTCTCTCACCACGCACTGTCAAGGATAACTGTCCTTTGCACTTTGACCGATCGCTAGTTTTTTCCACTATCCATGTATTCTTGTCTACTCTTGACACCGTTGACTTTAAAAATCCTAGCTGTACGACGATTTCTGAACTGAGTGGCCCATGCGTCGCGTACCTACGATTTACCCCCGATCGAAGGCTTCTAAATCAGGCAGTTTACCCATATTAGGAATTCCAACAACTAATTCGCCGAACGATGGCCGATTGGTTAGGGTGTTGGCCGGATTTGATACCGGAGTTCATGGGTTCTAGTCCCACTGAGGCATGGATATACGTAGTCGTTTGGAATCGGCTTTAAGCTGTAGGCCCCGGTTTCGTTAACCCTCGTGTTGCAAGAAGTAGACCGTAGAATTCTAAACCAAACCAAACCAACAAGTAAATCAGAACAACCACAGTACGCGCAATATGTGCAGTTATCACAGCTCCCTTACTTGCGCATAAATGATGCGCAGTGCTACAAAATTTACATAACCCATGCTGTCCCTAATTCAGTGGCCCTTCAGTTTTTTTTATAACACAATAAAAGATAGTTTTAAAATTTCCATATCTAAACAGTTTTTAAAATTGTTAAGCTATAAAATGTTAGACACATTTAAATCTTTGGGTTTACAAAATACTAAAGATATTTGTATTCAATTTGATATAATAATTTAGTTTCTAACATATATTAAAAAATTATCTTACAGGTAAGTGAATCCCATTTTTTTTCATCGTGCGTACTTTTAAAGTCATTTTAAAAAATAAAGTTCTGAAAATAACAAACTAAATAATTTTTTTCAAAGAGTATTATTAAAATACGAGGCGCATACAGAAAGTTTTTTTCCCATTTAAAGTAAATGCAATTAGCCGTGTCAATTGCGCATGCGTAACAGATGTATGACGGATCAATCCTATGTCAGCTGGACAGGTCCCGACTTCTTCCAGTAGCATGGTACAGTGTAGTCCGAAATGAAACTAATTCCTTCTCCCATCGCCTGCAAGGTTCGTCGGTGATCTTGAATGCACAAAGCATTGCGCCAATTGAAATTCATTGTCAGCTCTGTCAGGTCTATGAGCCGAAACTGACACCTGAACACAAAATTCACCTCTTAGGAGCAGCACTGACATTTTTGCTACGGTATCAAAATGACGGCGACGAGTTACTCGACAGGATCGTCACGGGCAATGAGACTTGGATTTCGCACTTTACCCCAGAAACCAAGCAAATGTCAATGCAATGGCGTCATAGTGGATTTTATGTCAGGAACAATTTCAAAAAGTAGCTGTCGGTACGGTAAGGGATGTGCACGGTGGAACAGGAAGGTCTGGTTCCATTCACAGGCGGCAGAGTTCTACGAAAGAGAGTTACAAAAGTTGATCCCACAATACGACAAGTGTCTCAATTCTGTTGGTGGCTATGTAGAAAAATAGCTGAAACATTGCTGTACTTGTTACCAATAAATATGTCTGTGAAAGTGTGAGTTCCTTTTTTCTTTAAGTAGGGAAACTATGGATGCGCTCGTATTTGTAAAAATTAATTTGGAAAGTGTAGATATTTTATTTTATGATGAATCGTAAAAGAGTTTTAATGAAGAGTTTTAACTTCGAAAGTAGGTCCCCTAAATAAATAACTTTGTGCATAGGAATAATTTTAATTATTTTTATTCTGATTGAAAAAAATTCCTTAAATTAACTGTTTTAAGTCGAAGTCAGTATGGTCTTAACCTATTTCGTAAGTTAATGATAAAAATAAAATTTTTGTTTTATATTTTAGGTAAAAGAACTGTTAATAGTTTAACATTGAAAGTATTATGAGTCCTTAAATAGTTCATAACCGGAGGTTTAAGTTTGAGTAATTAAATAATTATTGTTAAAATAAAATTTAGCTGTGAAGCATATTAAACAGATAATTTTTAGTCACACGGAAATGTAGTTTTTAGTAATAATAATGTACATTTTAAACTTTTTTTTTTAAATTATATTTTAGTGCTTTTTTACAGTAGTTTTTAGATATTTAAATTTTTTTAGTTTAAATATTTTAAAATTCTATTGTTTTTACTTTAAAAATTTTATGCTTTGTTTTTTGTTCTTGTGTTGATTATGCGATTTTACGATTTGCGAGCGAATTCCTGTTCGAAAACGGACCTGTCGACCCCTTACTCGTATATAACACACTTTTGAGGAAAAAATATTGCAAAGCGATAATAAATGAAAGAACTAATTTTGCGTAAATTTAATATGAATACGGCAAATTGCAAAAATAACTTAAAAGCAGCCTGACAACTTTTAAACCGGCAACTCTAGTATGGTACGGTAAGTTCCGTCTGGAATTTACGAAAAGGGTGACTGTTTTGAAAGGGAAAAAGGTGGGGAGGGTGGTCGGTGGATGGGTTAAAGACACCAAATTAATAATAATAATAATAATAATAATAATTTTTCCGTATAAAGGGTAATCTTCGGAGAACCTCGCCCGGTTGGGCATATCCCCTATATAATAATAGCCTAGTTGTCTGTCCGCGAATTTATGAAGCGGTTGTACCTAGAATGGATACCGGCATCCATATTAGATTTTTTGTGAGTTAGGGTTAGCAAAATTCAAAGCGAGTTCGAAATCCACCTCATTCGTCCCTTTTCGAGCGTTTAATGCTATTATTTCAAGCCTTATTCTCCCTCTTATTCTATACTAAATTCATTATTGATAGGATGGTGAGGGCGGAGAGCAATATTTAAATTTCTGGACTGTTTTTACTTGACTCATATATTCTAACCATTTCCTTTACCACCTGTAAGCTGGTACATTGGGTAAAGTGTGTACCCATTTGCTCGTCGTACTTCTCGGCTTCAGGGTTCTGCCCCGACGTAGTTTAAATGTTTAATTTAATAATTTCTGCATTTTCTTTTGAATTCTTATTCCTAAAATTGTTTTATTATTTTTAAAATAAATTTTTAACCATTTTTCAAATTTTTATGATTTTTTATTTTTATTTAATTAAATTCACGTATACCATTATTATATCAAGCGATTTAAGAGCAAGCGATTAAATTTATCATTTATCACTAATAAATAGGTTATTTTTTTCTTTTATGACGTCATTCCTTTAACCATCTTATTTAATCATTTCTTATTTTAAATGATCTAAATATCGTCTGCAATATTTCCATACGTTTTATCATTAAACTTAGATATTACGTAAATAATTTTCTTAAGGTTAGATATGACGTCATTCCTTTAACCATCTTATTTAATCATTTCTTATTTTAAATGATCTAAATATCGTCTGCAATATTTCCATACGTTTTATCATTAAACTTAGATATTACGTAAATAATTTTCTTAAGGTTAGATTTTGTTGCAAAATAAGAATAACATTTTTTTTCTAGTACTATGACGTCATTCCTTTAACCATCTTATTTAATCATTTCTTATTTTAAATGATCTAAATATCGTCTGCAATATTTCCATACGTTTTATCATTAAACTTAGATATTACGTAAATAATTTTCTTAAGGTAATATTTTGTTGCAAAATAATTCTCAGCCAAAAATCAAACCATTTGTTTACCTGCCTCATAGGGTATTTTACAATTCTGGAAAATTAAAAATTTTACTGATCACGTCATATGACGGGCTATATGATAGTCTCCAATAATAATAAAAATACAAGGTACATTGGGGTTTTATAGTTTTATAAAGATTCTGAGCCCAGTCAATCAAATTACAGGCATAAGACAAAACTAATCAAACACAACCAATGCAAACACAAAAGGATTAGCTCAAGAAAACCTTGTAACTATTACTTAAATAATAATAAGCAGCCAAGTCGTTAAGTATGAATCCGATTACACATTTCAACAGTTATAGTAACAAAATGACTGACAATGTATCGAACCAAAATAAACCGATATTTTATCCGGTTCAATTCTGGTTTTCGTTCTGACAAAAATAACGGTTTTTTTCCGGTTTTCGGTTCAGCTTTGCTTCAAAGCCCTGATAGTAACTCTGAGGGTCACCGCTAGATGTCAGTACTTGAGCTTAAATCAGACAACTCCGTTTACTTGAGAAACGAAACACCTTTAAACCCTTAAGGAAAAGCTCAATCTATAATTCTTAACACATCAGATTATTTAAAATTTTAATTTTCATATAAGTGAACGAGAGATATAATTAAAGAAAAATAGAAAAAATATAATTACATTCAGCGAGATTTATCTTTTTTTCACAGCTTGTACCTGTGTAACCTTCTTTACATCTGTAAAAAAATCATAAAATAAGGCAAAACTTAAAAAATTAGATTTTAAAATTACAAATAAAGGTTTTCTACTATAAAAGCCGAAAAATTAATAAAATTTTTAGTTCATAAAGTACATATACTTTTTAACAGTTCAAGAGGCTGTTCACACATTTTTTAGACGATGTCTATTGCAGTCACAAAACTAAATTACATAAAATTCTTATGTTTGAAATGTTCTATTGGATAGTCCTTATTCTGAACTATCTTGCGACACCTTAATTTCCAAGATAATAATGCCTTTTGAAGTGTCAGAAGAGGCATTCTATCCCATTCCTTCTGAACAGCTTTCCAGAGTCCTGTAAGGGTTGTGGGACGCCGTTTGGATAATGCAGATTTTAAAAGTACGAAAGCACAAAAATCCATAGGTGATACATCGGTAGATTTAGTAGGGATATCAGTGAAGGGTACACATTTTTTAGACGATGTCTATTGCAGTCACAAAACTAAATTACATAAAATTCTTATGTTTGAAATGTTCTATTGGATAGTCCTTATTCTGAACTATCTTGCGACACCGTCATTTCCAGGGTAATAATGCCTTTCGAAGTGTCAGAAGAGGTATTCTATTCCATTCCTCCTGAACAGCTTTCCAGAGTCCTGTAAGGGTTGTGGGACGACGTTGGGATAATGCAGATTTTAAAAGTACGAAATCCCAAAAATCCATAGGTGATACATCGGGAGATTTAGTAGCGATATCCGCG
>CM063497.1:20139300-20159300 GCA_032207245.1 Pardosa pseudoannulata
ATATATATCTGAATAAATTGCATTCCAATTTTAATGCTTAAAGTCACACATATTTTCAAACAATTAAAACATTTTCAAGATTTACAAGTTAAGATGACATTGACTTTCATAGCTGACACGGATTTTTTTATTTAAAATTTTATTGGTACTATGTGTATATAAAATTAATTGAAATTCTAAATTGGAATATTGATGAATTTAAAAGGAATTAACTATTACTTGTTTCTAAAGCAGATTCATGAAAAATTTTCTAATAGAATGTGCTTATACAGTAATAAAAAGCTTATTTTGTTTTATTCTTAATTATAATTTACAATATCAGAGATAAAATAATGAATTTTCTGTAAAATTAAACACAGCGGAAAGTTTATTGTCACCTTAATAAGAGTTTATTTTACACCATGAGTAGTTTATAAACAATTTTAATGTTTATATGGTCAATCAATTATTAGTTTAAAATAACACTGAAATGGTAATAATTTTATTGAAAATATATTTTTACCTGCAACTCAAGATGTCGGCAAATTTGTAATTAGAACCATACAGTAGACGCATCTGCAGAGAAAGAATGTGTTTAGTTTAATTGCACCTTTCCGACAATTAATTAAATATTTTATATTAAGTGTTAAGGGGTCCTAAAGAATATTTTAATAATAAAGCAGTTAACGAACAATTAAAAGGCGGTATTTAGAACAAAGGTAAAACATCATTTGAAAAATGTATAAAAGAGCATCGTCGTAGGAATAAATTGTAATTTTATTAGACATTACAAAAAAATTTATTTTACTAGAAATTATTGAAAATACAATATTTAGTATGAGAAAGCTTAGCGCAAGATAATTATATACCAAAAATTATTTTCCTCTAAAGTTTTTGAAGTTGTTCTAATTCTCGTTATATTTTTCTTAACCTTAACTTCTAAAATAAACCAAAACGGCTCCATTCTATTGATGTGGAGAGACTGTGTGGAACAAACTACATGTTCGTGTTCCTCAAATCATCTTTGGACAGGTTATGGTGCATGAATAGGTGCATTATCATTCTGGAAAATTCCATCTCCTGCAGAAAATAAAGATTGCATCATGGGAAATACCTGGACTGTAAAAATGTCTCTATATATTTCTACCCATTGATCCTTCCTTAGGATTGGATCAGCAGAAAACCACGCTCTGTCTGCAGATTAACTACAGTGCTTGACATCTGGTAGAAGACAATCACAATCTTAGGCTTGAGCAGGTATCCTACAAACGTGTACTCTGAAGTCTAAAGAAAAATGTAAATGATTATTCGTCTGATCGTGCACTGTCTTCCATTTATCAAGTGACCAGGTTTTGTGGTTGTTGGACCACTGTAGACGACGTTTGGCATTAATATTCATGATAAGTAACTTGTGAATTAGTTGCTGCTGTAATGCAAATGTTCTGTTTACGAAGGTGCTCCCTAACTGTAATCATTGACACTGGTGAATCCAAATGCTGGTTGAGCTCTGAGGTCATTTCGATTGCAGTTGTTTTCTTTTTAGACATAACTATCCATCCAAATACTCGTCGGTCTCTTTAACGTAGCTTTTTCTTCAGTCAGCGGTTTTGCTTTGCCAAGCTTTTCTTGCCACATCGTATGCACGCTGTCATGACTTTAGATACTATACTTCTAGAAACAACCAAAGCATGCATGTTTCGACCACAATGGTGGGTCGAATGCCACTTGGTAATACCAAGCCCGAAAGAGAGGCTGCTCTTTCGAATTAAGGCAGAAGTGTTCGCCTTTCGTTGTGAACGAGCACCCTTAAGGTTAAAGTGCGACTTTGCTCGAACACACACTATACAACCTTTTCAGAGGCCTTTCGAACTCATTCATACACTCATTCATCCATCCGCAAGTCAGATTTTAGATCCAAACCAGAGACCTACTCATCCCTGATTCAGTACCCCCAGAGGTATAATCTGTTATGGGAACTTGGAAGACTTTGCAGTCAAGACATATTTAACGTGCCCCAATGCCATTAGCAACACAGGCGGTCTTTGGTCGTGACGGGAACAGAACTCGCCACCTTTCGGTTACGAGACTGACGCTCTACCAACCAGGCTACCGCGGCCCCTCGGCCACATTTGCTCCATCTAGTGATACTTTTATGATTTGGTCTCTTTGAAAGTCTGCAAGGTTTGAATTTTACGATTTTGACAGTAATCTAAACGTATAAAACTTTATTTAAGTTTCTTCATAAATACTGCCATGATGTATACATTTTATGTTAAACAACTGCTAACTAGGATTATAAATTAATGCTTATGAAGCGCATTCTGTAATGTCACTTTTATTCACAAGTACTTCCATTGTTTTGATAATTACCTGTAGCTCAAATATATTGTTTATGGCTCTATATTCAGTTAAGTACGAGAGTGTATACATTAGTTTTATTATCAGTGCAGCATACTTACTGAATCCCTAAGGTCTTGCTTCATTTTGTCATAATCAGGACCTGCAGTTGCTTTACCAGGTGCAAAGAGACTTTTCATGGAGTATTTATTCTTCTCAAAAGGTATCGATCCTGTGTATGAAGCAGCAGCTAAAAATGAAGAGCCATCTTTCAGATAAAAATGATGACATGAAAAATCTCGCCAGTAACATAATTAATGACATGCAAATCTGTGCTATTAATGGCGTTCCGAGCTTCGGGATCTTATTTAAAACTAACATATAGCCCGTCATATGACGAGATCAGTAAAGTTTTAATTTTCCAGAATTGTAAAGTACCCTGTGAAGCAGGTAAAAAAATGGTTTGTTTTTTGGCTGAGAATTATCTGGTACACGCTCAATAATTTGTTTATATTTACTGACTGTATATTAGTTGTAAAGTTTAATTTATCTTTTCATATTACGTGAAAGGATGGACAGCAGAGGTTTTCATATTGAGAGTGATTATTTGGCGGTATATATGAATGAGGTCCACAATTGAGCAAATCCATTGCAAATCGTGTGGTTATGTATAAAAAAACAAACGAACAAACTTCTTAATTTTCAAAGATATATAACGTAAACGCTAGATATTTATTAGTCCTTGAAATAGATTCCTAGATTTTTTGAAAATAATTTGTTGTTAATACCGGTGATAAATTTCGCGACAAACTTGCAGCAAAACTCCTCCAAGTTAGACGGAACATAAAGCAACCACTTCTTTGCAACGCTCTTTTGCTGCAAAACTGTAGCAACCTCGACATGACAACCTTGAAGCAAGCGAAAATTCCCAGACTTGCTGCAGTCTTGTTTCAAACTTGCAGACTGGTCATGCTGAACTTGCTGCACGTTTGCAGGCTTGCTTTGCAAAACTGCTGTAAGTTTGCTGCAAACTAAATTTGCTCTCTGGGTAGTCGGTGGATGACACTTTTTCTATCTGTTTTAAGGAAGTTCCTTTTTTCCAGAGTTTTGTTGTGATAAAGTTTTAAGCCTTAATATTATGTTCCTGCTACATTCCTTTGTTTAACTTACTTAAAGAGTGACTTTCTTAGTCCCACTTAAAACCTTAATCACTGTACCTAATCTGTTTGATAGTCATAAGACACAAAATGGCCAATTACCTAGCTCTTTACAGCTTCCATCTTTACTAAAAGTGAACAATGGTGGACATTTGCAGATTGCTTCAAAGCCGTCCATTTCACAAACTGCACCTCTCTCCGAACACTTATCTTGATTCTTCTTCAAATCGCACTTGCCTGTTAAAGTTCAAAACAAGTTATTTATTAGCTGCTTTTTAGAAGGTTCAAGTCACATAAATCTCGAAAAATAAATCATTTTTAATTTTTAACCTTAAAACATATTATAGACAGATAATATAAAAAATATATAGGTATATTGTCACGCGGATACAAGTACAGGTGGCAAACAATGAAGAGTCAATTTTAAGAAATAACGCCGTTTATTAAATGCCAAGCTACCTCGTACTCAAACAACAACTGCAGCTCGCAGTTTTATATGGTAACAGAACCTTCTAGATTTAATTTAATGTAACAGAAAATTTGCATATATTACAAGTCTTCTTGACTACCTAACAAATCGACCATAAAATTACGGAAGCAAATTTCGTAGCCCACGACTTTAACCATTGTGCCATGGAGCTCGGTAGATATCGTTTGAAATGTGGCAATATTTTTAAATCAAATAAAACAAACCGCATGGTTTTTTTAAAATCACCTCAAGCATTCTTTGTAAAATTAAAGATCTAGAATCAATTGCCAATTATTTTAGCAGTTATTCAAGAAAATGTTTAATATATAACAAATCCAAACTTTTGGCTGTATTAATTTATGTGCTTCTGATACAAGGTGTTTTAATAATGACCGGTATATTTGAAAAATCAATAAAAACTAAACGGACAGGAATAGAAATACATAGTTTATTGCAATATGCTTGGAACAATAGTAAATTTTTAGGCAGACAAACTTTAAAATTAGTTACAATATTCCACAACAGATGGCGCTGCAGTCTGGAAAAATCTAAACTATGATATTTGTCCGTGGGGACTCTTAAAAGATCGGGTGGAACGCCACTATCCAGAAACAATTGAATAACTGGAACAGTACATCTGTTACCTAAGATGGATACAATTTACTTTATATCATGATCACCACAAAATGCTTTTCATATTCAACTTCTAAACACTTTTGAGTTTTAAAACATTAGATTATTCGAATAAAAATTATATCTATTTCTAACTTTAAGTAAGAATTTAGCTTTTAATTTATATATTAAAGTTATCTTCCAGATAAGTAAATTTTGATGTGTACTTTTTACATTTGGTTTAAATATTTATGTTTTCTGAAAAGTATACCAATTTAAATGGTAAAAAAAGCATTTTTAATTTGAGTTTTAATTTTAAAAATTGCAAAAATTTTATACTGTAATCAGCAGTGATTTTCATTTTATAAGGAAAAAAACAAAGGACATTATAATTTTTCATTGAATGTCTCCTTAATGTTACTTGCTTGACATGTATACTAAGCGTGCAGTGAAACATGTTTGACAGGAAAAGTAAAATTTAAGGGTTCTTTGTATTAATTTTTACCATTCGTTATTATCTTTACATCGTTGTATTATTTTGCTTAATATTTTATTTGGTTATTATTAATATACAGGGTGTTTCAAAACTGACCGGTATCTTTGAAAAATCAATAAAAACGAAACGGACAGTGATCGAAATACACAGTTTATTGCAATATGTCTGGTACAAAATTAAATTTTTCGGCAGATAAACTTTCAAAATTAGTTAAAATGTTAAACAACAGATGACGCTGCAGTCTGGAAAAATCTAAACTACGATATTTTCCAGATATTCACCATGCTCAGCAATAATATGGTGTATTCTCAGAACAAAATTATCGGAAACCCGTGTAAACGTCTCAAGCGGGATGGCATCACATGCAGAACAGATGCACTGTTCCAGTTATTCAATTGTCATTAGCACATATTTTAACGTCCTGTGTTTGTTCTAAATCAAGGTATATAAAATTATTTGGTAATCCATCTCCTAATCTTAATTTAATCATTGGGGAAACTCCACATCCAAACTTGTTCCCCTTTCTTCGTCGAACTGGCTTTTATACAGAAATATGATTTTTGATTGTTATTCAATTTTCTAATATTCAATTTTTAATCTTTCAATTTTCAATTTTTTTCACTTATTTCTTAATTTTTTAATTATTTTATAACTTAAATTCTTAATTCTTCACTCAATTTTCAATTCTTGTTTACTTGTATATAACTCAATTTTTATTCGTGTTTTCTGTTGAATGTTATATTTTTATTGTTACTTTAATCCGTTTTAGAACCTTTCATTTTATATTTTGTCAAAATTTTTTATCTAAATTTCGTTTTTAGTTTATTTTCACATCTTGTTTGGAGCAGTTTGTCCCTCGAAGATTTAGCTCTATTAAACTTCAATCAACCAACCAACCAATTGTTTCTAGATAGCGGCGATACACTTGGTCTTTTAAAAGTCCCCACAAACAAATATCGTAGTTTTAGATTTTTCCAGACTGCAGCGCCATCTGTTGTGGAATATTGTAACTAATTTTAAAGTTTGTCAGCCTGAAAATTTACTATTGTCCCAAGTATATTGCAATAGAATGTGAATTTCTATCACTGTCTGTTTAATTTTTATTCATTTTTCAAATATACTGGTCATTTTTGAAACATCCTGTATGAATGTGACATATGTGTAAAATGAATCTGTAATTAAAATTAAAAAAAAATTGAATATATGAAGATATCTTACTTTTGCAGATTCCGTCAGCATCCATCTCATCTTTTTGAGCACAATCACACCTGAAACCAGCTTTTGTGTTGGAATCGTCGACACATTTTGCAGATTTCTTCGAACATATTTCGTGACCTCCACCTTCGCTGCACATGAGTTTTCCTAAATCACGCAGCGAGAAAAATCATAACAGTTAATTTACATATAAAAGCACAAAAAATCAGATGGCTTGGATACGTTCAAATTGGAAATGAGGAGAATATAATTAAAAACATACCGGGATCAAAAAGTCCGAATAAATTTTAAAAATTCATAATAACCGGAAAAATACCCAAAATAAAAAACGGTTTAGAGGATTAGTATCGTTACAGCATGGGATTTTTTTTAAATAGAAAAAACAGTAACTCAAAAACAGCCGACAGATGGCGCTGGTACGAGCGACTTCGGTGGAAATATGCAAATAAGACTATTATAAGAACTTGCGCTTCTATACACAACCAGTTCACCGCTGTAAACCATGTATTCGAACAAAGATGCTGAGTGCGAAGGATAAAGCTTTGTTGTTTTACGTCAACCAGGAATCAGCGACCGCTGCCTTGCGTAAGTTCCGAATTCAGAAGAATGTCAGGAGTGCAAAAGGGCCTTTAACAGTGACAGGCCTCATAAAGCTTGTTCAGCAGTTTGAGGAAACTGGAACGTTGGAGGATCGTGTAAGAACCGGGTGACCATGTTTAAATGAGGTACGTTCGCCGCGTGTTGCAGCCGAAATTGAAGCATTAGCGTTCGAATCAGCTGCAGGAAGGAGCAGTGGTCGTGACGCTGCCAGACGGTTGGGCTTACCTCCATCCTCGGTACTCAATATTCCTCATGGAATCCTTCATCTGTATCCATGCAGGCTGCAGTCGTGCCATCAATTTTTACCTACGGATACCGTACAGAGGGAAGCACTTGCGAGGTGGGCTTTCTCCAAAATCGAACAGAATGCCACCTTTATCTTTAACATCTTGTGAACAGATAAGTTAATTTTTCGCTTCATAGCGACGTTAATACCCATAACTGTCACATCTGGGCAACGTCTCATCCACATGAATACACGCAGAAACCATTGCATTCCCCAAAAGTAACATTGTGGTGGGGATTCACAGGTTCGTTCATCATAGGACCCTTCTTTGAAACGGAGTGCCCAGTAAAAGGGTGAAAACCGGATACGGTGAATGCGAAGCGTTTTTTAACACTTCTGACAACTAATTTAGTGCAGTTTTGCTTGAAAGAGATGCGCTATCTACCGTCACGTTTATACCAGATGGAGCAGCTAGTCACACTGCTAATTCGGCAAGAATTTCCTGATCCAAACATTTGGGGAAAACAAAATCATTAGCAGGCGTTTCAGGTTCACATGGCCTCCTCGGTCTCCAGATTTGACCCCGGCAGACTTTTAGTTGTGGGGATATTTGAAATCTCGGGTGTATCGATCCAATCCATCCAATCTCTCTGAACTCAAACATGCGATCCACCGAGAGGTGTCTTGCATACAACCGGACCTGCTGCACTCTGCTGGATTTGTGACTGGTCTACAGTGTGTTATCCTCTGTCGTGGTAGTCATGTGGAACACATACTGTTGTAATAAACGATTTTGATGCATTCTGTTTGTTACTTGCGTTTCTTTTTCTTTGACTTGTGTACATCAGTTCCCTCTTTAGACTCTTTTTGAGTTATTTTTTTGTCTGTTTAAAAAAATCCCATGCCCTAGCGATACTAACCCTGCAAACTGTTTTTCATTTTGGTTATTTTTCCGGTTATTATCAATTTTTAAAGTTTATACTGACTTTTTAATCACAAGGTATAAACTTTTTCTTTTTTAACAACATAAGAAAAGGAGGACCAAGAGAGGAATGGATTAAACGGGTTAAAACATTTTAAAATTGAGAATCTAGAACTGGAAAAGTTTGGCTTTAAAGCGGTGACGGAGGGCGACGGTTGTACCAGAGGGTCAGGATTGTGAAAGCTGTAATTCTATATAAAAAGAATTTAATTAAGAAGAAGAATTGGAAATACTGAATATTAGAGTTCATTGCATTACTTACTGCGGCACGTTATGTTGTTTTTGTCGTACGTCAGCTGGCCTTCGCATTTACACCTAAATCCCAAAGTAGGATGTGCCTCACAAGCGTTTTCCGGGCAGAGGTCTTGTGCTGTTTTACTCGTCTTGCAAAGATCTGCAACTGAATGTATATAAAATATAAAAAAGTGATACTTTCAAATACCAGACGGGTTTTTTAACAGTAGATTTACGAAAAGTGATCATATACCTATTTTTACTGAAGTGAGCTAATTTGACTCGTACAAGAAATTTTTTTTTATTTTGTATTTATATTCTTGATCTTAATATTGCAATGAAGGATGACAATGTATCTCTAGTACCTCAATTTTTAACTGCTATTAAAATACACTTCATTTTCAATCATATAAATCATAAATTATTTATAAGTATGAAATTTTTCGGAATGTTAAGCTACCATTTTTACTTCATTACGAGGTACCAAAATTTTTCTAGATTCAGAAGGAAAAAATTTAAGTATCAAAATTTCATTGATTATTTTATACCTTAAGCTTGGGCACTCTGATAGTCTAGTGTGAAATGAATTTCTCAATTTTATAAGAACCTATGTTCTTAAAAAACAGTCTAAAGAAAGAATTTTTTTTGTATTCATATTCTTGATCTTAATATTATAATTAAAGATGACAATGTATCTCAGGTACCTTAGTTTTTAGTTGCTGTAAAAACACACTTCATTTTCAATCATATAAAGCATAGAAAATTATTTATAAATATGAAATTTTTCAGAATGTTAAGCTAACATTTTTACTTGATTATTGCACCCAAAATTTTTCTAGATTCAGACGGAAAACATTTAAGTATCAAAATTTCATTGATTATTTTATACCTTAAGCTTGGGCACAGCTGATAATCTAGTGAAATGAATTTCTCAATTTTATAAAAACTTATTTTCGTAAAAAAGTCTAAAAAATTTTTTATTTTGTATTCATATTCTTGATCTTAATATTATAATTAAAGATGACAATGTATCTCTGGTAACTTTAATTTTTAAGTTGCTGTAAAAACACACTTCATTTTCAATCATATAAAGCATAGAAAATTATTTATAAATATGAAATTTTTCAGAATGTTAAGCTAACATTTTTACTTTTACGATGTACCAAAACTTTTCTAGATTCAGACGGAAAACATTTAAGTATCAAAATTTCATTGATTATTTTATACCTTAAGCTTGGCACTCGGTTAGTCTTCAGCAAGTCTAGTGGGAAATGAATTTCTTAATTATAAAAGAACTTATTTTCGTAAAAAATAAAAAAAAAAGAATTTTTATTTTGTATTCATTTTCTTGATCTTAATATCATAATTAAAGATGAGAATGTATCACTGGCATCTTAATTTTTAGCTGCTGAAGAAACATACTTCATTTTCAATCATATAAAGCATAGAAAATTATTTATAAACATGAAATTTTTCAGAATGTTCAGCTTCCACTTTTACTTGATTATGAGTACCAAAATTTTTCTAGAATCACACGGAAAAAAAATTAAGTACTAAAATTTCATTGATTACTTTATTTTTTAAGCTTGAGAGTTCTGCTAGTCTAATGTGAAATGAATTTCTCAATTTTATAAGAACTTGTGTTCGTAAAAAACAATCTAAAAAAAGAACTTTGTATTTATATTCTTGATCTTAATTTTATAATTAAGGATGGCAATGTATCTCTGGTACCTTAATTTTTAACTGCTGCAAAAACACACTTCATTTTCAGTCATATAACGCATAGAAAATTATTTATAAATATGAAATTTTTCAGAATGTTAAGCTACTATTTTTACTTGATTTTGGGGTACCAAAATTTTTCTAGATTCAGACGGAAAAAATTTAAGTATCAAAATTTCATTGATTTTTTTATTCTATAAGCTTGGGCACTCAGCTAAAGTGAAATGAATTTCTCAATTTTATAAGAATCTATGTTCGTAATAAAGTCTAAAAAAAGAATTTTTATTTTATTTTGTATTCATATTCTAGATCTCAGTATCATAATTAAAGATGAGAATTTATCTCTGGCACCTTAACATTTAGCTGCTGTTGGAACATACTTCATTTTTAATCATCTACAGCATAATATATTATAAATTAATTATAAATATGAAATTTATCAGAATGTTAAGCTACCATTTTTACTTGATTATGAGGTACCAAAATTTTTTAGATTCAGACGAAAAAATTTAAGTATCAAAATTTCATTGATTATTTTATTCCTTAAGCTTGGGGAAGCTAAAGTGAAATGAATTTCTCAATTTTATAAGAATCTATGTTCGTAATAAAGTCTAAAAAAAGAATTTTTATTTTATTTTGTATTCATATTCTAGATCTCAGTATCATAATTAAAGATGACAATGTATCTGGTACCTTAATTTTTAAGCTGTAAAAACACACTTCATTTTCAATCATAGAAAATTAATTATAAATATGAAATTTATCAGAATGTTAAGCTACCATTTTTACTTGATTATGAGGTACCAAAATTTTTCCAGATTCAGGTGGAAAAAATTTAAGTATCAAAATTTCATTGAGTATTTTATCCTTAAGCTTGGAATCTAGTGTAAAGTAAATTTCTCAATTTTATAAAACCTATGTCGTAAAGTCTAAAAAAAGAATTTTTATTTTGTATTCATATTCTTGATCTTATATTTTAATTAAAGATGACAATGTATCTCTGGTACTTAATTTTTAGTTGCTGTAAAAACAACTTCATTTTCAATCATATAAAGCATAGAAAATTAATTATAAATATGAAATTTATCAGAATGTTAAGCTACCATTTTTACTTGATTATGAGGTACCAAAATTTTTCCAGATTCAGGTGGAAAAAATTTAAGTATCAAAATTTCATTGAGTATTTCATTTGTTAAGCACGAACACCAAGATAGTCTAATATAAATATTTCTCATTTATAAGAACTTTATCTTCGTAAATGTGTATGGACACCTGCAATTTTTTTCGCCGTCTTTGTAACAAGTTGGTTTACAATCTATGGAACAGTTACTGCAGCTTCTTTGGCTTCTGTAAAAGGTTTGAGAAATTAATGATCAAATGAGAATCTATTTTACATAAAATTAGATTTTCAGAATAAAAATTATTATTTTTAAAACTTGATTTCTTATGATTGAATTCAAAATTTACTGCATAAAATATTAGGAATGATTTATTATTTTATAAGAACTGTAAGAAATTTTTCCATTGAATATTAAAGATCTTCTAAAATTCATTTTTTTAATAATTATTAGTTTAGATTATTTTTTTAAAGAATGTCATTCTATTCATTATAAATTTTGTTATATACAATACTGTAAGGATAATAGCTTCAAAATTTTAATTCCGTTAAGAGCCTTATATATTATAAAAATATATAATTTTTTTTATAAATATATTTTTTTTTTATTTAAATTTTTTTATCTTTTATTTATGTAAAAAAATTTAATATTTATCACTAAAATTTATTTGTTAAAAAACCACCAATCCACAATTTTATCTTTTTTTACTGGCCTTTTAAATTTATTTTTTTTAAAGTTAACTCGAAACTATTTTTTTGTAAGAGCATTTCTATTGCTGATTACAAATTTTTTTTTAAAGGTTATGAAAAACTGCAGATTGTTGGTTTTTGCTGTATTTTAAATAAAGATTTATTTATAAATGCATTTTTTTTTTTTAAAATATATTAATCAGGATTTTCATAAATTTTTTTAAATATATATTAATTTTTTTTTTATTATTTATACTGCAAGATATTAAATAATTTTCTTGAGATATAAATTAGAATAGTCAATTTTTTTCTTTTATTTTGTTATTCATTTTAGAAATTTATTTTATTAAGAGTAATTATAAAATTTATTTATAATATTTTATTTAAATTATTTATCTAATAATTAGATCAAAATAAAAATGTATTTTTTAAAATTAAGTTTTCATAATTTTTATATTTAGAAATTCACTAAAAATTGTAAAATACAGTAGCATATTAGAAAAATGTGAAATTTTACTTACATCAAAACTTTAAACTCAGATGGCGAAAAATCTTAAATCGATTTAATATATCGCGTTATCACATCGTGACACATCGCCAATGAGATTATCGAAATCAGTCACGATGTATTTGCATTATCTTTGTTATATCTTTGCTATATATCAATACATCGAATTCCGAAAGGAAAATAGAAAATAATTAAATTAAGAAATTAATTTAACACATTCTGAATATATGTAAAACTAACATTTTCGAATATTATATTAATATATAATATAATATATAAATATAATATTAATATTTAATAATTATTTAATGCACATTGCAAATCTTCTTTAATATACCAATATGCGATTATATTTATATCGTCAAAAATTTATAGAATTTATATTTTTATATACAATTTTTATTAATAAACATTGTGTTTTATACGTCAGCTTAAAAGTAAATTTGCTCTTCATACTCTATTATAATATATAATTTATATACAATTTTTCTCAAATTGTGTTTATTTATAATATTTAAAATAATAAAAACATAAAATTAATATTAACCATAATATAACTATTCAGTATATTCTAGTCAATTCGTAATAAGAGACATAAAAGAGGAAAAGTTCCAATTTTTATATGTATTTTTCTTCTTCTCTTCAGTAAATGACAGCCCACTTTTCTCAATAAGCTTTTTAAGACATCCTTCTGGAGGCAATTCTTATATGAAGGTTTCTTTAGGCATTTCTGTCCATCTCATTGGGTCTTTCTCGTCTCTGCATTTCTGTAAGTTTTGCATCGAAACCCTTTTTGTGTTTCATATGTCCATTCTGATTAGATGATCTGCCCACTTTATCTTTGCATTTAATGAAATTTATTATGTCATTCATTACACAAATTATAAATTCTAAACTTAATCTCATATATATATTTTTTTATTCCTCAAATATACTTCTAAACACCGTGTTATTCTTATACTTCGAATATATGGCATGGTTGCTTATTAATCTGTTAGCAGAAATTCTCATTATGTGTTAAAAATAGACCGTAAAAAACAAACCAAACCAAATATACTTCTAAGGATTTTTCTTTCAAAGATACATCTTTTCATCTACAAAGTTGTGATTTCATATGATAAGTTAAAATGATCTATTAGACATTTGTAAAATGTTATTTTTTTAATAATTTTGATTTATATATTTTCATACATAAAAACATTTATTTATATATTCTATTAAATATATAAAATATTATATATTTTATATTTAAAAATTATATTGATTGAAATGAAAACTGATCTCATTAGACATTTGTAAAGTAAAATTTTTGTTTTCCTTTTTATTTATTTTTATTTTATATATTTTCGTAGGCCATAAAAACATTTATTTGCCATCATAACTCTCTTATTAAATATATAAAATTCATTATATGTATTTTATATTTAAAAATTATATTGATTGAAATGAAAACTGATCTCATTAGACATTTGTAAAGTAAAAATTTGTTTTCCTTTTTATTTATTTTTATTTTATATATTTTCGTAGGCCATAAAAACATTTATTTGCCATCATAACTCTCTTATTAAATATATAAAATGCATTACATGAATTTTATATTTAAAATTATATTGACTGAAAGGCAAAATTAGTATTTTCAAATGAAATCGTAATATTTCAAATCCAAAAGAAATTAGACTATACATTTATGGAACACATAAAAGTATGTTATAAGAAAAAAAAATGTACGAATTAAAGGTCAATATATTTAGCAAAATTAAAAATAAATGCTTACGGCAGCTCTTTTGATTTTTAAGAGTGTATTGTAACAATCACAAGTCTGAGATGTTGCGTTGCAGATTTGCTGACAACCCAAGAAGGGAGGTACGTGACATTTGTTGACTGTTTATAAAAAAAGAAATCACATGTTTATAATAACAACAAAATGTTTCTATACAGATGTGACAAATTTTTTAGGATCTCAGAAATTTTGATGATTAAATTTTAACATATTATTCTTTCTAGAATTAAGTTATATTAATTCTAATAATTTTATGTACCATTAATTTTGAGACCCAAACTTTTTGTTAATTATATACAGTTTTACATTTATAAATTATTACTATTATACAAAAATATGTCTTTTTGTATGTAAAAAGGTTGTTAACAGCTAAACATAGAGCCATTGTTCTGCATTGCACTTTGGTTTGTTCAAAGGAACATTCCTTGTCCTTGAACCTCCAGATAAGGATAATTTTCCTGCAATTTAGACATATATTTGGAAACTATTTTGGTAAATACTACAGTTGTTATTGGAAGAAAGTTTCTAGGATTTTTAAGGGTAAAAAGCTGTTGGTAACAGTGAAACACAGAACCGTTGTTTTGCATCGCACTTTGGGTTGTTCAAAGGAACACTCCTTGTCCTTGAACCTCCAGATAAGGATAATTTTCCTGCAATCTCCGGCAGACAGATTAGTCTTGGAAACTATTTTGGTAAATGCTACAGTAGTTATTGGAAGAAAGTTTCTAGGATTTTTAAGGGTAAAAAGCTGTTGGTAACAGTGAAACACAGAACCGTTGTTTTGCATCGCACTTTGGGTTGTTCAAAGGAACACTCCTTGTCCTTGAACCTAAATAAGGATAATTTCCTGCAATCTCCGGCAAACCGATTAGTCTTGGAACTGTTTTGGTAAATTTAGCTATTTGAAAGTTTCTAGGATTTTTAAGGGTAAAAACCTGTTAGTAACAGTGAAACACAGAGCTGTTGTTTTGCATCGCAATTTGGGTTGTTCAAAGGAACACTCCTTATCCTTGAACCTCCAGAAAATGATAATTTTCCTGCAATCTCCGGAAGATAGGTTAGTCACTAAAACTGTTTCGGTAAATTATGCAGTAGCTATTTGAAGAGTGTTTCTAGGATTTTTAAGGGTAAAAAGGGATTGGTAGCAGCAAACACAGAGCCGTTGTTCTGCATTGTATTTCGGGTTGTTCAAAGGAAAACTTCTTAAATCCTTGACCTCCAAATAAGGATAATTTTCCTGCAGTCTCCGCAAACAGATTAGTCGGTGGAACTGTTTAGGTATATGTTGCAGTAGCTGTTTGAAGAGAATTTCTGGGAATTTTAAGGGAAGAAAGGAAATGTAACAATGAAACATACATCATTTCGGGTTCTGACACATTTATCACTAAAACAGCTAAAGGAATTAATCAAATCACTTACTTTTAATGGAAAAATTAACCAAAAAAGCTGTTATTTAACATGTGTCGTGAAATGATCATCTGTTTTATAAATTTGATCATATCTCTATTTTCATTATTTTTCTGATATTTTTTATATATAATATATATTATAAATATATTAAATATATTTTTTATTTTTAATTATAAATTATATATATTATTTTTTATATTTTTATTTTAAATATTATTATATTATATTGAATGTAATAGTTAAAAATGCATCAGTAATATATTTAACAAGACTGTTCTGTTTAAAGTTAAAATATACAATATTTATAATAATTTTTTTTAAAACAGTCATTTTAAATGATTAGTACATATAGAGTTGTTTAAAATGTCAGACTATTTTAAAATTATTATTTTTTCAGGAAATTTATTAAAAATTAGTTCTTTATTTATACACTTTCAATATTTTTTTTAAAAATGTGCGTACAGTTATAATAACAAGTACTGGTTTTATTAAATAATTTTAAGTCGATTATGTTAAATCAAAAATCTTAAAAATTTAATAGTCCTTAGATCTTTTAAAATATTAGATTCATTGGCATACATACCTTCTAAGCACTTTGTTCCATCGAACACTTCATTTTCCTTACAAACACATTTTACGTTCTCAGGATCAGCTGGGTTTTCGATACATGTCAGAGTTGGACCACATACATTCTCCGATGATTCGCAGAAGTTGGCTACATGAAAAATAACAGCAGTTTCAATGAAATTGTTTTCATTTTAAATGATTTTCTATTTTTTTAACTCCTTAAAGTACACTCTCGAGTTAACTCGAGCTTGCTAAACTGGCTAAACTGTGCACACTCGAGATAATTCGGGCGGGGACTTTATGTTGCTATAATTTTCCACACTCGAATGCAATCGAGAATCATTTTATTGATATTTATCATTTATATGGGATTGTAAGCTATAACACTTATCTCGTTATTGTTCTCCTCCCCCCCCCCTTCTTCTCTCTCTGCTAGCCTTAGCTATAGCAGTATACCTTAGCGCTCCTATTTTGGAGGGTGAAATCCTAAGATTGCCACTGGTCGGTCTTTTGAAATTCTATTGGCCTATTTTTCGGCTTCTGAATCCCAACAGTGTTCTGTGTTTGCACAGTATCTGGGAGTTCTACCTACTTCCTGTGCTTAATCATTTAAATTAATTTTTTTTAAATTTAATTGTAAACTTCTTAATGTGTTAATTCTTGTCCTATTATTTGATCAGCTTATCTCGTATCATGTTTAAACTCTATTTTATCTTCAGCTGGTTTAATCTATTTGTTAACTACTTGTTTACTACTATGTTTTAATTTTTTCGCCTAAACTCAAGTAATTTCTTTACTTTCCTCCTCATACCTATATTTAACTTTTCTGTGGCCGAACGATGGCCGAATGGTTAGGGCACTGACCTTCGGAACCGGAGTTCGTGGGTTCGAGTCCCACTGAGGCATAGATGTTCGTAGCCGTTCGGAATCGGCTTTAAACAGTAGGTCCCGGTCTCATTAGCCCTCGTGTAGCAAAAAGTAGACCGTAGTGCTCCCAACCAACCAACCATATTTAACTTTTCTGTGTATGTCATGACAACTCATATTTATAGTTTAATGCATTACCAGTAATAGTTACTCAGTACTAGAGGGATTGGCCCAGGAAGTACTGTTGAGAAATCTTCCTGTGAGATCCTGTGAGAACACTTACTCAAGTATAAAATATATATATTTTTTCTTCTTATCACTTACGACTTCTCTCTTCCTTGTTTGCCGCTTTCCGACAGCGTATTCATATTCAGATTCTGATTCGCTCATTTTTCAATATATATTTTACTAAAATATAATGTAAAATAAAATATAATTGTTAACTATTTTATTACTAAGCTCTGGCTGTAAAGACATCCTTGACTCGAGGCGTCACTTTATATACTTGAGATATGAAACATAAGGGTTTCATATTTGATACACACGCATCAAAGGATGACACATCATGCTGCCAATTGGTAGATTGCCTACCAATTGAACAATGTACTCTTTCGACAATAATAATAATAACATTCTAAAAATTAGAAATCATACCAATTGTATAAATATCCAGTATACTGAAATTTTGGTTATTTTTGTATTTTAGTAATTTTGTTTGGAAAGACAACGTTTTGAATTGTGTTTTTTACATTAAAAATTGAATTTTTTTGGCCGGCCTTTGAAAAAAAACTATGCATTAAGAGGTTAAATCAAAGTATATTAAAAAAATAAAAGTTAAATTAAAAAATATTTAAGTCGTATCGTGGTTTACTGCTTATTATTATGTTCTTTGTAATATACACACAATGAAAGTCGGAGAACTTTTACGAGGGTTGGACATAAGTCATGACTATTTTTTTTCTTGTAGATATGTGAACGGATCACAAACGTATATGTGTCGTGTGGAAATTCTGCAGGCATTGTGTGAATGCATAACAACAGATGGCTCTGTGAAAACTGGTAGTAGCGCAGCGAGGGCTGTGAAATCATTCAGTAGGTGAGTGTCGTGCGAGATGGAAGTAGTCCATCTTGGGCAGCGCAATTAGATCAAAACAGCCTTTCTCCGAGGGAGAAATGCAATGCACACGACACTCTCCAACTGACTGATTTCACAGCCCTCGCTGCTCTTTTTTTTCTGGAAGATACCAGTCCAGTTGGAAAATATGTCGTATACAAACGAAAGGACAAGGTGTTAACTACATGTGGAGACAATGGATAGCATTGAAATATCGTAACACACTAATTTATTACGGTAGTATACAGAGCAATAGGCCCTACATGGTGCAAAAGAATGACAACACAGTACACATAAAGTTGAAATGACAAACCTGGGCCTAAACACTCTCAAAGTAGTCCCCTGCTACTGTCACCACTGTCACTGCTTCTACAAATTCACTGTGACATTCCATCGCATTTCTACCTCAAAAAACGGCTAGTTTGATGTAAGCTCGCTGCCCAACACGGGTTACTTCCATCTCGCATGACACTCACCAACTGACTTATTTCACAGCCTTCGCTGTGCTATTACCAGCTATCCCAGAGCCATCTGTTGTTCTGCATACACACTGTGCCTGCAGAACTTCCACACGATACATATACGTTTGTGATCCATTCACATATCTAGAGGAATAAAAATGGTTGCTATGACTTATGCCCCAACCCTCGTATATATTTTATGGTATAGGTGTAGAACTTTATAAAAAACACTATTCCTATAGCGTTCTCTGTGAGAGTGCAGCCATATTTTACATAAGGTTTGCGAAACTAATCTGCTCGCAGCACTCACACATTGTGGGTTGCATGCCCAGGTATTTTTTCACAACTCCAGGAGGCTTGTGATGTGAACAGTGGAAACGACTGCACTTAAACTTTACCAAGTTTGGAGAGTTGTTATTGGTCACCAGGAGACGATTCAGGACCATTCCTGGAGTCCCGGTTAATCTGGACAGAGCCGGGTCGACAACAAGTTGAAAGAGTTTTTGGTGAAAAATGGTATAGGGTTGCTGGAATAGTTTAGAAGGAAGGAAAGGAATGTAGCGTACTCATGAACTTTTGGAAATTTTTCTTTTTAGGTGTAGCACGTGCTTCTTTTACATTTATTTTTTAAATATTTTTTTAGCATTTTTCCTTATTTTTTCTTCTTGCTAATATATTTGTATTTTGTAATATAGATCAGTGGCACTTTCCTATGATTAATATTAAAGATGATATAAAGCATGGATTTGAAGTAACAGCAGCAATGTACTACACCACAGCATTCTCACATTTTCTTTTGATATAAAACTTTTGTGGTCTAAATCACCAAATTTATCACCAAATAACTTGTAAGCGTGGCAACCATGCACAGTCTACCTTTAAAGCTGTCAGATGAAAACCAGGTACAAGCATGTTTTTTTCTCTGCTAAGCCAGTTCTTTTGATTGTTAGAAACGATTCAAGTGTAACGAATTCTCATTACATAGACACTTATCTTGATAGAGCATCCCGAAGAAAGAGTTTCACACGACTGAAATTCTCTATATTGTAAGGGAAGCAGCAATACTTTCCTAAGTTGTCCTCAAAAGGGTTGTCCGGAGATATCGATTAATGATCTACAGATTGCTCCCGTTTACTGCAAACTTCCTTTGCACCTGTCAAGCTAGAGTTCTACAAGCGGTTTCCTTACCACGTCATCAACTAGCTGTCCGATCAGCTGGGATGAAAATTTTGAGGTCACACGACGATATAAAAGACCAGAGTTCATGGACCAGAGGGGCCTATTTTATTTTCTTGCTTATTTTATTTAATGCCTATTTTATTTTTTTGCCCCAGTCGTAGTCAATATGTAATCATTAGTTGTTTGTGTAAATTCCTAAGTAGGTCAGAACTAGAGGGCTACGCCCAGGAAGTTCTGTGCAACTATTTTCACAGTGTCACCGTGCCCAGAGAGGGGAT